>OY728143.1:580158231-581406497 GCA_963277665.1 Viscum album
TTTCATGACAAACACTTCTGAGGTAACATTAGAAACTCCTGCTTTAAATTCATATTATTCTGGATATGATTCTGAATGTGATAACATGTCTAAATCTGAACTGTTTGAATATTGTGATAAGCTTGAAGAAACCTGTAATGAGCTTAAAGATAAATATAAAGGTTTAAAGAAACATTATGCTTTAAGTGTTAAGCATAAATATGCTCTAGATATAGAAGTAGAAAAGAATGCTCAGTTGCTTATAGGGAATACTGAACTAAAATTGTCTAATGAGCAACTCATAAAAGACTTAGAGAAGTTCACAAAAGGCAAGAATACTCTAACACAAATGCTAGGAAAGCAAGTTGCACCTAGATATACTACTGGTATAGGATACCAACCTGGACAAAGAAAAGTTTCCAAAACTAGATTCATTCCTAAATCTGGACAGAAGATAGTTAATTCTGGAACTTCATATGCCTCAACCATTTATATTCATAGTTATGGATCTAATAAGGTTTATCTTCCAAAGAATGATAATTCTACAAATTATATGAGAACCATTAGACAAATATGGGTACCTAAAGTATCATTGGAAAACATTTCTGGACCCAAGAAGATCTGGGTACCAAAATCATCTTCCATCTAAATCTGTTTTGTAGGAGACCTTCTTGAAGAGCTGTCACAAGACGACATGGTACATAGACAGTGGATGTTCAAGACATATGTCAGGAGACTTTTCATGTTTCAAGAGCTTAGTAAAAGTTTATGGAGGCTTTGTCACTTTTGGTGATAATTCAAAAGGAAAAATCATCGGCTTAGGCCAGATTGGTAACACTGATTCAATATTGGTTTCTGAAGATTTATTTGTCGATGGACTTAAATATAACTTGTTAAGCATTTCTCAGTTGTGCGATGATGGTTTTTATGAGAAATTTAAAAATGATTCTTGCAATGTTTTTAACTCTAAAAATGTTTTAGTATTTTCTACTTTAAGAAATGAAAATGATTATGCTGTTGATTTAGATTCTTTTTCTAAGCAGAATATTCCTTGTTTAAATGATTTTCATAAAGAGTCTTGGCTTTGGCACAGAAGATTAGGACACTGCAATGTACACTCACTTAGAAAACTTTCTAGGAAGAACTTAGTTAGAGACCTACCCAAACATGAATTTCCAGCAAACAAAGTTTGTAATACCTGTCAAAAAGGAAAGAAACATAAAGTTTCTTTTCAATCAAAGAAAGAAGTGTCAACTTCTCAACTTCTCGAGTTGGTTCGCATGGATTTATTTGGACCTTCTAGAGTTTCTAGTTTGAATGGGAAGCACTATGTCTATGTTCTTGTAGATGACTTTTCTAGAAATACTTGGGTATATTTTCTAGCTCACAAAAGTGAAGCTTGTTCTTACTTTGTTAAATACTCCAAGTCTGTAGAAAATCTTAGTGGACTCAAGATTAAGACCCTGAGAAGTGATCATGGTCGTGAGTTTGAAAATCATGAGTTTGATTCTTACTGCTCACACAATGGCTATAGTCACAATTTCTCTGCCCCTAGGACACCCCAACAAAATGGTGTAGTAGAGAGAAGGAATAGAACTATGCAAGAAATAGCTAGAACTATGCTCAATGAATATGAACTGCCTATTTACTTTTGGGCTGAAGCTGTAAATACAGCTTGTTATGTCATGAATAGAGTCCTGATCAGACCAGTTCTTAAGAGGACCCCTTATGAGTTGTGGAACCATAGGAAACCTAAGGTTAACTACTTCAATGTTTTTGGCTGCAAAGTCTTCATTCTCAATACTAAAGACAATCTTGACAAATTTGCATCCAAGAGTGATGAAGGAATTTTCCTAGGTTACTCTATCTCTAGTAAATCCTATAGAGTTTTCAATAAAAGAACTAAATGTGTGGAAGAATCTGTTCACATCAAATTTGATGAAACTGCTCCACATGAACCTAAAATCTCTCTTGAAGATGATCTCTCTGGTTTGAATCTCAATGATAAAGACAATGGACCTATAGTTAAAACATCCTGCTCTGGAAATTCTCCAGAACCTTCTTCTGTTGAACCTCAATCTGTAGATGAATCTGAAATCTCTAGCCCTATCTTTTCAAGACCATCTAGGACTCTAAAGAACCATCCTTTAGATGCTGTTGTAGGAAATCTTGATAGAGGAACACAGACTAGAGCTTCTCTAAGAAATCAGGTTGAACATCAAGATTTTCTTTCACAGTTAGAACCTAAAAATATCAATGATTCTATCAATGATGAATTTTGGGTAATGGCTATGCAAGAAGAACTAAATCAATTTTAAAGAAACAATGTCTGGAAATTAGTAGAAAGATCTAAGGACATTTTGACCATAGGCACAAAATGGGTGTTTAGAAACAAAGTTGATGAATCTGGAAACATCATTAGAAATAAAGCTAGGATAGTTTCACATGGTTACAATCAAGAAGAAGTAATTGACTATGAGGAAACCTTTGCACCTGTAGCTAGATTAGAGGCTATTAGGATCTTACTTGCCTATGCATCACATCTGAATTTCAAGCTATATCAAATGGATGTCAAAAGTGCTTTTCTAAATGGTTTTATTGTTGAAGATGTTTTTGTAGAACAACCTCCTGGTTTTTTAAATCCTCATTTTCCAAATCATGTTTTTAAACTTTATAAAGCTTTATATGGTTTAAAACAAGCTCCAAGAGCATGGTATGAAAGGCTTTCAAACTTTCTTATCTCAAAAGGATTTACAAAAGGAGTTGCTGATCCCACTCTTTTTATAAAATGGATTTCAAAAGATGTATTAATATTACAAATCTATGTTGATGATATTATTTTTGGATCTTCTAAAAATTCTTTATGTACTAATTTTTCAAAGGTTATGCAATATGAATTTGAAATGATCTTAATGGGAGAGCTTAAGTATTTTCTTGGTTTTCAAAATTTTCAAACTAAAGATGGAATTATTTTAAATCAATGTAAATATACAAAGGATCATTTAAAACATTTTGGATTGGATAGTATTAAGGAAAGTGATACACCTATGAGTACTACCTGTAAATTGGATACAGATGAAGCTGGGAAACGAGTGGATCAAACCAAATACAGAGGTATGATTGGGAGCTTACTTTATCTTACTGCTAGTCGACCAGACATTATGTTCAGTGTGTGTATGTGTGCTAGATTTCAAGCTAATCCTAAAGAATCACACTTACTGGCTGTTAAAAGGATTTTTACGTATCTTAAGTATACTGTAAATTTAGGTTTGTTTTATCTAAAAGGACTATCATTTAGCCTAACTAGCTATTCAGATGCTCTCTTTGCTGGATGTAAGTTAGATAGGAAGAGCACGTCTGGAACATGTCATTTTCTTGGGAAATCCCTAGTATCATGGTGTAGTATGAAACAGAACTCAGTTGCATTGTCTACTGCCGAGGTAGAATACATAGTTGCTGGTAGTTGCTGTGCACAAATTCTGTGGATGAAACAAACTTTATTGGATTAAGGATTTGATCTTAAACATGTTTCAATTAACTGTGACAATACTAGTGCAATCAATATATCTAAGAACCCTGTGTCTCACTCTAGAACTAAGCACATTGATGTCAGACATCTCTTTCTAAGAGATCATTATCAAAAAGGTGATATTTCTTTAAAATTTATTAGTTCTGAACATCAATTAGCAGATATCTTCACAAAGCCTTTATGCTTTGAAAGAATGAAATTTATTAAACAAGAGTTGTGTATGATTGATCTGTGAAACCGATTTGTGAAACTGATTTGTGAAACTGATCTGTGAAACCGATCTGTGAAACTGATCTGTGAAACCGATCTGTGAAACTGATCTGTGAAACCGATCTGTGAAACTGATCTGTGAAACTGATCTGTGCAACCGATCTGTCATACCGATCTTTTTTTTCTATTTTTTTATATAGTAATTAATTAGTATATTTCTTTTATACTTTTTATGGAAACCCTAAATGATAAAATAAATGATATGCGGATATTTATCTTCCCAAAACCTTTGACATTTCATTTCCCGCCGAACCATTCAACCTCTCTTCCCCTCTACTTCGAACCTTTGAACCTCTGCCATCCCAAAATCTTCGAATGACTAAGCAAAAGAGACCGAGCAAAAGACCATATAGCCCTGTACCTTCAAAGCGTGCTCGAGGCGAGTCGAGTAGTACCTCTCAACGATCAGTAAATCCGAACCTGGAAACTCGGATTGTTTCTGTAGAAAGAGAAGTCAGCTCTGGGTGGATTTTGTCAAGTAAGTCACTGTTGCTGCAAGTTCTTGAATCGCAAGGATGGATAGACTGGTTTTCAGACAACTCTCGAATAGACTACCCGAAGCTGGTACATGAGTTCTACATGAATCGGAAAATCACTCTAGATGGTGTGGAGGCTGCCAGGATGTCATCTGTGGTAAAAGGAAGGAAAATATCCTTCTCATCTAAGCAGTGGGCTGAGTGCTTGAATGTACCTCATGAAGGTCGGTATGAGGATTATGATGGGAATATTCCTCCAACATCTGATTACTTCTCTTATGAATTATCTCTAGAGCTTCTGATTGGAAACAGAGAGTCACGGAGAATCATAGCTTCAGAAATAGATGGTGAATGCAGATTTCTTTTCAAGTTTATTCAGCACCAACTTTACCCTAGGAGAGGAGATTTTGTTGCTGTAAAGTACCAGGATGTTTTCCTGTTGTTTCTTATAAAAGCACATGAGAAGATCAATTTGTGTAGATATGTGATGCTTCACATAGCTGGAATGGTAAAACCATCCATGAAATCCACTACCTTGTTTTATTCGAAGATGATATCTACCATGCTCAAGAATGTAGAATGTGTTGATGAAGATGATGAAGTTGATGAAACAGATCATACCTTCTGTCTCAACAATGAGATCTTCAAGAGGATGAAAATCAATTGGAATCCATGGAAGAAGTTCTGGGTTGCAGATGAAGATAAATTGTATGAAGCCTACAATCCCATAGATCATGGCAAGAGGCCAACGGATTTGAGAGACCCTGGCTTGAAACCATATGAGGAACCCGTTTATTCCGATGATGATGAGCAAGAAGAAGGAAAGAATGAGGCTACCAAATCCCAAGAGCAAGAAGAATCTACGACTGAGGAAGGAAGTATATCATCTCATGATGATAGGAGTGATCCTAACACTGCTAGTCCAAAAAGAAGAATAGAATTTGGACCTGCTAGTCCACCCTTAGCCCTACCAGAATCAGAACCTATTCATGGTGATGAAGAAGATTCTGATACTGAAGAATATCACAGTGAAGCTTCTGAGAAGAGTGATGATGGACATTCTGATGATGTTGAGGCTATTGTTGATGGTGATAACAGACCAATGGATGGTCTTTCTGAAGATCAAATAGAATCACCTTAGTTAGTACAAGAAATACATATCAGTGGCAAGGTTGATTCACCAAAAATCAGTGGAACAGCAAGCTATGAGAAAGAAAAATACACCCTGTGTGCTGCTGTTTGGGATGACTACCCTGGTTATGCTGTGTTGGGCTTAAAATATTCTGATGAAGAAGAAGCAATTCCAGAATCTGCTGCAGCTATGAAGAGGAACCTCCCACGAGAAGCAAGGTCTGTTCCTGCTGTTGATCCTACAAATGTTAATTTACCTTGTTTTGGAATCTCTCAAGATGATCTTGATAAGTTTAAGATTGAATTGCTTACCGCTGTGAGAGCCACAGTTAGAGAAGAAATTTCTAATGCTCATACTCAAGTGTCTCTACAAGTTTCTGAAAATTCATTGGAAGCCTTCTCACAAAGAGTTTCTAATGTTGTGAAGCCAGACCTGGCCAATACTGGTGAACTTATTGGCATGCACATAGCCTTTTTGAATCAGACTATGAAGGATCTTCACACCGGCTTGGTATCTCTATCAAGCGAATTCCGATCAACCATCTCTGGTATGATGGATGTTTTGAGAAATTTGATTGAACATCTCAACAAGTCTGACCTGAGGAAGTTGAAGGCTGAGTTAACTCACATAGTTGGCCAAGCCAGTTCAGGCAAGGTAACCATGATCACTACCCATGAGTTAGAAGCTCTAAGAGAAATTGTGCATGATGAGTTAGCTGCTGTTAGACAAATTCTTGATTTAGAATCTTTGAGGAAGATGAAAGAGCTTTGTGATAACAGTCATAAGATGGCATTGGTGTATTCATCAGATTCTAAGAAAGCTCTGCAAGAGATCAAAGAGAAAGTTGATAATTACTTTTCCAATTTTTATACAAAACATGAGATGGATGCAAACTTCAAGGTGTTGGAAGAGAATATTAAATTACCTCCGGTCACTCAGGCCTTCAAAACTCAAGTTCATCAGTTGCAAGAATTTATCCCTTCCTTGGCACAGTTCATGGAGAATAAAGATGATTTTGAAAAAGCTATGAAATATGGAGCAGAAGTCATTCAAGACTTCATTCATCTTTTGAAGCCCTATTTGAATGCACATGCCACTGCAATAGTAGTTCCTACTTCTGAACCTCTCAGTGACTCTAATGTAGCTCCAAATCATCTATCTGTTGCTCAAGCTCTATCTCAGTTAAGACCAGTCCCTCAGCAAGCTTCTCAACCAGCTCATGTTTCTCAACAACCACTCTCTATGGCACCTGCTCCTATTCCTGCCCGAGTTGTCCTACCACCACTTCAGATTCGCCAAGTCCAGCCTGCCTCCAAGCCTTCAAACTTACCCACTATTGATCCCAAAGAAAAAGGCAAATCCCCTTTGTATCCCAGGAAATAGTTGTGTATTTTTTTTATAGGGTAAACAATGTGATGCTTGAAATATTCTGTACTTTCTAAAATATTTTTCTCTATACTCTCTGCTGACTGCTTTTACTTTCACTTTCACTTATCTGGTTTCCCTCCTTTTGGATTATCCCAAAGGGGGAGAAGAAAAAGAATGATTTATGGGAGAAGAGAGATATATGGGAGAAGAATGATGTATGGGAGAGATATATGGGGGAGAAAATATGTATATATCTTAGTGGGAGAAATCTGTATAATATATATGGGAAATTTAAATTAATGGGGATATTTATATATCTCTTTATATTTATTCTCTTTATGGTTTAATTCTCATTATGTTTTTATTGATGATATATCATATTATTTATATTTTATGATAAAGATTTGTGATTATCAAAAAGGGGGAGATTGTTGAGCCCTCTGGAAGATTGTTGATTTCATGTCTATGATTGATGTTTTAATAATCACAAATCATCACATACCATTAATGATTAATCTGGTTTGATTTCTCATAAACATAATTACAATCTGTTAATGAATCTGTTATCATGTTTTTGTCTATGCTTATTGACTTACAAATTATTTTGGAAGTCTTCTGGATTCAACAGACATCGGAAGCACCGATCCAATATCAACAGACATCGGAAGCACTGATCCAGTATCAACAGACATCGGAAGTACCGATCCAATATCAAAGGACAACGGTCGCACCGATCCGATATCAAAAATGAGCCACCGATCAAATGACTCACCGATGCAAATGACTCACCGATGCAAAATGACTCACCGATGCAAAATGACTCACCGATGAAAAATGAGCCACCGATCAAATGACTCACTGATGCTGATGAAACTGACTCACCGATCATATGACAGACCGATGCTGATCAGTCTGATTCACCGATGCTGGTCTATCTGAGTCACCGATCATTACTCACTAATGCTGATGACCTACCGATCACTTGATTCTTCAATAGTCATAAACAACTGTTTGAATTTCTTTACCTTTATCTTTATTTTATCTAACCAATGGTCATATTAGGTATATTTTAATGCTCTGTCAATTAATTAATAAAGGTTGTTGGATGTCAGGAAACCGTACCTCGTACCTGTGGAAAGGAAACTTTTTCTGTCTTCCGAAGCATGTGACATAAATACAAGAAGACTCTGCTGAAGAGAAGAGTTGACATAGAACACAAGAAGAATATAGTGGAAAGAAAGAGGAGGAATAACCAAGCAAGACATAACCTCATACACAATCAACCCTACTCAAGAAGAGTTCTGTTCATACAAAAGAACATTGAAGAACTTCATCACCTACATCTCACTACCTTTGAACCTGAAGCATACGACACTCTTCTTCTCAAAAAAATGAGAAGAGGACTCAGAATAAATTCTGACAAAAAACAAAAGAGTCCAGAGCTACACTGAAATCACCAGAGCCATTTCTAAACTCTATATCTCTGCTCTGTGATACATTTGTTTTACATTTTGAGCAGTGTGTGTTATCTGTTGTATTAAACACACACACTGACTCCTGTACTTTCACTGGAGGATCTGTAAATCCTCAGCAAACCTTTTTACACTTCATTTCCCACTGTGGATAGTGGTAGAGGTCGTGTGAGACCTGTACAGCTCTAAGCTGTTGTTTGTTTTCCCACACAGAACTGTGGTAGAGGTCTTGTGACCTGGACAGTGTGTTCACTGTTGTTAACCCCGATCCAGAGTGTGGACCATTTATATATAAACTTTTGAGAGGACTAAGTCTCGGCTTGAGACTGAACCTCTTGGTTAATTCTCTGTGTTTGTAGCTACATACTATATCGATAATACATATTTATTTCATATTCCGCTGCTATTACTTTGAAATATAATCTATCTTCAAAGCTACATTGATAGTTAAACTCGCAAGTGTTTATATTTATTATAAACCAGTAAGTTAGTTTCAAAAGTAAATTTAATCATATGATTAAGTTAACTGAGAACTAATCAATCATTGAGAAACTAATTGAACCTTTATAATCTGTATAAATTCACTACAGTTTAATCTGTTTTTGAAATAGGGGGATTTAATAAACATTGTTTTTAACAGAAATTTTAATTGGAACTCAATTCACCCCCCTCTTGAGTATCCACTCCGACCAACAATTATGAAACTATCTTCCTATATTGTCATGATTGTTTTTTAGATCCACTTTATTATGATGACTTTGTGATTTTTTGACTTCTTTATGAGTACCCAAGACTGATTTTTGTTGATTTTATCTAGTACAACAATCATGTATCAAAACCATGAGTAACTCATGTGTCATCTTAAAATGATGTTGGTTACACTATCAATAAAAGAAAAATATGATAAAAATTATATATTTTTTCTGTGAATAAGTTATTATTTCCCTGATAGTGTTTGATTGATCAAAATCTATTCTATTCTGTCACCACTAGATCACTAGCTGAAATTCTTACAATATTATGTCCACTTTCGATTTAGCCTTGTAAAGTTCATAATGTTGTGAGTTTTTTTTGTAATTTATGGTTTTTGTTAACTTCTTACCCATTATCGTGCATGTTTTCCTTTATTAGAATCCTAATATTCTATTAATCCTTCCCCTCAAATACTTTGATTTCATTACTCTCTAAGATATTTTTCAATGTCTTGTTGAAGGATTTATAATCCTCATACATAGTTTATTATACAAAAAAAGTATTAATAAAATACCATACCTTCAATTAATTTTATTTAAATTTTTTTTGAAATAAAGATCAATATAATACAATCCGATAATTTCTATAGGTATAGTGAATTTATGAAATTAGATACGTAAACCATTTTTTAAAATATTATAAAACATCATTATTTAAAACTCTATAATGTGTTCTAGGGTTCCTTTGAACTCTGAATACTATTGGTGATATAATGATGAAATAAATAAGTAAAGGGTTAGATATTATTTCCAAGAAGTGAATAATAAAATAGTAGAATGATGATAATTAATTTATGTTATTCAAGAGGAAAACCATGATAAAAAATATATTTAATAATCATAAATACTCACATTGATTCATGACATTAAAAAATGACTTGATATAATCATGGAATCATTTGAATGTTCAAACAAAAAATGTCACATCATAAGCATAGGTTAAGGGTAACCACCAAGAAATCAAAACACAACGTTCTTAGACTAATCACGTGTTCTCCATTCATGGTGTCTCATTATATGAAAACATTTACAATTGAATTGTACTTCTACCAAGGTGCACCCTTCATGTGTCAAAAATTATGTGCTCCACATCGATCATATAACAAAAAATATATTTGGTAGTTCGAGTCCCACAATTATATAATGTGGTTTTAAAACATGGATGTAAAAAATCAACGAGGAATCTTTTTATATTTTTGAATAAAAATGTATAAAAATGGTGTTGGATATTCACAACACAAAGTTATGGTATGTAAAATCCATGGATAATATCAACAGTATCAGTGTTTTACATAAATTTTCAAGGAATTGAAAAATGATAGAGGAAGGTAGTCTCTCATTATATAGGAAACATCTGTATAAATTAATAATTTTCATATATACAAAAAACTAAATTTAGAATCAAAAGGATTTTTGAAAATGAAGTGCTCAAATTGAAAATAGGGGATGGAATCAACTTCCTTGAAAGGTTGCCTCTTAACGCTTATAAGGATATACTTAGAACCATATAAACTCCAAAGAAGTAGTATGGATAGGTTAAATTATAGGAAACTCATGTTTTAATGATCAATAGTGAATGTAATGGGATATTGTTATGTTATTAATATTAAAAGATATGGTATTTTTATTAATTTCAAATGTTAAACCTTAGAATCATAGTCAACAAATAATTCAAAAAAATTCGATTTTCTGAGGTTTTTCTCTTTATATTTTCAAGGTTGAGTAGATGTTAATATCTTATTAGTTTATAAACTGAACTAATTAAAATAATTAAATACATGATGTAGAGGTAATTCATGTTCATTAAAAATAATTTCTAAAATCATAAAATCTATTTTTAGATTGGAATATTACTTATAGGTTCATAAATTTGATTTTATTACATTAAAACATATTATTTTAATGGGGAAAACAAGTTTTAATGAATGCCTCTATAGTATTTATTTCACAACTATTTGGGTTCTTAGGATATCAGTATATATATAGTATATTCATACCATGTTTATTTTTTTCCTAAAAATTCAACTGTCATACAATATTATGAAATAATTATCTCTTTGTTAATATGGAAATAATAATTTCAAAAAATGAATTTATTTTCACAAAATTATTTTTGAAATATTATAATTCCCCCATTAGAAATTAAAATTTATTAAAACAAATTACATCACAAAAAATATTCACACCCATATAAAAATTAAATACGGCTTTATTAAATTATATTATAATTCTTATCTAAATAAATATTGTGTTATAGGAATTTTTCATGAAAATAAAATTAATTTTAAATTATTTAATTTATCCCAAAAGAGTGTTTTAATACATTTTTAGGTTATTTGCATAAAAATATAATTTTTAACAAATTCATTATATACACAATTGTATATAAAATAATAATGAAATGTGGAAAATATAAAAACAAAATTATTTTTGAAAAAATATAATTTCTGTATTGATCCTACTATGGGTTGTATAAATTAGCCCATACTACTCTAGCATATTTCATATGGGTAAGGTGTGCGATTTAATACATTCTTATGGGGATTTGCTAAGCATATTTTGGATATTGATCTCAATGAGATTTAATTTTCCTTGAAAATTGTTTTTACTGAGTGTCAATTTTTCAATATTATCTTTTTCTTAGTTAATCAAAAATCCCAGTGATTAAATCTCCATTAGAGGCTCTAAAAAAATAAGACTCATAAGCTATGTTCCTATTATTTGAGGTAATTTCTTGATCATTCTGCATAAATTAGATTTTATTATATTCCTTAATATATAATAACCTTAATGATCACTATATAATGTATATAAAACCAAAATTTATGATATTTAATTGAATTTATAACAAACATTCATTGAATAGATATATTTTATAATGGTTAAAAATAATTTGGAAATTAAATTTATATAAATAAAATACTTAATATGGAAAATATTTATTTATAATGTAATTTTATTTGAGTAATTATTTTCTGTTAAAATATCCCCCTTCTAACATTTATACATAAAAATTTCATTTCATACCAAAAAATAGACGATGGTACACATACTTCCTCACTACTTTTGGTTTCCTTACTACCTACTAAAATATGTGGTTCCATCATAGTACTTTTATAATGTGAGTAGTCTTAATTCATATAATTTTTTCTATATGATCTAATATCTTCATTGGTTTCTTCCTCATAAGAAAGTTCATTCTCTAATGAGAACCCCTATAGATTTAGTAAATTTGAGGGGTCCGGTATATACTTCCTTAATAGGGTAATGTGGGATGCATCATAAACTTGAGGTAAGATTGGATTGAGAACTATTTGATAAGTCTCATCTCAAATGTGATCATGAATCATGAAGATGATGTTGATTATAGAACTAATATTTCCTTTCTTATTATTCCTTATGAATTTCTTTCATAGTGATATACAATGAAAAAACACACCTCTAACCTCAAACTCTTGGTATCATCAATGATTTATCACATAGATTTTCTCCAAAAAAAATACATGTATTTCATATTATACTAAATATTTTTAACCTTTTTGTCATATCTTATATATGATTTGGTCTTATCATCTTCCTCTATCAAATTTTATCCCATTAAGTCGAATTCTAAAACCACTTCTTAAAAATAACACGTAAGAAACAATCCCAAGTCAACATGATGAGTCGCCCAAGAAGAACTTCCATATAGTGAAGTAATACCAATGAAAAAACATGTCAAATGTAAAAATATATTAAAGTAGACTAATATTGTAAAAATTGGAACTATGATTGTAAAATTTCCTTTGACATTAAAAATTCATGTGAAATAGGACAAACATGGTATTCAAAACAAGGAAAGACCAGAAAGTCTTCATATGTCCAACCATCACCTCCTAACAATTCACCAATGAAGATAATATGGGATACATTCTTGCTACACAATTCCCTTCCCTTTACATAAGACATAAAAAACAACATATACAACCACCCAAAAGAAAATATAGCATGTGATCACACAGTATAGTATGATTTCACCAAAGAATCGATATGTTCTCTAATATTAGGAATAGTTTATCTTTAACATTAAAACAAATATATTTTCCTAATAACTTCATAAAATAAATCCATTTTCAAAATTTTTTTTTTCATAAAAATATAAAAATTTCACCAAATTCAGGAATATTTTTTATTTGAAATAAAACATGTAACAATATCTAGAAACTAACCAAGGATACACCATAAGATAAACATTTGAAAAAATAATGATGAAAATGCACACCATTTGTGCTATAACCTATAGAGATAAATGTTATACATCAAATAAAATCCAAATCTAGTCCTAAGTTCAATAAAAAATATGTAAACCCTATTGAAATTACACAAACTAATGTGATTTAAAACTTTCATGGAATTACCCACATAAAGAGTGACATCTCTATTTTCTAATTCACAAAAAGTTATCTAATATGCTATGAATTTCAAATTAAATTTAAAAAATATGATCACATTTAATAAAACATATTCCAATAAAATCATTTCCACTTATAAGCTTAAATTCCTATTTTAAAACTAAAACATCAAATGAAGAATTTCATCAAACACATAGATCACAAAATCTTATTTTGAAAGAAAAAACCTTTAAAAACATTTATCTCTTCCAAAAAAATCACCATGATTGCAATTCCATACAATTTCATCAAATATTTTGATGGAATTTATTATAAAATGAATAAATCCATGAATTTAATCCCATTTTATAGATACACTAACCACATGATGGAATTAAATCAAATCGCATTTCGAAATGGAGATTGAGGGAGAGTAGATAGTGTTCTCATGATCCAATCCATATGAAACAACGTCAATACTCTATCAAATACATTATATCTAGAATCCAAAACCCAATTAGGCTCTATTGATAAATGTGGAAAATAGATCTAGAAATGATCTAATAAAGGAAGAAGAATCCACCCCAAAAACTACACATTCCATGAGATATCTATTAAGGACAAAGGAAATATACCCAGAATCCATGTAGAGAAGCCTCAAGAGAATTGGTTAATTATTAGTCTGATCCAAAAGGGTATTATAAGGATTATAGAAATAAAAAACTCGGAAAAAAGGATAAAATCTATATTTATAATGGTTTATAATGCTGCACCTTGTAAGGATGCATGGTTAGACTAATAATCTGCTAACTGGGCATCCCTACTATCCTTTTAAATGAAAAGGTGCACAGTATCTTAAGAGAAACTAAATGGTTTAGAAAAAACATGCTCAAAAATTGTTATGACCTTTTATAATAACCCATACCACACATTGTTTCTTTTTTAAGATGCATGGTTAGTTTAACCTTGCTCAAACTATGAAAAGAATATCTGTAATATCACAGAGCTATACCACAAAAGAACACTATGGTTATAAATTACCATGTTCTAACTATGTGTGCAGCATTTCTTCTCAATGAATCCCCATTATTTACCCCAATTACATTAAAACCTTAATAATGACATTAAATTCAAACTAATCATAAATAATTCATATATCTGATCTGATGGGTGTTAAAATTAACCCCATAATGAATGCTTTCTTCCCCAAAATGCTATCAAGATCCTAGAATCTCAAAAATTTATGTCCATTGCAAACTCATCAATGACACCCACTTCCACATTTCATTATTACCCCCATCAGAAACATCCATAGTAAATATAAGAAAGGCAAAATTTTACCCTAAGGAACCTTTTCATGTTGATCCATAATCTAAACTGATTTCACAACAACGGTGATGTCGGGATCAAGATAAAAATATTCAAATTCTATAACATATGAATGTTCATGTTGATACCACCTCAACTAGGAAATTCATAACACATCATGAATCGACATAAATTGATATGGAAAGTCTAATTAACTTTCCACCATTAAAATATGATAAACATTTTCAAAGGGCCCCACAAACATTGGTACCAACAAAGCATTCCTACCCAAATGATGATGTGTCAAATGTGGTGGAACTCGAATAAATATTATATCATCAACCTCAAACTACAAACAGAAATGAATATGGTTCTCTTGGGATTTCTAAAAACTCTATGATGTGGTCATCTTATTCTAGATCAACTATACAATTTCCATTAACTTATTCATATGGATTGTTCAACCCAAGGATCATTCTCCCATCTCTACCCACCTTAAAAGACAGATACATGGCCACCCATATAGAACATTAAAGCGTTCCATCTTTAGCATATAATGATATAATTTTTTATATGACTATTCTCAAAGAGAAAAATTCATTTCCCAAGAACCACTAAAATCAAACACACATTCCTAGATTATATTATAAATAATATAAATCTCATTATCTTCATTTTATTCACCTATATATGATATTTAATTATCACCTTCACCTTCAAACTTTTCGCCTCTTAAAAACTGTTCCAAAACACTGATCAAAACCTCGAGTACCTGCCAAATTCGAACACAGAGGGAACCCCAACTCACAATCACTCATACTTACAATTCTTAAAGATAATCCATATTTTCATCTCCTTGATAAAGAAAAAATGTGTTCAATTCATGACTAAATAAAATATTACCAAAATCACTTAATTATAAATAGGGTTTTTTGATAAATGAACATAAAATCCATATAAATTTCTTCCCACTTTCTTATCAGAAATGGTTAGGGTTGAAAAAAAATTTATATTATTTGGAACTCTACATTAATTCTCTGACATGTAAGGAAACATTATATTAAATATGAAATCGACCACCTCATCCACAGCCACAAATAATAATATATCAAATCATGATACATCTTGGAAGTCCCATGTTTTATAGACCAACCTGAATAGTTTCCATTATCCATCAACTCACACAAAAAAGAAATCAGAATGACTATACTGCTTTGAAAACTCAAAGCGCATCTGGTAGACCAAGACTAGTCAGTTGAGGTCCTTTAATCATTTTAGATTTCATTAAATCACTGCAACATGGTGTCAGGTACCTGTCAAGTCAAACACTCCCATAAAATGATGAGTCAATTTTATCAAATCCATGTACAAAATCTGGTCATCCTTTTCCAATGATATACTCATTATTATAGAAAAATCATTATAGACCACTCGTCCAATGATTCATTAAAGTATTGATTCATAAATTTCTTGATCAAAGCATAAGAGACTATATTCCATTTACTAGAGTTATATGAAGTATCAATATAAAAGGTATGAAGATATTGAACCATGTATCTTTGTGGAATTTTTTTATCCCTTGGAGTGACAATTGGATTTAGAAATCTATAATCAGAATATACCATAAACACTCCTAAGAGAGATAGTGATTACAAACATTCAATGCATGAAAAATTACCTATTTCTCAATATCATGGGTTGGGAAATTCTTTACCTGGGGGAATCACTAACATGTGTGTACGAACCAACTTGTTTCCCCGAAAAACAAAACACACCCCAAACCCATACCAAAAGCATCGCATGAGACATAATATAAAAAAATTTCTAAAAGAATCAAAATTAGATTTCATGTCAACCTATTATTCAGTTCCCCAAAAAAACTCTTTCATTTTTCATTCCACTCAAAATTTACACCTTTATAGGTTTAAGTTGTCATCAGAGATGTGATCATGGAGAGTTTTGAAATAACCACTTCTAAAAATCATCCTACACCAAGAATCTTGAGATCTCAAACACATTTCTAAAAATCTTCTAGGGTATAACCACCAATTACATTTTAGGATCCACTAAGATACCGATCTGAGATATAATATTCCATAAAAACATTATTTCATTAACCCAAAATTCACAATTAGAAATCATACTAAACAAGTGATATTCCTTATAGGTTATATGTGTATCACCTTAATATTTTTATGAATTAGTATTTAAAATAATTTTATAGATTGAATTTAAAACTATACCATGTTAAAATTGCATGACATGCAGAGCTGGTTTATCTTGCATTGCATGCAACAATGAGTTTCTATGAATTAACATTTTATTCTAATTATTTAGACAAGACAATTATAACATAGCTAATAAATTGGTGGTGTTGAATAGTATTAACAACACAATAATATATATATATATTAAATAATTTTTTTTTACATTCAATAGATTTTATATAATAAAAAAATCTAACTTTACGTAAAAAAATTATATTTATCTAAATGTAGTATTATAGTATTTTAATGGAGTGCATGTTTTAGAACTAAAAATTGAAACTTTTATATATTGTATTTCAATAAGAATCATAATTTGTTTAATAATAATGTAAAAAATAGCTTAGGGTGAATATTAGAATATTTCTAAACGTTTTCATTTTTTGAAAAATAGTGAAAATATTGATTTTTATTGAAAACGTTATTTTCATTTAAATTTATTTCATGATAAATTTAGTGTTTGAATAATTTTTAAAGTTTAATTAATCCATTTTAATATAAAATAATCTAATTAATATTTTTTGAATGTTTTTTATATATTAATTTATCATAAAAAAATTTTATGCTATAAAAAGTAAATTTTCAAAGAAATTGTTTTCATAGTGTTTTACCAGTTATATTTTAAATTAAACTATGAAAATTTTGTGTTTTGAATTTTTAAAAATGGAAAGTGAATTTTTTATTTAGAAAGTTAAAATTTATTGAATAATTCCCTTTTAATATTTTTTCAGTATTAATAGTAACCTTGGTAAAAATATTTACCACAGTTAAGGGTAAATTGAATAATTTTTGTTAAAAAAATTATTAAAACTGCAAAATCACTCTAACATAGGAAACAATTTTATTGAATAAATAAACTTTGACCCTTAACACATAAGGATATAATTTAAGTTTCTTAATGGGAACATGTCCTTAAAAACGACTACTATAATATTTAAATCAAAGAAAGACACAAAATATCACATATTTTGTCTTAAATATTTCATATATGTCCACAATGGGACAATAATAGGTTATGAATGAATATAAAGGATTATTTTAATAATTTTTTATATATTTTTTTTATTAATTTATTTTTAGTATATATAATAAAGAATCATCCAAGAGTTTAATTAATGAAAATATAGAGCTGAAAGAAAATTAATGTGACATTTATAATATTTTATTTAAATAAATTTATAAGTTTTCACATTAGGGTTTTTAATTAATATAATATTTTTAATAGTGGGTTTTCTAGAATCAATATTCTAAAATATATACCATGTGGAAATATAAATACATTATATTCATCATAGTAATTTATTTATAATTTTTAGTGAATATATATTTACCTTAAATAATTAAACAGTTATGATACAATAATTACTAATCTAATAAAAAATTAAATAAATCATATTTCAACAATTATAATAAAAAAATTAATTAATTAAGTTAAACTATGAATTTTATAGGTTAATTTTAAATGTTAGGGTTATATTAAATGATTTTATTCTAATATATTTTGATGATTATATTTTATTAATATCAATATAATTAATACTATCAAAATTGACACTAATGATCTTTTATGAGAATAATATTTTATTAAATTAATAAAAATCTTAAAATTCTATAAAAAAATAAAATTTAGATTATGATATGTTGTATAATGTCATATTATTATTATTTTGTGAAAAATTACACCATATATGTTAATATTAAAATGATTTAATATATTAGGATTTGTTATTGTAGTTAAAAGTAAAATTGGTTAACTCAGGGTTAATCAATATCATAAGGTTTCAAATAATACAAAAACTACTCTAGAATATATTATTTTGTGAAATTAAAAATTTATCTCATGTTATATTGGAATCCATATCCTTATGGATGTTTTTAGATTGATATATAATTTATTATAAATTAATATTTTTTGAAATTTCTAAACTTCATATCACCTCATTTATAAAAGGAAACCTCATCCCTCATTATTCACATCACACATAGCCTAATTCCTTGACCAATATCTTCCAAATTATCTTATAAACATACTCATATGTGTTTTATATATTCTTGTATTCCCAAAATAAAAAATATACAACCCTTTAGATGAGATCTAAAGATGATATTTTGGATAATATGTAATCGCTCTAACCATTCTCTATCTTTTTCTACCCTTCAATGCCTCCTATAAATATATTATATATATCTTAAAATAACAATGTAAGAATACTAAATATTTTCAATATGTTATTATTATTATTAACACACCACCAAACAAACCCTTTATTAACGAACAACAAATGAAAGTATCTCTCATCCGCATGTATGGCATACAACCTCCAGGTAGCAAAAAATATCATTTTCCATTACTATAATTTATGAGTAGGAATTATGATGTGTTTAATTTTTATAAGATAAATTTATGAAATAATTATACCTATTTAACGATAATATATCATTTAATTTTCTTCCTTTTTATATGAGAAAAAATGAAAATAGTGTTCATACGTATGTACGACCTGCTATCTCCATAAATGGTGCATTTTCATTTCTGCCTATAATTTTTTTAAATAACCATGATAAATATATAATAAATCTATTTATTTATATATCTATATAATTAATATCATTCTCTTGAGGTTGAAATCATGTTCTATGGATAACAAGTCAAAACAATAATGAAAAACATAGCGGTTATTACCAGAAACATAACATTAACATGGAATTTTTAATAAGAAACTAATATAAATTCATAAGAAAATAATATATGGTATTATAAATATATATAGGAACATGTTCTTGTGGTATATTTTTAATAAAAAAATAATTATTATGTACGAGGTTTAATCATATTTGAAGGAAGTTAAGACAAAAGGTATGATATTTTTGTTTCACATGTATTTCTATGGTACACATGTATTATACACTACATGTTTCTTCATCATGGTATATATAATGCTCAGGAATGTGTTTTATTAGTCTTATTCTGATGATTATGTCATTTTATTATCCATATAATTTTATTTCCTACATGGGTGATATGTTTCTACTAATCATAAAGTGGTAAGGGTTAGTTTAATAACCTCATTTTTTAGTCTATTTATATGTATGTATTTATAAGGGAACATTTTTCTTCCATGACCATGTTTCTTGAAAATGATTATTAAAATATTTTATCTGTTATTCTACAAATTTTTGACATCAGTTTTACCCATATGTGAGTTTTCAAAAAATAGTTTGAATGGAATATTTTTTTCATTTTCATTATAAGGTGCATTCTGATTATTTCGGAAAAAGTACATGAATGGCGTTTTTTAACATATATGACATGAAAGGATTTTCCTGCTTTCATGACACCTTAGTGATTTGAAGATTACCTTAAAAGCATAAAATGTTACTTCCAAAGAAAATTTTTTCATTTAAATTTTCCTTTTATTTTAAGAAAATAACCATTTTCAACGAAAGAAATGATATTTTGCTCAAAAATTATTTCTAAGTGATATCTCAATATTATTTTCCATTTAAAATAACATTCATTAATTTTAAATGTTTTTTGTGGGAATATTTTTCAAGGATTTTGTACCTATTATTCTAGTGGTTGTTTTATGTTATGATGTAATGATATTTATAAAACCCATTTGTTTCCATGGGTTATGTTATGATTGAATGATGTTTATGAAGCCCTTTTTATGGGTTCTAATTTGATGAATTATTTATTTTCTTATATAACATATATGTATGATATTCACTTTGGAATGGGTGGGACCTATGTCACGATCCAATTTATTTGTTAATGATTTATAATTCATCAGATTAATATGAATAGAATTGGAAGTGAACTATATTGAATAATATAGTACTAGAATAGGATTAAACTAGGTTAAGTAATACATGGATGGAAGAGGGAGTGAAACCTATTTAGAAAAGGTCTTTTTCCACAATGATGGTGTTTTCAATGAGCCTTAAAATATATAGATAATGATTTTATATTATTATGTGTATTATATAATTTAATATATTATGTTATAATCTCATGGAATATGTCATTTTAATCTTTATGAATATCTTTGTTTTATTTGAGGAAGTGGTATCTTGATCGTCGTTATGAAGGACATAATATTGAAAAATTAATTTCATGTTCTTATAACATTATTTCTATGTTATCTTCTGTGATTTATCCTTAATGGGAATCCAAAATCACCCTTTTCTAGTATTTCCTTTCCCCATGTTATAAGGAAAGTTTTTATGTTATAGTACAAAAGGGTAAGTTCTTTATGGTAGATATTGAATATATTTCTCCAAATTATAATAATGTGTTCCACATTTCCAAAGGCACTAAAATATTATGATCCTTAGGCATTTTTTATGTAATGTAATGATTATACATATAAATAATTTAATATCCATTTAAATTAATCTCAGTTTTTATAGTTGGTATGAGAGAAAAACATTAGTTATCCTTTGTAAAATATGATGAGAAAACCTTATTGTGATTCTAAGAGATATTTATTAGGATATTTCTATGGGTGTCTCTAAGGATACATATATATATAAGATATAATAGTTATGTTTTCCTCACAATCATGAATAACCTAGTATTAAACCTATGGTGTCATAGATTAAACCATAATAAGTAATTTGTCTTGATTATATGGTTTTAACACTATTATTAGTGTTGATCACACTATGCCTTTTCATTTTATTAAATGGTAAAAACTCAAATAAACCATTTTAATGATGAATGTGATAGAAATTTAAATTATTTTCCACCTGAGTAGCCTAATGTTATGGGGGAAGTAATGAATAGTCTTATTGTTATTCTCACAAACATTGACAAGCTACGAATCAAGCTGGACTTCCAAATGACCAAAGGAAGGAACTACATTCTAGTGATTCCATCATGAGAAAGAATACAACTTATTTTAATTGGTGTTATGATCTACTAGTGGATAATAAATGTTTGAGTACCAATAAAAAGATATTGTTGGTTCTCCAATGTTCAAAAAATGAGAATGTTATTTTTGTTTTCTATCATTTTGAAGGTGAGGCGCATCAATGGGGTAATATCATCAAGAATACGAAGCAAAAAAAGTTGAAAATGACTCCATGGAATGTGAAGAGTTAAAGAACATATTTTTTCAATAAGTTTTTCCTCACATTTTTCATAAGAATATCTAAAATGAGTTCCATGTGCTTAATAAAAAGTATGATGATTCTATTGGTACCTACAATGAAAATTTAACAAGGCTTTTGAGGTACCATTTTAGTATTATCATCTAACTTAAAATAACGACGGGCCGATTATTAAGTGGATTAAAATCTTGTTTATGAAGGGATTTATCCATCAGATTCTTCAGTAGCTATGAACAAATTGATTATTTTTCTATCAAACTGAAAATGGAAGATGGAGTTTCATTTGAATCTCATGGTTTTTATATGAAACGAATGATAGCTTTTAATGGAACATATGAAAACCACAGTGAAAAGAGGATGATATTTTTTTATGATAAAAGTGTGGATGTAATCATTATATAGATTGTATAATGGATAATGGAAGATATTTTAAGTGTGTTAGAGAATGACATCTGGAAAATGACTACCAATGTTATTGGAAAATTATTAATAATGATACAGAAAGATAAAAGAAACACATAATAAACCCCTCACACTCTAATAATTCATGTGAAAAGAAAATGTTATTTATGTAATTTGTTCCTAAATATAAGGTTTAATGATGATGATCGATGTTAGCAACCTTTTAAATCCAAATACAAAGGGAAATATTATGCAAAATCAATTGATGCTGTGGAGTGTCAAAATGAAGTTGTGGAATGATTGAGTAATTATATAATGGAATTAAATAATGAGGTTGTAGAAATAATTTTATTCTATTATTCAATTATGAAACATATTAGTATTGGTCCATTATAGTTTCCCTTTATGATTTAAGAGAACTTCATAAATTGTGCTAGTAATGATTAAAATTGATTTAGATGGTAAGGTGATATTTTTAGAAAACAAATGATTAAGAGAAGGATATACCTTAAATATGTGTATTATCTTGGGTTAATGAACTAAAAAGATGTTTGATTGTGATAAAATAATTAGGATAATATTAATGACCCTGGGACTGATAAGATGACAATTGGATTTGTGGCATAATAGATTTTATTTATAGAATTTCGGGATTTCGGGTTTGAAAAAATAGCTAATTTTTTCACTGTTGATAATTTTCACAAACCAATCATGTGAATACTATTTTCATGTGTTTTCAATAATCTTTTATTGTAAGAAAATACATGAAAATATATTAAGATGTTTGGTGTGTGACAATTAACAGAAATTACAAGTTTTTTGGGGGATTAATGAAAAGTTTATCATGGAAATATAGTAACCCTATTTACATGTAATGTGATTTAAAAATTTTTAAGGATAAATAAGGTAAACATTAATGAAATTGTTTACATTGAAATTTTGATGATGTTTTATAGATTAAAGCATTATATCCCCATATGAGGATTTTTGAATAAAGGATAACATATTTTATCCATTATGTTGTTATGCAAATTAAAGATAGATGGAATGCCCTATCATTATATTTATGGATATCATGATCTTATAATGCTTCAGAAATGAAAAATTCACCTTCATTTATTGTAATAAGTAATGAAGTGGATATTAATCAAGGAAAAATTAACAATGAGATTATTCATATAAAATCTAATGGAATCAAGTAAGTATTTCTTATCCTGAAAATTATTCAACTTTGAGGAAATGATCCTAAAACCAATAATTTTACCCTAATACCTTAATTTTTTATGAATCAAATGGTTTCTTAGATCATCACATATTTATGGTTTTTTAATTGTTAAAATTTTCCTAACATTCTTCTCAATCACTTTAAATCAAAACATGCTAGTTAGTTTTCCATTCCATGTCCATGTTTTCACTTCCACCTATGTTCTTCTAAGTGGAAAACTAAATATGAGTTACTTTGAGAAAGATTTATGTTTCTAAATTTACCTTTTCTAAGGGAGTTTTTGTATTTATTTTTTAAATGTGAGTTTCTATAAAAATAAATTTCATGTATTAAACCATTCATGACCTCGAAAAATTTCAAGGGAGAAATTCATTTTAAAGGGGATTGGTTATAACACCCTGATATTTTAATGAAATTTATTTTCAAATAACCTAATAGATTACATTTCACACTATACCATTTTATGTTTTCATTAAACACAACACTAGGTTAGCTTATATTTCATGCGATACTGAGTTTCTACGAAACAATATTTTATTCTAATTATATAAAGAAAAAATTTTTAACCAAGTTATTAAATTGGAGGAATGGGATAGTGTTAAAAAAACCATTAAATATATATATATATATATATATTCAATCAATTTTTTGGCAATCAAAAGGTTTTAGATAAAAATAATTCTAATTTGACGCATAAAAACAATATTTTTTCAAAGGAAGATGTCTCGCCTTTTATTGGAACCCCTATTTTAGAACAAAATTTTGGAACTATAACAAATTATATTTCACAAAATAGTTTTTATTTATGAAATACAAATGTCAAAATTATCCCAAGGTGAATTTTTTTTATTTATCTAAAAAAGTGTTATCTTTTGATGAATGTTGAAAATACTTATTTTTATTGAAACCTGTTTTTTCTTTTAATGTATATACATAGTAAAATTTTGTTTTGAAATAATTTTTAATTTTAATTATATCATTTTAATTCATAATAAATAAATTTTTATTTTTTAAAAGGATTTTATACTTGAATTTATTGTCCAAACATTTTCTGTTCTAAAAGTGAAGTTTTCAGAAAAAACATTATTTGGTATAAATTCTTACTAGTTTTATTTTAAATAAAATTACAAAATATTTATTTCAAGAATTAAAAAAAATAATCCAAATTTGGAATTATAATTTATAAATTTATTAAATAATACCCTTTTATTTTTGGCCAATATGAATAGAAACGTTTGTAAATTTTATTACACTGATAAAGGGTAAATAGATTAATTTAGGTTAAAAATTATAAAAATAAAGTCTATAAAATGACTCTAACTTATAAAAAAAATATTGGATAAATATAATTCTACCCTTAACACATAAGAATCAAAACAATGTTGTTTAATGGACAATTTTCCCTGAAAATGGCTTATATGATAATTAAATAAAAGAAAGTCCCCAAATGTAACATTTATAGTCTTGAATATCTCATATGCTTCCAAATAAGTAAAATTTAGTTTATGAAATAATATAAAGGATTATAGTAATCTTAATTTATAAATATTTTTTATATTAGTTTATTTATAATTTTTATATATGAAATAATTATATTTAAATCTTATGAAACACTGAGAGAGTGCTTGTATAAGTAGATAAAAAATCAATGACAAGATTTTAATCAAAGTAACTAGAAGAATAAAAAAAACACATGAATAAATATTATTTTTTGGATATATATCATCCATAATCATCCAAGGGTTGAATTAATGAACATTTTTACCCACATGGAAAATAATTTGACATACAAAATATTTTATTTTAATTAAAATCTATGTTGTCACATTAATGATTTTAATAATTGTAACCTATTTAATATGGGGTTCTCCAGAAATAATATTTGAACATATAAATGATTTATATTAATAATATTAATTAATTTATTATATTTATTGAATGAATAATTACCTTAAATAATTACACAATTATGATACAATAATTATTCAAACAACAAAAAAATAAAATAAATAAAATAAATAATATTAAAATAAATATAATTTGAATTAATTAAGGTGATCCAAGAATTTTAAATATTAATATAAATATTATGAATGTACTATATGATTTCTTAAGGTTATATTTCTCTTTATATTTACTTAATGTCAGTGTAATAAATAGTGACAAAATTGACACGAATGAAATTTTATGAAAATAATATTATATTAAATTATTTTAAAATCATTAAAATATTTTAAAAAATACAAATTTATTATGAAAATTTATATAATATCATATATTAACTATTTATATAAAATTGACACTATATAAGAAAATATTAAAAAAAATTAATATTAAAGAATTTGTTACCGTAGTTAAATCTAAAGTTGGTTAACTAAGGATTAATCAAAATAAAAAGGTTTAAAATAATACCAAAACATGTTTAAAATATAATTTATGATGCTATAAAAACAGTATCTCATATTATATTTTAATCCATATTATTTTGGAGTATTTTTATTGATAGATAATTTATTATAAATTAATATTTTTTGAAATACCAAAAGTACCCCTCACCTCAATTATAAATATGAACCTCCTCTATCACATATTAATATGAAATTGAGCATTATATATAAAAAAAATCAGAATAATTATCTTATAAACATATTTTTCCTATTTCTATAAGATTTGATTTTTCCAAAATTCAAATCTGCAGTCCTTTAGTGAAGTTCTAATGGAGTTGTTTCGAAAAACATATAGTCATTCTATCCTATAACTCTCTTTTTCTACTCATATATACATTCTATAAATAAATTATATTCATTAAAAATAATTAATTCAAAATCCTAAATATTATAAAATTTTGTTATTATTTTTAACGCATCACCATATGTCCCATTTCCCATCAATTAAGAAATGAAATTATCGCTCATCCATACGTACGGATGACTATCTCCACGTGGCGATATAATTCATTTTCTATCGATGTATTATATGAGTGGTAATTGTAATGGGTATAATTTTTATATATTATATTTTTGGAATTATTATACTTCATGAATGATAATATATCATTTAATTTTCTTTCTTTTAATATGAAAAAAATGAAAATAGTGTTCATGCTTATGTATGGCCTACCATCTCCATGAAAGGTGAATTTTATTTTCTATCTCTTAATTTTATGAATCACTATTAATAGACATAATATATATATTTAAATATATATAAACTATATTTATAAAATTAATATAATTTAAAATATGTTGAAATCAAGGCATATGAATAAAAAGTCAAAACATGAATAAAAAACAAGGCGGTTATTGCTCGAAACCTAACATTACCATGTAATTGTTAATAATAAAGTTATATAAATTAATAAGTAAATAAAAATAGTAATATATATATCTTAACAAAGTCTTATATCATATTTATAATAAACTTATATTAATTTTATCGATTTTTTGATTGTATATGAAGGAATTCAAGACTTAAGGTAAGGGATTTTTGTCAATCTTTTATTTCTATGGGATACATGTCATAAAAAATAGTTATTTCTTTGGTGTGGTGTATATAATAACAATGAATGTCATTTATGAGTATTATAATAAATATAATGGTATTTTAATTCCCATGTAAATTTATTTATTTCATGGTTCATATGGTTCTTTTAGTTATTAAGTGGTAAGGGTTAATTTCACAATCTCATTTTTATCTGATATTGTTTATACATATGTATAAATTAGGGAATATCATTATTCCATTTCCATGTTTCTTATAAAATTTACAAATTATTTTTCTTTTTCCTATATCATTTTTTAAAGTCATATTTTCCCCTATTTTAATTTTTACTAAAATTTTTTAATGGATTCATTTTTTCATTTTTCTAACAATGTATTTTTTGAATTTTTCAGCAAAAGAATACGAATAATGTTTTTTGAGTTATACAACATGAATATATTTTCAAATTTCATGAAAACATAATGATTTTTATCATAACTTACATTATTAAAAGGTAATTTTTAAATAAAATTTGTTATTTCAAAATTGTGTGGGATTTTAAGGAAATAAAATGTTTTTAAATAAGAAAGGATATTTTCCACAAGAATAATTTTCAACTGATATCTCAAGATTATTTTCAGTTTTCAATAACATTATTTGATGTTACATACATTGTAGTAGTGATATTTTTCTAGGATGGTATCCCTATTATTCAAATGGTTGGTTTATTTTATGATTGAATGACATTAATGAAACCAATTTCATTCTTTGTGTTATGTTTCTGTTGAATGGTGATTATGAAACCCATTATTTTTATGGGTTCTGATATGATGCATGATATATGTTATTAGGGAACGCATTTGTGTGATTTTCATTATGTGAAAGGAAATACATATATCAACCTAAATGAATTAGGTAAATATTTATAACCCATGAGATATATAGTACTGGAATTATAATTAAGCATGGTTTAATAATACAGAACTGGAATGAGAGTAATCTAAGTTTAGTAATACACAGTTGGAATAGGGAGTGAAACCTGTTCAGTAATGAAATTTTTCCACTATGATGGTCACGGAAATTATCCTTGATTAATAATAAAACGAGTTAATATGATTATGTTTATGCCATAATTTTATTTATTATGTTATGCTCTAATGGAATATGTTATTTTTTTTATTTATAATCATTTACGATTTATTTCGTGAAATGATATCATGATCTTTGATATACATGACATAATTTTTTAAAATTTATTTTCATGTTATTATCCCTTATTTATCAGGTTATTTTCCTTGATTTACCCTTGTTGATATTCTGATATCATCCCTTATTTATGTTTAATTTCCCAAGATTAAAATGAACGGTTTCAAGTAGAAGTACTAATGGGTGATTTCCTTATGTGAGATATTGAAGATCTTTCATGAAATTATAATAATTTGTTCAAAGTCTCCAAAACTACTAAACTGATATGGTCCTCAGGCATGTGTTTGTTAAATGTAATTAATATTCATCTAAAATGATGTAATATCCATGAACAATAATCCTAGGTTTTTATAATAATAATTATATCTAAATTATTCATACATTCATACAATGATAAGGGGTACACAAAAATGTCATCCATAAACAATATCATGAAATATTCTATAAACAAAGAAAGATCTAGTTCATAAATTCCATGAATATTTTAGGGGTATTAGTGAGAAAGAATGGAATAACCTATAACTATAAACTTCCAATAATGTCTCCTAACCTCTATATTCTATAAATACACCTCAATAACCCCCAACTAATGGTACTCTAACAAGATTTCTATCATTAAAAAACAATTACCCCCTCCAAATTAATCAAAGAGAGAATCAATCCATGGAAATTGATACCTGTTCTTAACATAACCTGATTTAACTTTTGATGATACAAGAAATCTCTAGTTCTCCCATATTATTTCTTAAAAAAGGTTTATTTGAAACCCATGGTGTTAATATAGGTTAAATAAATCTCATAGTCTTGTGGTCCCCAAGATGTAATTTAATTCCGACAAACTCTACTGGTGCCTTTTGTATATAAGTTCGATTCTTTCTAGGGAGATTTTCAATTATAAACATGACCACTCTATATACTAATAAAAATATAAAACCATCGCAGAAAACAATATTATATGAAAACGAAACTATAGGAAGTGGAATTCTCAAAAAATGATTGAAATCAAATAAGAACATTTCCAAAAAACAAGATGAGATCACCTTTAAATATGGAAGAACATGCCCTACACTCTTAAACTAAGATTCCAACTCACTTTGAAATACATGAGTGACTCCCTTAAGAGAAAAGAACTAAATTTGATGATGATAAAATTCAATCTAGGCTTCAAAATTTATCATCTAATCCATTCAAAAAACCACTCTTGAGATAGGATGTTTAAGAACCAAGAAACCCCACAACACTTCAATGTTTTCTATCATCACACGATACAAGAGAAATTAGAAACCTTTTTTCATCCTCATTCCCAATAGTTTGGAAATATCAAAAAATAATGGAATTATATCTAAACAAAATCCAAACACATCCACAAAAGTTATTATTATAAATGAATTAGTAGATCATGTATCAAATAAATCTTGTAATAAATATAAATAAATAAATATTATACCTCTAATAGTAATCTTCCCTACTTAAAATTCCTATAGTGCATTCCCATACACATAAATATTTATGGCCTTAACACATCCTTGATCGTTTTTAGCCACATAAACATCCCCCTTGTCCTAAGGATAAGACCCTCCATGCTTAAAAGAATCATAATGAACATAAAAACCCTTAGTGAGAGTGGATCCAATCTTACTATATTGATACATCCTTCCATAAAAATTCCATAGATGTCTAGATTGTACATAACGATTAAAAATAAAGGGATACTCTAAATAAATATTCATGCTAGCATTGTACAGTCCATAATAAAACAAAAATACTTCTGGTGTATTAATGTTGTCATTTAAATTGTTACTAAAGAAAACTATTTAACTTTGCGCTTTTTTTATCTTGAAGACACACTCGAACCAACAACTACACAAATAAAATCTTCACTTAATTCTATTATCCATGCTATATCTTCTGCTTCTATGGCCACTATATTGAAAAATTCCTCAATTGTTTCGAGGAATGAGAAACAGATCATTTATTGGAAATCATCCCTTATACCCTTCAAAACACCTTGTATATTTTATGTTATCATCGGTAATAGACTATGTTTCCAAGTGCACCAACCCAGCAATGTAGGTGGAATATGATAATATGGTATTCTATTATTTATTTAAGTTTATAATATCCCATGTATTTTCAACATTTAACGTTTGAGGATAAAATAGTTGGTTGAGGACATTTTTTAAGGAAGCCCAGGTGAGATTCCCATGCAACATTACTAGAAAAAAGAGTGCCACCATCTCTTTTCTAGTCCTTCAAGAATATACATAGTGAAACCAACCCTATAGTTCTCAAGAGTTTTAAAAAAATAAAATCCTATATATCCACTCAAGACATTCATCAGATTCCTTGGATGTTTTATCTCCATGGAAGATGGGTGGATTCTACTTGGTAATTTTCTAGCCATGATCCCCCATCTAGAAAGGGTTCTAGATACATAATTGACCAATAAATTGAATGTTGTAGATTATGGATTCCACTAAATAATTTTTCATTATAGGATTCACCTATATATTCTTTTTCATAGCTTCCTCACCTGGATTGAGATGTTATCTTCTACAAGGAATTTTCAAATAAACAAATTACAATTATGAATAATTTTAAGATCAAATTCATATGTCAAAAAACCAATATCCATAGTCCTAAATAATTCATTAAAAAATTATAAATTATTATAGTTTTTTATTGCTAAAAATGAATGAAAATTCTTTAAAAAGGATCCGGTTTATTTAAATAATCCCCCGGTTTGGTTCATCCAAAAAACCTCAAATATCAAGTCTAAATCTTGACAAAATTCGATGCATGACCAAGGTAACTTGAGATCATCAGTGGAAGTGATATAGTGAAGAACCCTCCCACACTTACTACCGAAATTATATTAGACAAAAATCATATCTACTAAATACACCAAAACAAACCTAGGTATGGTTATAGCACTTTTGGCTAAGTATTCCCTCTGATAACATTTTTTTAATGAACCATCCTTAGTTAACCAGATGAGTCTCCTAACATGGCCTGCCACATTGTGATACAAAACTAAGGGAAAATATATATCTCATGTATAACCAAAACAATGTAAAACAATAATGTATAATATAATTATGAGATTAAAATTTTATGCGATATAAATTTTCATTTAGAAAATTCAATCTAGATAGATAATACAATATAATGCTGATAAGTCTCCATGTGACTTGCCATCACCTTTAAAACCTTACCCTATAAAGACGATGAGAACAAGAGAAGCATAAATTATACCTATTACAATACCCTTCCCTATGTCATGAAAAAAAACATCTACAACATCCAGAGTAAAATGTAAAATGTGATCACAAAGAACAATATGATTTTATCAAATAATCTATATATGTTATTATATTAAGAATGGAATATATCTAACTATAAAAAAAATATAGATTACAAATAAATATTCTAAAATAAAACCATTTTATAAAATTTCCTTTGGTTTTCATTTAAAAATACCATATTCATTGACACCAGTAATATTTCATGTATGGAATAAAATAGGTAATCATTGGTAAAAAAACGACCATGGATACACTATAAGATAATCATGTGATATAATTACCATGAAAATACCATACTGAACTAAATTAATCATAAATTACAAGGTAAACCATTTGTTCTATAATCTGTGGGAATACATGCTAAAAATTTCAGAAAATCCCATATTCAGGACTATGGTGGATCCAATCAATATAACCTCTTGTGTAATTACATGATATATGGTGACATAAATCATCTTCTGAAATTACATAAACAAATAGTATCAATATTATCTATTGATTCACCCAAGGATACATCAATGTTCTATGTTTTTTAAAAGACATTAAAAATCCACACAGTTAATTAATAAAAAAAATTCAAATCAAATCGTTTATGCTTCTTGAACGTGATGAAAAATTTTAAAACCAAAATTACGTATAAATCATTTCATCGATCGTTTTTTGTGAACAATTATGTTTTTTAAAAAATACATTAACAAAACATGTATCTCTTTCATAAAATTTGATAATTAAAAATAAAAAAATATTTAAAAATAAAAAATAATTTTCAAGAAATTAATTTAATTAATGATTCAAAACCCCTTGTATAGAGACACCTACCTCAAAATTGTTTGAAAACTAATAATCGTTGAATATAGAGATCAGGGAAGATTAGTTTAGGTCCGAATGATCATAGATCTATAATCACCAACATCAATACTCTATCAAACCCATTTCATCAAACATTCATAGTTCAATTGTATTAAAACATTACAAGATTAAAAGATATCTAGTGTGGATCTAAGAAAGGAAGAGGTAACTACACCAAATGATGATCAATCCTTGATAGATCATTTTAAAATAAAATAAATTCAACAAGAATCCAATGGTATAATTTCTTAGAGATATAAAAAATTATTTGGATGAGAGAAAACATGATTATGATGATATTAGGTATAAAAATGACAATAGAAAAAGTATAAAATCCATATTTTAAAATATTTAGAGAGACTGTCATGGTTAGTCCAAGACGTTGGTATAACTATGTTCCAACCTTGTGTGGCTAAAATATCTTTAAAATACATTCTTAATGGTCTCTTGGGACAAGTCGCATGAAATTGGGAGGCCATTATCAATTCTTGAGATAGCCCGAGATAATGACTTATACCCCCACACAGTTTCCTTGGAAAGTAGTATGGATAGTTTATCCATGATCATGCCATGATAAACACATATGTAATATCCTAGAGTATATCCACATTGTAGTAGTACTATAGCAGCAGAGGAATTGTAGAGGTAGAGGCACTGTAGCAGGGGCTGTAGCGGTGTTTTACTGTAGCAGTACTATTCACCGAGGGGCCCTTTGGGCCAAAAAATGGCCTTTCAAGCCTAGTATTCAGGCCACATGGCCTTGGACCTTCAGGATCTGTAATGGGCCTCCCTCTAACTAGTCTAAAGTGGTCTTTGTTTTAAATAATAAAATGAGGCTTCAGACCCAACCTTTAAAAAAATACTTCTGATTTGATGGGTATTAAAGATCTATATTTGGTTCCATTTGAACGTATGATTGAAAAAAAATATTAGAACTCTACCATGGGATGGTATTGACCCCAAAAACATTAAAAATATATTGAATATGATATCAAAGAAATACTCTTGAGATTAAATGGTTCTCTTATACTGACCATTCATATGAGGGTGATAAACAATTCTAAAACTAAACAATTTATCTAACAACTGCTGATAGTAATAGATCCATGATCAGTGCAAGATCACTAAGAGGGGGTGGGGGATAAATAGTTATCCTTTGTTTTACAAATTCTTACTTTTCAATTCAAACTCTTTGGACATATAAATCATCATCAAACTCTTCTACTTTCTCTCAGACTCCCCTTGAATGTTGTAGTAAATAAAACATTGAAGATATCGATTTATATTGTTCTATCTCAATTTCATCCTACTCCTATCCATGATCATTAATAGCCCAACATGAAATATATACTATACCAATCAATTAAAATCACTAATAAATAGTGACACTATATACTTACCAATATGTCCAAACAAGTGGAAATTTAGGATGCTTCACACAGTGTTACTAGCATCCACACTGTATCACCCTGATATTTTATGAGATATATTACTTTTAATTTCTTTGATGTACTCTATTATAAACTAAATACAGATTATATTGTACTATACACAACACCGTATTAGCTTGCAGTATACACAACACTATTCTTGGCTCGTGTTATACACAATTTCAAGTTCGTTTTCTCGAAATTATTCTGCACAACATTAAGTATAGATTTTGTTTAATGTATAAATGAAAAATGTTTTGATTATGTTATACACAACACTAAATAGAGATTTCACTAAATTTAGCCCTGACTTGTCTTGCGTTACACGCAACCAAGACCTTATTCGATAGCGTGTGTAGTACGCAATACCATGTTTCACTAAACAAAAATTATTATAATATTATTATGAACTAGCCGTTATGAATAGTAATACCCACTTTTTGAAATTTTATAAATTTTTTATTTCAAAATGGACTTCATTTTTAGATTTTTAATATCAAAATTATCCTGGGGTAACGTTTTTGTATTTTTCTGAAAACCGTCAATTTTTGATGAATAGTGAAAACACTAGGTTACTATTTAAAAACCGACTTTTTATTTAAATAATTATTTATATTATTTAAATTTATTTTAGGTAAAAATTGATATATAATAACTATATAAGTTCAATGTAATTCATTTGAGTCATTTTATAATAATTTTAGATATATAAAAATTTTATTGAACTTTTCACCGTTTTTTACCCACCTCCTAAGAGAATTTGAAAATCTACATAAAACAAAATTTTACCACTTATGTGAGCGGAATTTCAAAAATTCGAGAGACACGGTTAATATCAATGAGAAAAATGTGGTTCAATAAGATAAAAATAATGTTTTGTGAATAGTAACTTTTTACATTTATTTACCAGGGTTAAAAGTAAATAAGGTAATTAAGGGTAAAAATGATATTATTATTACCCTAACACATGTCCAAATTCCATTGGATAAGTTTTATTAGACCAAAAACAATATTAGGAATAAAATATTTCCCATTAGGTCCACTTGGATTAGATTAGGACATTTATTATTTTATTTAAAAGAGTTATAATAGTTTAAATCAAAGTATAATTACTAAAACATTTTTAATATAGGGTTATACATATAATAAATTTGACTATAAATATTCATTATAAAGATAAAAAATATTTCCTACCTAATGGTATTTTATTTATAATTTTTAGAAATTAAATATGTTAGTTTATTTATGGAACAATGGTGATGTAGTAATTACCTTATTAATGAAATATTAACATAATTGATATTATAAATACACAAATAAATGTAATTTGAGACTTTTTATGAATTCCACTAATTTTATAGGTTAACATAACATTTTAGTATTGATTTAATTAAATTTTTTCGAACTAATCATGTTGTTATGATATTCACAAAAATCAATTACCAAATAGTGTCAAAATTGACATAAAATAGTTTTTAAAAAAAATATTATTTTATTAATTGTTATAATATTTCTAAAAATCTAAGGATCATAAAAATTAATTAGATAAGGTTATATATATTAATAATTAACCACTTGGGGTTCGTTTGGCTTGTTATAGTATGTTTATTTACCATATAGTGTATGAAAACAAGAAGACCCGATAAAAGTTAAATTATTTAACTTAGAGTTAAATCTAAAAGATAAGGTTAAAATAGTAACCTAAACATGTCTAAAACCTCTTGGTTTAGAGGATTTAAACCCATACACACTTTATATTCTAAAAAAATAAATTTGGAGCTATTATAAAGTGAATATGACTTTATTATAAAATAATATTTTAAGTTTTTCAAAAGGTGCCCCTCTCCTCCCTTATAAAAATGGATCACATTCCTTCTTATCTTCACACACTTTTGAGCCTTAAAGGTCAGGAAACCACAGAACATTTCTCTTCTAAACATCCCTATCAACATTCTGGAGGTTCTGGTCTTCTCAAAAGGCCAACTCTACTTCCTTAAGAGGAAGCTTAAAGGAGGTTCTTCGAAGAAGAGGTAATCTTTTCTTCCGATTCTCTCAAGTTTATTTCTTCTTCTACTTCTTCTTCTGTAGTTTTTTCACCATAAATTAATAACATCAGTATCACTAATATAATAATATATAATTATAAATATGAAACAACCATATTTCATCTTCTATCCATCCTACGGAAAATGAAATCACTGCGCGTGCATACGTACGGAATACCGTCTCCACGCCGTGGTGTAATCTCTTTTTGACCACCACCTTAATTGGATGGGTATAATGGTGTAAATAAATAACTATATATGATTATTGTAAAGTGATATTTATTCTGAAATATTATACATACACTTCAATACAATTCCATGATCTTGGGAATGATATCATCGCTCGTGCGTACGTACGGACTACCATCTCCACGACGTGACGAGATTTATTCTCCATTTTAACCATTCTTGAATGATTATAATGTATATATAATGAATAATAATGATATATATATTACATAATAATGATAATGGATTTATGTATATATATATATATATATGTATGTATGTATTCCATCTACTTAATTCCATTCAATTCCGTATGGAAACGAAAACAGCGGTCATACGTACGTATGGCCTACCGTCTCCATGAATGGTGTATTTCATTCCATTTATCAATCAATAATATATATATATATATATATATATATATATGTATATTCTGAATTTATATTATATATAAATCATGTTTTAAATTCTTTAATTAAGAAAATTAGGATATAAGTAATAATATCAAGAACAACATGTCGAAACACGTATGATAAATGAAACGATTTTACCCAAAATGCTACTTTAACATGGAATTTACAAAAGAACGGGTAATATAAAGTCTTAAGTGAACCATATATGATATCATAACAATGAATATGATTTTTTAACAAGACAATGACATTATTTAAATCATTATACAGGAGGTTCGGATACATACAAATCATATCGGAAATAAGGTAAGGGATAACTTTTCCAATCTTGCTCTTATCCGAGATTGTTTATTCGTAAGTATTTACTGGGGTTTTTGTTATCATCCATTTCCATGTTTTCTATAAAAAAAATCATGTATGTTTAATTTCCTTTTTACACATTTTTTAATTTTACCACATTTTATGAATGGATTCTTACTTTTTATTACCACACGTGAATCTTTTTGACTTTTCCGGAAAAATTACGAGAAGAATGGTTTTTTTAACGTTTACAGCATGAACAAATTTTTACAATTTCAAAATGCCTAATTTTCATGAAGATTATTCTACAATATTACAAGATTATTTTAAACAAAACCCTTTTTTTGAAAATTTAATGCCATTTTGTGAAAAGAAAATGATTTTGAAGTAGAAAGGATATTCTCATCAAGAATTCATTTCAAGTGTTTTATCAGTACTATTTTCCATCTAAGATGACATTATTAAGTATGTTTATGTTTCAAGTATAATGTATCTATTATTTATATGGTTTGATTTTTCTTATGATTAAATGATATCCATTTCTTTTATATGGATTATTTTATGATGGGATAATGTTTATGAAACCCATTTTATTCATTAGGTTATTATGAATGATGTATGATTATTTTGTGGCACATGAAAGAATTATTTCAGTATGAGATGGGTGGGACCTATATCTCCCCTCAATGCATTGGGTAAAGATTTTTATCTCATGATATAGACATGGCTAGAATGGTAAGTTAACCTGGTTCGGTGTTATAGGACTGGAACAAGGAGTGACCTCGATTCAGAAAGGGACTTTGTCCACTAAGATGGTCTTGGGAGTAATGCCTTAGCTACTATAGAAATCATATCATGTGCTTAATGGTTTGCCATAATTAAAAGTTTTATTCCAATGCTATTTTATCATGATTGATGTTCCTTTAGGACATATGCCTTACTTACTTCCAAGATTTATGTCTTTTCTCAATATTTTGATGTTTAGATTTCATGTTCAAGTTTTTGAATTCAAATGTTTATGGATTGTTTTATGTTTTCTATGATTTCTCTTACTGAGCATTTGAGCTCACACTTTTTATGTTTTATTTTCCCTAGGATATAAAGAAAGGTTTTAGGTAATAAAACCAGAGGGGAAGATCTTTATGGGAGATGTTGAAGATCTTTGGCCACGATTAGATGATTACGTTCTGAGTTTCCAACGACACTAAACTAATACGGTCTTTGGGCGTTTGTTTTTGTCATGTATTAAGTATTCCGCAAAAGTAATGTAATTTCCACGTATGTCAGGTTTGGGTTCGCTACAGTTGGTATCAGATCGAAGTTTCAGTTAACCTTTGGAAACTAGGATGCGAAAAAATTAGTGAAATATCTAGAAATATTTATGGTATGTCTAGGGATGTCCCTGAAGATAAGTATACGTATAGGTTATAGTCCTATAATTATGGTAATTATCTTAGAATTTAACCTAAGATGTTAGATATTAATGTTACTCCCCCTTTATTATGTTGTTTTCCCTAGCATGATTTTTTCCTCTCGCACTATTCTTTTTGGGTTTTAGAAAATGGCTGGAAATAGGAAGATTCACGATAATGGAGGATATGATGGACAATTAAATGATATTTTACATGAGCAACCAAATGAAACGGGATTTGGAATTCCAAACATGGTTATTATGTCGAATCAACAATATGATAATACGATCTATAATCTCAACTTTGGTAAGTTTCCCGACTCAGCTAATAAGAGAAAGATGAAGTTTCATGATGATCATAGAGGAAGGAAAGTTCAATTTCTCTCATGTAAATCATGTGGGAAGAGGCATCAATGAGAATGTTTGAAAGGAACTGGAAGATGCTTTGGGTACGAAAAGGAAGGAAACAAATCCAGTTAGTGCAAATGAAAAGGTTTCAGTTAACACCATAGAGAAGTATAATGGTATTTCTACGACATCAACAATGATTAGTTGTTTTAAATGTGGAATGTATGGTAATTATGCAAACCAATTCCCTAAGGGAAAATCTCATGAATAGAATCAGCATGGTCATATGGGTAGTATTTACTTGGATGATGATGAGGAGACTACAAATGATATATGAGATGAAATAATTGTTGAATATTGGTCAATGGTTTAAGAAGGTAGTGCAATGATTGTGTGTTTATCAGGAGTTATGTTGTATAGGTAATTTAATTGTACTATGGAATAAAGAAACATCTCAAGATTGTTACACTATTGTTTTTCCTAATGTATTTGAAAGTATATGTTGAATGGTTCTGGTAAACATTAAAGGGTATTCCGATATTTTTGGAAAGAAGATGATATACACATAATGAAGGGATAAAGAGAAAATTAAATTTTGATAGTATTTATGAGCTTGTGACTGATATAAGGTCAAAGTGATATCATGGTTTGAGTATATAGAAATATTGGGATTTTGGTATGTTGAATGAGTTAACTTTTGATAGAATTCATGTTTTTTTTAAGGTTCTATGGTAATTCATGTTTCAAAATAATACATGATTAAAGTATTCACATGTTTGTAATATGACCAACAAGATATATCTTATGATATATGGGAGACAAATGATGGTATTCACATGCTTGGTTGATGACATTTCTAGTAATCATTTTCATTATACTATAAGATTGGACAAAAGTAGTTTCGATAAGCTTAAAGGTTAGAATGGATTATGTTGGACATCATATAGAATTTTTTAAGGCTAGAACTTTTTTCGATACTATTTATGTAATGTTATAATAGTGCAGTTTTATAAAAAGGAAAACCCATAAGACATGCGAAAACACGTTGCGTTGGACAAGCCTGTGGGAATCGAACCCACAATCGAAGTACGACAAGCCTTTATCACATAGCACTAGCCTACAAGAAGTCCCTGGTCAGTAGAAACTAGTTTTACCATATTAAGAAGTTTGATATATGATGTATAAGTCCATTTTATGAACCATATATGATTAATCTCACTATAGATGGACTTATGTATATTTGATATCTTTTTCTAACTTTATGTTTGAGACATATGGAATGACCTATAATTCTATCGCATGATCTGCTAACACTTCACAGAAAACGAATTCAACTTCATTTCTCTAAGAGATGAAGTTGAAATTTTTCAAGGCACAAACAACAGTGAGATTGTACCAAAATCAAGTTAGTATTTTTCTTTTAATTCAAAAAATATTCAACATTAGGGAAATGATCTTGAATACCAAAAATGTTGTCCTAGTGCCCTCATATCTGATGAATCAGATGGTACCTTAGATCATCACAATTTTATGTCTTTTTGACTGTTGGATTTTTTATAGCCTTGTTCTCTACCACTCTCCATCATAATATAATAGTTAGATTTCTCTTCCATATCCATATTTTCACCTATGATATCCTATGTGGGAACACAAATGATGTGTTACATTGGGTATCCATTTTGTGTCTAACGTTCATTTTTAAAAGTAAGCTTTAGAATTCCTTTTTATGATGTGGGTTTCTATGAAAGAAACTCTCATGTAATAAACTATTTATAACCCCGACGAATTTCGAGGGAAAAATTCATTTTATGTGGGGTAGAATGTAACACCCCGATATTTTATGAGATATATTACTTTGAATTTCTTTAATTTTTCTATTATATACTACATAAAGATTTTATTGTACTATATGCAACGTTGTATTAGCTTCTAGTATACAGAACACTATTATTGGCTCGTGTTATACACAATTTCAAGTTCATTTTTTGGAAATTATTCTGCACAACATTAAGTATAGATTTTGTTTAATGTATAAATGAAAAAAGTCTTGAGTATGTTATACGCAACACTAAACATATCTTCCACTACAGGCAGCCCTAACTTGGCTTGCATTACACGTAATCAAGACCTTCTTTGATAGCGTGCATAGTACGCAATACCAAGTTTCACTAAACGAGATTTTATTATAATATTATTATGAACTAGCTGTAATGAATAGTAATACCCACGTTTTGAAATTATAAAAATTTTATCTTTAAAAATGGACTTCATTTTTAGATTTGGAATATCAATATTATCCTAGGTTAAATTTTTGGTATTTTTCTGAAAACATTAAATTTTTGATGAATAGTGAAAACACAATGTTACTATTTAAAACCCGACTTATTATTTAAATAATTATTTATTTTATTTCAATTTATTTTAGGTCAAAATTGATACATAATACCTATATATGTTCAATTTAAATCATTTGTGTCATTTTATAATAATTTTAGATATATAAAAATTTTATTGAACTTTTCACCGTCTTTTACCCACCTCCTAGGAAAATTTGAAAATCTACATTAAACTTAATTTTACCGCTTCTGTGAGTGAAATTTCGAAAATCTGAGAGACACTGTTAATATCAAGGAGTAAAATGTGGTTCAATATGATAAAAATAATTTTTTTGAATAGTAACTTTTTACTTTTATTTACCACGGTTAAAAGTAAATAGGGTAATTAAGGGTAAAAATGATATTATTATTACCCTAACACATGTCCTTATTCTATTGGATAAGTGTAATTCGACCAAAAAAATCTTAGGAATAAAATATTACCCTTTAGGTCCACATGGATTAGATTCGGACATTTATTATTTTATTTAAAAAAGAGTTAAAATAGTTAAAATCAATGTTTAATAACTAAAACATTTTCAATATAGGGTTATACATAATATAAATTCGACTATAAATATTCATTAGAAATATAAAATGATTTCAAACCTAATGGTATTTTATTTATAATTTTTAGACATTAAATAAGTTAATTTATTTTTGACAAATTGGTGATGTAGTAATTGCCTTATTAATGAAATATTAACATAATTGATATTATAAATACCCAAATAAATGTAATTTGAGACTTTTTATAAATTTCACTAATTTAATAGGTTAATATGACATGTTAGTATTGATTTAATTAACTTTTTTTAAACTAATCATTCTGTTATTATTTTCACAAAAAAACTATTACCAAATAGTGTCAAAATTGACATTAAATAGTTTTTAAAACAAATGTTATATTATTAATTGTTATATATTCCTAAAAATATAAGGCTCAGAAAAATGACTTATATAAGGTTATATATATTAATATTGAACCACTTGGGGTTCGTTTGGATTGTTATAGTTAGTTCATTTACCAAATAGTTTATGAAAACAAGAAGACAAGGTAAAAGATAAATTATTTAACATAGAGTTAAATCTAAATGATAAGGTTAAAATAGTAACCTAAACTTGTCTAAAACCTATTGGTTGAGATGATTTAGACCCATCCCCACTTTATCTTTTAAATAAATCAATTTTTATCTATTATAAACCGAATATGACTTTATTATAAAATAGTATTTTAAGATTTCCCGAAGGTGCCCCTCTCCTCCCTTATAAAAAGGGCACCCCTTCCCTCTTCTCTTCACAGCCTTTTGAGCCTTTAAGCTAATCCCAAACCTACCCATTTCTCTTCTCCACTTCCATAACAACATTCTGGAGGTTCAGGTTTTCTCAAAAGACCAACTCTTCTTTCTTAAGAGGAATCTTAAAGGAGGTGCGTCGAAGAAGAGGTAATCTTTTCTTCCGATTCTCTCAGGTTTCGTTCTTATTCTACTACTTCTTCTTTAGTTGTTTCGCCATAATTTAATAACATCAGTATCACTAATATACTGATATATTATAATAAATATGAAACAACTGTATTTCATCTTCTATCCATCCTACAGAAAATGAAATCACCGCGCGTGCGTACGTACGGAATACCGTCTCCACGCTGTGGTGTAATCTATTTTCGACCCCCACCTTACATGGATGGGTATAATGGTGTAAATAAATTACAATATATGATTATGTTAAAGTGATATTGATTATGAAATATTATACAAACACTTCAATACAATTCAATGATCATGGGAATGATATCATCGCTTGTGCGTACGTACGGACAACCGTCTCCACGACACGATGAGATTTATTCTCCATGTTAACCACTCATGAATGATTATAAAGTATATATAATGAATAATAATGATATATATATATATATATGAAATAATAATGATACTGGATTTATATATATATATATGCATTCCATCTACTTAATTCCATTAAATTCAATAAGGAAACAAAAACAGCGTTCATGCGTACGTACGACCTACCGTCTCCATGAACGATCTATTTCATTCCATTTATCAATATATCATATATATATATATACGTATATGCTGAATATATATTAAATATAAATCATGTTTTACATTCTGTAATTAAATAAATCAGGATATAATTAATCATATCAAGAACAACATGTTGAAACACGTACGATAAATGAAATGATTATACCCCAAACGCTACTTTAACATGGAATTTACAAAAGAACAGGTAATATAATGTCATAATTGAACCATATATGATATCATAACAATGAATATGATTCTTTAATAAGACAATTACATTATTTAAATCATTATACAGAAGGTTCGAATACATACAAATCATATCGGACATAAGGTAAGGGATAACTATTCCAATCTCGCTCTTATCCGAGATTGTTTATTCGTAAGTCTTTACAAGGGTTTTTGTTATCATACAGGTCCATGTTTTCGAAAAATGTTTTCATGTATGTTTAATGTCCTTTTTACCCTTTTTTTAATTTTACCAAATGTTATGAAATGAATCTTACGTTTTTTACCACACAAGAATCTTTTTGACTTTTCCGGCAAAAGTATGAGAAGAATGTTTTTTTAACTTATACGGCATGAACTGATTTTTACAGTTTCATAACGCATAATTTTCACAAAACTTCCTCTACAATATTGCATTATTATTTTCAACAAAACCCTTTCCTTTTAAAATTTAATGGCATTTTGTGAAAGGAAAATGATTTTGAAGAAGAAAGGATATTTTCCACAAGAATTCATTTTAAGTGTTTTATCAAAATTATTTTCCATATGAGATGAAATTATTAAGTATGTTTATGTTTCAAGTATAATGTATCTATTATTTACATGGTTTTACTTTTCTTATTATGAAATGATATCCATTTCAATTATATGGTTTATGATATGATGGGATGATGTTAATGAAACCCATTTTATTCGTTGGGTTATTATGAATGATATATGTTTATTTTGTGGCACACGAAAAAATTATTTCAATAAGAGATGGGTGGGACCTATATCTCCCTCAAATGAATTTGGTAAAGATTTAACTGTCATGAGATAGACATGGCTGGAATGGTAAGTTAATCCAGTTCGGTGTTACCTGACTGGAACGAAGAGTGAACTCGATTTAGAAAGGGAATTTGTCCACTAAGATGGTCTTGGCAGTAATGGATTGGCTACTATGGAAATCATACCTTGTGCTTAATGGTTTTCCACAATTAGAAGTTTTATTCCAATTTTATTTTTTCATGATTTATGTTCCTTTATGATATATTCCTTATGTACTTCCAATATTTATGTCTTTTCTCAAGATTTTGATGTTTATATTTTATGATCATGTTTTGGCTTTCAAATGTTTATGGATTGTTTTATGTTCCCTATGGTTTCCCTTACTGAGAATTTGAGCTCACCCTTTTTATGTTTTCTTTTCCCCATAATATAATGAAAGTTTTTAGGTATGAAAACCAAAGGGGAAGATCTTTATGGGAGATGTTTAATATCTTTCACCATTATTAGTAGATTACGTTCTGAGTTTCCAAAGACACTAAACTAATACAGTCTTTGGGTGTCTGTTTTTCTCATGTATTAAGTATTCCACCAAAGTAATGTAATGTCCATGTACATCAGGTTTGGGGTCTCTACACACACTGAAAATCACACTCTTAAGTCGCACAAGTGGATATTTATAATTCATCGCACATTATTTTACTTATTTAAGCCTTTATCAACTATAAGATGATCTGTTTTACATAATAGATTATTCTATACTAAAATATGATTATATGACTCTTTGATATTGCTAGATATTACTTTCCCATGTACACTGGTTAATGTACCTTTTTATATTATTGGACTTGATCAAATAATTCTGATCACTTGTGTATGATCAATTTACTCAGTGAAACAGTGATCAAGAATATATTATTCCTTTTATCCATTGAATTCCCAAACCCACTTAGATGTGTGATAGTGATGTTCACAAGCTTTTTCTTAGGTTATTTTATGCATGAATGATCTTACACACTCCAATTCACATTTATCTTGAAAAATCAACCCAATTTCACTATATTAATCCAATACAACTTCATACATTAATTGCATGAAATTATCATCCCAGATCCTAGAGTACATAGTATTATTGTTATATTATGTGAACTATAGAAATTAATTAATATTATTTATTCTATAATAATATTATTTGGATGTGATTATATTGGGATCTTTTATTTTCCTCAAAAAAAATTCATGTGTTTATGTATTCCAATCATTCTTTGTACATGAGTATAATTATCTATGGCCTTCAATGTAATATTATTTCTTCATTGTTTCTTATAGTGAAACATATTTGAAAAGGATCTCACAGGTTATTCTATCATCCAACAGATAATATTACTTTTATGTATGAATTTTATTTTATGAACTATATTTCCTAAACTGATTCACAAAACCATATGGTTAATTGATCATTGTTGTTCATATATACCTCATCTCAGTAAATCAAAAAAACTATGATGGATTCATGGAAAAGATCATAATGAAGCTCTTAGAATGCATGTATCACAAGAAAAGGCCAGTGGAACCTCATTTTCTAGGTGAAACTCTTTAGTGAGAGAGTCTCATATAAGAGTTCAAAGGATGAACTTCTTCTTCATTGATAAAATACATAAAGAAAATATTTATTCTTTATGAAAAAGGAGTTTCTAGGTTCTTAGTTTCTCTATGGAAATTAATAGACTCAAAATCTCAATCAATAACCAAGCTCTCATCTTATATACATAGATATTTAAAGGAAAGGTTTACTACATTCCTTTTAATATTCCTTCAACTTAGTCCTCTAATTATTATGTCATGTAAATAAATATATTTTAATTAACTAAGATATTAGAATTTTTTGGATTCTTTTAATGTAGGGTTTCATCTTATAATCTTCATAATGATGAAAATCATGTCATCTTTTCTTATGCGATGAATCGTCACATGCATAGAAAAATAGTCTCATGCTCTATATTTTTTTCAAATTATGAATGAATTTATATATTATGTATGCCTTAATGACCTCCAATAACTATAGGTACCCTTAAAATATTTCATAATAATTATTTTATTGCATGCGTGCATGATATTGGTTTCAAGCATGATATTAAGATGATTGATCGAGGCTCATTCCCTTGGCATGATCACTTGAGATAGATGAATAATTATATAAAACTGTTGGTATGAAGAAATTATATTGTAAAATGGCCCTCCAATGGATCAAGATAAAATGTAGAATCATCCTCAATAAGATTTACAAGATCAAATTAATTTGATTATGGCTGTTCTAAATAGAAATTATTATTTCGTATGAATAATACCCTGCATTGTTCCCGAACCAAATTGAAAATTATTTTGGTTGATCACCACTATATAATAAATCCTAGTTTAAAAAATGCTTGATCTAATACTGGGGTCAAAACACAGATAAACATCACACGCACATATGGGTCTTGATTCAAATTCATCCAAATTTTTTGCCACTCATCTATACTATGCTGACATAGTGTATCCACCATGATCTTTTGTAATCTCTATTGGTGTTATGTATCTACTAATTCTTACATGTCACCTAAATACATCCATATAAGTTGGATCCTAAATGGTCATCAATGCTCTCACATGTACAATTGATATTTTCTTTTTTTCATTCTTGAGATTTCCCAATTTATATTATAAAGTCCCTCTAAAAATACATTTTAAAATATTCTACAAATTCTCTCTAAAATAAAATTTATGAAAAATACTCATGTAATTTTTTTAAATGTTATTCAAATATAATTATTTTTTATACCTATAATATGGCTTCAATTAACCAATTATCAATAAATTCCTCATACAAAACATTTTCTTCATGGCTTATAAATAATTCTTCATAACCCCTAAATAATGTTGAAAACAATTTTCCAGTTCTTCAATAACATTGACACATGTCTTTGAACATAATTTCAGTTCAAAGATCTTCATAATTAATATGGAAAATAGTGATTCTATATGATTATTTAAATTATCTCTTCTTATTATATCCAATAAAAATTCATCATTTATTAGTTAAAAAATACATTTTATGTCCATTGTTTTAAATAAATTATTTTCTAGAAAATCAAGTTAAAACATAGACTATAATAAAATAAAATGGATAATTTTACTCTATACAGTCCTATAACCTTTCTTATGAATCTCATGATGAATTGTTCAAGAAATAAATATTCATTGATAGTAATGAAATTTGATGACTTTGTGTGGAAATAAACTTCTATGAAAATGGAATTATGTCCTTTATATATTCGTGAGAGTTATATGATAAAATAAATTGCTATGTTTTCTCATTTCTATACATCTATGTGTAATGTTTTAATCATAACCAGAGACTTCAATCATTTAACTGAGATATTTGGTCATAAAAATCTGCAAGATTCAAATTTGGAAATATTTATCATCACGTTTCCCCAAAAATATTATTCAAATATCTAGAATACTTAGTTCTCCTTGGATGAATAACGAAGGGTTATATATATCTATCATCTAGATGTAAATTCTTTAGTTATGGTTTTTATACTATATATTTTAGGTTTTTAGAACTTTTAACTCCATTTTTATAAAATGTTAACTCTAAATTATTTTCTACCATTCTATTTATCTCCTCATAATTTTTATTATCCTCCTTGCTCATCTTGAGAATAAATGGTTAATTAGTTATCTGTTCAAGATAGGTTGAAATTATTTTTTTGAATCTATCTCCCATCATTAGCATGTCTAAGAATATTGGATACCTTTCTGTCAACATCATAGATAGGGTTACATGATCTAATCTATTTAGAGAATCAATTGCTTCATTTTCCATCACATGGTAGTAATATTTTGAAGAGTCACAATCCATCAAACCATATTCATTAGTTCATATTATGTTTATTTTTTGTGAATATATAGTTGATTCTCTTATAGTCCATATATATGTCAAAATTCTCTAGGTAGAGATAATGAAATAATAATATTAATAAAAATATTAATGTAGACAACTCTTTATGATGATTATCGTAGTGAAAATCATAGATTTATAATTAGAATGAGGCATAGTTTATTGAATTATAATTTTTCATTATTACCAAACCCAAACCATTCATGGAAACATCATTATTCATGTCAAATTATTCCCCACTTGGGGGAAGTTTGAGTAAATATACATTTTTTATCCTTTTATTTAACTATGAAGATCTCTCCACACATTTCTTAACCTAGAAAAATTTTACTCACATAGGAATAATAATATTTTTTGGGTTTAAATATTCAGTTAAATTTTTGAAAAATCAAATATAGTAACCAATTAAACCATGGAAACTATGGATCTACATTATAGATAATGGTCCGGACCATTCCTCAATGACCTATATATTTGATGTATCCACATTTATCCATTATTTTTTAATAACATTACCCATTAATGTTATATTATCTATCCAAAAAAACCGCATTCAATATACTTTACATATAAATTTTCCTTTTTTATCTCCACAACATAGTATTTAAAAGATCACCATATTCATCCTTGATTTTATAGTATATGAGACTATCTTCAATAATGAAAACATGTAATTTATATAGATACTATATTAATACTCTATTAATTATATATAATAATATTTTTATAGTATTAGTGGGTGAAAATTGAATTAACGTGGACTCATAGTGACTTTATCTTTTATGGAAAGTAGTATTGAGAATATCCTCTTTCTTCAGTATTACATTATAATATCATGAATGATGACCAATTATAAATATGTACTAGGGTCAATGTAGCTAATCTAAAAATATACCTATAAGTGGTATGGTATATATTTTCTTTATCATGATCTATTTTAGTTCATTAAAGAAGATGGCAAGTCACAATAACCCATCCATTTTCTTAACAATGATGAAAAAGGAATCACATGATGAAACACCTGGATGCATAAGCACTTTATCAGTATTATTTTATCATTAATTTTTTTTTTATTTATGATCGATAGTTTCCATTTTATATGGAGTCTTTGATATTGATAGGTATTTACTTATAAGTAAATTTTTTATCTAAAATTCCCAGTTTTTAGAAAGACTATGAAACACTTCAGGAAACACATCTACAAACTCTCTTAAAATGGGAATGTGATCATAGATGATCTTTTCATTGATCATAGCAATTTTAATGGGATATGTTTTATCATACAGAAATAAAATACATGATTGAGATTAGGCATTCAAAGGAAACTCACTCTCCTACTGACACTTGTTTCAGATCCTAGTTTGTATTTGGATATAGAGAGTGATTTCCCTCAATCTACAATTTATGTTGGATCTATACAAGGATATCTAATCCATGATTGATTTTTCATTGAATTATTCAACATGGTGTATGATATGTATTATAGGGAAAGCAGGATCAAAAATATTGATCAGGGAGGTGTTATATACTTATGATGGAATAATATCTCCCTTTTTAATTTTCACTGGTAACTCAAATTCAATATTTTTAAGTGATTATTTAATTGTTCTAATAAAATAATGTGAGATGATAGAATACATAGATCCAATATCAAATTATATGTTCATTATTCTAAAATGAATATCTAGGGTACCTCTAAATACATCATTTTAAATATGAACCTCTTCATTTTTGATAACATGTACTCAAAAATTTTCATTAGCCTTGGGGGTTATTATTGTAAGTGGTCTTCAAAAAACATTGGATTAGGCCATTTGTTTCTGCAGTGTCTATGATCCTTTAGATTAAAATTTTTTGTCTTACAATAAGGATTGACATAACCCTTATTTCGTATATCATTTCACTTGGATTGTTCCTCTCCCTTGAAACATTCATTATTTTTATTCCCCACTTTTCCATACATGATACATTTCTGTATCCCCTTCTAGTATTTTTGGGATGGTTCTTCCAACAATATTGACACATATGTAGTTCGACACACTTCCCACTATGGTATTTCTCTACATATCTCTAATAATTGAATTCCAATATATAGTTTCTATATACGATACAATTATATGCTTGAGATTCAAAAATATCCATTTCATTTTTGAGATAACATAGTACAATTTACCTATCATTTCCAAATTATTTAATCAAAATTATTTTTTTAGACTCTTATTTAACCCACTATAGAAGAAGTAAACATTAATTTTTGGGTAAACAACAAAAAATTAGGTATATCATGGAAACATTAGGATGCTTTCCATGTATTCTCTGATATATTGTTCCTTATTTTTCTTATGACCAACGATTGAACACTGTATTATGGGATGAATAGTATGTAGAAATTTTTTACTAAAAATGGTTTTTTATTTTTATTCCAATCCATAGATTCAATTTCTTGTATAGAGTTTTTATTTTTGATTAATGTATAATAGTGATCACATTAACCCTTTATGTGCTAAACACCAAGTATAACCTTATCTTTCTTGGAAATTTTGTTGGAATAGAATATATTCCTTGTAGATTTAATCCATTATTCCATTCACAATGGTTTATGAGATTATCTAAATATCAGCTTCATTTTTTATATAATATTCCTGACCACAAGTTGATCATTATTGAGGGGAATTATAATATCCACATAATTCATGTTATTTTTCCTAAAATGAGTTCATTGAGTAAAAAAAACACGATTCTCTTGATTCATTCTCCAACTGGGTTAGGCATCTCATTGAGGCAATCATCATATTTCCCACCACATTGTTTTTTGATGTGGTTTACCCCATTTCCACCATTTTCTAAAAATAATGGAAACATGGGTATGATAATACCTAAACTAACAATGATATATAAAGGGAAACTTTTTAGACGTTAGTGATAACATATAAACGAAATTTAGATCCTAAATTATGAATCTATTAGGTTAAATATAAGTTATCCATTGTGATTTTACTATTATGTTTCCTAACATAAAAACATGTCCAAGACACTTATAATAGCTCTTAAATAGCATGTAAATCTACTAAAGAATATAACATGGAAGTGTAAAATTAGTTGTAGGTCGAGGACATTTTTACTAACACCATGAATATATGGAGTTAATACACAATGATCCCTTTAGAGTTATTACCTTATGGTATATCTATTCTAGAGACACATCCATGGGTAGTATCTAGAAAATTATTTCATTGCCTTGAAAAAAGTTCCCTATACATTACCACAATCTTAGGATGTTTCCCTATACTTATAAGTATCCGTTGCATTTTCCCAAATTATTTCTAATCATAATCCCCAAAAATAACTAGACCATTATCGGATACCAACATTAAATAACAAATTTATATAATATGCTCTAATTAATTATTTTTAACATAATGATCTCTATAATTCAACCCTAAAAATTAAAGGTTCTTGTTTTATTTATGAAATTAGATAAATTATATAAATAACCAAAAATAAAACTATACATCATTATTTAAACTCCATAATGTAATCATTAAATCTGTTGAACTATTAATACTAAACTGGATAACCTAAGGGAATACAATGGTAAAGGGTGATCTATGAAATTAATTAATGAAAAATTAGATAATATCATGTGGATAAATAATACAAGTGATTCAATAGTGAAATTAGGATACAATAATGTGAAAAATCATACATTCTCCCTTGATATTATGGAATGAGAAAATGACAACATAAAATCATATAATCATTGGAATGTGGAAACAATAAAATATTGAACATCGTTATTATATGTTAAGGAAAAATTCCATTAAATAATAACATCGTCGGAGTTGGATAACGACCCATGAAAATACATTGTATCTCATGAGATAAAAACATTTCCAAATGAATTATCTTTCTATAAGGGAGAGTGATTCTTGTGTATACCTTTACGTGTTCTATAAAAATTGAATAACATTGGATATAGTATACTATTTTCAATACCATAAGTAAGGAATTTTGGTTTCATACATGTAAGTCCAAAATCAAGGATTCATAGTTGTGTATATGTGAAAACCCATGAATGAATGAAGGTTTAGGTATACAGAATGAAAAATTAAAATATGTATAATCAAGGTATAATATGGACAATATAATTGGAGTACATAAAAATTCATGGAAGGGTTAAATGAGAGGGGAAAGTAGTATATCATTAATTTGAAAAAAAAATAATAGAAAATGAATTTTAATTAATATACAGTAGAAAATTCAATTATGATTAAGTGTTCTTATTAATAAGGAATTGCATGAATGGAAAATATAAGGTAGAGAAGCACTTACCATCATATATTTATTCTTAAAGCATGGGAGCAGCTATTTAGAACCATAGAAACTCATTGTGTGGGATATAGAGAGTAAAAATTAATGGAAATACATGATTCAAGTTTTTTTAGTGATGAGTAATAGAAAAATTGGTAGGTTTTATAGGAAAAAAGAGAGGATAGTTTTTTAATTTCCAAACATATGACATGAAACCTAGGGAATATAAAATAAAAAGCCATTGGACTTACAATAGTTTTTGAAAATTGTATTTTCAATGGAGTATTGTTATTTAATATTTAATGAGATTATGAATAGAAATCATGAAATTAATATCACATCTGATTTGGAGGGAAGTCATGTTGATAACCATTTGTTTTTTAAATCATAAAATATATTAATGGTTTTGGATGATTCATTATAGGATTGAAAAATTATTAGCATTACATTAAAAAGAACATATTTTAATATAAATAATACATTTTTAGTCATGAATCCCTCTCTCGTAATTTTTTCATCACCTGTTGGGATATTAGTATGTCTTAATACCTACCATATATTTAGATTGTATTTAAGTTTTACAAAAAATATTGACTGTTAGGGAAAATTACAAAAACATCACCATTGAATAATTTCCATATGCTAATTTAAAAAATGAAACATATTTTAAGAAAAATATATAAATATAATTTTTTTATATAAATATACTTATTTAAAATAAATCAATATTTTTATGTCACCAATAACATTATAAACCTTATAAAAATTTCATAGGACCTCAATAAATTAAATTATAATTCATCCATAAATAAATATTATTTTCTTCAACCATTTAATGAAAATAATTTTTTTTTTAAAATTACCGAATTTATCACAAAATCAAATTTTGATATAATTGTGTATGCTTTATTGTTTTATTTTTTTATCAAATTCATTCTATACTCATGTGTATATAAAATAATAATGAAAATGGGATCAATATAACCACTATCATATTTATAAGTATAATGTTTATATACTGATATTACTTGGGTCTAGATAAATAACCCCCTTATTACTCCATTTTATACCATAAGGGTTAAGAGTGTAATAGAAGTACATTATTTAGATGGATAAATGAGAATAGTTTAGTATGTTATCTATATAATTATGATCTTCTCCTATAAATGGTTATACTCAAGCTTCAGTTAAGGAATCTTGTTGTAACACCCCAAGCTTCCACAACATGCTTCTCTTTGAATAATACAACAGCGTGTGTTGTATGCAACTTTGAGTTCTAACACACCACAACCAATCAAACTAGCTGTTATAAATAGAAATACCAACTTTTTAAAAATATATAAATTTTATCTTTCAAAATGGAATTCATTTTTTGAATTGGAATATCAAAATTATCTTATGGTGAATTTTTGGTATTTTTTTTGAAAACATTCAATTTTTTATAAATAGTGAAAAACACTGAGTTATTGTTTAAAACTGAATTTTTAATTAAATAATAATTTAATTTATGTAAATTTATTTTAGGTAAAAATAGATAAATAATACCTATATAAGTTCAATGTAAATCATTGGAGTCTTTTTATGATAATTTTAGAAATATTAAAATTTTATTGAACTTTTTACCGTCTTTTACCCACCTCCTAGGAGCATTTTCTAATTTAGATAAAACATAATTTTCCCATTTCAGTGAGATGAATTTAAAAAATCCAAGAGACATGGTTGATATTAGTAAGTAAAATCTTGTTTAATAGTATGAAAATAATTTTTTGGCGAATAGTTACTTTTTTACTTTTATTCACCAATGTTAAAAGTAAATAGGATAATTAAGGGTAAAAATGATATTATTATTACCCTAACACATGTATTAATTATATTTTATAAGTATAATTTGACCAATAACAGGCTTTGTAATAAAATATGATCCTTTAGGTCCACATGGATTAGATTAGGACATTTATTATTTTTTAATTCAATGAAGAGTTAAAAGTGTCAAATTCACTGTTTAATAACTAAACCAATTTTAATATATGGTTTTATGTAAGATAAATTTGACTATAAATATTCATTATAATTATAAAACAATTTCCTAAATAATTTTATTTTATTTATAATTTTTAGACAATAAATAATAAATTTTATTTATGACACAATGATGATGTAGTAATTACCTAATTAATGAAATATTAAAATAATTGATATTATAAAAATCCAAATAAATGTAATTTTAGACTTTTTATGAATTAAAATAATTTTATCACTTAATATGTCATGTTAGGGTTGTATATATGAATTTGTTTCGAAATAATTATTCTTTTATAAATTTAGAAAAAATAAAATACCAAAACATGTCAAAATTGACATAAAAGGGTTTTTAAAAACAAATATTATATTTTTAATTGATATTAAATTCCTAAAAATATATGGTTTATCCAAAAGGCATGTATAAGGATAGGTGTTTTATTAATGAACCACTTGGGGTTATATTGGAAGTTTATAGTAAGTTTCTTAACCATATATTATAAAAATACAAAGAGATGTGGTAAATGTCAAACTATTTAACTAAGAGTTAAATCTAAAAAATAAAATTTATATAGTGACCCAAACTGATCTAAAACCTATTGGTTGAGTTGTTTTCGACCCATAACCACATAGTACTTTAAATAATTCATTTTGGATCCATTATAAACTAAAAATTATTTTATTATAAAATAATATTTCTAGCTTTTCCTATGGTTCCCCTCACCCCTCTTATATAAGGGCACTCCCCCTTATCTCTAATTCACACTTTCAAAGCCATTTGGATTGTCCAAAACCTGGACAATTACCCTCTAAACTATCTTACCTTCATCCTAGAGGCCTCCCTTTAGTCATAAATCCAACCTAATTATCCCCTTTATTCAAATCCAAAGGAATAACCCGAAGAAGACGTAAATATGTCATCACCTCTTTCAAGTTCCTTTCTTCATCCACTTCCTTTTCCTTGATGCTTACATTATAAAATAAAAAATCTAGTATCTTATATATATTTTTATTTTAGTATAAATACTATACAACCAAATTTATTATTCTATCCATCCTTTTAATGACATGTCACCATACGTGCGTACGTACGACTTACCGTCTCCACGTCCTGGTGTAATTGTTATTCAATACATTATTATTTGGATGGGTATAATAATGATGTGTAATTTATATAAATAATAAATATAACATGATAATGATTCTTTATATAGGATATAACATCCAATTATATATTATTCTAATATCAAAAGAATAATATTGTTTCTCGTGCGTACGTACGGATTACCGTCTCCACAAACACGATGAGATCCATTCCCTATTGTATCCATTCAAGACTAATTTTCATAAGATGATTAAAAATAATTTTTCAAGATTTAATATCACTATGAATATGAGTAAGATACATCCCATCCATAACACACATGACTCACATAACAAATAATATAATGAAAAAAATCAGTTAACACCTGAAACGACGATAATATTAAGATATTATGTTGATGGATCATATATGATATCATATTAATGTATATGATTCTTGTATAATTTAATAAGTATTATTTCACCATTATATAGTTGTATAAATTACCCTAAACCACGGAAGTTTACAAGTTAAGGGTTAATTTCATGATCTCATTATTATCCGAGATTGTTTTTACGTAATTATATACTGGGACCTCTTTATCATCCACATCCACGTTTCTTAAAAATTTATTCCAAAACATTTTTAATATTTACTAGACTATGTATTGAAGTCGTTTATACCCTTATTTGACTTTTTAAAAAATGGTTTCAAAGTAATATTTCTGTTGTTTTCCAAACAAGGTAGCTTATGACCTTTTTGATAAAATTAAGGTAATATTTTTTGTTAACTTATATGGCGGATGCAGCTATTTCCCACCGTTATAACATCATCGAATCTCCCCTTACAAGATTATAAGAATATTTTAAAATAAAAATGTTTTATTTTATAATTACATGACTTTTAAAATATTTTAAAATAGAAAGAGATATTTCTCTAAAAATGTTTTGATTTCATCTATGTCAACATCCTTTGATGGATTTTAAGTTTGTTTGAAGTTGATTTATTATGATACAAAACATCCACATTGTATTGAAGATTTTGTGTTATGTTTTACTGTGGATGTGTTATTTCATAAAATTCCTGGTTTATTGATAAATTATTGACATTTTTTATGCCAGTTTTAAAACGAATTTTTATGTTATGTTTAAACATTTTCATAGGAGGAATGCATTGGACTTAGTAAGTGATGGGTGGAGCCCACTATTTCTCCTCAATGCATCGGTAAGTCTCATGAGACAAACTAGTGTCTTGGAACTAGGCCTTGACAAAATATTATTTGTAGTCTTGGAACAATGCCTTGACTATGTGGTTATGAATGTCTGGAATTATACATTCCATCATTATGAAGGTGGATATTGATATAACTTGTGATTATTCGACCACTAGAATATCCATGTGAGTAAGTAAATAGAATTATTTTGATTTATATTTTCCAAATTATGATGATTTTTATGTTGAAAAGGATTTTTTTGTTCTATAAATTGCCTTAAATGTTTATGCCTGTTTATGAAATTTTCTACTATATTGTTATCCTTACTGAGCATCTGAGCTACCCCCTTTCTATGTTTTATTTTTCTGAGGATGTAAAGATATATATTATAACGGACCTGTAGGGAATGTTTATGGGATCTTAGTGTAGTCCATGGAAACATTTTTGTTGTAGTTTTCCATTTTATGATGTAATTTAAACCTTATGAATGTATATAGTACTTCAAAGGATACTAAACTAATCGGTTTTTTTGAGACTTGATCTTTTGTGATCATGCCAATGTTATGTAATAATGCACAGACTCTAGGTCACTGGGGTCGGGGTGTTATAGTTGGTATCAGAGAAGGTTTAGTACAAACCATGGAAACTAGATTTAGATAAACACTCATTACACTAGTAGAAAAAAGGTCTTTAACGTCGGTTTTATTATTTTTTACGTCAGTTTTTAACCGACGTTGAAGTCATTGACGTAAAAAATATGACTTTTTACTTCAGTTTTTGTAAACCGATGCCAAAAACAAATTTCATTTGCTTTTTAGAATTGGTTTTGTAAAACCCCCATGCCAAATAAACTCATCCGCGTCATTTTTGGCATTGGTTTCCTTATAAACCGATGCCAAAAAGATGAAAAAATAGTTTCGGCGTCGGTTCTTGAAAAAAAACCGATGACTTAAATGAAAAAAAAACTTATTTTTGGCATCGTTTTTTACAAAAACCGACGCCAACGGCATTTTTTTATTCTTCGATGTTTTAGAGGATTTCCTAATCTTCGATTTGACTCGTCGTGGAGCTAAAACGGAGTTACAAAAAAAATTTATGGTCATCGGAAGTTAAACATGTCAATGTATTGATTGATACAACTTGTTTTAAAGAAAACAAGATAAACACAAATTAAAATCACATACACCAAATGATATAAAATATACATAATACTTCAAACAATTTCGATTATTTTTCGATCTTCGATTTAAATGAAATGTTGTTTATCATCATATCACTTATATTTAGTGTAGAACTCATGTGATAATAAAAAAGACGATCGATAATTAAACCTACACTATGCTTGGTATATCTCATCTGAATGATTTATATTTTTAACTCGATAATAAAAGTAAATCATCATTATATGAAATCTAATCGAGTTGCTTAAAAATGAAGTACATTAATAATAACAAAAATAAATGAATAGAATACGTACCGTATTCAAATTAACGATTGATGCCGCCTTGAAAACATGATTGAATCGAAGAGGATGAAAATGATGAATGAAGGAGAAATGGATTTATATATAGTAAATGAAAATATTTTCGATTGAGTTGTATGAAAATATAGGTGGGAGTTTAAAACGATAAACGCGCGTTGTGAAAAAAATTGAAATTCTGATCCCGCGTATTGGTGAATACTATTTGGCGTTGGTTTTGTTTGAAACCGATGCAAATGAGGATATTTTTTGGTCTTATGGCGTCAGTTTTTTAAGAAAACTGACGCAAAAAATTCCAATCGATATCACTTTTGGCGTCGGTTTTTAAATAAACCGATGGTAAAAAGATTTAAAAAAAATAAGTTTCGCGTCGGTTTTTTTATAAACCGACACGAAAAGTAAAAATGAATTATTTTTCGCGTCGGTTTTTAAAAAAACTGACGCCAAAAACAAAAAAACAGTTTTGGCGTCGGTTTTTATGAAAACTGACGCAAAATGTAAAAGAAATTATTTTTGGCATCGGTTTTTTTAAAAACCGACGCGAAAAACAAAAAAAAGGTTGGCGTCGATTTTTATGAAAACAGAGGCCAAAACATAAAAAAAATTACCAGGTTTTAGAAAATTCCATAAGCTTCGATTTGACTAGTCGTGGAGCTAAAACAGAGTTACGGATTAAAAGTTATGGCCTTTGAAAGTTTGAGTTAATTAATACTTCTTTTAGAGAAGATCCACTTCCAACATCCATAACTTTTAATCCGTAACTCCGTTTTTGCTCCATGACCAGTCAAATAAAATCTTAGGGAATTATCTATAGGAATGTAATTTTTTTTTTACATTTTTGGGTTCGGTTTTCATAAAAACCGACATCATAATTTTTTTTTCGCGTCCGTTTTTTTAAAAACTGACACCAAAACTATTTTTTTTAGTTTTTGGCATCCGTTTTTAAAAAACCGGACCAAATCATATCCAAAAAAATATTTTACATCAGTTTCTATGAAACCGACATCAAATTGATGACGTTAAAAATGATTTTTCTACTAGTGTTAGAGCACATAGCCCTAAGATAGACTTTGAGGATTATTATAGAAGAACATCCTAGAATTTTGGTATTGTAGAGATTTTGTGAGTTTTACAACAATACATCCCTATCTAGATTCGAAAGGTAGAGGTGGATCTAGAACAGGTGTAAATAGGGGTAAAACCTGAAAACACCGCTTTGATCTAGACTCGAACGGGAACTGGTGCACGAAAATGGGCCTTGCTGCACTCATGGTTATGACACTCCTGGGAGATACACTTAGGATAACTATCATTTTATTTACAAGATACTATGAAGGGTTTATGATTATATACTTCCTTAAATAATACATTTTTTATGATTGTGGATTATATCTGTAAATTGTTCAATTTTTGTTAAGTGTTTTACAAGTTTAGAATTATGTATTTCGATTCTTAAACTAATCTAGTTTATGCCATTGTTTAGAAATGGAGCCTATTGGAAGGAATGGAAAAAATATCAATGCACACACTCCATATAGTTATTTCCTTCCTACTCAAGATAATTATAGTGGTGCTAGTGATACAACCAGTGCTGATCAACTAATCACCATTCTGGGAAAACACACTCAGGTTATTAATAATAACCTTACCTATATAAAGAACCCTGATCCACATCTTGGAGGATCAATGTTAAATATCATCATGAGGAAACATCTGCCAACATTCAATGGGGGTATAAATCCACTAGTAGTTGAGCAATGGATAAATTTTTTAGAGAAAATATTCCACCCCTAGGGGAGTAGCGAAAAGGAAAAAGTTATCATCATAGTTTACCGCCTCACTGAAGATGATGATCAATGATGGTCATCGATTCAAAACATAAAGGAAGATGATGAAGTAACAAATATTTAATAGAGAGAGATTAAAGAAATTTTCTTAGAAAAATACTTTCCTCATGACCATCGAGTGAATATGGAATGGAAATTTTTGATTCTAACACAAAAGGAGGACGAGAATGTCATAAAGTATAAAGCTAATTTTACAACGATAGCGAGGCATGATTCAGATTATATACATAACCCAAAAAGTAAGATTGATCATTTATTTTATAGGTTAAAACCATTTCTATGTCGAGAATTAGTCACACAATACATTTCTTCGTACAAAGATTTTGTCTCATGTGCTATCAAGACAGAAAAAGAATGCTCTATGTCTTACGACATTAAAGAAAAGAAAGAGAAGGAGAGATCTGTTGAACACTCTGAAAATGAAAAAATGTGGAAGAAGGGAAAATTTGAATATCCTTCCTATAGTAAATGTGGGAAGAAAAAACTTGGTACTTTTTTGAAGGGAATGGTAGTTTGTTACAAGTGTGGTGAAAATGGCCACCAAGCTTGTGATTGCAAGGTGAAGAAAGAGGCTATCGATCTTGAATGCTACAATTTTAGAGAAATTAGACAATATGAAAATGAATTTCCTGGGCTTCAGGGGAACATACCTTAGAAAAGGCCAAGGGATCATGGCCCAGCTTATGCTATCACTCCTGCTGAGTTTGAAGCTCCGAAAGACGTAATGACAGGTAATTTAATGGATTCCTCAAGTTTAGCCAATGCATTATTTGATTCTGGATAATCACATTGTTTCATATCTTCCAAATTTTCTACTAAAATTAGATATTTCTAATTTGATTTAACAAGGGAGTTGCCAGTCAAAACTGCTATGGGAATTATCATTTCAACAAAGTTTTGTGAATCAGTTCATATTAATGCTTATACACCTTATTTATCTACTGATCTCATCGTCATACCCATGGTTTAATTTGATATAATCTTCGATATGGATTGTAGTTCGGACCATGATGCAAAAATTTATTTTAAGAAGAAGGATGTTACAATTTCTAATGATGATAAAGAACACCTTATCTTTAAATCAGAACCTCCACCACCTAGTTCTTATCTAGATCCACCCCCAGTAGCTCAACTAAATTCAATTATGGGGGAGGAATATACTAAAATAACTATTGGCGAGGAAATGAATTTTCAAATTGAGGATATAGCTATTTTCAAAGAATATGTTGATGTGTTTCTAGAATATTTACCTGGACAGCCTCCAGAATAAGAAATTGAGTTTTCCATTGATTTAATTCCTAGATCAAGACCCATATCAAAGAACCATTATATAATGTCGACTTTGGAATTAGTATAACTAAAGAAAAAACTAGAGTAATTGAGTAATAAGTTATTTATTCTCCCTAATGTTTCTCCATGGGGAACCTTTGTCCTTTTTGTTAAGAAAAAAGATGGATCTATGAGGTTGTACATTGACAACAGGGAGGTCAATGTTATAAAAATAAAGAACAAGTATCCCCAACCTCAAATTGATGATTTATTTGACCAACTTCATGGACCACAATACATTTCAAATATTGACCTTCGATCTGGATATCATCAGTTTTGTTTGAAGAAGGAAGACATTCCGAAAACAGTATTTCGAACTAGGTACGTGCATTACGAGTTTACAGTAATGCATTTTGGATTGACTAATTCACCCTATGTGTTCATAGTTCTAATGAATAGAGTTTTCAAGGAATATCTTGATGACTTTGTGGTTGTATTTATTAATGATATCTTTGTATACTCCTAAATCTACTAAGATCACTACTGGAAAAGGGATCTTTCCCAACAGTTGTGTACCAACGGTTCAAAGAACCGTTGGCATATCATATCTTTCCCAACAGTTTCTATAAACCGTTGGGAAAAACCCATCAATGCATATTTTTCCCAACGGTTGTATGAAACCGTTGGGAAAGATAGGTTTTTCCCAACGGTTCATAAGAACCGTTGGGAAAAGTGGTGAAGGACCCTTGTTTTCCCAACGGTTATATGGAAACCGTTGGGAAAGATGGTTTTTCCCAACGGTTCTTAGAACCGTTGGGAAAAGTGGTGAAGAAATTGGGAAAGGTTGGTCTTTCCCAACGGTTATTAAAAACCGTTGGAAAAAAAAGCCCCAAATACCAAATCGATCCAGCGGCCTCCCCACATTACAGAAGCATTCACCTCGTGTCCTCCTGGAGCGATTTCTTGCGGAAGGACCTCCCAATCCCCACATCGTCCATCAGATCAGCAGCTACCAGGTTAGACTCCTATATTTTATCAACGATATAGTTCCAGCTCTTATAAATCATATACTTCTATTCTTGATTTTGTTATTCCCAATTATTAGGGTTTTTGTAAAAATTTATGATTGTTTCATGGTGGTCATGTGCACCACTATAGGTACATTTATTCACTAATTTATTTTGGTATTTCCATAAAATTCGAATACAATTTATTAATGAATCAATGTTGGGTGTTAACATGAAATTAATGTTCTTGATTTTTGTTGAACACCTTATTTATGGTATGGGGTAAGATTATTTAAAGTGTAAACAAATACTTATATAGAATTTCCTTGTAAAACCTGATGGTTTAATTCTAGTTAAATGGAATCATAATTTTTTATGTTATTAATATTTAGTAATTGGTGAGGTGAATCATATATGTATATGAAAAATAGATCAAGATCATTTAGTATTGGATAGAATTATTCCCTAGTAATGTGAGACCCTTATGTTGTTGGGTGAGTATGGAGTAGTGAAGTATATTGCTTGTTACTTACCTTTTTTCAATTCTATGAGCTAATGATGGCATGCACTAATTTTTTGAGATCTTTCAATGTTTTATGGTTTTGATAGTGATCCATGATGTGTATCCTAGTATGTAAGATCATGTTGGGTATTAGACCCTAGATTGGGTGAATTTGTATGCGGTAGGGTGCTTTCTAGGATGGGTTGTAGTGATGTGATGGTAACATATGAGAGGGGTGGGTTTTACTAATGTGGATTCATTCTATATCATAAGCATGTAAATATAATTTGTATTATGATAACTAAATGTGAATGATGTGTGATCAAATATTGTCTTATCCTGGAGAATTCCTTGTGATATATTGATATGGTGGCATGAGTGATGATGCATGTGGTGACATGACCAACATACATGTGTTTCATGGTTAGTGATCAATTAGGCTAATGATCCTATGATCATTGGGATGTGACTCTCAATGATTCAAGAAGAGTTATTAATATGATAACATGAGGGTGTGTTCCTATTTGGTTTTGTCATTCGGTCAGTTTGGACCCCCCCACGCGCGTTTATCAAGCGCGCGCAACGCTTAAAGAACGCATAATGAGACCTCCCGCGCAGACCGCACGTCCGATTGACGTTCCGTCTGTGTGTGCACGTCGCGAATAATAATGGGATTGTTGTCCTGTGATTTCAGGTCAATCTGATGTCGTCCGCTATGAGTTTGAACGTTAGACGCCCATTTTGGCCGTTTATGACACCAGAACGGCGTTACCGGTCACCGCGGGCACACGGCACGTCCGATTGACGTGCCTTCTGCTCGCCCACATCACAATTCACTCAACCTTTGATGTCGTCCGATTTCACGCCATTCGGAATTCATTCGGCCAGTTTGGACCCCCCACGCGCGTTTCTCAAGCGCGCGCAACGCTTAAAGAACGCATAATGAGCCCTCCCGCGCAGACCGCACGTCTGATTGATGTGCCTTCTGCGCGTGCACGTTGCGAATAATAATGGTATTGTTGTCCTGTAATTTCAGGGCAATCCGATGTCGTCCTCTATGAGTTTTACCGTTAGACGCCCGTTTTGGCCGTTTATGACACCAGAACGGTGTTCCCAGTCACCGCGGGCACACGACACATCCGATTGATGTGTCGTCTGCTCGACCACATCACAATTCACTCACCCTTTTATGTCGTCCGATTTCAGGCCATTCGAACTTCTTTCGGCCAGTTTGGACCCCCCACGCGCTTTTATCAAGGGCGCGCAACGCTAAAAGAACGCATAATGAGTCCTCCCGCGCAGACCGCACGTCTGATTGACGTGCCGTCTACGCGTGCACGTCGCAAATAATAATGGGATTTTTGTCCTATGATTTCAGGTCAATACGATGTCGTCCGCTATGATTTTGACCGTTAGACGCCCGTTTTGGCCGTTTTTGACACCAGAACGGCGTTCCTGGTCACCGCGGGCACACGGCACGTCCGATTGACGTGCCGTCTACTCGACCACATCACAATTAACTCACCCTTTGATGTCGTCCGATTTCAGGCCATTCGGACATCGTTCGTCCAGTTTGGACCCCCCCCCCCCCACCCCCACGCGCGTTTATCAAGCGCGTGCAACGCTTAAAGAATGCATAATGAGCCCTCCCATGCAGAACACACGTCCGATTGATGTGTCGTCTGTGCGTGCACGTCGAGAATAATAATGGGATTGTTGCCCTGTGATTTCAGGTCAATCTATTGTCGTTCGCTATGAGTTTGACCGTTAGACGCCTGTTTTGGCCGTTTATGACACCAGAACGGCATTCCCGGTCACCGCGGGCACACGGCACGTCCGATTGACATGCCCTCTACTCGAACACATCACAATTTACTCACCCTTTGATGTCGTCCGATTTCAGGCCATTTGGACATCGTTCGGCCAGTTTGGACCCCCCCACGCGCGTTTATCAAGCACGCGCAACGCTTAAAGAACGCATAATGAGCCCTACCGCACAGACCGCACATCCGATTGACATGTCGTCTGTGCGTGCACGTCACGAATAATAATTGTATTGTTGTTCTGTCATATCAGGTCAATCTGATGTCGTCCGCTATGATTTTGACCGTTAGACGCCCGTTTTGGCCCTTTATGACACCAGAACGGCGTTCCCGGTCACCGCGGGAACACGGCACGTCCGATTGACGTACCGTCTGCTCGACCACATCACAATTCATTCACCCTTTGATGTCGTCCGATTTCAGGCCATTCGGACTTCGTTCGGTCAGTTTGGACCCCCCCACGCCCGTTTATCAAGCGCGCGCAACGCTTAAAGAACGCATAATGAGCCCTCCCGTGCAGACCGCACGTCCGATTGATGTGCTGTCTATGCGTGCATGTCGAGAATAATAATGGGATTGTTGTCCTGTTATTTCAGGTCAATCTGTTGTCGTCCGCTATGAGTTTGACCGTTAGACGCCTGTTTTGGCCGTTTATGACACCAGAACGGCGTTCTCGGTCACCGCGGGCACACAGCACGTCCGATTGACTTGCCCTCTGCTCAACCACATCACAATTTACTCACCCTTTGATGTCGTCGGATTTCAGGTCATTCGGACATCGTTCGGCCAGTTTGGACCCCCCCACGCGCGTTTATCAAGCGCGTGCAACGCTTAAAGAACGCATAATGAGCCCTACCGCACAGACCGCACATCCGATTGACGTACCGTCTACGCGTACACGTCACTAATAATAATTAGAATGTTTCACGGTGGTTTCAGCACAATCCGAGGTTGTCCGCTATGAATTTGCCCGTTGGACGCCCGTTTTGGCCGTTTATAACACCAGAACTGCGTTGTCGGTCACCGCGGGCACACGGCACGTCCGACAGACGTTCCGTCTGCTCGACCACTTCATAAATCACTCACCCGTATTTATCGTCTGATTTCAGGTCATTCCGACATCGTTAGGCCCGTTTGGACCCCCCTCACGCGTGTTTACGAAGCGCGCGCATCACTTAAAACACGAATATTGAGCCGTACCGCGCAAACCACACGTCCGATTGACGTGAGGTCTGCGCGTACACGTCACGAATAATAATTAGAATATTTCACGGTGGTTTCAGGTGAATTTAAAGTCTTCTGCTATGAATTTGACCGTTTGACGCCCGTTTTGGCCGTTTATGACACCCGAACTGCGTTCTCGGTCACCGCGGGCACACGACACGTCCGATTGACGTGCCGTCTGCTCGACCACTTCATAAATCGCTCACCCGTATTTTTTGTCTGATTTCAGGCCATTCTGACATCGTTCGGCCTGTTTGGACCCCCTCGCGTGCGTTTACGAAGCACGCTCATCACTTAATACACGAATATTGAGCCGTACCGCGCAAACCGCACGTCCGATTGACGTGACCTATGCACGTACACGTCACGAATAATAATTAGAATGTCTCACGGTGGTTTCAGCTCAATCCGGAGACGCGGTGTGGCCGACACCACTCAAAGTGTCCATCTTTTGTTTCAAAAGGACGTCATTTTAAGTGAAAAGCATCAACTGGCATACGGAAAACCGACCAAACGCATTTTGAATCTGTTGATAGTTTATCCCAACAATCCATGGGTCATATGTGACGTGTACAAGCCAACCTGGGAAGAATCCAAGTCGCGGTGTGGCCGGGATAAGTCTAAGTGGCTCTCTTTTGTTTAAAATGGACACCATTTTAAGTACATACTGAAAAATGACCAAACGGATTCGGTTTCCATTGAAAATTTATGAGAACGATCCATGGGTAATATGTGACGTGTACGAATCAACCCCGCCACAATCGGAGACGCGGTGTGGCTGACACCACTCAAAGTGTCGGTCTTTTGTTTCAAAAAGACGTCATTTTAAGTGAAAAGCATCAAGTGACATACGAAAAACCGACCAAAGGCATTCGGACTGTGTCGATACTTTAGCACAAGGATCCATGGGTCGTATGTGACGTGTACGAGTCAATCCCGCCTCAATCCGAGGAGCGGTGTGGCCGACACCGTTCTAACTGTGTCTCTTTTGTTTAAAATGGACATGATTATAAGTGAAAAGAACAACTCACATATGCAAAACTGACCAAACGCATTCCGAATCTATTGATAATTTATCACAATGATCCATCGGTCATATGTGACCTGTACGAGCCAACCCGGGCTCAATCCGAGTTGCGGTGTGGCTGAGATCAGTCTAAGTGGCTCTCTTTTGTTTAAAATGGACATCATTTTAAGTACATACGAAAAACCAACCATACTCATTCGGTTTCCATTGAAACTTTAGGAGAACGATCCATGGGTCCTATGTGACATGTAAGAATCATCCCCGCCTCAATCCGACATGCGGTGCGGCTGACACCACTCAAAGTGTCCGTCTTTTGTTTCAAAAGGACATCAGTTTAAGTGAAAAGCATCAACTGACATACGCCAAACTGATCAAACACCTACGAGTTCTGTTAAAACATTAGTAAAATGATCCATGGGTCATATGTGACGTGTACGGGTCAACCCCTCCACAAACCGTGCCACGATGTGGCCGATACCACTCAAACTCTCTCTCTTTTGTTCAAAATGTACCAAATTGTAAGTGAAATCAACAACTGACATACGGTAAACGGACCAAACACCTTAGGATTATATTGAAACATTAGTAAAACAATCCATTGGTCATATGTGACGTGTATGAGTCAAATCTACCTCAATATGAGGCACCGTGGGGCCGGGACCATCCAAACGGCCTCCCTTTTGTTAAAAATGGACAATAGTTTACGTACATACGCCAAACCGATCAAACGGATTCTGATTGTGTTTTAACTTTATGAAAATGATACCTGGCTCATATGTGATGTGTACGAGTAAACCTCGTCTCAATCTGAGGCCCAGTGTGGCCGACACAACTCAATGTGCCTCTCTTTTTTTTAAATGTATTTAATTTTAAGTGAAAACAACAACTGACATACGAGAAACCGACCAAACGCCTATTAATTATGTCTAAACTTTAGGACAACAATCCATGTGTCATATGTGACGTGTAAAAGTCAACCCCGCCAAAAACTGAGCCACGGTGTGGCCAGGACTACTCAAAATGTATCTCTTTTGTTAAAAATGGACTAAATTGTAAGTGAAATCAACAACTGACATACGGGAAATGGACCAAACTCCTTCAGATTCTATCGAAACTTTAGGACAAAGATCCATGGGTCATATGTGATGTTTAAAAGTCAATATCGCCTCAATCCGAGCTGCGGTGTGGCCGAAACTACTCAAACTATCTCTCTTTTGTTTAAAATGGACATAATTTTAACTGAAAACAACAACTGACATACGCCAAACCAACCAAACGACTTCTAATTCAATTAAAATGGTACTAAAATGATCCATAGATCAAATTTGACGTGTACGAGTCAACTCTGCCACAATCTGAGCCGCGGTGTGACCGGGACCACTCAAACTGTCTCTCTTTTGTTCAAAATGGACTAAATTGTAAGTGAAATCAACAACTGACATACGGGAAACTGACCAAACACCTTCGGATTCTATTTATATTTTAGGAAAACGATCCATGGGTCATATGTGATGTGTACGAGTCAACCCCAACTCAATCCGAGGCACCGTGGGGCCGGGGCCACCCAAACTGCCTCTCTTTTGTTCCAAAGGGACAATATTTTATGTACATACGCCAAACTGATCAAACAGATTATGATTGTGTTTAAACTTTAAGACAATGATTCATGCCTCATATGTGACGTGTATGAGTCAACCCCGCCTCAATCCGAGGCCCGGTGTGGCCGACACCACTGAAAGTGGCTCTTTTTTTAAAAATGTACTTAATTTTAAGTGAAAACAAAAATTGACATACGGAAAACTGACCAAATGCCTACGGATTCTGTATAAACTTTAGGAAAACAATTCATGGGTCATATGTGATGTTTACGAGTCAACCCCACCTCAATCCGAGCCACGGTGTGGCTGGGACCACTAAAACTTTCTCTCTTTTGTTGAAAATGGACCAAATTGTAAGTGAAATCAACAACTGTCATACGGGAAACCGACCAAACGCCTTAGTAATCAATTTACACTTTAGGAAAACAATCCATGGGTCATATTTGATGTGTAAGAGTCAATACCACCTCAATCCAAGGCATGGTGAGGCCGACACCACCCAAACCGTCTCTCATATGTTAAAAATGGACAACATTTTACATACATACGCCAAAATGATCAAACAAATTCTGATTGTGTTGAAACATTAGGATAACAATCCATGGCTCATATGTGACATGTACGAGTCAACGCCTCCTCAATCAGAGGTCCGTTGGGGCCGACACCACTCCAAGTGTCTCTCTTTTGTTTAAAATGGACATAACTTTAAGTGAAAACAACTGTTGACAAACGCCAAACCAACCAAACGCATTAGGATTCTATTGAAACTTTAGAAAAACGATCCATGGGTCATATTTGACTTTTACGAATCAAACCTACCTCAATCCAAGCCATGGTGTGGCCAGGACCACTCAAATTGTCTCTCTTTTCTTGAAAAGGGACTAAATTGTAAGTGATATCAACAACTGGCATACGAGAAACAGACCAAATACCTTCTAATTCTTTTGACACTTTAGTAAAACAATCCATGGGTCATATGTGACATGTACGAGTCAATCCCACCTCAATACGAGTCATCGTGGGGCGGGGACCACCCAAACTACCTCTCATTTGTTCAAAATGGATTAATATTTTACGTACATATGCCAAACCGATCAAACGGATTTTGATTGTGTTGAAACATAAGGACAATGATCCATGGATCATATTTGATGTGTACCAGTCAACCCAGCCTCAATTTGATGCATGGTGTGGCACTTACTGAGTTACAAGTGATGAGACTCCTATGAAAATACCTTTTCACTATATATTATAAAAGTGGTTGTCGTATGAAGATTGAAATGGGTGTAAATAATATTTGACTTATTGAAACTCTGATTCAACTATACTGGATGATTTTTGTCATATGAAGATTCAAATGGGGAATTATTCACCATGACTCTATTCAAAGAGGTGGTGTTCTTTTTTGTTGTTTTAAGTGTGTCATTGTTTTTGTCATATGAAGATTCAAATGGGGAATTATTCAGCATGATTCTATTCAAAGAGGTGGTGTTTTTTTCAGTGTTGTTTTTTATGTAGGTGCACTGGAGGGGCCACTGGAGGAGCTGCTGACAATTCTGAAAATACTGAATACCAACGGTTGTAAACCGTTGGTATACTTTTCCATACTTAAACATATGGCAACGGTTTCCATGAAACCGTTGGGAAAAATTCTATACCAACGGTTTACAACTGTTGGTATAAAATAAAAACCATTGAATTCCCAACGGTTTCATGAAAACCGTTGGGAAAAATACTATACCAACGGCTGTGAACCGTTGGTATAAGATGAGAATATAGTATTCCCAAACCGTTGGGTAAACCTATACCAACGGTTAAGCAAGAACCGTTGGCAAATCCACACCTACAGTGGGCTACCCCAACGGTTTACTTCAAACCGTTGGTATATATCTTTCCCCACGCCTTACTTCCCTATGGTTTGGACAACCGTTGGTATAGAATATACCAACGGTTCTCCAGCCTATACCAACGGTTCTAAACCGTTGGTATATCCTTTATTTCCAGTAGTGGATCATGAAAATCACTTGTGTATTATCCTGAAGACTCTTAGAAGGCACGAATTATATAGGATGTTTAGGAAGTGTGAATTCTGGCTTTAGAAGATTTATTTTCTTATCCATATTGTCTCTAAGGATGTAATATCTGTTTATCCTTCTATGAACAATGTAATCCAAGAATGGCCAGCACCAACTAGTATAACTGAGGTACGCAGTTTTATTGGTTTAGCAGGTTATTATCGACGTTTCGTCCAGAATTTTCCCGGTTGGCTAACCCATTAACAAATATTAAATGAAAATGGGTTAAATTTGTTTGGAAAAAAGAGTGTGAAGAATGTTTTTAATAATTTAATAGAATATTAGTCAATTCTCCTATCATGACTCTACCATAGGGGAATGTGGGGTTTGTTATTTAGAGTGATCCTTCAAAGAAAGGACTTGGTTGTGTCCTTATGTGGAATGATTGGGTTATTTCCTAGGCATCACGACAACAAAAAATTCATGATCAAAACTATCCTACTCATGATCTTGAGTTAGAAGATGTAATCTTTACTTTGAATATTTGGAGACACTATCTCTATGGTAAAAAATGTGAGATATATACCGATCACAAGAGTTTGATGTATTTTTTCTCACAGAAAAACCTCAACATGAGGCAAAAGAGATGGATTTAACTACTCAAGGTTTATGATTTCACTATACATGGATCTAGTAAAGATGGATATGAGAGTCACCATGAAAGGTGAAGCATCAATACATTTTCTAATGGTTTCCAAACTATCTTTACTAGAAATTATAAAGAGTTCTCAGACCATTTATGAAGAGTTTCTAAAGAATATTAATGATGTGAATGATGGGAGATTGAGTGACTTTGTGTATGAAGATGGAATTTTGAAATTTGGGATGAGACACTGTGTTCCCGAAATACCTGATCTAAAAAGGGAGTTTTTTATTTATGATCATAGTTCCAATTTCACAATACACCCTGGGATCACCAAAATATATAGATATTTCAAGGAATATTTTTAGTGGGACAACATGAAAAGGGAGATTGATGATTTTGTTTCAAGATGTATGGTTTGTCAACAAGTGAAATCTGGAAGGCTACAGTCTGGAGGAGTCATGAAACCTCATCCCATACCTGAGTGGAAATGGGATAATATTACAATAGACTTTTTCATGGGACTACTAAAGAATCCTTTAAGGAAAGATGCAATATGGGTCATTATTGATCATCTTACCAAGTCAGCACATTTTCTTACTATAAGGGAAGATTTAACTCTTGAACATTTAGCAAGACAATATATTAGTGAAGTTGTAAGACTTCATGGAGTACCACTATCGATTGTTTCTAATTTTCAACCCCATTTTAGATCAAGATTCAGGAAAGTTCCCCAATAATCCCTGGATACTAAACATCGTTTGAGCACTGCCTACCACCCCCAAACAAATGGACAGTCTGAATGGACTATTAAAACCATATAAGACATGTTGAGATCATTCTCACTATACTTTGAAGGTATGTGGGATCAATATTTACATCTGGTAAAATTTTCCTATTACAATATCTTCCATTCAAGTATTCATATGGCACCATATGAAGCATTATATGAAAAGAGATGATGCACACTAACCTATTGGGATGATGTTAGCAAAAGAAAACTCGTAGGCCTAGAACTTGTGGAGGAAACGATGGAAAAGATGAAGGTAATCCAATCCCACATCAAAGCAGCTCAAAGTAGGAAGAAGAGCTATGCTGATAACCGAAGGAAGGATTTAGAATTTCTGGTAGAAGATCATGTTTTCTAGAAGGTATCTCCATTGAAGGGTGTTATACATTTCGATAGGAAAGGAAAATTGAGTCACATGTACATCGGACCTTTCGAAATTGTTGAACAAATTGGGGCTATAGCATACTATTTGGCAATGCCGCCAAGTCTCTTCAAAGTTCACGATGTATTCCAAGTATCATTATTGAGAAAATACATGCTTTTTCAAACACATGTACTCACCAATAAGGAATTATTAATGGATCCCAATATGTCTTATTGCAAAGAGCCTTTCAAAGTTCTTGATACAAGAGAACAAGTTTTGAGAAACTGGACAACTCATCTGGTAAAAGTTCTATAGAGAAACCCTAAGATGGAAGAGGCAAAGTGGGAACCTGAGGAACTTAAGATGAAGAACCACCTGAGTCTTTTTATGTAGTAATATAATATAAATTTTGAGGAGAAAAGTATTTGAAGGAAATGATAATGTACCACACCAATCTTCCACGGTACGCTTCTCATTGAATAATACAACAACGTGTGTTGTAATAAACTTCGAGTTCAAACACACCACAACCAATCAAACAAGTCGTTATGATTTTTAATACCCAATTTTTAAAATATAATAATTTTATCTTTCAAAATGGACTTCATTTTTGGATTCGGAATATCGTAATTAGCTTAGTGTGATTTTTTGTTATTTTTCTAAAAACGTCCAATTTTTTATGAATAGTGAAAAACACTTTGTTATTGTTTAAAACCGATTTATTATTTAAATAATTATTTATTTTATTTAAATTTATTTTATGTCAAAATATATACATAATACTTATATATTTTCAATGTAATTCATTGGTTTCAGTTTATAATAATTTTAGATATATAAAAATTTTAGTGAACTTTTTACCGTCTTTTAGCCACCTCCTAGGATCATTTCAAAATTTACATAAAATTTAATTTTACCACTTATGTGAGTTGAATTTCAAAAATCTGAGAGACACTATTAATATCAGTAAGTAAATGTGGTTCAATAAGAAGGAAATAATTTTTGGGGAATAGTACCTTTTTACTTTTATTTACCACGGTTAAAAGTAAATAGGATAACTAAGGGTAAAAATGATGTTATTTTTACCCTAACACATGTCCTAATTCTATTGGATAAGTATAATTCAACCAAAAACAACCTTAGTAATAAAATATGATCCTTTCGGTAAACATGGATTAGATTAGGACAATTATTATTATTTAATTCAAAGAAGAGTTAAAAGTGTTAGATTCAATGTTTAATAATTAAAACATTTTTAATACAAAGTTATACATAAGATAAATTAGAATATAAATATTAATTAGAAATCTGAAAATATTTCCTACATATTTTTATTTTATTTATAATTTTTAGGCATCAAATAATTAAATTTATTTATGACACAATGATGATGCAGTAATTATCAAATTAATGAAATATTAAAATAATTGATATTATAAATATCCAACTAAATGTAATTTGAAACTTTTTATGAATTACACTAATTTTATAGGTTAATATGACATGTTAGGGTTTGTTAGATGAATTTTGTTCGATGTAATAATACTGTTATGAATTTACCAAAAACAAAATACCAAATAGTGTCAAAATTGACATAAAAGATTTTTTAAAATAAATATTATATTTTTAATTGATATTATATTCATAAAAATATAAGGTTAGTCCAAAATACTTATATAATGATATTTTAATCATTAATGAAAACTTTGGGTTCTCTTGGATGTTTATAGTATGTTTATGAACCATATTATATAAAAATACAAAGAGACATCATAAATGTCAAACTATTTCACTAAGAGTTAAATCTAAAAGGTAAAGTTAATATAGTGACCCAAACCAGTCTATAACCTATTGGTTGAGTTTTTTTTTTGACCCATACCTAACTTATCTTTTAAATAATTAATTTTGGAGACATTATAAACCGAAAATGATTTTATTATAAAATAATATTTCTAGATCTTTTTTAGGTACCCATCACCCCTCTTATAAAAGGGAACTCCCCCTTCTATTTAATTCACACCGTCAAAGCCATTTGGATCTACCAACCCCTACTCAAATAACCTCTCCACTATCCTCCCTTCATTATAGAGGCCTCCATTTAGTCAAAAATCCAACATAAATATCTCTTTTGTTCAAATCAAAAGGAATAACCCGAAGAAGAAGTAAATATTCCATCACCTATTTTAAGTTCCTTTCTTCTTCCACTTCCTATTTCTTTGTTGTTTCCATTATAAAATAATAAATCCAGTATCTTATATATACTGCGATGTTATTATAAATATGTTAGATCCATATTCAATATTCTATTAATTCTTTGAATGAAATGTTACCATACGTGCGTACGTACGGCTTACCGTCTCCACGTCGTGGTGTAATTGTTATTCAATACATTATTATTTGTATGGGTATAATAATGATTTGTAATTAAGGTTAATAATAAATATAGCATGATAATGATTATTTATATATTATATACCATCCAATTATATATTATTCTAATATCAAGAGAATGATAATGTCTGTCGTGCGTACGTACGGATTACCGTCTCCACGAACGCGATGAGATTCATTCCCCATCATATCCATTCTAGAATAATTTTTATTAGATGATTAAAAATAATTTTTAAATACTTAATATAATTATGAATATTAATAAGATACAGCTCATTCATAACAAACATGACTCATATAAAAAATAATATAAAGTAAAACGAATCAATTAATACCCGAAAAGACGATAATATTAAGATAATATATTGAAAGATCATATATGATATCGTATTAATGTATATAACTATTGTATACTTTAATAATTATTATTTTACCATTATAAAAAAGTTTAATCTACCCTGGACCAATAAAAATTACTAGGTAATTGTTAATTTCACAATCTCTTTATTATCCGATGTTGGTTTTACGTAAGTATCTACTGGGAACACTTTATCACCCACATCCATGTTTCTTAAAAACGTATTCCAAGAAATTTTTACTATTTACTAGACTGTGGTTTAAAGTCATGTATACCCTTGCTTGACTTTTTACAAAATGTTTTTAAAGGAATCATTTCATCATTTTCCAAACAAGGTACCTTATGACCTTTTCGACAAAATTAATGTAAGAATGTTTTTTAACATATACAGTGTGTGCGGCTATTTTCCACGGTTATAACATCATCTAAAATTCCCTTGAAAGATTATAAGAATATTTTCAAATATAAAATCTTTCCTTTATAATTACATGACTTTTAATTGATTTCAAAATCGAAAGAGATATTTCTCTAAAAAGGTTTTTATTTTATCTATGTCAACAACCTTTAATGGATTTTAAGTTTGTTTTATGTTGATTTATTATGATACAAAACATCCATATTGTATTTAATGTTCTGGGGTATGTTTGTATGTGGATGTTTTATTTCATACCATTCATGGTTTATGGATAAATTATTGACATTTTTTATGCCAGTTTTAATATGAATATTTATGTTAAGTATAATCCTTTTTATATGAAGAATGCATTGGACTTAGTAAGTGATGGGTGGAGCCTTCTATAGCTCCTCGATGCATCCGTAGGTCTCATGAGACAACCTAGTGTCCTGGAAAAAGTCATTGACAAAATATTTTTTGTATTCATGGCACAAGGCCTTGACTTTGTGGTTATGAATGTCTAGAATTATGCATTCCATCATTATGAATATGGCTATTGATATTTCATGTGATTATTCGACTAGTATAATATCTATGTGATTAAGTAAATGGAATTATTTTGATTTATATTTTCCATATTATGATGAAGTTTATGTTTAAAAGGCTTTTGTTTTAGTTATATATATTTCCTTAAATTTTTATGCTTATTTATGAATGTTTCCGCTATATTGTTATCCTTTTGAGAATCTGAACTCACACCTTTCTATGTTTTATTTTTCCCAGGATGCAAAGAAGTATATTATGACTAACCTGTATGGATAGTATATGGGATCTCAGTTTTTTACACGGAAACATTTTTTTTGTAGTTTTCTATTTTATGATGTAATTTAAACCTTGTGAATGTATCTAGTACTTCCAAGGCTACTAAACTAATCGGTCAATCGAGACTTGATCTTTTTTTATCATTCCAATGCTTTGAAATAATGCACTGACTCTGGGTAACTGGGGATGGGGTGTCACACTTGTCATGGTCATTGTTATGGGTCAAGAATTATGGTTCCAGCTCCCTTGGAATCTTTGAAAAATGGGTTGATAATGTGTAATCCAAAAGGATGATGTCATCGCTTCTTCCTTCATCATAAATTATATTTTATTAGTATCTATAATATATACTAATATTAACAGTCACTATGTAATTCCTATATTTCCAATGATCAGTATGCTTAATGGAATTTACGCACAATATTCACATTATGTGAATATTTTATAATCATTTAAAATAATAATGAATTGATTTTTATAGAACAACAATACATAATAAGTTGTATATTTATTAAGAATTAAATTTCATTTAAAAAATCATGGATGACACAATCATTCATCAGCTGCAACACCATACTTACATTGATTTTCAAATTTGTTAGAAATGTCTAACATTAATATGGAGAAAAAAATGTTTTAATGTGGTATTATATCAATTTTTAATGTCTCACCCCGAGTTCTACTAACTGGTTCCTCAAGACAGTTGGCCAGAAGACCTTAAGTATGCCTCCTCGATCAATATATGTTATCGACCTACAATAAGGGTCTAAGGTGTGGCTGTGGGGAGAATATAGAATCACTGATTAGAGTGGATTGCATATATATATATATATATAATACAATATGATATAGTTGAAATATAATAAAAAAAATTGCAGTGGAATTAAAATACACAATCTTGCAAGAAAATAAACAATAAGTGGAAGCTTAATAGTAAACAGATACAACTGATCAATATGATGTTATACAAAAATGGATATGAATGGGATATGGATACAAAAATATATTACATGATAAAAAAAATATATATATTTCTAAAAATTAATACAACTAGTATCTCAATCATAGGTTTAGTGCTCTACCCAAAAATCCATCATACAACTATAAATCATGCATTGGATGTGAAAATCTTTACATTTGTAAACGAAGGCAGTAATAAAGTCTTATTGGGTTCCAAGGGTGCCAGAGAAGGGTGTGAGAAAAAATCTCAGTAGGTCACTGCCCATACTGTCTATTCCAATACATTTCATACAATACATAATGATAAGTGTTCTATAATTAATAAATCCATGAAAAAAAATAAATAAATGAATACATCGATCTAGGTCCCACTTGGAACCCATCAAATTTACCTATATTATCATAACATGGTTTTTATTCATAGAGATAACCTATGATGATAAAGTGAGGTATATAATATGTAAGAAGTTGTAATGTCCCAATGATTTTTTTTAGTTTAAGAGGACAAATCCATTAGATTCTTTAACTAATGGATCATTTCAATTTCATAAAAAACTATCACATACTTTATAAATTCAGTTTAACATTTTTATGAAAATAGAAGAGTCACCTTGATCCTATCCCTGAAAATACAGAGGGAATATCTTTGTATTGATTAAGTGTCTCAGTATATTTATAATTCCTAACGAATTTATCCAAGGTGAACCAAATATGGATTCCCAAGTGTAACTCTAGGAATGGTGTGATAATGTCAAAAACTGACCTCTGATTCTATCTCTAATGTCACATGCAGAGGATCATGTCTCTCTCGTGGCATGGATCTGCAAATTTGTTATCAAGCCCATAAAAGGTGTTTTACCTAGGGAATCAGTGTCACCCATCTGAAGGTGAAAACAGATAAATCATAGTGATCCTACCTCAGGAATAACTTATATCTCCCTTATATTGTTTAACAAACATTAGTAATTTAATTAATAAGGAAAACAAGTCCATCAAAGGGGTCCTTAAATTGGATCCCCTTGTATCCCCCAATGGACCAAGGTGAATGAATTAAACAATAAATGTATATATATATATCATGTCTATAAAGAGGAACCATTTATTTAGTTCAATACATTGTATCTTAGTAGTTATTTTGGTTAAGGCATTTCTCATTTAGATGTCCATTTACAGCATGAGGTGCAAGGCATTGAAAACATTCCCAATTCATTCAAGTGAATCATTGAATTAAGGGGATATGAATAGGGGTGTCTATAATGGTATAAACATGAAATTGACTAAAAAATATAGTCATGGGATTAGTTATATAGGAACACACCGTAAGGATTGTTAGGAATGTTTAGAACAAAGGACAAATTTGGATATAGAAGTAGTTTACATCCATTTGGGTGGCATTATTTAGGGAGATCCCTACAAGGGGTTGGTTTTACATTAGCCTTGGGTGTCCATTGGAATGGTAAGTAATTAATTATAATTTAATTTAACAAATTAGAGGTGATGTGGGAATTTTATGGATCATGACACAACAAAAACAAAAATAGAACATAATGGAACAAATGTAAAGAGATTAGACTACCTATATTTTTCTTGTAGAGATTCCCTCATCTAAAGTTAACCTTTGATTCGATCTTGTATGGAGGAGATCTAAAAAACTAAAAAATACCATTAAAATGGAAGAAATGAGATTACACTGAGATAATACAGCATAAGGGAAGAATAGCATTAAATAGATTCAGGTGGATCAATGTTCTTAGCTATATATTTTGGTTGGATTTAATGGAGATAAAAGTGGATTATGATTGAAGGAGATATTTCAAACCCTTTGATGAGTGGAGGAGGAGATCTAAATGTAGAAGAGGTGGAGAAAATATCCAGAAGATAATAAGGAGAAAATAATAGGTTCAAAACATTAAAGTGTGAAAAATGAGAATTTATCCCTCTAAAATAGATAGCAATGGTTTGGCCTTACAGTTGGCCAAATAGTGCACAAAATGTGTGGAAGGTTCTACTTAAAGGGTCTCTCTTCATAGTAAAGAGAAATATTTTATTAACCATGCACAAATCATACTAAAACCCTCTTCTAGGAACTATAAGTGGATCACAAGGATGTGTGCCTTGGGTTATAGAGTTATAATGAAATTGTCGGACCCCAAGTCCTCATTGTCTCCAACCATACAGTTTAGGAAAACTATGAGGCTGGGCAACAAGGTTTCTCCAAAATGTGTGGCCCAGTATTTTTTCCCATTTTTAGGCTCCAGGATCTGAACAAGCCCTAGGTGCTCCCAAAACCTCATTGATTCCATTATAAATCATCCATAAATCCAAAAAATGAAATTTACACAAAAAATGGTTCTTACCATTGGGAAAAATTCTGAAAATTACAACCTATCTTCCTTAAGAAATATCATCCATAAGATTCCATTCTGATGGTGGTATAACATCATCTAAGGAGAGATCCTACCATAGTACATGTACATCAGCCTCCCTCTCCCAGGTCTTATCTTATATATGTCCGTGCGACCATAACACCAATACCATAGGAATAAAACTACCTTGGAGAGCCTTAGTTCTCTAATCAATGATACAAATCATATTCTCCTCAAAGGAAACATCCATCTCTAACTCAATATCCTTGGGGAAAAATGAATGATACATGTCATAATGATATTGTTGAAGCTATGATACATGTTAGACACCGTGCATGAAATGACACCTAGTGGTTACATCAATTGATAGGATCTCTTGTCAACTGACTACACTATCTCGAATGTCCCGAAATATCAAGGCGAAAACTAGTCATGTCCCTAAATTCATCTATGAAACAATATATCCAAGACATATGGGAATACCCAATGTCCCATGTGAAATTATAGAGTTCTACAGTGATGATATGTATAAGATTTTAACTACACATAAGTGTAGCCATATTTTATTGAATCATGTAAACTTTATCTGATGTGTCCTGGACAAGATGATGACCCAATAGAACAACCCCACCTGCCCCTAGAATCAAATAGGTGAATGAAATGTTCTATCATAAAGGGCCTCATATGGATCCATCTAAATTTATTTCTATAATTTGTGGTTATAGGAAAACTTGATCATCGGAAGATTCTTTTTCCCATGAACCCCCAAAATCAAGTATGAAGCGCCAAATAATTTCCTATAACATTTGTATAGTCTGCTCAGACTTTTCATCGGAATGAGGGTGATATGTAGTAGTTAATTGAACTTCTGATCCTAGTCCCTATTATAATCCTTACCAGAATTGTGAGGTAATGTGGGTGACCCAGTCTAATATGATAAAATGGGTAACACCATGAAGACACTCTATTTCTAGGATATATAGTCTCTCATAATCATCAACTGAAAAGGACACACTAATCTGTATGAATTGAGAATAGTTGGGGTACCTATCGATGATCACCCATTCTATATTGTTTCCCAAATGGGATTTCTAATGTAATATCCTGAAATAAATAGTGACATCATTCCATTTATACTTAGGAATGGATAGATATTGTATAAGTCCAATAGGTCACTAGTGCTCTACCTTCACCTGTTGGTAGGTGGAGCACTGAGTGATTAAACATTCTTTATGCCTCTTTATAGCATTCCACCAAAACTAATGATGAATATCTCTATATATATTTGTAAGACCAGGGTGAACCTAAAACATAGAGTCATGAAATTCCCTCATCATTTATTCCCACACATCATAAGGCACCCAAAAACACCCTCATAATTGAACGGTATCACATCCACCAAAAATGCATCCTGTAAGTAGTTTTTCTCTTATTACACTAACCATAAAAATTAGTCCCTCATAATCAGATAGCTTTCACATCCTGAATTTTTCTAGAAGAAAATAATTCACTGTCAATGATTCTAGGACTCATTTCCCTTGTTTTTCCTCAACCTCCAGATTCAACTCAAAGAATAGATCCATCAACTTCCCCTCACCACTACCTAGGTAGAATACATTCATATAAGTCTTTCATAACAAGGAATTATCCCAAACATTACCATTTCTAGGTGTATAGGCAAGATCAAATTCAAACATTTTTCGATATTCCACCAACCTGCACAGTCTCAAATTCAAGTACTAGAATGAAAATATGTATTTGATGCTTTTTTATCTTTGTAAATATTGAATCACTCACCCAAAATGTAGTGTCTCTAATAGCATAGAGAATGAACCACATCTACACGCCCGAGGTAATGTGTTTGATAGTTCTACTCTTAAAGCCTTGGATGAAAGACCTATTTTCTAAAAAATAATCACCCTACATCAAAACTGCTCCCCAACAATCATGAAGAATCACAACAAACAATATAGATTTTTTCCAGATCAGGAATAATCTGGATCAGTGATAAAGTTAATAATTCCTTTATGTTTTGAAAATATGTCTCACCAGCTTTAGTCCAGTCTAATTTTTCACTCTTTTTTGTCAAACCCATGTGTGGTATTATTATGTGGAATAAATCCTAAGAAAAATCACTCGTAATAACCATTTATACCAATGAATCTGTGTATGTCAAACACATTCGTTGTATCCTACCATAAAACTATACTGATCACCTTCTCTAGGTCAACTGATATGTCTGCCTTAGATAAGATATGACCCAAGAAACAACCTTGTTGATCCATAAGTGGAATTTACTATTCCTTTTATATATACAGTTCTCTCTCAGTGAATTCATCAAGACCTCACGATTAGTGGCATGGTATTGTTTGGAGAGCTAATACATTATGATGTCATATATGAGGACTACTACAAAGGAATCAAGATATGGATGGAAAACCTAATTCATCGATGCCATGAAGACTATTGGAATTTTTTTCAGACCAAATGTCATTACCAAATACCCATACAAGCCGTACACACTCCATAATGTTGTACGTTGTACGTATAATGGCTTCAAATGAACCTGATTGTATCCATCCTCAAATATTACTTAGAGAAAATAGTTTCTCCTCAAGTATTCTGAAATAGGTCATCACTCTTAGGAAATGGAAATTTGTTCATCACCATATGTTGTCTCAGTTAGTGGTAATGCAGGAACAACCTAAGGGTATCATTATCCTTCTTGGAGAAAAGTACAGGTGAACCCCATGGTGATGATCTAGGTATAATGAAACCCTTATCCACCTGGCCTTCAAGATTCTGATTGAGTTACTGACCTCTATATTTTATATCATATATGGTGGAATAGACACTAGTGTCACACCTTTAATAAGATAGATGGTGAACTCAACTTATCTCTTTGGCAGTAAGGCTGATAAATAATCAGAGAAGACATCCCTAAAATGATCCACCATACGAGTTAATTCAATAGTCTGAATTCCATGATCACTCATAAAGATATATTCAATTCAGGATATCACTCTTCCTAGAACAGTATGCTTGGGTCCATCTTGACTAGCTATGAGGTCTCATTCTCCCTTATAGATATATGAGCTCTCCTCGGGTGATGTGAAAGATACCTGAATATGATATCAATCCAGATGTTCTTGATAATAAAAAATCATGTCCATACCATGCATGACATTGAATCTAGACATCTTAAGGATGAAAAAACTCTATATAAAATGGTTCCCACCTACCTCAAGGGGAAATCCATTCACTATTTTACACCCTCTTCTTGAATTCATAGTGGTGTGTCCTGGTTTATAATTCCCCGGATTTAATCTAATATTGAGCCCATACATCCCATAGTTTCAGCATATAGAGAACAATGTGATGCACATTTATCAAAAAGGTTTGCAACTAGATTGGATGAAACCCGAATAATACATGTAACTGTAGATATCCCTAGAATCTACTCTTATAAAATAGGATGAATTAAATGAAAATTTCCTTAACCATTACAAAATATATTGGATGAGTAAACTAAGTATGTCTCCTCTACTGACACTGAAATTGTGAGACTTGATTGCCTCTAATACCACCACCATCTCAGCCTAAAAAACCTATAGAATACCAAATTATTTATTAAATAGATGTCAATGTTCTTGTACATGAAGACGGTTCTAGCACAAAACTCCGATCACTAGGATCTGGTGTAAAGTATTAACAAAAATACTAGAGGTGACCAATCATGCTGTAAGCCTGATACTCAATCAAGTACCTCCAATACAGGGGATTTTGTGACCATGCCTATCACACATGAGACACGCCAAAAATTTATTGGTTTTGTCCACCATGATGGTACTTCCCCTCACCTATACCCTCAAGGCATCTCTTCGTACCACTGGATAAACAACTACTCAAACTAGAAGTTGAACTACCACGTTTCACGTCACCTAATTCTCTCATGTTTCACTCATTGATGAAGGCCTAGTTAACTATTTTTTAAATGGTGGTAATCTGAAATATGTTCAACTGTGAGAGGATGGAATATTAAATAACATCCTCAAACTGACTCATAGTATTCATCTCTTCATCGGTCAAGGTCGGTGTGAAACACTACAATTCAGTGAAGAAAGATGAGTATTAAATAACTGAAAAATCCCCTTGTTGAAGGTGCATGAATTCTCAAACATGGTTAGTTATCATGGTTTTAAGAACAAATTAGTTGATTAAGTCTATTTAGAAATCCACCTAGATGATACCCTAATTTCAAAATACCAGATTAAGGATGTACCATTAATTCTTGGTGGGGTCATGTGTAATTTGTACCATGATCTTGACCCTCCTCTCTAGAGGCGTTTTCATATGCTTGAAGATAGATTACATTACCTCTAGCCACGATTCGGTAGCCTATGTTTTTTCATCCCCCCAAAAGGTGGTATTATGTTGCTACTAGAACTCATGGTTTATATCTACAATAAAATTGGAAGGTTTTGGTGCACCATGGAGTGATTTCATAAAGAGAAGGATATTATCCCATAACTAAGCATCAGAGCCCAGTGGAAGATCTACATGAAGTTCCTCAGGTTTCAATACAATAGGTATCATAGGTGATGTAATTCCCACCTCCTTTGGAGAATGGTCATCACCAATTTCCTGGAATACAACATGATTCTATCACATTGGAATAACTCTACAATTACCAAGTGCATGCCTATGATATGAATTATACTAGATAGGGAATGATATAAATAAGGTATAGTCACCATGACATCCTACTAAAGAAACACACCCCTCTTCCTGCTCTAGATGTTAGGTTTTAGTGATAATAATGAGCCATAAAATGAACATGTGACACACGTCCCACATACCACTTCCCACTATGTGGTTGGAATTGGTTCAAGGTCTCTGATCAAACACATAAAGGATAAATTAATTCAGTGATTGTATTCATTTTAATATTTTCTATTAGCATATTGATCTCGTTAATTTTGTCACCAATTAAAATTTATAAGGGCTGATAAACATTATAAATTTAAATTTACACATCAAGTAACTGCATCCTAAACATTACATCAGAAAATGAGTGTAACAAGACATTGGATGTAATTTTATTGGATGAGCATCCCCTGATAATAACCAAGAAAAAAAACTAATGCAGAATTATTGGTCAATTTAAAACAATTATGACACCATATAAAATAATAAGACATTACAAGGTACAACTAGTAAGGCACAAACATCAATCACATGAAAAATAGGAAATACACATAGAAAAGTAAATATGTGATGAAAAAATAAATGGAATTTCAATTCCTATTGTGCCTAATATGATTGATGATTTAATGTATTATAATATCATCAGTTTAGGAATAAACGACCCATTTAAATAGTTTCAAAATTAATTTCCTCAAAAAATAAGTCTGTCAGCCAAAAGACAGATCAAGTGAAACCAAAACAAACCCAAGAAATAACATAAATTACCTATCCTAGGAAAGTTTGTGTTTCCCCTAAATTTTGGGTAGCTACCCCTAAGAAAATTCTTTTAAGAAAATTCTAATACTCCTAGTCTCTAATATGACCCAAAAAGTTAGAAAAAAGGAAAATACCCCTATTACTACTTTGTATTGTCCTGCCCTATCTTCCACTCATCGGTTCCACAAGATGGTTAGCCACAAATCCTAAAGTGCTCCTCCATGAATTCCAGAGGCTTATATCAAACCATGAGGACCTAGGGTGTGTCCATGGGGAGGCTCTTCTCTATTTTATAAGAGTGGATCATGATAATATATATATATATATATATATAATAAAATATGAAAAAGTAGAAATAGAAGGAAGGGAAGATGGAATTATGATTAAAATAAATAATCATTCATGTTAATATAAAGTATTTAGAAACTAAATGGAAAAAATATAAAACTAATGGTGATGTTATAAAAAATGAAGTTACAAGGGGATAGTGGATACAATCATTTATAACATGTTAAAAAATATAAAAAAGATAAATCTACTAAAAATAGCAACTCGATCATTGACTTAGTCCTCTTCCCCAAACTCCATCCTAAACCTATAAACAAAGAATTGGAATATGGTTACCTTCCTTTTTCAACACCTACAGACAAAAATTCAACTCGGGTACCAAAGGTTCCTGAGCAGGGTGCGAGATACAATATCAGTAGGTTACCACCCATGGTGTCTAGAATGATCTATTTCATTAAATAAATAATAATCAGTGCACTATAATTAAAAAATGTAAGATGGAAATAAATAAATAAATAAATACATCATACTGGGTTCAAATTGGATAACCCTCAAGTTTAACTCATTCAGCCCAAACCGATGTGTCTAGACCAAGAGAACTTGTGATGATTATTTGAGGGATATAATATTTAATAAGGTGTACTATCCACAATATTTTGATTGGACTTGGAGGAAAAATCCCTAAGATTATAGTAACAAAAGATCATTTCATTTTATTAGAGAATTACTACATAATTCTTAATTCATTTTATCCTTATTATAAAAATTAATGATCCGCCATGATCCCTTCCATCTCAGTCTATATGGAATATCCAAGTATCTCTCTAAGGACTTGGTATATTTCCCAAACCTAAGGAGTCCTTCCAAGGTGACCCATGTATGAACTCATAAGTTTCACTCAATTAATGGTATGATAATGCAAAGAATGTACCTCTAATTTCATCCCTCGTATCACTTGTAGGGGGATTATTCTCTCTTATGGAATGGTTCAACCAATGCTCCATCGATCCCATCCAAGGGGTCCCCCCAAGGGAATCAGTTTCACTCGTCTGGAGGTAAAAAATAGATAATGTCTGGTGATCTTGTCTTAGCCATAACTGATATCCCCCCAATGTGTTTATTGAAAATTAAATATTCTATAAAGAAGGAGAAATATTTCATTTAAGGGTCCGTAAATTAAAACCCATTATATCCCCTCGACACCAAGGTGAAGCCATTAAAAAACAATTTTTATTAATAAAATGTTTACAAATAGGGAACATTTCATTAGTTCAAGATCCTATATCTTAGTACGTATATTCTTTAAGGATTTTATTATTAAATGGTCCATTTAAAACATGAGAAACAAGGCAATGAAAACTTATTAAATTCATTTAATTCAACCATTTCATTAAGGAAATATGTATAGTGGTCTATATTATTGCTCAAACATTAACTAAACTATACAATTAGCTCAAAGGAATAGTAATGTAACTACACACTGTAAGTGGTGTTATTCCATTTTATAATAAAGGGAAAATTTGGAAATAATGTTAAATCATTATAATTTTTTGTTATAGGTCAAGGTGGTCAATCCATGGGGTTGTTTCACCACTATCCATTGGTCGCCACTGGCACGATAATGCATTCATTTTATTTTAATTTAACAAATTAGTTTTGATGCCGGAAAGGTCTGCCTCACGGTACAATGATTCATTTTATATAATGTATCAAAATGAAGGAATAGATCCTAGATCATATAACTTATCCAAATAGAGTTTCCACCATACTACATTGACCTTTGATTTTATCTAGGTTGGTATAAATAAGAGAAAATTCCAAATACCTTGAAAATGGGGTAGATGTTCTTAAACTAATATAGTGCAACATATGTGAAGAAGAACTTGAAATGGAAACAAGACGGCTGAATTTCAAACCTCTATCTTTCCATTGGATTTGATATTGAGAGTAATGGAGTCCAATTTTTTAGCTATCAAAAACCCTATGAATGGGGGATGAATTTATCCACATATGGAACAAGAGGAGTAAACTACACCCAGATAATAGGGCACACAATTAATATATTTGAGTCATTTTAGATTAAAAAAATGGTACTTTCACCCCAAAAACATTTTTTCATGGTTTGGATGCATAGTTGGCCAAACTGTGTGTCAACCAGGCACAAGGTTCTTCTTTAAGTGGATCTTTTCATATTTATGCACATGGTTTTGCAAACCATGGGAAAACACGTGAAATTATTCTTCTAAAAAAAATACGTGGCTTGAATTTTCATGAACCATGGGTCACATGGTTTCATGAAAATTTTGTAACTCCTAGGTCCCTAATATATGTAGCAGCATAGCTTTGGGAAACTATGTGGGATGGGCCGCAAAGTTTCACCTAACATCTTGGCGTCATCCTTTCTTCCCATTTTTTAGATCTAGGCTCCAAATGACCCCCAGAGACTCCTAATACCTCCTTGATTCATTTAGTCATCATCATTAGAGCCAAAAAATTAAATTTATACAAAAAAATGGTTCGTGGAATTGGGAAAAGGTAGGATGTTACACCATGCAAGAGTTCAACTAGTTCCCTTTGTTACCTAAGGATATGAAATGCTCAATTTTATTTATAAACTACACATTTCAATATATCCATCAAATAGTGATGAAATAAACCACATTCAATAATCATATACATGTCTATATTTTTTTACCTACTAATTCATTCATTCAATCACTTCATTCTATAATGTATTTCATAACAAGGAAACATCTTGTTTAATTAATTTTTTTCAAGGTACTTATCCAATTCTATATAAGTGTATTCTATACAATTATTTAATCATAATAAATTGAAGGTCTAGGTTGTTTCAATTTCAACACTTCTTAGTTATCTATTGATGGACTCAATGACTTATATATTTCTTTAAATAATATGGAACATGATATTATGTTATATTAAACAATGAAAACAATGAAATATATAACTATATATACATAGATATATTCAATGGATATCAAAAATAAGTGCGATATATATCAAAATAATTTTATTCTCACTTATTAAATTATTGATATTTATTTAAAACCCACATTCTATTTATACATATTTTATATTTCATTTCCTGATCTCACAATAGGTTTAGTATATCCACTATAATATTAATTGCTTCTTAGTTCTCAATTATTTGTTGGTGGATGTGGTTTAGCTTTAGATGCCAAAAATTTTGATCTTCCCCCACTAGGAGGAGAAATGTATTTAAGGACTATACTCTTGGTAAAAATTAAAGGTCATTCTTTTCTCCATCCATTAGATTGCTACCATATTTTCCTTTCTTCAAACATCCATTTAATTTTAATGTGATTTAATTTCCTATTTAACAACATTTAATGAAACTCAATTTGTTACACCATAGGCCATTAAAAAAAACACATCAATCTAAATTTGTGAATCATCATCCAAAATATTACTTCCACATCCAATAATCTTTAAAAATCTATCATTGTTGAAACAAACAATTCCATCAACTATTAACATTATTTCTAAAAATAGTTCATATTACCCATATTTTGTGATAAGAATCAACTATAAATAATTTTTATTCCACTATTCATGTTATCCTTGAGAACTCTATTTCTATTTTTCTCATCCCTCCCTTATTCTTGTCTCTCTATGAGATCACTGGTTAAGTATTTAAAAAATATGGCAACTCCAATTTCTATTTTTTACTTTATATATATTCTGGTTCATATTGTTTTATAATGGATAGAATATATTATTCAAAAAATATTAACTTCTTGGAATGTATTCTATTGCCTCTAACACCCATGGTGGTAACCACCACTTCTTATATACCTAAAATATATGGTTTTCTACCAAAAGTTATAATAAAAATAATAATATCCAATGAATTAAAATCTTATATTATATGATGGATATGACCTCAATTTCATTTGATGGCTACTTTGAGTTTCCCCTATCAAATAGATTCTTAACTAATTATGATATGATATTGTTTCTACAATGCTTCCATTAAATTATATTTTTTGAAGAGGAAACATATTATTTACTTTTTCATCCACATTTCCCAAACTGTCATAGAAAACTATAACTATATTTATTTAACCTTTGAGTACTGAGTTATATTTTTACCCTATAGTTTTCTTTGATATTATTACAATTTTTTGTATAACTTCTGATTTAGTTTGTGAACCAGAATCCACAACCTTATCATTCCATTTGTTAGAATAGATTTCATTTTCTATTTTTCATTTCATGGTTTCATAGTCGATTCAACTTTCCCCAGTGGTTTGTCTCTTTGTTCAATAATTTTTTTCTCAACACATATCAAGCCACACTTAACCCTTTCTTGAAATTCTTGTACTACGAAGTTCCCAAAAATTAGGCTCATCTAAGAATATAGATCGAGTTCTTTGATACCTCTCTCATGTTTCTCCTTGATATTTACTATAACTAATGTTTTATTATTTTACTCTTTTATTGGTTCATTTTTTTCAACTATAACCATCATATAATCATCAATATTATACAAAAAATAAATTTCCAATTCCACCAAATAGTCTCATACAACATATTCCTCCTTATTAACAGTAACCTACCTCTATTATTTATTTCCAAAAGAGTTTCCTAATTTGAAGAATCTTTTTGAAGGTAACCTCTTTTGAGGATTCTGTATTATATATTATTATCTTTTTTTATCATCAAATTATCTTTAACACCATGTTATTACGTACCAAATATTTCTAAATTATAAGTATAAAAATATTTTCTTTCCTTTGAACCTTCATTTTTAATTTGGAATTTTATATCCATAATAAAGAGAACATCATTCGAAATATCTTATTCATCGTTACTACCTTTAAAAATGTCATTTTTTCAATTTCATCAAAATCTATTACCTTTCCAGAATGATTATATGTTATATGTGAATTTAAATACATTTTATTAGCAAAACATTTACTCAAAAATAATTTAGAGATAACTTAACACATTAACTCACTTCTAAATAAAAAAAATTCAATTTATAGTTATGTGGTATCTATCAAAAATTATTATAATATTGGTATCCTTAACATATTCATCAATTCATAAAATCACTCCTTTAATATTAATTATTTGTTTAAATATACTGTCAATATTTTCATCATAATATAGTTTCATATCATCATCTATATCTTTCATCACTTTTATCTTTACTCCATTCAGTTTATTATATCTTTCTTAAATTTTTTAAAAAAATTTCAAAATTTCATTATCGTAATTTAAACTCATCACTTTTGACTATATATAATGTAACAACCCGAGATTTTATAAGATACGTTCTTTTTAATTTCATTCATATCTTCTATTGTACGACACACCAAGATTATCTTGCGATGTACGCAACACTGTATTATCTTGCAGTATACACAACACTTTTCTTGGCTCTTGTTACACACAATTTCATGTTCGTTTGATAGAAGTTATTCTACGCAACATTGAGTATATATATATATATATATATTCGATTTATAAATAAAATATGGTTGGATTCTGTTATACGCAACAACAAAGGAGTTTTGCACTACACGCAACCCTGACTTGGCTTGCATTACACGCAATTGCGACCTTCCTCGATAGCGTGTGTTGTACGCAATACTGGGTTTTACTAAACAACGATATATTATTATAATATTGTTATGAACTAGCCGTTATGAATAGTGTTAACTAGATTTTGAATTTTATAACATTATTATTCATCTTACACATTTCTAGTACATGATATAAGAACAAAATAAATTTTTTAGCTAAAATAAGTATTTTTCAAAAAATGTAGTTTTGCCGCATTTTGATGGCGCACCAACTTTAAATCTAGTTTTTGAAATTTTTATAAGTTCAATTTGACAAAATAAAATTCTCATTTTTAATTAGGATATAAAAATTTACATTAGATAATGTTTTGATATTTTTCCGATAACTTTCATATTTTAATGAATAGTAAAAACACGCTATATTTTAATTAAAAACAACTTTTTTCATCGTAATATCTTATGTGGTTAAATTATAATATTGAATGGGTTTAAAGTATAAATAGAATATATTTTTACCATTTAATATAATTTATGTCATTAGCATTGATTTTACATTGAATTCGTAGGTTAAATCAATTCTATCTTTTGCAATGTGTTAAAGAAAAACCTGTTTTCTTTCGACAACGGGATTGATTTTAATTTAATTTCTGCATATTTTATGTACTGAATTTGGAAAAATGGATTCCATATTAGGAATCAGTGGGTCCAAATTATGTTAATAAGATACTTTTTATTTTTGGGCATTGTGAATAGTAACTACGGTAAATTTAATTTACTATAGTTAAAGGTAAATCGGGTAAATCGGGTAATTAAGGGTAAATATAAGATTATAAAATTACCCTAACACTAGGAAAAATCCTATTGGATGGCTAAGAGTAGACCCATATAACCTAAGGGTCGAATTAGATTCATTTTATGGACTTTTGTCCATGAAAATAATTTAATTATTATTAAAACCAAAGAATGTGACAACATGTCACTTTCTTAAATCATATAAGTATAATTATTTTAATTTAGTGATAATATTCATGAAACTTCGAAAATAAATAGTCTCTATAAATCTAATACAATTATCTACATCATAGGAATTTATTTATAATGTTTAGGGATTAAATAAGTATCATTTATTATGACACAAAGATGATGCAGTAATTGTCTTATTAATGAAATATTGACATAATTGATGTTATAAATGCCCAAATAAATGTAATTTGAGTCTTTTTATGACTTAAAATAATTTTCTAGTTTAATATGACATGTTATTGTTGATATAAGTAACTTGGTTCGAACTTATCATTCTGCAATGAATTTCATAAAAATCATGTACCAGATAGTGTCAAAATTGACGTAAATTAGTTTTTAAAAAAAATATTATATTATTAATTGTTATTTAATTCCTAAAAATCTAAGTTTTGGCCAAATGACTTAGATAATGATAGATATATTAATAATAAACAACTTGGGGTTCTTTTGGCTTGTTATGGTATTTTGATTAACCATATAGTGTAAGAAAACAAAAGACACGGTAAAAGTTAAATTATTTAACTTAGAGTTAAATCTAATTGATAAGGTTAAAATAACATCCTAAACTTGTCTAAATCCTATTGGATGAGATTATTTCGACCCCTCCCCACTTTAGCTTCGAAATAAGACCCTTTTAAACCATTATAAACCGAATTTGACCTTAATATAAAAAAATAATATTTTGAGATTTTCCTAAGGTGCCCCTCTCCTCCCCTATAAAAGGGAACCTCCTCCCTCTTCTCCTCACACCAATTTGAGAATTAAAGCTCGGCCAAACCCTTCCCAAATCTCTTCTCCCCTTCGCTAGTATCATCATAGAGGTATTGGTCTTCTTCAAAGGCCATCCTTAGTTCTTTAAGTGGAGGTTAAGTGAAGGCGCGTCAAAAAGAGGTAATATTCATTACCGATCTTTTTCAATTTCTTTCTTCTTGAACTTCTTCTTATTTAGTTGTTTCATGGTAAAGTAATAAAATCAGTATTTATTATATACTTATAAGTTATTATAAATATGAAACAACTCTAATTAACCTTCTATCCGTCCTACGGAAAAAGGAAATCACCGCGCGTGCGTATGTACGGAATACCATCTCCACGCCGTGGTGTAATCTATTTTCCGCCACCACCTTAATTCGATGGGTATAATGGTGAAATGAGTAACTATATATGATTATTATAAATTGATATTGATACTGAAATAGTATACATACACTTCAACACAATTCCACGACCATGGGAACGATATGATCGCTCGTCTGTACGTACGGACTACCGTCTCCACGACGCGATGAGATTCATTTTCCATGTTAACCATTCCAGAATGATTATAAAGTATATATAATGAATAATAATGAAATATATTACATGGTAAATCTATTGGATTTATGTATATATATTTCATCTACTTACTTCCATTCAAGACAATAAGGAAAGGAAAACAGCGTTCATGCGTACGTACGGACTACGGTCTCCATGAACGGTGTGTTTCATTTCATTTATCTATCTATTATATATACATATATATACTGAATATATATGATATATAAATAATATTTTATATTCTGGAAGTAAGTAAATCATGATATAAGTAATAATAATGTCAGGAACAAAAAGTCCAAACACCTACGATAAATGAAACGATTTTACCCAAAACGCTTCTTTAACATGGAATTTACAAAAGAACAGGTAATATAAAGTCATAAGTGTACCATATATGATATCATAACAATGGATATGATTCTGTAATAAGTTAATGACATTATTTAAATAATTATACAGGAGGTTCGGATACGTACAAACCATATCGGACATTAGGTAAGGGAAATATCACAATCTCATTTTTATCCGAGATTGTTTATACTTTGGCATTTACTGGGGTGTATTTTATCATCCACATCCATGTTTCCTCAATATGTAATATTATTTCCATCCACCTACAATTGTTTAAATCCAATTTTACCCTTCGGTTAGTTTTTAGTAAAGGATATGAAAGGAATCTTTTGTTGTTTTTTGTATGAGGTACTTTTTGACTTTTCCGACAAAAGTACGAAGAATGTTTTTTTAACTTATACGGCATGAATGGATTTTTAAAACATTATTTCCAAGAAGCTTCCTTTACAAGTTTTCAAGATTATTTTTAATCAACTTCTTTTAGTTTAAAATTGTATGACATGTTAAGAAAGGAAAAAAAATTTGAAGTAGAAAGGATATTTTCCTCGAGAATGGAGTTGAAGTGTTTTATCAAAATTATTTTCCATCTAAGATAATAAAGGGTTGTGTTTTTATCCCTATTATTACATTGATTTGATTATGTTGTGATGGAATTATTTTTATGAATTCCTTTATATTATATGATTTGTTTTATGATGTCACAATGTTTAAGATTCCCATTTTTCTTAAATGGGTTATGCAATGATGTATGATTTATGATTTTGTGGCACACATAAGAATGGTATCATTATGAGATGGGTGGGACTTATATCTCCCTCCAATGCATTGGGTAAATATTTTATATCTCATGAGATAGACATGGCTTGAACGGTAGGTTATATCGGTTCAGTGAAACAGGAATGAAACGAGGAATGAACTCGGTTCAGAAAGGAAATTTGTCCACTAAGATAGTCTTGGAAATGAGTCTTGACTAATAAGAAATGATTCTCTATGATTATGTGCGTATGACACAAAGTTTCATGTTTAAGTTATGATTATTGGGATTACATTTCAATACTATGATTTATCCCATGTTATGAAATTATGATCTATTTTGCAGGTTAAGATTTCCAAAAGATATGTTCTTATGAATATGATATGATTGATATTTCTTCTGTTTACCCTTACTGAGCATTTGAGCTCACCCTTTTATGTTTTCTTTTCCCCAGGATATAAAGAAAGGTTTTAGGTATGAAAAAAAGGGATGATCTTTATGGGAGATGTTGAAGATCTTTCACCATGATTAGAAGATTACGTTCCGAGTTTCCAAAGACACTAAACTATTACGGTCCTTGTGTGTGTGTTTTTGTTATGTACTAAGTATTCCGCAAATGTAATGTAATTTCCACGTACGTCAAGCTTCGGGTCTCTACATATAATCTGATTGGTCTCCAAGTATATAATATTTAGTTTGAGGTTCATCATCGAGAATTGGTTTTTCATCTTAAATTGTAGACTATTCTATCATATTACTAACATGAATCCTATGAAAAGTGTAATACATAACTTTGATACCAAATATATAAGATATAATTATATATGGATTTTCATAATATAATAGTTATTTACATATATGACGTGAACTCCATTGAAATTATTTTAATTATATATATATAAAAACAAAATCTATGTTCAATTCTATAAACCATGGATCTAATGAAACATATTATCTCATGGGATTCCCTAATAGAGGTGGGGTGAATCGTGGTTTCAATCATTATTATTAGTTATATGAATATTATTCCCGTATTGGTCTTAACTTATTAAACTTCTATAATTGAGATTCTTATTGAAGAAACACATAAATAATAGCATGCAAACATAAATAAAAAATTTTAATTAATTTCCTACTAAGGGATAATCTAAGAGTATATAGTAATGATTTTTTAGTCTTACCAAAATAAACTCAGATTCCCTAGATATCATTAATAATAATGATTTGACCCCAGTAATTCTATGATGGGATAACATTCTTAAAACATAATTTAGGGATAGTACAATGCACTCCTATGATCATCATTATCTACTCCACATTATACACTTCTCTATATAAAGTTTTCCTTCATTTATCAACATTATGGTCTTCTTAATATGGTCAAGAATGTATACTTGTTTCATCATTATATCATAGGTATGATTATACCATACACTCATTGGTCTCCAAAATATCCACCCTAAAATAAAGCATGATGAAATCGTACAGAAAACTATCTTGTGTGTATGTACTACATGAACAACTATTCTCTGTCCAATATTTGTGTGATTCGTAGTCTGCTGCACTATGAAAACCCTGCTTTTTATTACAACTTAAACGTGAATTATTACATAAAACTTCACTTGATACAAAAAAGAAGATCGAGAGGTCTAGTGTCTTTGAGTCTTAGGATCATTACATAAAAACATAAAACAAGAAATACAACAACTTTATTGAAAACTTCCTTTACATAACCACTACATTCCCTCGTACTTAGCATTGCATGGGATAACCTGAGGACATGCATAAGGAAAGGGTGAGTTATAAAGCCTAGTAAGGTAGTACACATGGAATAACATGTGGAGTACAATACATGTTAGACAACAGGAATATGAATAGAGAATAAAAGAAACATGAACAGAAATGCATGATAAAGCATGATAATCATAACATGGAAATGTGGCAACAACACTTAACATGGAATTAGCATGAGCCAAGGCTCATTGCACATAAAGCATTAGTAAAACCTCATTGCACATGAAGCACGATTAAACCCTATTTTCACTTTAATTAGAATGAGTCAACACTCATTTCACATGACGTATCATGATACTATAATTTACCCAATGCATTGGAGCACTATAAGTGCGCACCCTTCTTAAACATTTCATTTCATGCATTAGTGTGCCACATGGATCATAAAACGTGGATTCATAAAACATAATCATTTATTCCATGAAAAACTAATGTGGAATTCATACATGAAACATTTTAATAAATATTTAAATGTGCATAAAGGTGAATACCCTTGATGTAGAAATGGGCATGGTATTCACTACACAAAGACCTTGGCTTAGAAAATCGTTGCGATTTCGGCAGCGTAACGGCGTGACATAAGAATTAATAAAAATGGTTGATGAGAGAGAAAGGGGTTACTCATCATATTTACATGTAATGGACAGTAATTAGGTCATATAGATACATGTCCCAACAATTGAAATAAAATTTTGATTCATGATACAAAAGTATTGCTTGAATGTAAAAGAAGAGAGAGAAGTTCCTTTCGGAATTTCGGCATAGTAATGGATGTACATGGGAGGTATTTAATGAGAGATAATGGGGTCTCCCATGATTCAAACAATAATAGGTCAGTATGGGGGAGGTGAGAAACCATACCCCAACATTCATTATTGAAATTAAATAGGAAAAACAACTTAAAGAAAATTGAAAAAAATGAGAAAGGAAGAAAAAACCCTTACTTAGTGTGCTTCCAAAGGCTATAGAGAGGCTTGTGAGATGCTTTTTGGGAGCTTAGGGCACCTTGGGAGGATTCTAGAGAGAGTAGGGAAGAGGTTAGACGAACTCAAAGGGATTTTAGTGAGGAGTAAGTGGGAGCTTGGGTGGGTTTATATAGGAAAGGTGAGGGAATTATTTATTATTTAGGTTTGGGTCCCCTTACATTAAATTAATCCAAACCACAAACATTCCCATGGTTTTTGCCCACGGTTTTTGGAAAAGAGAAGAGGAAAACAATATTTTATAAGGCCCAAGTCCGATATTCTTAAAATATTAGGGTTGCTTATTTGGAGGTGAGTCACACTCCCATGGAAATTAATTTAAAAAGGCAAAGTGTTGAATAAGTCTTGAGGGGTCCATTAATGCTTTGAAAAAATAAGTCAAACAAACCCAAAATCACTTTATTTTAATTATAAAACATATATTGGCCGAACATAAGGATTATATAATTTTATTACATCACCATTGTGTCATTATGATTTCATAAAACACATTATATATTTAAATAGTAATTAATTTTTTACCCAAACATTTGACTATCTCAGAAAATTATGAAAAATTAACCATTGGATAATTTCGACGTCCTGATTCCAGAAATAACATTTATTTTATCTAAATAATTTTTTAAATATGTTAATTTTCACTTTTAAAATAAAATCCCACATTTATCGAAAATTCACGGGTTTTGACAAAAATAGATTTCAAACCTTAAAAAAAATTAATTGCATTCATAAAATTATAAGATCATTTATATTTAATAAAACATTAATTTAATAATATTATTATTATTTTATTAAAACATTACTTAATTCAAAAATCCCTTAATTTAATAAAAAATATTTTTTAATTAAATAATAACTAAAAACACCAATTGTACTTTAAAAACTATTTACAATGTATAAAAAATGACTAGAAATTATATTCATTATTATATAAAAAATTAATGTACATGAACATAGTACTACTTATTTGTTACATAAACCCTTAAAACAGCCGCAAAGACCTAATGGTAAGGTGTGCGATGGTGACAGACTCTTGGGGTGGCTCAGATAACATCGCTCGAGTGGTAATCTATATCAACTTCCACTTTTCCCGTAGACAGTCCCGTTGGAGCTTGACATGGTGAAGCTCAGCTTGGGCTTGGTCAAGGGAAAAGCCCAAGGATGCCACCTCTTTTCTGAGCTCCAACAAATGGGCTTCGCATGGAGCAATTCTACTAGACGATGCCATCGCTTCTTTTGTGTGCGTAAATTGGATTTGTTAAAGTCCCATATTTATACTAATCATGTGGTCACGGTTCAACAGCTATATTAACAACGGTCAAAATTCTTGACATAAAACCAATGAAGTTGACATCTTATAAAAACATTTTTCATAAAGAGACATTTAACTGGATCAAGAGGGATTTTCCATTAATGAATCATCGGGTCGTTACAATATTCCCCCCTTAATAAATTTCTCCCTCGAAATTTTCCTTTTCCCACTCTAAAACAAATGTTGGTAACTTAGCTTCATCATATCCTCCAACTCCCAAGTCGTTTCTTAAAACTTGTGGTTTCTCCACAACATCTTGACGAGGGGAATTGCCTTATTTCGTAGAAGTTTTTCACTATGATCTATGATCTTCACTGGTTTCTCCTCATAAGAAAGATCGTCTTCCAATTGTACCACCTCAGAAGAGAGTACATGTGAAGGGTCCGGTATGTACTTCCTTAAGAGGGATACATGAAAGACATCATGTACGTTTTCCATAGTAGGTGGAAGTGCTAGTCGATAGGCCACAACCCCGACATGATCAAGAATCTCAAAGGGGCCGATGTACCTTGGACTTAACGTCCCTTTATTTCCAAACCTAATGACCTTCTTCCATGGAGATATGCGTAAAAACACCACGTCTCCAACTTTAAACCCACGGGCTCGTCGACGATTATCTCCATAACTCTTCTGTCGACTCTGGGATGCCTTCATATATTGCTGAATGGTTTTCACCTTCTCCACCATTTCTTCGACCATTTCTGGTCCAAGCAGCTTACTTTCACCGACCTCATCCCAACATGTCGGTGTTCTTCACCTTTTCCCATACAGGGCTTCATATGGTGCCATTTGGATGCTCGAGTGGAAACTGTTATTATAAGAGAACTCAACAAGAGGAAGATGTTGATCTCATCCTCCTTTAAAGTCCATTGAGCAGGATCTCAACATATCCTCAAGTGTATGGATAGTCCACTCGGATTGGAAATCAGTTTGAGGATGATAGGTCGTACTGAATTTCTGTTCAGTATTTAGAGCATGTTGAAGACTCTTCCAAAACATAGAGTTGAATCGTGGATCTCTGTCAGACACTATAGATAGTGGTACACCATTAAACCATACCACTTTTCTGATATATATCCGTACCAGTTGATCCAAAGAGAAATCCTCCCGAATAGAAATGAAGTGTGCAGTCTTTGTAAGACGATCCACAACAACTCAGATTGCATTGTTGCCTTTGGATGTCCTTGGAAGTCCGGCAATAAAGTCCATGGTGATGTTTTCCCATTTCCATTCTGTATGGGCAATGGTTGCATCATACCCTTAGACTTATGCCCCTCTGCCTTCACTTGCTGACACACCAGGAACTTTGATGTATATTCGGTGAACTCCTTCTTCATATTATCCCACCAAAAGTTTTCTCGAAGATCTCAATACATATTTGTGCTCCCTGGGTGAATAGAGAAATTTGAACTATGTGCATCATCCAAAAGTTCCTTCTATAGCTCCAGACATGATGGAACACATAGTATTTTCCCAAACCGCACAATTCCTTCTTCATTAACATTAAACTCTAAGGATTTCCATTTTTTGATAGCTTCCAATTTTTCTTGAATTCCCACGTCATCCTTTTGAGCATCCTTTAAACATTCCAAAAGAGATGGTTGAGCAATCATTTGTGAAAGGATTGATGATGTTCCCTTCTTTATGATTCCCACATCCATCTTCATCAAGTCTAAGAATATTGGATCCTTCTCAATTCTCATCATTGATAAAATCACAGGATCCTTTCTACTTAGGGCATCTGCCACCTTGTTCCCTTTCCCAGGGTGGTAATGTATTGAACAGTCATAATCCTTGATGATCTCTATCCATCTTCTCTAGCGCATATTATGCTCTTTCTGTGTGAATATATATTTAAGACTCTTGTGGTCAGTATATATCTCACATTTCTCTCCATAGAGAAAATGCCGCCAGATTTTCATGGAAAAGATCACAGCCGCCAACTCCAGATCATGCGTTGGATAGTTTCGATCATGTATTTTCAACTGCCTTGAGGCATAGGATATCACTTTATCATTTTGCAACCGCGCACATCCTAAGACCTTCTTCGAAGCATCACTGAATACACAAAAATCTCCCCACTTGTACGTAAAGTGAGCACGGGTGCAGTGATAAGCCTCCTTTTCAACTCCTTGAAGCTTTCTTCGCATTCATCACTCCAAGAAAACTTTAATCCCTTTCGAGTTAGCTTGGTAAGAGGGTTGTACAATCTTGAGAAATTGCTCACAAATCATCGATAATATCCAGCTAACACCAATAAGCTATGGATATCCGTTACCGATGTTGGCCTTAGCAATCCCTCAATTGCATCTGTTTTGGAGGGGTCCACAGATATCCCATTGCTTGTGACGATATGGCCCAAGAATGAGACCTCCATCAACCATAACTCACACTTGATGTACTCTTCATAGTGCTTCTCCTTGCACAAAGTCTCTAGTACAGTTTTTAAATGCTCCTCATGATCCTCCTTGGTTTTGGAGAATATTAGAATATCATCTATAAAGACTACCACAAATTTGTCAAGGTAATCTCTAAAGACTCTATTCATCAAGTCTATGAATATTGTTGGAGCATTGGTGTGTCCGAAATGAATTACAATGAATTCATAGTGCCCGTACCTTGTACGAAAAGCAGTCTTGGGGGCATCTTCCTTCTTCACCCTTACTTGATAATATCCCGACCGCAAATCCACCTTGGAGATGTATTTTCCTCCACGCAGCTGATCAAACAATTCATCGATTCTTGGGAGAGGATACATGTTCTTTATCATGATTTTGTTATATTCACGATAATCGATGCAAATCCACATTAACTCATCCTTTTTCATGACGAAGAGGACTGGTGCACCCCATGGTGAAGCACTTGGGCGTATAAACCCCTTATCCAGATTCTCCTGTAGTTGTTTCTTCAGCTCTTCAAGCTCAACAATAGCCATTCTATATGGATTCTTGGATATTGGTAGCGCCCCAGGTCCAAGTTCAATTGAGAACTCAACATCTCTTCTAGGAGGAAGACCAGGCTGTTCCTCAAGAAACACTTCAGCAAATTCCCTCACAATAGGCATTTCTTCAAGGATGGTTTCTTCCTTGGACTCAATCATCTGACCTAGATACGCGTACTTATAAGGTAGTAATATCCATTATTGAGATGATGGAGCTAAAAGAGACTCATCTTCCTCCTGACACTTATAAAGAATCGGGGGTCGATTCTCCATATGGAGTGTGATTTCCCTCTCCCGACAATTTATGTTGGCTCTATATAAGGAAATACAATCCATGCCAAGAATTGCATCAAATTCCACCAAAGGGAGTATGATGAGGTTCTCCGGGAAATTCAATCCACATATAATTACATGGGAGGACTTATACTCATGGGATGCAATGATTGCCCCATTTTCCGTACTCACCGACATCTTTACTTCCATGATTTTTGTTGGTGTTGGGATTGTTCTACTAAACTTTTGAGATATAAAAGAATGATTATAACTTGAATCAAAAAGTATATTCACTATTCTTTAATGAATAACTAGCGTACCTGTCACCACTTCGTTTTCGGGGTTCACTTCGGCAGAAGTGATGGAAAAGGCTCTTCCTTGCTGTCTTGGAGGTTGTTGGTTGCCTCTGATAACCCTTGGATTAGGGCATTGATTTGCAAAATGACTCTGTTCTTTGCATTTGTAACATTGAACAATGCGTTGAGGTTCGAACGGAGCATTCCTCTCCTCTGTCGCAGCTGTGGGTCATTCTTACCTACAGTTAATAGCTAGGTGCCCTTCTCTTCCACACCTGAAGCATTTTCTCGTCCCCTTAAGAAAATTTCTAGGGTGCTTCTACCCACACTTTTGGAAAGTGGGGTGCTGGATATTCGTAGCACTGTTGGATTTATCCATCGGACCACCATCATTGAATTCCACCTTACGCTTCTTGTCCCCATGATACCCTTGTGATTCCCAGATCTTCATTTCGACCTTGAGGGCACATCGGACAATTTCCTCATAGTTGTCGAAGTCATGGATCGCTAATGATTTCAGAAAGCTAGGCTTCAGCCCACCAATGAAGTGGTCGACCTTGCATTCGGTGGTAAAGAAAAAGCTGGAAGCATATCGTGCATGCATTGTGATGTTTTCCTCATACGCTCCAACAGATTCTTCATATTTTTTCATGAGGGAAAGGAAGTCCCTTTCCATCTTAATCTAGAGGGTGTGTGGAAAATATTTATCGAAAAACATCTTTCAGAAATCCTTCCATTCCAAAGCCTCGATCTCCTCCTCAGGCTTCGTATTTTTGATCAATGTCCACCATTGATCAGCTTCACCCTCCATATGATAAGCCGCCAGGAGAACTTTCTCATGTTCAGAACATTGGAGGATGGAGAATATCTTTTCAATGGATTTGATCCATTGTTCAGCGATCGTGGGATCGGATGATCCACTAAAAGTAGGAGGCCTTTGCCTCATGAAGCTCTCGATAGCGACTTGTTCCTTCTTAGGGGGTTTGTACATTCCTCTTGACCCGTTTTTTTATTGAAAACTTGAGTTAACTGTGAGAGAAGAGTGAAAAAGTTCACAATTCCCGCTCCCATTGGATTGGGCATCTCATTAGTACAGTCATCACACTGATCTTCACAACGGTTGTTTGCCCGAGTCCTCCTATTACCAGCCATTAACTGGAATAAAAGGAATGTTAGGGGTAACACATAAAGGGTAATCCAAAGACAAAAGTTGATGACTTATAAATAAACTATCATTTCATAACTCATGAGTCTATAGGCTTCAATCTTGGATTTTCATGATCTACTTTCTAACATATATTCGTAGGGGAATTTTTTTAATTCCCTTAATGAGGGTTCATACTAAGCTTGTGGATTTATCAAAACATATCCCCCGGGAGTGGCGTAACCAAGAGTGTAGCAAGGCCGGTTGTCATACATCAGTTCTCATTCGAGTCTATCTCAAAGCGGTGTTTTCGGGTTTTACCCCTAGGATACATCTATGCCAGAACCGCCTCTACCTGCTCGTATCCAGACAAGGATGTAATTGTTTAATAAACCACTTACTCAGCACTTACCAAAACTTAGGGATGTTTTTATTATACTTAGTCTTGTATCTAATGATTTACTAGGGTTTCCTAATCCCAAAAATAACTAAACCTATCCTCTGAAACCAACTATGACAACCCTGCTTTTTATTACAACTTAAACATGATTTATTACATAAAAATTCACATGATACAACAAAGAATATTGAGAGTTTTAGTGTCTTTGGGGCTTAGGATAGTTACATAAAAACTTAAAACATGAAATACAAGATCTTTATTGAAAACATCCTTTACATGACCACTACATTCCCTCGTACTTAGCATTTCATGGGATAACCTGAGGACATGCATAAGGAAAGGGTGATCTATAAAGCCCAGTAAGGGAGTACACATGGAATAACATGAGGAGTACAATACATGTTAGAAAATAGGAATATCAATAGAGCATAAAAGAAACATGAACATAAAGGCATGATAAATCATTATAATCATAACATGGAAATGTGGCAACAACACTTAACATGGAATTAGCACGAGCCAAGGCTCATTGCACATAAAGCATGAGTAAACACTCATTGCACATGAAGCACGAGTAAACCCTCGTTTCACTTGAATTAGCATGATTCAACACCCATTGCACATGACGTATCATGATACTATACTTTACCCAATGCATTGGAGCACTATAAGGGCACACCCTTCTTAAACATTTCATTTCATGCATAAGTGTGCCACATGGATCATAAAACATGGATTCATAAAACACAATCATTTATTACACGATAAAGGATTGCAGAATTCATACATGAAACTTTATAATCAATAAGTAAATGTGCATAAAGGTGAATACCCTTGATGGAGAAATGGGCATGGTATTCACTACACAAAGACATTGGCTTAGAAAATCGGTGTGATTTCGGTAGCGTAACGGCATGACATAAGATTTCATAAAAACGGATGATGAGAGAGAAAGGGGTTAATCATCATATTTACATGTAATGGATAGTAAGGAGGTCATATAGATACATGTCCAAACAATTAAAAAGGAATTTGGATTCATGATACAAAAGTATTTCTTGAATGTAAAAGAAGAGAGAGAAGTTCCTTTCGAAATTTCAGCATAGTAACGGGTGTACATGGGAGGCATTTAATGAGAGAGAAAGGGGTATCCCATCATTCAAACAATAATAGGGCAGTATGGGGGAGGTTCAAAACCATACCTTAACATTCATGATTGAAATTAAATGGGGAAAACAACTTAATGAAAATTGAAAAAAATGAGAAAGGAAGAAAAAACCCTTACATGGAAGTGTGCTTCCAAAGGCTAGTGAGAGGCTTGCGAGAGGCTTCTTGGGAGCTTGGGGAACCTTGGGAGGATTCTAGAGAGAGTAGGCCATATATCTTATGAACTCCAAGGGATTTTAGTGAGGAGGAAGTTGGATATTTTGTGGGTTTATATAGGAAAGGTGAGATAATTCTTTATTATTTAGGTTTGGGTCCCCTTACATTAAATTAATCCAAACCACAAACCATCCCATGGTTTTTGCCCATTGTTTTTGGAAAAGGGAAGAGAAAAAAAATATTTTATAAGGCCCAAGTCCGAAATTCTTAAAATATTAGGGTTTCTTATGTGGAGCTGAGGCACAGTCCCATGGAAATTAATTTAAAAAGGCAAAGTGTTGAATAAGTCTTGAGGGGTCCATTAATGCTTTGAAACAATAAGTCAAACAAACCCAAAATCACTTTATCTTAATGATAAAACATATATTGGCCGAACATATGGATTATAGTACTTTATTCCATCATCATTGGGTCATTATGATTTCATAAAACACATTATATATTTAAATGGTATTTAATTTTTTACCAAAAATTTGACTGTCTCAGAAAATTATGAAAAATTCACCATTGAATGATTTCGACATCCTGATTCCAGAAATAACATTTATTATATCTAAATAATTTTTTAAATATGTTAATATTCACTTTTAAAATAAAAACCGACATTTATCGAAAATTCACAGGTTTTGAGAAAAATGGATTTCAAAACATAATAAAATTTTAATTGCATTCATAAAATTATAAGATCATTTATATTTAATAAAACACTAATTTAATAATTATATTATTATTTTATTAAAATATTATTTAATTCCAAAATCCCTTAATTTAATAAAATATATTTCTTAATTAAATAATAACTAAAAATACCATTTGTACATTAAAAACTATTTACAATGAATCAAAAATACTAGAAATTATATTCCTTATTATATAAAAAATAATGTACATGAACATAGTACTAATTATTTGTTACATAAACCCTTAAAACATCCGCATAAGGCCTATGGGTAAGGTGTGCGATGGTGACAGACTCTTGGGGTGGCTCGGATAACATCGCTCGAGTGGTAATCTCTATCAACTTCCACTTTTCCCGTAGACGGTCTTGTTCGAGCTTGACATGGTGAAGCTCAGATTGGTCTTGGTCAAGGGAAAAGCCCAAGGATGCCACCACTTTTCTAAGCTCCGACAAATGGGCTTCGTATGGAGCAATTCTACTGGACGAGGCCATCGCTTCTTTTGTCTGAGTAAATTGGATTTGTTAAAGTCCCATATTTATACTAATCATGTGGTCACTGTTCAACGACTATATTAACAACGGTAAAAAATCTTAACATAAAACCAAAGATGTTGAAAGCTTATAAAAACATTTTTCATAAAGAGACATTTAACTGGATCAAGTGTTATTTTCCATTAATGAAAATTTGGGTCGTTACATTCACACTGATCACATGGGAATCTCATGCACACAGATCTGTTATGTGTTTCATATACACAAATCCCATTTGAATTGAATTCACATTCTATGAAACTCATATATAAGTTTACTTCACACCATTATTTTATATAACACCCTCACTAGCCTCCCTTTGGCATACTTACTATTTATATCACCCTTCTCCTAGAGAACATTATATGCATTCCCCTACATCTCATGAGCATTTATAGTGTAGTCCTACTCCTTACATACTTTCTTATAGAATTTAATTGAAAAAATAATTTTTCCATTATTGATATTATAATAAAACATAAAATAACTCTAATTAATTTCTTCTTCTAGATGATGTAAACAGTGGGGGGCTTATAGGAATTGTCCTTCGAAAATCCCAATAATATGAAAATGTACAATTTAGTCCCTTGTAAAATCCCATGAATGTTACCTTTCCCATCCACTTTCTATGAACCTACCACATGTATCATCCCCCATATTAATTCTCTCCACTGTATGAAAAGAACACAAGAAATACTTCAATTTCCACCAAAAATCATTACCCTATTTCTGATAATATATTAATACAAATGGTATTTACTATATTGTAGAATACTCACCACATAATACATAGGTGGGTTACACAGAATCACCACAATCTGCATGAATACTTCCCTTATGGTATATTTATTCTCCACCCATATGGCCACAATCAATGTGTCCCATTATCGATTAACTTATTTCATGAATATACACCGTATACTTAGTAAATAATACACAATCGTCATACCTACTACATGGAACACACTTCGTAAAAACCCTAATATTTTTTCACCAAAAAAATTGGCAAAAAGTGGGAAACTATTAAATTTAATTTCCTCTTTTAGGATTCCATTTACCTGAAAATATCACTATGAAACAATAAAATAACGTGGTTAACATAGAAAAATATTGAAATCAAACACAAAAAATCCTCAAATAATAAATTATGTATCTTGGGTTCCCATAAAAGAAAAAACATCAATCAACATATCTTATTATATAGTAGGTTACATGTATTTACTAAAAGCAATAATATTCACGACATTGACCACAAAATACCTCAAATTCATAATAAATAATGGTAGGTTATAGTCTATATCCATTTAATGACCCCATACTTAATAGCCAAAATCTAGTTCCGTACTTTATTACATTGGCATGACAACATGGAATCACATCCTAAAGGACCGATCAGTTTAGTAGTTTTTAAAAACTAGATATATATTTGAAGCATACATTACAATTATAAATATAATACACAACATAGTTAATCCTTTGGGAACACCATTAGTCTCAAATCTTTAACCTAAAAATCACTCATAAGAAACATCTTAACATCTTGGTGAAAAATGAAATAAAAAAATGAGTGAGATCAAATGCTCAGTACGGGTTAAATATATAGAGGAAAAAAACATAAATAAAAAATAACTAATATGGAAAGGAAAATAAATAAAACACATGACATTTAATAAATAACTTCAGCATAATAGGGAGGGAATAAAATATGAAAAAATAATCCCATATAAATTATCACATTAGCTAAAAACATAACCATAGACATTCTACTAATCAAACTATCACATAGAAATCAATAAATAATATCCTAATAAAGGAATGCATAATTTTTGACATCTAAAACCTAAATTTTAATATTTATACTAATATTATAGCATTGTAATGTCCTCATACTAATAATCTATCATTATCAAGGCTTCGTTCTAAGAACCTAATAAATTGGTTACGCATTAAGAAAAACCCAATCTAGTTTGTTTCATGAGACCTATCGATGCATCGATGGTCTATAGCATGCCATTCCCATCAATTACAAAGTGAAATAAATTCCTCATATGAATGGGTAGAAACAAGATCAACATATAAATTTATATTTAAAATAGGATACAAAATGTAGATAACATTCCCTAATATGTAAGCATAATCACTAAATATCTAGAATAATATGGTGAATGGTATCAAAATAGTAAAAACAAATTAATAAAAATTTAATAAAATATGGAAGATGGTATCATAAGATATTTTCTTCAATTAATAAAAATAATAAATAATGATGTCGATATATATTAAAATACATTATATAAATTATTTAAAAATTCTTGAGCAGAATACATATTTTCACATTAAGAACGATTTATTTTTAAAATGATGCATAATTATAAAATAAAAAAATTAATTTTAAGATAAAAATTTAAAATTGAAAAGGAATCATCAAAAGAATATGGTGATAAAAAAATTGAGAAAAAATCATAAAAAATATTTAAAAAACAATCTATTTGAAAAAAAATCTATAAAATATGATTTTTAAAAGAAGACCCCTTGCAAATATCATGTCATTGAAGCGATAATTAATCAAATTAATCGATTATATGTATTCACTATAAATAAACATAAAACATTCGAAATAAAACAAAATTTATCCAAAATTTATTTTCCACATAATATTAACACGACATAATCAAGATGTATAATTTTAACCAAATGAGTAGAAATTGAGTTAAGAAATCAGTTACAATATTTTAATTAGTTGAATCATATGCACCATAAAATTAATAATTATAAAATGAAACATTTAATATCCTGAATTATATTCATGATATTATATATAATAATGAATTAAGGACACCACATATATGAAATATGTTCTGAATAAGACATATATCTCCAAGAAGTAAAAGTGAGGAAAAAAACACTTACCACACGATTCCCTTTCGTGTTGTGTATGTAACATCTGATAAAATGGTTCAAATAATGTTATCAACTCATTAAATAAGTATATTAATATTTATAAAATATTTTTTTAAAATAAGACCCTTCTCATGCATGAGGATGGTTAATTTGATAAAATATAATTGATAAATGTTTATTTTATTTTTGTGGTTTCTCCAGATATCATGGGATGATTTCATTTTATTTAATATTTTATGAATTTATTAGTTCTATTAAATTTAATAGATTATTATATAACTATTAAAATAATATTTCATAATAATAATAATTTTATGAACAACCTTTAATGGGGTTATAGAAAATGAACAAATTCATTATTCATGGACGCAATTAACTAGCATAACATGAGAAATAGTTTCATTTCATTGAATAAGAGGAGGTAATAAAAGGTATGGATAAAATATATTACATTATAAACATAAAAATATGTTATATTCCTGATTATGGGTTTATTATGTATTTCTGAAATAAGGATTTGTGGTGAATGTAGAATAAGAAAAGAAAATAAGAGAGGTGTTTCTGAGAAAATTACCCCATGAATATCACCTCCTTGGAGAACCACTTGTGGAACTTAAATTTGGTTTTTTATCATTATAGCAGCAATTGGATTTTAGTAGAGTGAGTAAGTGATATTTTGATATAAATTTTAGGATCATAGTAGTTTGTGATTCTAAATGGTGTGGTGATGGGTCATTTTTATACTTGAGAAGAGGTGGGGTTAAGTGTTTAAATAATGATCATTTTATGTTTAAAGCCAACTACAATGAGGTGGGATTTATTTCCCTAAATTTTTATGATCATTAATTATTAAAATTATGGTTTGGATCTATAAATAACTAAACAAAAAATTTAATATTGTAATTTTTAGGTATTGTAATCCTTTAACATTAAACAGTAACATTTTTCATTGTTTTACCTATTCTATCGAAAATAACAGTATTACCATGGTATGTATAAAAATGAAAAATACCTTCACAAATTATTTCTAATTTCTTATTAAAAAAATTAAATATAATTTACTTAATTAAAATCATATAATTGGAAAAATTATATTTAAAATTAATCCCACTGATGCTACAGGAAAGCGAATTTTTTAAGTAAAAAATCATGAATGATTGAAATGTTTTTATATCCAATTTCAATGTGAACATGAATCAATTTAAATAAATTTGTTTTATATATTTATAATAAAATTATTTATAATTTGAAACAAATTTAAAATAAAATTTTAAAAATTAAATAAATTAGATTAAAAAATATTTTTTAATTCAAAAATCAATATTTTTTCCTATTCTTCAAAAAATGATACTTCTAAATAAATACTATATTTTTACCCTAAGATAATTTTAATATTACAATTTCAAAAATAAAATTTATTTTTTTTCAGATAAAACTTATAAAATGGTCAAAATGTATATTTAAAAATGGTGTGTCATCAAAAGGCGGAAAAATGACTCTATAAAAATTATATGTTTTTATGCTTAAAATGGAATTTATTCTTGTCTTAAGTATATTAAGCATGTTGAATGAAAAAAAAATTGAATATATTAAATATAAATTTTATTGATTTATTTCAATACTAGTGAATAATTTAATTTATTATGATAAAGTTAGATTGTGGGAAAAATAGTTTTTTTATAAAAAACACATACTTTATATTAAATTGGATTCATTTTTGTTAATAATTAATTGGTAAACAGTGATTTAAGTTTATAAACACCATTAAAAAATGTTTCATAATTTAATTAATCTTAAACTTTCATTCACTCCAACTTATAGGTGATATCAGTCACAATTAAATAATAATATTTAGTCTTTTCTTTAAGCACAGTGTTCTTTATAATGTAATCTATAGAATATATTAAATTTAAAAGGATAAATATCATAAAATATTGAGGTTCTATATTAAACCAACCTTATTTCCTCTAAATTTTTAAATTTCACATCAAAAATAAAAATTTGATACTTGAAAATTATTTTATAGAAAACCTATAATGTAAATAGAGTTAACAAAACATCCCCTTAATAAGAATTAAAGGTAAATGTAAAAGTCCCCAAAAAATTAAGCATTTGAATTGGATAAAATTAGTTTGAAGTGAAAAAATTTACATTGAAGATAAATACAACTATCAGGTTATGATAGAGAATTATAGGGGACAAGGTCATTAAAGGGTGAATTTACATAAAACCATGGAAGAAATAGTTCTGAAAATGGTTATTTATTTCCTAAAAAATGATGGTAATAGGAAATAATTTTATTTAAAGAAACATTTTATAATATATACATACATTATTTCATATCATAAGTATAATATTTATCAATTCATCGATCTTATATCCACTACATTTCTTAAACAAAGATTTAGATATTCAAGATGAATTTATATGTTAGAAGTACTTTATCAAATGATCCATAAGTCATTCCTTTGGACATTAATAGTTTTCCAAATGAAAATTGGTAATCACATCTTATACCGTATGATAATCATACTATAACTTCAAAAAATAATATACAAATTTCAACTTAATTTATTTCATAATTAGTCGATCTTAAGACACATCTGAAATACATGTGTCCAAATTCACAGTACAAAGGTCACAATATTTCCAAAAATAACTTATAATTAAATTCCCCAAAAAATTAAAAGTAGATATTCTTATCACATGAAAAATATAAAAATACCATGATCAACATAAAAACGTAAGGAAAACATGATTATTTACAAATATAAAATCTCAATTTGTTTTTTTAATTAAATCTAATCATGTAATAAACCCTTAAATCATAACATAAACCGTGAAATCAATAAAAAATATCATGGTCAGCAATAATATCCAATATAATTAAATTTTATATTATTATGCCAACATCATGAACACATTTTCTGTTATAATCACCAATTAATGTGTTTTCGAAAATATCAAGTTGCAACAAAGTCACTTCTCTTAGATATTAGTATTATTCATTGCATGCTTCTGAATCCTTAGAGAAAAATTACTACATTAAAATCCTTATATATATAAATATTCATAAAACAATAATATCATTGAAATCTCTACAACATATCTCTTAAATCCAAATACAGAAGAACTTAAACATTCAACGACATTCATAAATCATTAATTGTGCTTAATTTTCTTATTTTTCAATACTTTAATATGTCTTTTTTAGTATCTTCAACTTTATAAGTATAACTATTAATTATATAACAGGACAAAATATCATCATGATCTCCCCTAGAACATATATTTTCATAATGATCCTACAGTCCACATTTAACATATTCAACCATTGATGATACCTTAGAGACTCTTTTATTCCAAAATTTTTATTTTTACTCAAAAATTACATTATTTATATCTTTATTTTTAACCCAAAAAAATATTACTATTTATTTAATACATTCACATGACTGATTCAATTCAGATTTCCAACATATATAACATTTAATCTTCTTATATCCAAGGTCTCAACCACCCAATATCTTAACAGACTCTATCATTATTATATTTGGTGAGTTTGGGAGTTCATTAAGGTGTATGTGTTTAATAATATATCATAATAACTCATTATGAATAATAATAATATCCTTTAATATTTTCTTAATTCCATTTAGTTTATCATAAACACATTTTCTATCACATTTAATGCTAACTCAATACCTTTGGATCACCTCCATTGACTGAAACACGAGGCACATAATGAGAATCATCTGTAATAATAATAATATAGTCATAAATAATCATTTATTGGATTTATAAATCATGAAATTTTTTCCTCAATCTATGAGTTAATTTTTTTACCTAGGATATCCATGGTTGTTACTAAATCTATATGGTGATATCATATACTAAGACTTATCCTCATCGCCATCCATAGGGTTATGTTCTCTAATCAATGTTTTCTTAAATTTAGTTCACAAGGTTTCTATTAAAAATCTCCTGATACCCAATGTATTGACCTCATCACAAGTATCCTAGATTTGGTGCCTTAGTTTATTAAATTGTCATCATTACAATGAATCACGTCACGAAGGACTGAACAATTTTGATGTTTTGAAAAACTACATATATATTTGAACCTTAAATTAAATTTAAAAATATAAAACATAACATAGATAATACATTAATAACACCATTAATCTCCAATATTAACCTATATATTTACTAAATAGAAACTTCATTTCAACCTAGGGAGAAATAAAACATCAGAAAGGGGTATGCTCAAATGCTCTGTAAGGGTTAAGTATACAACGGAAGCTAACAAAAATAAGTAATAAAAAAAGGAAAGCTTAATAACTAAAATACATTCTATTAAATCAATAACATTAGAATAATATGGTTGGAAATAAATATCATCAAATTAATATATTTAAATAATCACATAATCTTGAAAACATAACCATGGATATTCAAATAATTTAATACTCACACTGAAATAAATAACTCATCACATAAAGATAGAATGAATAATGTGAGACATATGAAACATAACATAAAGGTTTCATACAAAGAATATAATACTATTAGGCATTTCTTCCAAAAATCAATAATTATCTAGGCTTTCTGCAGAGGACCAATCAATTGGGTAATGCCTAGGCCAAATCTCAATCCAATTTGTCTCAAGATTCCTGCTAATGCATCGAGGGGCTATAGTAGGCCATGCCTGTCACTTACTAAGACCAATAAATTTCTCATATGAAATAGATAAATCATAATCAACATATATATTTGTATTGAATCAATCATAGAAAATTTAAATAACTTCCCCCATTAAGTAAACATAATCACAAACCATTCAGAGTAATATTATGAATGGTATCAAAATAGTAAAAAATAATCAATAACCATTTAAAACAATATTGAAGATGGAATCATAATAGAACAAAATCAACGTATAAAAATATTTAGGAAAGGATTTTTACATAGAAGAAAACAATTTATTATTATCATTGACAAATTCATTAGGATAATACTTTTTTTCTCTTTAGAAATAATTTATTTTTAAAAGTATGTGAAAATTTAATAGAAAACATTTTAATTAAAAATAAAAATGTAAAATTTTTAATTAAATTTTAAAACATTAAGATGAAATAAAATATGGAAATTTTTTTCATGGAGTATAAGTAAAAAATATTCTTTTTTAAATAAAACATTAAATTAGTATAATTAAAGGATATTCTATTACAAATATCATATCATTTAAGTGAGTGTTAATCAAATGAATATATTGTGTTTATTCACTATAAATAAAAATAAAAAAATTGGAAATAATACATTTGTTATCCAAAATTAAATTCTTACGTAATATTATAATGAAATAATCATTAAGTAAAAGTTTAAAACAAATAATTGAAATTGAGTTAATAAATCACTTAACAATTTTCAATAAGTTGGGACTTATTCACCATAAAAGTAATTATTATCAAATAAAACACTTATCATCCTCAATATAATTATATTATTTATATTATATACTAAAGGTATTTAAATATACCAAACATAAGTAATAAGTTTTTAATAATACATATATATCATAGAAGTTAAAATAAGTCGAGAAAAACATTACCTTAAGATTTCCTTTAGTGGTGTGTACTTTTGCCTCATGTATAATGGGTTAAATTATTTCATTAACTAATCAAAGAACTATATTGATTTTTATAATACCTTATGTGATGATTTTATAACATCTTATGACCCATTCTTTAATCATATTTCGTTATTTTCATGATTTTTAGTGTGTTCATTACCTGGTTTCATGATCTGTTCTTTTATTTATAAAATGTATTTTGTTCTCAATTGGAAATAAAAAAATGAGATGTGTAATTAAATGGTAGTAATTCACGTAAATAAGTTTGAATGGTCTCATTTATCATTTTTCTTTCATAAACAAGGATGATTCATTTGATTAATTGTTAATGATAAATTTTTAGTCTATTTTGGATGTTTTTATGAATACCATGGAAAAGTTTAGTTTTATTTACTATAATCTTTATATATTAGCTCTAGAACATAAAATAGATTAATATAAAATTATTAAAATATTTATTAACTATAATAATACTTTCATGAAATTCCATTAAAGAGGTAATGGAAAAAACATCATTATTCATGGAGGTGATTAACCTACATAACTTGGACAACTATTTCTCTCCATTGAAATAAATGTAATAACAAGTATGGATATATTATATTATATTAAAAACATAAAATTAAAATATATTCATGATTTTTGAGTTATAAATTTTGATTTATGAAGGATATGAGGAGAAATTTCATGAAGAAAAGAAAATAAGAGAGGCGTTTTGAGAAAATTACCTCTTCAATATCACCTCCTTGGAGGACACCTTGAGGATCTTGGATTTAGTATTTTTGTGATACCATCATAAATATTACCGTTTTATATGGATGAGAATATATATTGTGGGATATTTTAGGATCTTAAAGGAATTTTATTTGAAATGGTGTGGTGTCGTGCTGTGTGTATACTTGATGAGAGGTGAGTTTTTGTGATTAAATAATACTTATTTTATGTTTTACGCCAAACAAATTGAGTTCAAAATAAGAAAACGATTTTTTCTAATAATTAATTTTTTAAAGAATGTTTCTTGTCGATTAATACCTCAACATGAAATTTATTTTTTTAATTTTTATGTATTGTAAGCCTTTTACTATTAACCTAAACACTTTTCATTATTTAACCTATACTACAGTAAATATATTTTTTACTGATGTATTTTTATGTATAAAAATTAAAATGACCTAAAAACATAATATGGAAATTCTTATTGAAAATATATAATTAATTTTACTTAATTAAATTCATATAATGGAAAAAAATATATTTAAAATTAATCTTGTAGATGCAATGAGAAAGCGGGTTTTTAAAGTGAAAAGTTAAAAAGTTTAAAAAAATTTATAACCAATTTCAATGTGAAATTGATTAAAAATGAATAAATTGGTTTTATGGAATATAAATAGAATAATTATACATTAATAAAATAAAAATATTACACAAGTATATAAATAAATTAGAAGAAAAATAAATATTCTTTTAAAATTCAATATTTTTCATTATCATCAAAAAATGAAACATCTTTGAAAAATTCCAAAAATTCACCATAAGATAATTTATATATTATTATTACAAAAATAAAATTTAATTTTTTAAATATAATACTTATTAATGATTCAAAAATTTTATTTAATATAGGTGCACAATAAAATGGAGGCAAAACAGCCTTTTGAAAAATGGATCTTTTTATGCAAAAAAATGACTTATTCTTTCATTAATCCTATAAAACATATTTAATAGATTTGAAAACTTTTTATTGAATATATTACATATAATTTTTTATTACTATATTTCACTAATAGTTATTAATCTAAATTAGTAATTTAAAATGTCATTGTGGGTATAAAAATAGTTTTTTATAAAAACACATCCTTTATGTTCAATTGGTTTCATTTTTATTTCAAATAATTTGGTAAGAATTGAATTAATTATACAATCATATTTAAACTATATTTTCAGAATTTAATTGATCTTATTCATTCTAATCATTCTAATGGCTATGTTATAATTATTACAATTAAATAATAATATTTAATCTCTTATTTATGCTCGGTGTTTTGTGTAACATAAGATATCAAATGGATTAAATTTAAATGGGAAATATCATAAAATAATGTGGTGTTAAAATCCAAATTTTCATGTAGGAGTATCTCATCGACGTCATTAATTTCCCTTAATAATTTTAAAAATTATGTAATTATTATTATCTGTATATATATATTAATGGAATATATTATATTGTTTTGCGTGTTTGAATTTGATAATCCCATAGTAAAATACTAAAAAGAAATAACAATGACCGTGATGGTACTCTATTTGAAGATAGTTATTATTGATGAGAGAAAATGTTTCTTAGTAGAAATTATGATCCATAGTGTCCAATGTAAACCACATATTAAAAATTTCAAAAACCCCTCCTAACCAATTTTTCTGAGTGGATTATAATATAGAACCCTGGTTAGTAATATTTTTCATTGATGATGAAATATATAGTAGATAAATTTATTCATTATTATGTGTGTGCTTATAGACGATATACCTAATGATTATAAAAGATCAATCATACCTTGACGAAACACGTTAGATAGAGAATAGTGTTTCATATCTTTATTGGAATGAATGTGAATTCTAAAAATGTGATCAATAATTTTGATTCTATATAAATGTTAAAATGTGCACCTGGGTGAATGTATTTCCTTTCCATGATAGGTATTTTGATTTAATACATCATTCAGAGTTTAGGGTAAAAGAAATGATATAAATATCTCATATATATATTCTCTCTAGAGATTGTTTCCAATGAATTGGGTGGTAATGTGATATGATTTTCTATATAGAATTATACCTAGGTAAAAGTTGATATTATAATACACATATTTTCCATAGAGGTTTATTTCTAAGTTAATATTCTAACTTGATGTCTTTTTTTTAATTTAGACTAGTTATTTTGAATTTGAAAACAATATTTTGATGTGGGTACCATTACTTTGTAATCATTATGCATTATGGGTGATGGGTAGCTGGAAATAATGATGTTGATGATATGGGAATGAGATTTTTGAGTTTATCTATATTATAGTTTTTGTATTATTTCAACTATGGTAGTATCATTCTCTATGAATCAACCCCCATGGGTGGTTTTCTTAGGTATGACGTAACATTCATATTACTAAGAGAACTGAACAAATATCTATGCTATAATTCACTCTCCCCCCTATGTTATGGGTACACAGTTGATGTGGATCAAATGTAGAATGGTTATGTTATAGAAAGATGTCGGAGGTGGATGTGGTCTGGTTATGGTATTGGGTGAGTGATAGTATATTAAACATTAGAGATACCGATATTCGGTTCTATGTGTTAGTTTTTAGTGGTCATATTATATTTTTATTCTCATTTTTTGTATTGTGTTAAATTTTAATTTAGGGTGAATTTTTTGTCATAAGGATTACATGTTATATATTTTTGTCATATTTTATTCCCTCAAAATGAAATTGATTTCAACTTATCTTATAAAGAGTTGAAATCCTATATAAAAATAATACTCAACAAAAAGTAAAATAAATGTTGATATATTTTAATAAAATATAAAATTGTAGTTGAATGATGAATACATTACATAAAATTAAAAAAATTCCCATGGGATTGGAAAATATAAAATAAATAATGAAATCTTGAAAAAATATCTTCTTTGTCACCCATGCATATTATATAGTCGATTATGACAATAAAATAATATAAAAAATTTTAAATGTATTAATAATTTTATTTGAGGGAATAAATTTTTTGATTTGATATAAGTATAAAAGGATATATGTTGAAATGGAAAAGTTAATTATGAATGTTACATATCTATTTAATATGTTCTCATTGTATAAATCATAGTTGGGTAAATATTCATTGGGTAAAAAATATTGAATAGATATTTTAATTATTTTATAATTTCCCTAAAAAAGTTAATGGGTTATTAATTATATATTTTAAATATATTTAATAACTAATAAATAACTATATAAGGAAATAAAAATTTAATAATTCATTGTTAAAATAACTTGTATTCAATAAAATACAAATCATTATACATTATTAGTTTTTAACAATTTTTATCTATAATTTTTAAATGATTTTTTTTAAATAGAATATATTTTTCACATTTGAGAAGACAAATTAATGCTCATGGAATGATTGTAAATTGTTATGGTATAAAAATAATGGTATTTTATTATAATATATCAATTTTTCAAAAATAAATATAAGTTCCCCAATTTTTATTATTTCTTAATTTTGAATTTTAATTTTATTATATTTTGAAATTAAATTTAATTAAATGGATTCCAAATTGTCAATCAGTGCATAATAATTTTGACAGTGGCAATATACATTATATTTGGTAAGAAAATAATTATTTTGATCAATAATTTAGGTAAAATTATATAAATCTAGGTTAATATTTCATGACATGAAATTTGATTATGTAGAATGAAAATTCCAGATTCTAGAATAGGTTTTTTAGGTTTATAAATAAATCCTACAATTCAAAAATGATTCACCACTTAACTCACTAAATTCGCATCAGATTATATACTTTCTCTTCACCTACCTTATCATTATCATCATGAATATTTTTTTAAAGGGACCAAAATGAAAACAAAACAGCCGCCCCAACCTTCACCGCACTCCAAGAAATCAAGGAGGCCTGAAGTGGTGAAGCCCAATGGAATCTCCTTTAATGAGATTGACCCCCTCCGCCTTCAAACTACCCACAGTATACAGACAAAAATCCAATGAGTCATCGAACTCCAATAAAGTCAAGTGGTCTGCCATCGTGTTCCCTTCCCTCTAGTTGTGAAGGAACTGTGTTCCCTTTCTCATAAAGCTATTGAATTTTCTAATAACATAGAAGATAGACCAAGGAGAAACTCCCACCCCTTTTAATGCATTGTGGACAATCAGTGAGTCTGTTTCCACTTTCGAAATCTCCAGCCCCTTTTCCTCACACAATCTAAGCCTAGTGAGAATTTCCAAAGCCTCTGCTTGAAGAGAGGATCCCTGACCTAGTCGGACCAAGATACCCAAAAGGACCAACCACTTGGTATCACGCACCACCCCTATACCCTGCATCGATCCCATGACACAAGATCCTTCCATATTCAATTTCAACCCATACAAGGGGTTTCTAGTAGACTCAATTTCATTTATTGTGAGTGGGTGCCAGAGTGGCATAAGAGCTGTCTTTGAAGAAGAGCAGAGAGGGGGCCTCTTTACAGTTTCTCACCACCTTATCCATGTCAATAAGAAAATTTAGAGCCCACACAATAATGACCTGATATGAAATGGTCACACCTTCAATCCTCACTCTATTCCGCACCAGCCACATCACCCAACACCCAACATGAAGAACCATAGATCGAGCCAACCATTCATGACCTCCCTCCCCTAATCAGAGATACCATCTGTTAAGAAAAGGATGGTTGGCTGCAACAGAGGAAGAGACTACTGTGAACTCTCCAAGAATTCTCCACACTTCTCACACCCATTCGTTATTAAAGAAAAGATGATCTGTGGACTCCACTCACGAAGACTTACATAAAATTCACTTATAAGTATAAGAAATAACACACCATTGGATATTATCGTCCGTTGGAACCGCCTTTTTTCTGATCCTCCAAAAGTTGAACTTGGTGGGAACACTCCACACCCAAATAGTCTCACCCAACCTGTGAGAATCGCATTGCTCAAAAACGATGCGCCTAAAATCCTTTGATTAAAATAAACCAGATTAGGTGGGGGTGAAAAAACATTTATCAGGATCAGAATTCATCTCGACAAGGCTGAAGAAGTTATTTTTCTCCCTATCCAGTGTCTCCTTGATAAATGAATGGAAAATTCATGCTACCCTGAATAAAATATCCATGATAGTGCACCCCTGAAATCCGAGAACAACTCCGCACCAGTTCTGATGCCAAAAGGAGACGTCACCCCTCCCTATGGGATATCAGGAGTGCAGGCGAATGGTAGAGATGAGAGGTCTGATGATTATCCAAATAGATGAAGGGTGTCCCTCTGTATTATCGTGAAGCCATGAGGCATAGCTGTTCGTGGTGTTCCCCCAAAGTGAACGTTGTTCAAGAATACTTCATGCAAACTTAACGTTCATGAAGGAAATATTCTCCTCCAAACTACGCATTTTAATACCACCCTCACGCACAGGCTTCGCCATTGTGCCCCAAAAGACCCAGTTTCTCATACCCTTAGCCCGCGGGTCCCAATGGAAATAGTCAAGGATTTTATCTATATTCTTGATGAATGCTTTAGGGAACTTTATTGAGGAATGTCCATGCACCAGAGAGGCCCCGAGAACACTGTTAACGAGAGTGATCCGACCACCGAAAGAAAGGAGCTTATTTTTCCAGTTGAGCAGTCTGTTTGTGATCTTGGAGAAGAGGGGTCGAAGTCATGGATGCATAGCCTTCAGGGAGAGATGGTATCACCAAGATAATCCATAGTAAGTGTCCCCTTTTTCATGCCTAGGACACTGGCGATAGAAATAACCCACCTAGAATTACACTTGTCAGATAGAAATAACTTCGTCTTTCCCTTGTTAATGATCTCCCCACTCTAGTGACAATACTCTTCTAAAACCTTGATCAAGCCACGGATGGATTTTCTCATAGAATTCAGTAAAATAATGGTATCATCGGTGAACTTGAGATTGGAAACCACCAATGCCTTAAAATGACGCTAGTATGGGAGGATGTCACCCTACCTAATGCTTCTAGGAATCAGACGACTCAGGACGTCCTAGATCAGAATAAACAGACTCGGAGAGGTGGGGTCACCCTACTGGAGACCTCGAGTGGATTCGAAAAATCCATAGGATTTACCCATGAAGGTTACTGACATCCATGAGGATATGAAGCAGCGAAACATGATATCAATGATCCGATAGTTGATACCAATACCTGCCAAAACATTATTGATGAAGATCCATTCAACCCGGTCATAATCCTTGTTTATATCTAGTTTAATAATCAAATTAGATCCACGAGACATGAAATTGATGTCGCTGATATTCTCTTGCACCAGGGCGATGTCTTACTAGATCGATCGGCCTTTGATGAGCCCATTTGGTTCCATCAACACCCACCGTGGCATGCGACTCGCCAACCGAGTGTTCAGAATAGTAGCCAATACTTTATATGGGGTATTGCACATGCTGATCGGACGATAGTGGGGGACCTCAGTTAGGTTTTTAATATTTGGAGGGAGAACAATGGTGGTGTAATTTGAAACAAGAGGTAAACTACCCCCTCGAAAAAAAGTTCTGAATGGAAGCAACAAGATCCTCCTTCACAGTATCCTAAGACGACCTGAAAAAAAGAACCCGGGAACCCATCTGGACCTGCGGCGCTATCCAGATTCTGGTACATGAGAACTCCTTTGATATCCTATTAGCTTCGAATCGACTCCGGGGCTTCGTTTTCGTGATCCGTATCTAATTTGGGAATCACCTCAAAAATTTCAAAGTGCTCTGTTGGATACCTATTGGAATGGTAGGAGTTTGGACCAACCAGGAGGTCGGAGAAAACCCGGAAGGCCATGCTTCCATCCTTATCCCTGTCCTCCATGAAAGAGTTGTCTTCCATCATGATATTAGGTTTGATCATTCTATGCCTCTTCTTAATGAAATGATGGAGGAAATATGAATTCTGATCTCCTTATTTCAACCAGTTAATCCTGGACCCCTCTCTGGCGACGCGCTCCTACTTCAAGATCATGTCATCCAGCATATTCTTACTCTCTGTGAGTTCCTCGTAGCCCCGGACATCCCATGCCTCTTTAAAGTGGCCTTCGAGGCATTCAACGTCATGAATGGTAGCCTCAATCTCCCCTTGTGTATGTGGAACATATTTCCCCCACATATGGAAGTTATGTTTCAGCCGCCGCTGTTTGCAGTGCAATGAGACCCACTTGTTTCCTTGCGAGGGAGTCTCCCAAGCAGATCTAACGAGGTCATGGTAACCAAGAATGTCATCCCAAAACTGAATAAATATAAAAAGATCATGGAGAGATTTCATGGTGGCCATAGAGACAAGTAGCGGGAGTGGTCAGAAATACCCCAGACCAAATGAGTAACTATAGAACTAGAGAAAGCAACAATGGCTTGTATATTAGCTAGGCAGCGATCGAGACGACCCCATGAGAAGTAGAGACCCCTTTGATTGTTTCACCGCATGAACTAGTTCCCCACAAATCCAAGATCTGAGAGTCCCATCTCTTCCATGAAATGAACAAAATCAAGGCCGACATTCCGGGGAAAGGAACCCTACCTTGCCTTTCACTCAGATATGCCACAACATTGAAATCACCACCAACGATCCATGGTTCCGGCCCTGGATTGAACATATAGAGCACCTCCCATAACTCACTTCTACGACATTGATCACAGCTCCCATAAACAAAACTCACAAACAAGGAGGCAGGCCCTTGAGTCACATTTACAGTTATAGATTGATCTCCTGCACTAACCAAGACCACATTGCATAGCTGCTGCCAAAAAATCCAAATGTGACTATTCATAAGATCAGCCTACATACTGCCATGCATTCTGAGTTTCTTAGAGAACTTCCTTATCCTAGAAGGGTGCTACTTGTGTTCAAGGATATCGACCATAGCATCCATGTCGGCAGAGATCTCAGCGTAAAGAAAATAAGATTTGAACCGAGCACCAATGCTCCGTGCATTCCATAAGATTAGAGGAATATTTTAAATTAAATTGCTCTGGGACTGGCTCCAGAACCCATATCCTACTCACATAAGGAAGGGGAAAACCTCTTTTCATACATGGCTTTAGACCTAGAGCACACTCTTGGCTCCCCTGATAGATGGGACGCCAACGATAAATATCTTCCCAGAGAACCCAAGCCCTGCTTTTTCCAGGTGGGCGGTGATGTTTTGGAGCCCCTATTACTAGAACCTGCATCACTAGGTGAAGAACCCACAGACTATGGAGAGGAAACCAAAACATGAGAAATAGACTAAACACCAGGAGGCACCTCCAAGATAGATTCATTTCTGTCATCATCCCCTTCAGATTCCATCTCGTCACTAGCCGAGAGAAGGAGACGAAGAGAAGGTGAGAACTATGGGACCAGGGGAACCTTGCATGGCTCTGCATCAACTCAAAACTACTTGCTACCATAAATTGCAAGAGATTTCCCATGAAAAACGTCAAGGAATTAACCTAAATAGAAGAGATACCACTCAGGACATAAGGAACCATGCCCCTTGACATCGTAGGACCATCCACATGTATGAAATCAGGGTGGACCTCCATGGCCGAGTAGATAGATAGAGCTAAAGGATCCATAGTGAGATCTTGCTCCGTCTACAGGACCCCTTTAGATGGGGCAGGAATAGAAGGGTAACGCCTTTCACCCCCCTCCGAACAATGGCCATGGGTCCTCTTCCACCTAAAGAATTGCACTGAGTGAACTTGAAGAAGACAATGAGATAAAAATGGGGATAAACGAGGTAAGAAATATCCTGAGCCCAATTAAAGGATCCCTCAACATAAAGATCCATTTACTCTTGTAACAGCTGAGAAACGTCCAGCTCCACACAAATGCGCGGCACTGAGGAAGATAGACCATGTCTTGTGTTATAATCAGAACACAGAAAGCACCCAACAGAGTCCTCAGTCCACTTGAGAGAGCCTTAATTCTGGAAGGGCAATGGCAGCCTAGGATGGCCAATCCAGACACCCACTTCTGGGCTTTCCTTCCCTTTGAGATCCTTCATGGACCACCTGGATAAACTAAATCATCCAACACCCCAAGTCCATCGGTGCCTTACACCAAGCAAGGAGGAAGTCCTCCTCTGAGGAAAAGATAAGACTGATGGAGCTCCTGTGAAGGACCGAGACCCTCACCGGATGCCTAAGACCCTAGGATGCCACCCCTCACTAAAAGACAGATAGGGGTAGTTTGGAACCACCGAAGCGAGCCACCAAGGTGCATTTCAAACACAGCGTAGCATCCGAAAGGAAAGATGCCGACTCATCCAGTTGAACGCGGCACCCCTCCCTCAACAGATGCGCTAGAGGCACCAATACCTCAAGAAAGCAAGTAGGATGGGGACCCCTCATTTGGCCGTAGAGAGAATCGCGAAAAGAGACGCCACCACCAGAGGCACTATGGTGGCCGTGAGACAAGACAGTGGAAGCAGGCAGAGGAGCCACTGGGCCCGAAGCTCCACCTGTCCTTGAAGGCGCCACTGGCAATGGGATCCAAGCGGGATCAACTGGAGGGGTGAGAGCTAGCGCCACCTGGGACAAATGATGTGGCGGAGGCCAGGACGCAACAGTCGGAAAAATTTGAAATGTATCTTTCTTTCACCTTCTAAATATAATCCCCAACAGTTTCTACATTGTCTAGTTTTCTATACTTTCTACGCTCAAATTCCATTATTTAGATGTATTTCCCATGTTTCCATCCCCTTGGTCTCAATAATAAGTACCATGAAATTGAAAACATAAAAGGTCACTATGTGAGGAGTAGATCTATTAAATATTGGTAATGTTGTTGTATCAACGTTTTTTTCTTATATTATTCAAATACTAAATTCTAATTATGATAACTTTTATATAAATAAATATATTTTTTATAATTTTTAAATAGTTAAAAATAAACTAAAAACACATATGAACAAATAAAGATCATGAATAAATAATAAATAATTTTTTTTATTATTGAAAAATAATATTTAAATAATTATTGTATTTAAAATTATTATTTTTACTTTGTGTTCATTAAATTGGGATAAATAAAGAATTTGATCATGTTTAGAGTTATGTTATGTGGATTATCATCTAAATTTATTTTTATTGATACATGTTCCATATTATCCACATATTTTTGTTTATATATTATACATAATACTCTATTGATAAATTTTATAAATATTTAATCATTATTTATGGGATATAAAATTTTATTCCATTTTCTTCATTGGATTTTCTTTTTTTTCAAATTTTCAAATCCATACAGATTCTTTCTTAACTCATTCACCTTTTAGTGAGGTATAATTTTTCTTTATTCACTATGATATTATATATTAGATATATTATACCCATTGTATTTGAACATTATATTTTATATTTATATATTAGGATATGTTGTTTCCTTATCAAAATAAAATTTTCAATTTACTTTTACCAAATAAAATACTCTATTTTAAAGGATAGGTATTACACATATTTTTTTGTGTTTTTATTCTATGTACATATTCTAAATTTCTAAAAAAATCATTCCTCACTATGAAATTTAAATTTTTATGTTTATGTCCTACTCTCATATTTCTATTTAACACTATTTAAATGGATGTATTATGTCTCTCTCATAAATGTGGGTTATTTAAAACTATAAAAAAATTTATCTCAAACTTTTATACAATTACTTATCATTGTACATAAATTTATTTTATTCATAATACTTATTAATTTCGTGGTTCCATTATGGGAATGTATTATTTTTTTTATAATGATGTTGAAATTATTTTCTATATATTGAAAATGATATTTAGTGTGGCTTATGTCATTGTTTATAAAAAATTCATTACCAGTGTTTAATAAATCCATTTTTGTTGTTTACCTTCCATTTTCTTCATTTTATTTTCAAGGATCCTTATCAGTGAAATCATTAAATATTTAGAAAATTGAAATATATTTTAATAAAAATATTCTTATCTATATGTCGCTTTATGAAAATGATTTGTATCTATTCTTTCTCTTACTTGTTATTATTTTAATCATTCGTAATAAATAAGTTATTTTTTAGTTATAGATTTTTTAATATAATATCTTCTTGAAATATATTTTTAAAATTTTTCCATATCAATTTTCAATATATTTCTTGTTATTGTTTAATTTTTTATAATTTATTCCAAAAAAAATTCTTTGATTCACTAATGTAATTTTTCCATAACACTGGTAATGTGGTAAGCAATTATCTATGAGAGGATTGACCCGCCAATGCCTTTGTATGTCCTAGTTTAAATAAATCAACTATGGTATCCTTCTGACTAATTCATATCCATTTTTTGTAAACTATATATATCATCTGACTAAGGATAATTTACATAGATTACTATATAACTTGAATAACTATAAGAAACATGAAAATTAATATACCCATTATTCTATAATAATAATTATTGATTACATTGAGTTGTATATATAAGAGTTCCTAAGGGAAAATTATGTACTCTGTAGTCTAGTCATCCTTTTCATATGAAAAAATCATTGGACCTTATATGTGATTTTTGTGGCTAAGAATTTCATATCCCCTCATTACATCGATAGGTATCCTGTGATAGACATTATTTGGTAATTGGTTTATGCATACACATCTATATAATACATGATGTAACAAGGCTATGATAGTATGGTTTTGAGTTCTAACATTATGAATTCCATTATTATGAAATATATTATTATTATCCATCTGAATATTAATTTCTATTTTCATGTCATCCCTAGATATGTTGCTCCCGAACTATCATTTTAAGGCATCAATTTACTATTATAATTTCTTATTATTTAATTATCTTATTGAATTAATCATTACATTTCTCTTTATATCACGCATCTCACTCACTTAAGATCCAATGATTTATCCTCTATGTATCACATATAATTTTTTACACATTACTACCTGTTTGAGTTCACTCTTTCATTATATTTCCACATCACCCTAGGAAAATTGAATATAATTTGAGACCTTTATTGATTTATGTATTGAGTATTTAATAGAGTAAATGAAAGATACAATATAAAATAAGATGGATATATATGTAATATCTCATGTATCTAAACCTTTTTACCCTGGGAGTGTGGTTTCAAATTTAGATGTTATATATACTAGTTTAAAATGAATTATGTGTTCTTGGGGAATCTCAGTTGGGATCATAAGAGTTATGTAAATTATATATTTACAACATAAGATTAAGGGTGATATAATTTGTATAATAGAATGTATTAGATTTTTTCAAGGATAAGTTTTAAAATAATATGAAGATAAATAATAAATAATCCTAGGTTAAACTAAATGGTTATTGGTTGAACCAAGATGTCGTAGGTTAATTCATATTAGGATTAATATTAATTATTAATATAATGGTTTACTATAATTTTATTTAATATTATCCGTACTCAAACTAATCACTTTGGCTTTAGAAAAATTAAATAAATTAAGCAATTCGGTAAATCGTTACTGTGGGGAGTAATTAAATATTTAGTAGTGATCAGCTAAATTGAATGGAGGAAAGAATTGAAAATATTATGGTTATACATACCCAAATATCTGAAGTTATGATTAATATCATCAGACATGTTAAACACCCATGTGACCTAAAGAAATAATATCTCACTTCTCATTCTATACTATAATTAAAATCACTATCATTTTGTAGATCTTCTAATCTATTATGGGTTGTGAAATAGATCAACATAATATAAAAGATATGATTTTCATTCGAGAAACATGAAACAATTACCATACTATCGACCATTTTCTAATTTGAAGTGGAAAAATTTCATTCACTAATATATCTCTAAAAATAATTTCTAGCAACAACACTAGAGATGGCTTTTCGAATAAGATTTCTTATTACCTAATATATAAGAATACATTGTTCCAAGGATGGCAGGAGCCATAACCTCTCATTCTTGCAATCTGTTTAGCTTCAGTAATGATGAAAGCTCCTTTCTCATCCTCCTACTAGAGCTTGTGCATGGACAAGAAATCCTGGATGAATAGCCATGAAAAGGTGGAGATCATATTTCACGATGAAGATCCTAAGGAGGAGCAGTTCCATGTAGTTAGTCTGGGTTGTATGTAATGATTGAAGCCTACGAGAAATGAATTCCTCTAAGGCCTACTGGACATGTAATACGTATGCATATGGGCCTTATAAAAGTTCCACCTCACCCTTTGAAAGGTGTATTATCAAAATCAATAAAAAAATTAAGGCATTCGGGCCATTGGAGGGAAATAATGAAAATTATTTCCATTTTCATATAATGAATAAAACTCACATATAAAAATCATTCTACAACCCAAAAAAATGACCAATATTTAATTTACTAAAAATATAAAATTATAAATTGATAATGAATATATCTCATAAAATTGATAAAATTGAAATGGGGGTAAAAACACATGTAAATAAAAATTATGAAATCATAAAAAAATTACCTTCATAGAATCCCTTGGAGATAATACAAGCCAAATTTAATTGTTAATATTATATAAATTAATAAAAATTAAAGATATTTTTTTGGTGATGGGAATAAGATGAATGATTTTTGGTATTCCTATAAGGTTATATAAATAGGAATGAAAATTTGAAATTTCACCTTTATATGATTGGATAAAATATGGTTACTAGATATATATTTAAGTGATATATAGACAATGGGTAAACAATTATCCAATAGGTATGTTGGGGAATAAATAATTCCGAAGTAGATGTGATTAATGTGTTATAAATTATTTATTTAATGAGTAATTAACATATATTAATTATTAATGAAATAAAATAAAAACATAATAATTCCTTTATAAAATATATTATATAAAAACATATATTTAAATATTTTATGATTTTTTAAAAAAAATATCTATCATGATTGAATTATGATTTTAAAAATAATAATTTCTTATATGTAGTGGAAATAACTTATCACTCATTAAATGATTTAAAAATGATATGAAATAAGAATGAGAATATTTAATGTTAAAAAAATACCAAAAAATTATTGTTTTTATAATATTTAATACATATTCATATAAAAGATAAATGTTTTATATATTTTCTTAAATAATTAATGAATTTTGAATTTGGAATCGAAACCTAAAATTTTTTTTAAGTTGCGTCATTATTTTATTATTAAGATAATAATCACTATAATAGATAATTATGATAGGTAAAATGCTTTAATAGATTGTTAATAATATATGGCATGAATTTTGATTAATTAAAATGAAAATTTTCCATTCTCAAAGGCATTTATTAGTTTTGAAATGCAATCATACTATTCCAAACAACAATACACTAGAAAAATCACCAAACTCTTATGTGATTCCTTGTTTTCCATTAACTTGCCTAAACATTTTAAAGAAATAATAATCATTATAGAGATTATAAGGGATATCGGGTTTCCTAGGATAATATAATTAGATATATATCATTACTATACTGAAATAACATCCTGTATTTAATACATATTCATATAAAAGATAAATGTTTTATATATTTTTTTAAATAATTAATGAATTTTGAATTTGGAATCGAAACATAAAATTTTTTTTAAGTTGCGTCATTATTTTATTATTAAGATAATAATCACTATAATAGATAATTATGATAGGTAAAATGTTTTAATAGATTGTTAATAATATATGGCATGAATTTTGATTAATTTATTTTATTATTAAGATAATAATCACTATAATAGATAATTATGATAGGTAAAATGTTTTAATAGATTGTTAATAATATATGGCATGAATTTTGATTAATTAAAATGAAAATTTTCCATTCTCAAAGGCATTTATTAGTTTTGAAATGCAATCATACTATTCCAAACAACAATACACTAGAAAAATCACCAAACTCTTATGTGATTCCTTGTTCTCCATTAACTTTCCTTAACATTTTAAAGAAATAATAATCATTATAGAGATTATAAGGGATATCGGGTTTCCTAGGATAATATAATTAGATATATATCATTACTATACTGAAATAACATCCTGTATTATCCACTAACTAATTTTAGATCTCCAAATCTCTATATAAAATTCCAAGGACTCCTAAACTAAGAAGAAATTTATGCGAGGAAGGGAAATTTTCAAATTTGGTAGCTCCATCAAAATTTTCTATTTTCTTTACATTAATCCTAAATATCTTACCAATTATTATTTAAAAATTTATAAAATTTAATTTAAATATATTTAATTCAAAAATAATGTGATTATAATAAAACATGCATCATTTTATTATCATTTTTTATTTATAACTCATTCATGATTTGGTCGGTTCAACTTTCTACAAAAATGATGATACTCAAGTTTCATAATAATAATTTTTTCATTTTAAAAAATATGAAAAATAAATATTTATCACTAAAAATTTTAATATACGTCATTTTTTAATTTTATTAATGGTTTTATAAAAACTGATATCCAATATAAATTAATTCTTCATGATTGGAAATGTCACTCAGAATTAGAAACTTGTCAATTTATTCATGTAAATCATAAACATAACATATATGAAATGAATATGTTCCTTTCAGACATATTTTAAAATTATTTATTCTAATACCTTTATTATTTCAACATATAGGAACTCACGAATATTTAATAGTCAATGAGACCAAAATTTTGAAACATGAAAAGAAATATAGGAACATGAATACCTAATTGAATATATATACCCAAAAAAATTAATGAATATATAATATATGAATATGAAATTATTATTAATGGATATAAATATTAAAAATATTCTAATATAGATTATTCATATATATATTTATATTACACAAGGAGAAGGAGCATATTAAAACATGATTATAGTTATGGTAAGGGGTTTCTTATCTAAATTTACATTCAATGATACATTTTCCATATTATCTATATTTTTTATTTTTTATGGTATGAATAATGACCCATATAAAAATTATATCATAAATTAATTTTTATTTGTGGGATTTGAAAATCAATTTCTTGATCAACCATATTTAGCGGTAACTGTAGCAGGCACATTTTGGCACTTTAGCCGCCAAGAATATTCCCCGTTTGGGGCCTTCGGGCCACCGATTTTGTCCCCGAGTCTTTAAGGCCTTCGGGCCACCGAGGCCTTCAGGTCAGTAAGGCCTTCGGGCCTGCAGATGAAACCCAGAAATCCAAAAAGGAACAATCTTTAAAAGGAGGAGGAGAAAGGATCTTTCACCATAGCAGAAGCTAAAAAAATTTCACTAATGAGAGGGTATGACACCTTCCATCGGTACAAGCCTGTACATGCATGGGAATGCCTAGCTGAACAGCCATGCGAAGGTGGAGAGCTGATTTCATGATGAAAATTTTGGGGAGGAGCAGTTCCATGTAGTTATTTTGGGTTTTATGTACTGTCTGAAGCCTATGGGAAATAAATTTATCTAAGGTATATGGGCCACGTAATACATATGCCTACAGGCCATGTAAGGGTTCCACCTCACCCCTTGAAAGGCAGATTATCAAAATCAATAACAAATGAAGGCCTCCAGGCCATTGGAGGATAAGTTGCCTCTTTGTATCAATCTATGTTATTTAATCTATACTAATTCTACATTTACTAGGTTCATTTAAGATTGATATATTATAGCCCATTACTATATTTTTTTGTATTTTATCATAATTTATTTGGATAATTTCTTTCTTTATCAAAATATAATTTTCAAATTTTCTTTGTCTTATAAAATAAAATTCCATTAAAATAATTTTTACTCATTATATATGGTCTTTATAATTCATGTCCATGTGATTTCATACCTCAAATATTAATATTATTATTTCTAGTTTACAATAAATGTGTTATTCTATAACTCTAATATGTCTATTTAACTCTATTTAAACGGAAATATTTTTGTATCTCACAGTGATGTGGGTTATTTAAAACCACTAAAAAAGTTTTATTTCATATTTAATAGAGTTAATTTTATTTTTTAAATTTTTTTCTAAATTATCTATCTTTCCTTATATGGATACATTATTGGGACATTTATGTTTTACATAAATATTTTAAAAAACTATTTTCACATTTTTAGAATGATATTGATAGTATTAAATATAATTGTTTCAATGAAAAAATTACTGATGCTTCAAAATATATTATCATGATTTCTCTTCTGTTTTCCTCTATTTCTAATCAGGTTTTATTTTCAAAAAAAATAATTTTTATTGATAATATATTTAATATACTATCCTTTATAAGAAAACTTACCTTTAATTTATTTTATGAATTGTATTTTTAGCTATTCAATATTTTATTTATGAATATTCCAATGTTGTATAAAACTATAGAAATATTTTTTTAAATCATTTATAACTTATTTTATTTCTATAATGGTTTTTTCAACTATGTTGATATCCATTTACAATATGTTTCCTCTAATTATAAATTTTCATTTTTTTTCCAGAATTAGACATTATTGCTTTCGAAAAATCATATGTATTAGTAGTTCTAATGTAATGAAATCTCCAAGATAGGATTAATTTGGTACTATAATTATATTTCATTATATAAATTTTTAAATAAAAAATCCATTATTATAATACAATTCCATTTGGACTACCACATACTTATTTCTTTTGACGGAAGGGTGTTCACCAAGAAAATCATCCCTTTTGACTAACTAGTTAAATGTTCATAATCAATATACTTATTATTTCTATGTATATATTTAATTTTTTATTATAATTTTGATATAATATATTCCTTTCGAAATTTAATTTTTTACATTTCTATTCATTATTTTCGTAGGATGCATACATTAGACATATTATGTGATGGGTTGGATATTGAATTATATAGACCCTAAATACATTGATCGGTCAAATACAATAGATTAGTTATTATACTGGATTATTTCGACAATTTTATGAAATATAACATTTAATAAGGCCTTAAAAAAATGGTTAATATGTATAATGTTATATAAGCCATCATTTAAAAAAATAATTTTTTTATCCATGTTAGAATTATTTGATATTGTTATATAATCCATCGATATGTGATTTTCATGATCTCATTTTATGAAATAATTTTACCACCATCATTTTTTATTATTTAATTATATTATTTAATTAATAGTTATATTTCTATAAATATAATTTTTCTCAAATGTTTATGATCTAATGGTTAATTATCTAGTTTTTTTAATAATTCTTAACAATTGTATCTGTATTTGTGCTCACTCCATTTTTATGTTTCCCCATTTCCCCCATGATAATTTTTAATAATTTAATGCCATGATGGGATTATTGTGTGTATAATTTTATAGAAGAAATTTATAATTCACTATGTTATAAGATAGACATGTACATAATCTCTAATGAAACTATTTTTTTGGGAATTTGGAGTTTTGTTAAATACTATGATGATATGTTTAATCTATTAAAATGAATTATTTTTTCTTGGTTCATATTAATTGAAGTCAACGTATATATTTAATTATTGTATTTAAATTTAATTGGGATATTTGAACCAGTGATATGGGATGGGTTGATTTTGTGGTGTTCATTTTATAAAATTGTATACTTTTTAAATTTAACCCTTCAGAATTGCTAGAATTATTTTCTTTAGAAAAATTGATAACATAAACATAATAATTGAATGATATAAAATTAAAAAAATGAAAGAATCATTTAAAAGGTTCTTTCTATGCGTGATAACATAGATCCTTTCCATAAAGACTCTCATTAATAAATTTAAATTAACTTTTATAAAGAACTGGAAATAAATTTTGGACAAATCCCATTATACCCCATCTATCTCCTGATTTTTATGATTATACTTACTCCTTTCAATTAACAATTTTTTTCTTACAAAATATATCCACAAAATAAAAGATTTAATTTTACTTAAAATTCTCCAAAAATATTTTTCATAAAAATCCATATGATTTTCTTTATTTGGTAGATGTCTTTTAGATGAACCATTTTCCACATTTGGTGAATATCTATATGGTTCACCTCACTATTTGTATGAAAAATACATCTCATAATTATAATACAAAAATTATGCCCATAAATTCTCTAAAAACATCCTTTATATGATTCCACTGATAAAAACCTATGTTTGATATTCTGACACAAATATCTATCTGGATCCCCTTCTTCAACCTAAAAATGATTCCTTTTGGAAAATCTATTTTCATTAATAATTATTTAGTGTTTTAGCATTATTTTAAGGAATAGTGTTTTGTACAATTATACCATTCTCCTCTTTATATAGTTTATCCAACGATATAAAATTTTGGAAACCAATTTCATTTTCCAATGGAAATATGTTCCAAAATAAAACATGCATGCTTAAACAAAATTCCCTGGACTCTTATAAACTCTTCAAGAATATTAAAGAACAATATTTAAAATAGTATGAATTATCTAGAGACTCCAAAATTATTCAATATTCTATAGAATCAACATTAAATAACACATTCAAAGTAATTTATATATTTTTTAGATTTCAAAAAATAGAAGAAAATATATTCAACTCATAAACATTATGCTTTTGGATATTAAAATTTAATGAAAATTTTCTTATAAAACATTATTCTGTGATTTGGATTTTCTGATGAAATATCTAAGAAAATTTCGTATGATGGAGCCTTCTACATATTATGAAAAAACCACACTATTATAAATTTCATGATCCATATTAATTATTTTTGTAAAGACATCCTAAGTAATTATTCATCGAATGGAATGTTTATCTGATGAACCTTCCTTTGTTTTATTTAAACAGATAAATCTATAAGTATCCTCTGACTGATGGTCTTAAGATATCTTTTATTACATAATAATTTATTCCATGTGGTCAATTTTTATCTACTCATTTTTATATTAGTGGGATCAAGCACGAGGAAATTTATGTTAGGTGGCATCATGAATTTTTGGATGATTTCAATTTGATATATGTATCTTCATTCAGTTTCTTTCTAACAGTAATGTTTCTTTATAACTTTGAAACATAGTACTTTATAACATTTTCTTAATAAAAATAAATTCGTCTATAAAAATTCACCAAAATAATGTTTTTGAAAAATCATGTAGATGAAGAGGGATAACTGCATTATTCCAACTTATAAAAACTTTTATCACGTGAACCTTTCTCCATCTCGGGCACTAAGAAGATTTATCATTTTGATTTCTCACTTTGAATTAAAAAAATAAAACCAAAGATCTTATTTTTAATTTATGATAGTATTTCTTCTTTTTATTTCATTATCTTTTCATGAAACCACACAAACTCAACAAAAAAACAATTATTCCCTTATTTTTAATTACATTTTCCTGATAATCTTCTCATGGTTCATCAGGTGATTTTGTAAAAACATCCCCTTGTTCAAACTCAAAAAAACCCATTTTTTAGACTATTTGTCTAGTGAAATTTGTTTGGTAGGTTTGTTTATAAATGTTTTCCCAAAATGCAGTTTTACTTCTCTTTACATTAAAAATAATCATCTTGAATCTAGAGATTCATCATGATTATGGAAAATTTGAATGAACAACATATAATCATATGATTTTGATAAAATGTTTCAAAACAATGTTTCCAAACAAAAATCCAGTTTCTTCCAATATCATCATAATAAGAATTTATAAAAAAAATTCAACAGTTTTCATTCATAAATTTAAAATACATTCATAACAAAATTTAGTTTTCAACAACTATAAAACATTATGTGGGATACATTATAAAGGATTTTTAAAATAATTTTTTTTTTATTTTTTAGAAACATTATAACATTGAAAAAAAAATACTGAACCAATCATAATTTTTCATATCTTAATTTTTTTAGAAACATTCATCAAATAAAAAAACATTCTCATAGAAAATGTATTGACACAACACAACGGGAATGAGTAATTTTTCTGAATCCATTTCATTAATCGATTAAAAAGGAATTCGGTGGTTATGAAAATATAAATTTCCCCTTCATGTATTTTGCTAAATTTTTTTATGTCTTTTTTATTTCTCTCCATATTTTATGTTAACGATAGATTAATATTACTTTTTAAAAGAGATTTATATATATACATAGTCTCCAGTTTTTATGGAAAACATTAATCACTTCCTATTTGGAAAAGTTATACATATTCTCCCCCGTTGTCAACAAAATCCAAAGCATAGTGGGGGAATTCCTTAAGAACTATAATGATTTATTGGTGGAGGCTGAAAATAAATTTTCATTAACCACCTAAAAAATCTATCCCTTTGAATATATTTGTTGAAAATATGAGTAATTTTATACTTTTTTTAAGTATACACTAGTATACCATCTCCATCAACAAAATTTTATTTTATAAAATTATAATTGATATTAATATGTTTATATTGTGACTGTTGAATGTGATTTTTAAAAATATCAAAGTCACATTGACTTTCAAAAATGATATTCCATGGTTTGGAAACGTTGACTCTAAAATTTTATATATAATCTTTCATGAAACTCAGAAAACATTATCCTAAGAAGAAATATCCTTCTAATTCTTATTTATATCATTGAAATCACTAAATTAGTTTGCATCATTATGTCCAAGATTTTTTATATTACAAATTATTTTATAAGACCTCCCTTGGTCTGAGGTTCCTTTTACATATATCAGGATTCATTTAATTTATATAATATTATATTTTTTTCGACGACATTGATATTTGTAACAAAAAGTAAAAACATACACTTTGTTGGGCATTGAAGTAGTAATATATGTCATACGTCCGATCACCATTCAAAAAACATTCTGATTCATACTTCTCAAAAAATAATATTTACAAAAGTTCATGCCAATGGAAATAGGTGTAGAATCTCATGTGGAATCCTTTGTACTAAACACTTTTAATATCTCTTTGTTATATTTTTCTTATGATTAAAAAAACATATTTTTCCCTCTATTGAACACATTTTTTCAAATAGAATGTTATTTTCTAACCATTAACAATAAAAATTAATTTATTTTGTTCTTAATATAACTAATTAGAGGAATTTTCTATATCACCTAACAAGATTATTTCATCATCATAAAAAACAAACTAGTTAATCGAGTTTATCTAATTTGAAAATAATTTGTTGTCAACCTTCCCTTTTAAAAAATATACATTTTTCAAGAAACGATCATGTTTTGAGTATTGAAAAAATGGATATTTTTTTAACCTGTATAAGTATTTTTTTTAATTCACACACAATGTATTTGTCTTAATCAATTAATAACCCACAAGGTTTTCAATTTTAACATATTCTTCAATATATCCATTTAAGAAATATGAATTTAAATTTATCTGATGAAAATTCTTACAATTATGTAGATCCACTACCAAGAACATTCTTGTAGTTTCCAATCTCACTATGGGGGAAAACGTTTCTTCAAAATCCAAATCATATACCATCAAATGGCCATTAATAAAATTTTATGCTTTGTTTCTTGAAACATTCCCATGTTCATTTATCTTGTTTTTGAATACCAATTTTTTTAGTTATATAATTTTCTCTTTGCCAAAAAATAAGTTCAAAATTGTCATTTATCTCTATCTAATAAAAATATTAACTTATAAAATTCACTCATTCTTTCTACTCAAAATATTATGATACTTATTCTAGTTCAACCTTTGAGATAAGTGTTTTATAGTTATCTAATATTTATATTATTCTAGTTTAACCCCATTATTTATTATTTCCAAAAAAAATATCCAGATTCAACTTATTTTGATTATGTATGTATTTTTATTTATGTTTCAATTTCCTCACCACATGATTATTCTGATTCTTTAGTCATATATTTTGGTCGAAATTCATCTTCACTTTAATTATTCTTATAAGAATAACTAAATTTATCTTCCATGACAATGTCAACAGCCTTCAGTAAAGATGTTGGATTTTTAACAACATTGAAAACATTGGAATCCACCAACATTTTAAATCATTTATGCTTGTATTTGTTACTTCTTATTATGAGTGAATATCTCAAAAAAATTACTTCCCCACCATTTCATAAAACACTCCAAGATCTTTATTTCTGATCCTTAGTAACAAGGGACTCCAAAAATGTTGAAATAATTAAACAAATATTTTTTATACCACATATCTTATGAAGTCGCATAATATTACATCCATAACAAACATATGTTTTTACATATAAAGTAGTACAGACAGATTCCTTCTAGTAAAAAATAGAATTTTTATACTCATCCAGTATACTTATTCACAATTTAACGACATTTTTGTTCTTCTTTTATTCTAATACATATTTTTTTGGAGTCTATGGAGCACTCTATTGATGTTTAATTAAATTTTTCACTATATTTTATTTGAACTAATTATATTTGTACTCCCTTACATTATCAGTTCATATATTCAAAATAAAAACATTTCTTTATCTTTTGACTTCCATTATAAGAAATATGATCATTTTCCACAGCCTCTAATTTTTTCTTCATAAACATAAATTTAGTCATATAGATGAAATAATTAATTGAGTTTATAAAATAAAAATATACATATGTTGATTTATTTCGTATTGTCATGAAAATATCTAAGTGATTAAGCTCAATGGGTTTTGTATGTTGAATTTAATCTTTTTATGGATTATACCAATCATCATTCCATTGTATCAAGTTGTACAAACATCATATTACTTTATTTAAAACCTTTTTATTCTTCATAAAAATAAAATTTTGAATGTTAATTTATAAATTTCTATATAATATTCCCAATACTATGATTATATAATTCATCTTCATCTTCAACACATGCATTACATGTGTTAAAATGTTCTCTAATCCAAAAGTGATTTTCACTGGTTTTGTATCCCATGGTAGAAACTCTTACATCTTCCAAAATTCTAAATATATATGAATATTTATTTAATATAAAATTCATACCATAATAAAAAAAATTACACTTATAATTTTTTTAGTCCATAAACATTTAAAACGTAATAATATTTCAATTTTTTATTTTTCAATTTTAGCTATTCTTATTCCTATAATTTTTAATAAACTATCATTTTAGAAGGTGAGTTCACATTCATGTTTTTCAACACTATTTTATATTTTCATATAAACTATCATATATGGGGAGAAACCACTATCTATAATCCATAGTTTTTTCATATCGCTTTCATATATAGTTGTCTAAAACGCAATGTCCCTTTATTAAACTTTCTTCATTTTCAGTATCCTTTTCATTTCTAACATAAGTGATTTATCCCAAAAGAATAGTCAATAATTATTCACCAATGTTACTAGTTTGGTCAAATATTCCCCAAACAACATCCATGCATCAAAAACAAATTTCATTGGTAACATTATATCATCATGTTCCTTTTTTTCTTTCTTTCTGAGGCATTGAAAAGTTTCTCACTATTCATACACCATTTCTCCTCAAAGTTCATGAATGTTTCCAAGAAGAGACATGTTGTTCTATTTTTGTTCCCTCTTAATGTGGGGAAACATTCCAACTGAGAATACATTCATCTTCAATTAATGTAATCTGTTTCTCACATCCTTTCTAAATCAAATATTTACCATATTTTCTTTATAACATTTATATTGTTAGTAAAATCAGATAACCTTTTTCATTTACTCATGAATATTTTACCTTATTCATGGAATAATCTTTCACAACATCTTGAGGTGTTTCAGCTTTTAGCTTTAAATATTTATTAAAATATACATTCTTGTTTCTTAAGGTATGTTCCACATCAGGTTGTTTTGATTGAGGTTTACAAACCTCATCTTCCTTTGCAGAATGTTTCTTATTGAGATAATTAACAATATTTTATTAGGCAATAACATTCAGTTTGAGGTTTATAATCACTTAGATATTCTTACATTCTGGTTTAAAGGAAACTTCCATTAGTTTGTAATCCTTTTTACTTTATTTCTTCATCATTATGATTTTATTTTTTAGTTTTTTTCCTTCTCAAGACATGCAATATGCTCTGATCTGAGCTGATATTCTATCTAAGTTTCTTCACCTCCTTTATCCTTACCACTATTTGAAGAACCTCCATTTTTTCAACATTTACATATAAGGTACTAAATTTTTATGAATGATATTATTCTAAAAAAAATGTTTTCAATTGATTCAATATTTTTCTATCATTATATATATAATTCTTCTATTTCATTAAAAAATTCCTTAACAACAAGTAATTCTTATCTTTCTTTTATGTTTGATATAATTATTCAACCATGTCTTTTCATCTCATTGATATTCATATCCACTAACATTACACATTGGGAAATTACTAAAAAAATTCAATTCCTATATAATTGATTCATTTGAGGTGGCGTTTTTTACCATCTATTAATTTACTTATTTGATAATTTTTTGAGATAGGATATAGGTCATTTCATCATTTTCATGATCTTTATAGTCAATAAGTTCAATAATGTATTATCATTGATTTTTAACATTCAATTTTTTTCAATTTAAAATTCAACCTTGATCATATTTTTTAATTTTATTGCCTTCCACATCTCATAAAAAACGAAACTTTTGTAATTAATCAAGAGTTAAATCATATTTATCATATAAATATGATATTTTTTAATCAAAACTATGAATACAGCTTTCCATTAGCATAATAATAATTTTATAAACAAATAGAATTTATCAAAAACCACCTATGTTGTAAAAACATTCCTCAACCCTTGTGAATTAATTTTTACATTTGTATCCATCTACCATTATAAAATCAAAAAAACATCGATACTAGATTATTAAATTTTCAACATTTATATTTATGTTTAACATAATGATATATTCATGTTTTTCCATGTTTACTTAGCTATTTTGGGACACATCAACTTCATGAAAACATTTTACGATAAATAAATCATATTATAATTTCTATAGTTTGCATAAAACTTGATATTTATTTTATTAGGAAAAGAATTGGAATTATTTTCATCAATAGGTAGAAACCCAATTATTATGGTGGTAATAAACTCAATTCCAAGTGAAAGAATATAGGATATTATTCTATCTTTCCAACCATGATAATTGTTTACATAAAATAATGAAATACATTATTTGTGAACTATAATTATGTTTTTTATGGATATTACTCCAAAGTAATTTTTTTTATTTTCATAAACACTTTTTAGGTAAAAGTGAGAAACCACCCAATTCAAGAATCGTGAGAAATTACAAAACCATTGAAAAAATTGAGCCTGCTAGAAGTATCGTCCCAAAAACGTTTCCACGAGATAAAGGATAATCGTGTGTTTGGAACATCCTCTAATAAGTCTTCCAAACAAGACTCCATATTGTCCCATGTTTACATGTACTCCTCTTGATTAGTCTTCCCTTAATTGTATCTTCTTATCAGTATAAGTTATTCCATGTCAATCCATGCACTGTACTCTTCATTGGTTTCTACTTTAAGCATTATTCCCATCATCTTGTTAGCTTCTTCATCAGAGGCATTAATTACCAAAATGTTGTCCACTATCTCTTCATTCGAATGTAACAACAGCTCAAAGTATTTCTCATGGGCCACACCTGACTCCCGCAGCTGAAGGGATGCAGCACAATGACTTACAGGATCAGCATGTCCACTAGTGGTTTCAGAGTCACTTTCAATCATCTTATCCATTGACTTTTTGGCAGAACTTGTTTCCATTGGGAGAGATAAGTATGAATAGTTCTTTCGCCCTTTCCCCTTCATGATTTTACACCTCCTTGGGTTGGGAGGCCCTATATCATGAAGATCATCAATAGTATTACCTCGTGAGAACTCATCTAATTCATCACTGGACACCCCCTAATCATAAGTTCAAGCTTTATCTATGTTCTGAAACAGATCTTTATTCACCATCCCTTCAGAGCAGTTTCCCACCTTAGTAGCTGGACCCTCCATTCTTGGACTAGAATGGATCGGTAGACCGCCCTCTATGTTATGATTCTGTCCCTTGCACCTTAATAACTCTAACTCCCTTCCAATCATCTGAAATCCATCTATTTCACTTAAACCACTTTTTTCACGCACTTCCATAGCATACGAAGAATCCAAGGGAGTCCTAGATCCTACATCTGCTTCCAACACTATCTAAACATTCAGAGAATTACCACTGTCACGTAACACAGCCCCTCCATCATTCATTTCCAGTATCACATGAGAGACCTTGTCACATAAATGACATATTATAAAGTTAAATATCTTTTATTTTCCATTCATGATTTATTTTGGGGGTTTCCCAAGATTTTATGGAGGAATGGGTGAGTTGTAATGAATTAGGCCAAACCGTGAGCCCAATTACAGATTTGAAAATAAATATTGATTCCTTTATAAATCCTATATTTTTCGACATTTTTTATCCATTCCAATTCCTACATGTCATTCCTTGACTTATTGACACCACTATATTAATTCTAACCATTTAGGAATCCATAATCATGGTGGATATGGGTTTTAAGTTAAGCTATTACGCCCAATCGAAAGCCCATTTCTTCCATTAAAAATATTTTTTAATTCTTTAATAGATTTTTCAATAGTTACGTTTTTTTTAGTGTTTCCAACTCTCCCCTAGGACCACATAATCAAGGCACGAACCCAAGCTCTCCTCCCCCTATTTAGAGCTCGGTTGAATCTCAAATTTAGATTAAACTTCTATGAATTTATTAAATCACCCAGATTTGAAGAGGTAAATTTCTTATTTCATAACTCCTTAATTTATCACTATTTTCCCCCAATATAGTTCCTAAATGATCTCTTCAAACTTTTTCAAATCTCACTTAAATTGTTGGTGGTTTTAAAATTTATATACTGGTATATTTTTGGGTGATATCTTCAATATTTTTCTTTGTAAGTGATCCCTTCTTGGTTTCTTCCTTTTCTCATAGGGTTTCATCACTCTTTCATTATGTAATAAAATGTCCAGAAGTTAGGGTTAGAACCTATGGTTTCATTTGGTGTCTTTTTGGTCAAATATGGTTGTATAGGGTAGGATTTATCTTCCTTATGGTGCAGAAGTGGTGCGGTTGATGTTTTGCACTAAGATTTGAGGGATTCGACACTTTCGGTAGGTGGTTCCATACATAAAAAATTATTTATGAGTTAACTTGATGTACTTACTCATACTTCATATTCATAATAATTTTTCTATTCTGAGAAATAGTTCATCATTTATTTGGTTATGATTTTAATTTTATTGTAACATTTTAGCTTGAAATTGGGTGTTTTTGATCTGTAACAATTGGGGTATTATATGGGTGTATTTTAGAACATATGAAATGGGTTTAATAAATATTTTATGGGATAAAAACTCTGATTTTTAGGGTTTTGGTGTGCCATTGGGTCTCAAATAGGGTTTTTAGAATAGGTTTGTTGTGTAAAACTTTGTTATACTTATTCAGAGCATTTTATGAAAATGGGTGGTTTCATTGGTATCTTTCGTGGTATTATCCAAGGTAATTTTATGACACTTTAAAGTGGATATATAAATGTATATAGGGCTTAAAAGTCTACATTGGTAGTTTTTTTGGTGTGGTTTATCCTTTAATTATGGTTTTGAAATGGGTTTTATGAGCAATGATTGGGTATACTTTTTGGAATTGTTTTATTAAAGATTTGAATGATTTAATGATTTATGTAAGTGAGGAAACCATTTTAGAAGACTATTTTAAAGTGTGTATATTTTTAAATGGTACATTTTAAATGTGAAAGGGGCGGTTTTGTGATGTGTTTCATATAAGAAATGTTTAATAAATTTTTTTTGAAGTATTTACTAAAGTGTGTAAGAGATGTGAAAGTGACGTGGGATGTTATGTGTGAGTGTGATGTGAAAAATAAATTTTGGTTATGAAAAGGGTATTAGATAACATGTGAGTGGACTATTATGTGATTTGTAATATCTTTGAATGGTTTTATAAAAAGTTTTAATGGATTTGTGGAAGTGTAAAAGAAATGTGAAAACTGTTGTGGTCTATTTTGTTGTTAGTCGGATTTCAAAATCAGTTTGAATGATAAGTGGACTTTTGTAACTTGTGTTGTATACATGAAGTTTTTTTGGTGAATTTTTGACATGTAGATGATATTTTCATATGAAAAGTATATTTCTGGACTTGTTGATCTTGTTTGTGCGCAAGGGGAAACCTCGGGTATCTATGTTGGTGGACGTGTACTAGTATGCTAGTGAATCAATAGGGTTTGGCCTCAGTTTCACTTAGAAAAATTGAAGCTTACAATTCTAAATAAACTATGACAATGATTATTGGGGGCCACTTGGTAATGGGTATTTTCCCTACTAGTTTCTCATTCATGATAAGGGATATTCGTGATGGTTACACTCATCGAGATACGAGGTACTTGGGACCCACAATGAGACAGTGCCTGGGGGTTATTTCTTATTGATTTTTCTCATTATATCCTTTATAATGACTGTAGTTATACGGTATATTTAGATGAAAGATTCATTAGCAGTGTAATATATTTTAAAAGTGTTGATTCTTTAAATTAGACCACTTGAAAATTTATTTTTTTAAGTTGCATCTTTTAGAATCTTTAATTAGAAATTACATGTATTTGAAAATTTGCATGATTTTCATCTTTGAATGTTTATAGTATAGGATCTCTTAGTGGTGTTATCCTACTGGGATTTGTCTCACACCCTACTTAAACCTTTGGATGTATGTAGACTGGGATATTTTTTGTTGCATGTTTGGGTACAACTTTGTGCCACCAGTTTGGGTTTTTACCGGTCGTTCGTGATGCGGTGTTGTGGATATGGCTTGAGGGTGGTTCTTCATTCCATGTGGAGGTTCTTGGGATGTCATTATTTGGTTTCATACCTTTTTAATGTTCTTTAAACGTAGTTTTAACTTATGTAATTCAGTTCTGAAATTTTGAAAAAGACTATTTTAGTTGAAAAATCCAGATCTATTTTATTGAGTTTGTTTGTTGTTTAATGTTTATAAACATGGGTAAATAATTCCCAAAATTCATTTTATGATACCCATTCACTTATGGAATCCCGTGTAGATTGGTAACACCCTTCATCCCTTATTTCGAGCTGGGTGGGGTGCCAGTTTCGATGGCGACCAGATTCAGTTTTTGACAAAATGGTATTAGAGGAGGTTCATGTTAGTTCTATTGGTCATGTTATTTGGGGAAGAGTCAGGATAGTATATATTTAGGATTATCAGGACATGGTATTCCAGTTATGGGTAGTGTGTCTGATCACCACACCTCATGATGGGATTTTTCATTCTAGGGGAAGTTGTGATTTATCTCATTCAATTGGTTTTATTAGTTTGATGATGACTAGGGGAAATAAAAATATAGTTGGGTTAATGGTCTCAGTGAGCTTGCAGGGCTTGGAAATCCATGTCGAGCGAGGGATATTCCCTTTAACACTCTCTGTGATAGTGAAGTGATTGGAATATGGTCACTAACCATATTTCCATGTCACCCAACGAAACTAGTTTCCTCTTGTATTGTTTTGTGTTCTTTAGTTTTGAAATCATTGAACTTTGGTTTTAAAGTGAATTGGTTTTAAGAAGTGTAATGTTTTTTGAGAAATTATTATCTAATAATGAGGGAATGGATAGATTTTTTAAAATATAGAACTGAATTTTTATAATTTTATTGGAATAGAAAATGGTGTGTTTTCACCTCTTTTGAAAGCATGAACTATGTAAAGGTTGGTTTTGAAAAACGTTTTTCTAATAAAGTTTTCTAAACTATTGAAAGGTGTATTAATGGGATGATATGTTTTGAAAATAATTTTTATGACTTGAAAGTGACTTTTAATTTAAATGATTGTTCTTTTCTGAAAATTATTGTAATATGTAATTTGGGTCTGATTTCTTCGTAAGTGGTTTTTAGAAAAAAAAGATATTGGTTGATAGTATTGGTTTTGAAAAGTGGAATGAATTTTTTATTTTAACCTCTGGTTTTTCCATTAGAGAACACATTAATAGGATTATATGGGATGATAGATGGTTGATGTAATGGTTGGATGTGTTTCGGGATGGATATGAGGATTGTTCCCAGTGTGGTACAGAAACATGCATGTGTGAGGACCATGGGGTACCATTGGTGGATACACTAAATGCTGAAACATTTATTTTCAAAAAGATTATTTTAAATGAGAAACTATATGGCTTTATTAATATTTTGGTATGGTGTTTATTATGTGTTTTTTTAATGTTGATGTTGTGGGATGTTTTGAGTCCAAGAACCCCTCCGATTTGTATTGTGTTTTGGGTATGTGTTTGGTCGGTAAGATGTGTTGAATGGCCGGTTAGAGGTCTCTTCTAGAAAATGTTTCGGGAAACCACTATATTGGTTCCCTTCATGTCTTTTGATATGGTCTGTGGCATTTTTTGACCAATGTACCAGCTTGGTTGGGTCCTTGGTTTCACTTGTTGGATAAGGTACACCCCCATTATGGGTTAATGCACAAATGATGTGTAACTCGGATTGTTTTTCCATTTTAAAATCCTCTAGTTGATCAATATAAGGAATATTTTATCGATATTTTTTTATTGATTATAAACCCATTCCTTTCTTTGATTTTTGGATCATCTTATAGTGGGAGAGTGCTCGTAGAAGGTTGAACGAGACCTTAATTTCTTAACTTTCCTCATTCCTCGAAGGTGGAAGTGGTCTGGGGTTATTAGGGTGGATGAGTGTCTCGCTGGTGTCTAAGAGGGGCTATGGGTTCCTCATAGTTTCTTTGAAGTAGGAGTTCATGTTAAACCAACAGTTTTTGGATTCTGGTCATGATAGGATATTGTGGCCACTTTATAGACTTGTGTGTTGTTTAGGGACTTGGCATAAGGTATCGTCACATGTATTGTTTATATTAGTCCCAATGGTCATGTTTGGTGGAGCCTTTTGATGTCATGTGCTTGTTTGACTGTAAAGGTGAAGGTTGTGAAATCCTATGAGAGTCTTTATTATGTTGGGATTATGTATCCCTTGGAAAAACATCAAAATCTTCCATTTTAGAGGATGGTGAGTATAGGTGTTCTTTACTTATATTGTTTCTCACCCGAAGAAACAATGTGTGATGTGTGTGCATCTTTTAAACCCTTCTTTCGGTGAAATATTGGGTTAGGGTAAGGTTATTTTGGAATGGTTTATGTATAATCAATATTATTGGGGATTGTAGTGTAGTTGGTGGTGGAACCGAAAGAAGAATTCTTTTTTAGGGGGTTTCCAAATCCATAAATCAAGGCTGAAGATTCTTCCATCATTTGAACTCCAGTCATAGGTCTCAGAGGGAAGTTGGCTCATAGTCAAGGGTAATCCCAGGGTCATTTAAACCCTTGTACAATTTCTTATCCTAAATATTTAAGATAATAAGAGTATAAACCTCTGGTGTTATCATCATTATTATGTTGTTCTCGTTCAGTGGAAATAGGTAGAGGCCTTGTACCCATGTCATTGCCTAATGTCATTCCCTCCCCATTTGGTTTCCATTGAGTCATTAGAGAATGGTTGAAAATTTGGATAGACGTGTTGAGGACACAGTTTTTTCACGATTAGTAGTGACTGTGTTCCAAGAATCCATGCAAAAAGAATGATCTGCAATGTTAGTGCACGGTTTCCCAAACCATGTGGACTTACCCTGCGCCCTTCCCAAATCATTAAATTTTTTTGGGTCTTTCTGTGTCAGCCCATACTGGTCAGTTAAGATTGTTGGTTCTTATGCTGGGGAGACCCATTATGATTATCATGTGCGTTCCTTCGTATACATTGAATGGAATTATACCTTTTGTACTGGGGAGTCCGTTCAGGACTCCCCTATTAGTGTCTTGATTCTGTCTCAGAAAAATATAGCATGTCTTTTATGGTGGGGAGCCTATTTGTGTCCCCCTATACTAATAACTCAGAATTACTCATGGTCTTGGCTTGGAGTAAGGTAGTCTCATTCTTAACTATCTTTCTACCAACATCTTCCTTGAGTAAACTTTGGGATTATAGAGCTCCAGATGGTTTAGTTAATGTTAGGTAACTGTAACCTTTTCAAAGTTGTTGTTGGTTTTGGTGAATTTCTTGAGTCTTGGTCAGATAGAATTTGAGGAATTTTCTTTTGGGATAAAGTATGAATGAGATTGATCAATTTATGAAATTTTTGTAAGTTTTTTTGGTGTGATTAATCCTTCATTAAATGATCACTGGTGGTGTTTTGGCCCTTGGGGGAAAAGCTTGGCAATGAAATACATCTTGGTTTATCAGTTGGGTTTCGTTTTTGTATCTGGTCTTGTTATGGATTTTCGCGGATGGGATGTTTTCATGGTGGGGAAAATTGTCACATACAAGAATTATTATAATGTTAAATTTCATTTAATTTCCATTAATTCTTTATTTTGGGGTTTTTCTAAGATTTTATGGAGTAATGAGCGAGTTTTAATGAATTGGGCCAAACCGCGAGCCCAATTCCAAATATTAAAATAAATTTTGATTCCTTTATAACGCCTTCATTTTTTCACATTTTTCATCCATTACAATTCTTAATTTTCATCCCTTGACTTATTAACACCACCATATTAATTTGGACCATTTAAAAATCCATAATCATGGTGGATATGGGTTTTTATTTAAGGGATTGGGCCCAACCAAAAGCCAATTTCTTGAATTAAAAATATTTCTTAATTCTTTAATATCTTCATAAATAGTTATGTTTTTTCGGTGATTCATACTCTCCCCTGAACCCACGTAAACAAGAAACGCCCCTAAGCTCTTCTCTTCCTTTTTGGAGCTCGTTTACATCTCAAATTTGAATAAAACATCTCTAAATTTTTCTAATATCCTATATTTGAAGAGGTAAATTGATTGTTTCATAACTCCTTCATTTCTCACTCTTTTCCCCCATTATAGTTCCTAAATGATATATTCAACCTTTTTAAAATATCCCTTGAATGGTTGGCGGTTTGAAAATTTCGATACTGGTGTATTATGGGTGATTTATTCAATATTGTTCAAGGTAAGTGATTCCTTCTTGGTTTCTTCCTTTTCCATTAGGGTTTCCCCCCTCTTTCTTTATGTAATAAAATTCCCATAAGTTAAGTTTAAAACCTAGGGTTTTATTTGGTGTCTTTTTTTTCTAATATGGTTGTCTAGGGATGGATTTATCTTCCTTGTGATGCGTCGGTGGTGCGGTTGATGTTTTGCACCAAGTTTTGAGGGATTCCACACTTTCGGTTGGTGGTTCAGTGTGTAAACAATTATTGATCAGTTAGATTTCTATATTTACTCATTCTTCATATTCATAATATTTTTTCTATGGTGAAAATATGGGTCATGATTTATTTGGTTAATATTTTAATTTTATTGTTTCATTTTAGCTTCAAATTGGGTGTTTTTCATTTGTAACACTTTGGGTGTTATTTAGGTGTATTTTAAAACATATGAAATTAGTTTACTAAATATATTTTGGGGATAACAATTATTATTTTTTATGGTCTTGGTGAGGCATTGGGTTTAAAATAATGTGGTTTTAATAGGTTTGTTGTTTAAAAAAGTATTATACTTATTGAGAGCATTTTATGAAAATGGTTGTTTTCTTTTGTATCTTTCGTGGTATTATCCAAAGAGATTTTATAACACTTTAAAGTGGTTGTATAAATGACTCTAGGGATTCCAATTATACTTTGGTAGTGTTTTTGTGTGTTTTTGTCCTTGAAGTATGGTTTTGAAATGGATATTATGAGTAATGATTGGGTATATTCATGGGAATTTTTTTTTAAAATATTTAAATGATTTAATGATTTTTCAAAGTGGTGAAAACATTTATAAAGACTATTTTGGAGTGTGTAGATTTTTAAATGGTACATTTTAAATTTTAAAGTGGCTGTTTTGTGATGTGTGACATATTGAATTTTTTTTATACAAATGTTTGAAGGATTTACTAAAGTGTGTAAGATATGTGAAAGTGATGTGGGATGTTTGGTGTGAGTGTGTTGTGAAAAATAAATTTTTGTTATGAAAAGGGTATTATGTAACATGTGAGTGGGCTGTTATGTGAGTTGGAATATCATGGATTGGTTTTATAAATTTTTTTAATGGATTTGTGGATGTTTAATGGAAATGTGAAAAGTGTTGTGGGCAGTTTTAGAGTGAGTTGGATATCAAAATCAATTCGAATGAAAGGTGGAATTTTGTGACTTGCGAAGTATACATGTGCATTGTTTGGTAAATTTTTTATGTGTAAATGATATTTTCATATGAAAACTATATTTCTTGACTTTTTGAACTTGATTGATTACAAGAGGAAACCCTAGGTATCTAGGTGGGTGGACGTGTACTACTATGCCAGTGAATCCGTGGGGTTTGGCCTCCGTTTCACTTAGTAATATTGACGCTTACAACTCTAACTAAACGATGATGATGATTATTGGGGAACACTAGGTTACTGGTATGTTCACTACTAGTGGATCGTGCACGAGAATGGATATTTGTGATGGTTACACTCATCGAGATATGGGGTACCCGGGACCCATAATGAGCTACTGCATATGGGGTTATTTATTATTTCTTTTGCTCATTAGATCCTTTATACTCACCGTCGGTATACGGTATATTTGGCTTAAAATTTCAGTATAATTAGAATTTATTTTAGAAGTGTTGATTTTTTAAATTATCCAACTTCAAAACTTATTTTTTTTACTTTTCATCTTTTAAAAATTGTAAGTAGAAATTACATGTTTTTGAAAAATTGCACGCTTTTCGTCTTTGAATGTTTTTCGCATGGAATATCTTTGTGGTGGTATCATACTAGGATTTGGATCACACCCTAATTACACCTTTGGGTGTAAGTAGACTTGTTTATTTTTTTGTTGCATGTTTGGGTACAACATTTGTGCCAATAGTTCGGGTTTTTACTGGTTGTTCGTGATGCGGTGTTGTGGAGATGGCATGAGGGTGGTGCCTCTTGCCATGGGGAAGTTATTGGGATGTCATTATTTGGTTTTAACCATTTTAATGGTTTTTAAACATAGTTTTAACTTATGTAATTCAGTTATAAAATTTTTCAAAAGACAGTTTTAGTTGAAAAATCCAGATTTGTTTTATTGAGTTTGTTCATTGTCTAATGTTTATAAACATGGGTAAATCATTCCCAAACATCATTTTATGATACCCATGAACTTGTACAATCCCATGGGGATTGGAAATGACCTTCGGGCCTTGTTTCAACTTGGGTAGGGCACCGGTTTTGATGGAGAACAGATTCAGTTCGTGACAGCCCTCTAGCTGCAAAGTATCATACACAAGAACCTTTGAACTCAGGTCTTTGCGCAGGCATTGGAGTACCTCAACCATCAATGTATTTCCCCCCTATGACCCATTTTTCACCTCCTTAACACCAATTGGAACCACTATTATACTATGGCCAGACACACCCTCACCACCGCCCACCCCCTTGCCATTGTCCCCAGAAGTCGCATCCTTTTGAGGATATAATTCCTTCCTCCCACTTTTGAAGACATCCACAGGGTGTCCCATATTATTACAGAAGGAGCATAAGTTGAACCATGACTCATAGACCACTGGTTTCTTGTGATGGAACTCTTCCTCCACTATAATCCACATCAACATGAGAGTAATTTTGGCGACATCAATTTCAACACATATCCGGGGATAAACCGGGTGATAGAGAGCTTTGGTTCTAGAATCAGCACACAGAAGTCTTCCGAAAAGGTTCCCTAACATTCTGAAAATCGCGGGGTTTTGAAATATAAATGTAATTTACTGGAAACTAACCCAAATCGTAGCATTATAAGAGTCTTGATTCATGTGGAAATCATACGACCATCAGAAGAGGTAGAACCAAAAGCCATTACAGCTGCGAGGAGCACCAGACCAAGCCTTCACCAAATCCTCCTCTGATGAAAATCGAATCATAATGTGTCTGGAGTCAATAAAACCCACATTTTCTCTACCCAATAATCCTGAGGACCAAAATATGCATCTATCGAATGAATCCATGGAAGGACACCTCTTCTTGAAATGCATAATCAAGGAAATATTCATAAGGCCCGAAGCCTCATTGAATTCAAAGGCCGAGAGCGAAAGGTTCAAAAATCCATTAATCAAATTCGGTAATTTAGGGAAAAGAGAATCCTAGGGAGAAGGGGGAAGATATTTAGGGTTCAATAAAGGTGAAAAGGATGAATTCTCTCCCTCAAAGGATGTCGTAGGTCCCTCCCTCGGTGGGGGAGGAGGGCCGGCTCAGAAGCCACCATCGTCACCAAAGTGGGAGAACCCTAAGGGATCATCCCTATGTATATTGAATCAAAATTATTCATTTAATGTCTTAAAATTTTTATAAACAATCAACTTCAACAATGGAAGAACTCCTACATTTTCTTCAAATGACTCTCATGTGTCCAAGACCTAGAAAAAAAATCACAATCTTGGCTTAGATTTAAAATTTCATTGTTGTAATTTTACTCATACGAGATATAGTATGTCACTTCCAATTCAAAAAAAATTCATTATAAATATTTTCATAATGGTAAATGGATCTTGTATTTCATTGTATGACTCTTATATAGTAGACTAATGAATCTTTTACAGAACATGATGTTTCACTAAGACATTACCAAATATTTTTTATTTCTCCAACGTTACCCTAGTGATATTTATAAATGAATCTTATGAATTCATCAATGAACCTTATGGTTTTATTGATGAATATTATGAAATCAGTTAAATTTTATAAATTGAAAAAAAAACACTTATCATTATTAGTGATAAATTTCTTATGATAAATTATGGAAGTCGACTCCATGGTTACCCTTAAAAACCATCGACGACACTTATGAATTGAAAAATGAATCTAATGAAATATTCAACATTTGAAAAATATTCAATCTAAGTATAAGGATTAAACGTAAAAACATAGTAGATAACCATTTCAAAATACATTTAATTTTGTTTTGACACTTATGATATTATTTTATAAACATTATGAAATACTATTAACATCAAGCACAACAATTTTTTCACATCCATTTCAAAATATCTACATTGTGTTGAGATAAATATAAAGAAACTATAAATCTCTAAAAACTAATATTCCTTGTCTCTTGAAGGATATTAAAAAAAATTGAATTTATTATAAAACATCAGTTTCTGTTAAATTACAGATTCAACTTAGCTGAATAAATCCATCATCCAAGTGATATTAGAAATTTAATGCAATAACATTGATGTTAGATAACACATATATGATTTCTTGCAACTCCATACAACCTTAACTTCTCATCATAAGTTTTTTAGTGACTTAATATTCTCAAACACATTATATATGTCGTATAAATTTCATTATCCTTCAAAAAGATTTTTTATTATTAATTACAGTCCATCTCTCCAATCATCAGATGTTATAGCTACTCGCCAATATCAATTTTAACCAAACCTCTTCTGCAATATAAGAGTGAGAATAAATATTATATGAAATGGAATCGTCAAATTTATCTTCATTGGGATATTCCTCTATCTCAAATCACACATATCAATATCTCTACTAACAAAAAATATAACTAAAATCCATTTTCCTCTTCATATATTATTATAAAACATGTAATATATTTCATAAAATAGAGATTTTCATGCAAATCAAGCCTCTATAATTTAAAATATAATAACTTAAATTCTCTTTTCTCTCCTTTGTATCAATATTCTCAATGTTAGTCCATCTATGTTATTTTTCTTCCACAATATTTTATTTGAACATTTTATATAATATTTCTAATTCAATCACTATTTATAAATTGAGAGTATTTTCATTATTTATATTAAAACTCTTTATTATTTAATAATTGAATCATGGATGGTGTTCCTTGATATTATCTTTTAAAATAATATTAAATATCATTCACATATTTTTTAAATAATTTATGAATAGTTTCAAAAAAAAATATCATCCATTTTTTCTCTTAAAAATATTTATCCACGTGAATTCAAAATTATCCTTTGTTAAATATTTCGTGCTAGGAATATATTAAATAGAATCCCTAATTTTTAACAACAAAGGATATAATTATTTACAATTAATTCACTTTAAAATTTTAATGTTTTACAAGAAAAATATTAAAATCTGTTGAAAAATAATAAAATTCCAAAAATAAATAAATAATAATTGATCAATAATGATATATTTATATCATATGATAATATTAATCATTTTAGTGAGAAAATTTATTCATCACGGTTCTCACTTTTTAAATAGTTTTCAATAACTATCATGTTCTTCTAGAGGGTTTATATTTAGTATCCATTTGATCAATTTAATTCATTCAGTTATTTAAAAATTATGTATGAAATAAAAAAAATATCATCTATAACATTAAAGATAGAATATTCCCACTAAAACATAGTTAAAAACTCATTTATTTTTACAAAAAATTATTAAATAAACAACAAAAATTCTCTCGGATGATACTCCATGTGACATTATTTTTTATAAAATTATTGACTTAACCTACTTTCCTTAGTCAAAAAATATTCTCATCACTTTCTAATCATTTTATTTAGTTATGGTTATACTTAATTTAACATTATTCCTTAATTTAAACTCAAAAAATATTATTATGGATTTATTTTCGTTTGGCCTTAAAAGGAGATGGTAGAAAGTTGAGGAGGAAGGTGAATTGACTATAATATAAAAAATAATAAAAAACTAAGATAAAACAAGATCATATGAATTTTTTTTGTATCTCAGATCACAAAGATCTTATATCAACTCTTCCTACCCCTATTCTCATATAAAGATATGGTATTAAATAAAACAAATTTACATTAAAAATTTACTAACAACCAAATTATATATATAATATTTTAGCTCTATCTCAAAAAAATACAGCCAATCTTTTAGTGGGGATTCACAACATAATTGGAATCACACACCATATATGGGATTCAAACGAATATAAAAATTTATTTTGTGGAGGAGAATAATAAAAAAATTACTCTACAGTGGAAACAATAATGAAAATACTATTTAAAACTCTAATACTATTCAAGGATATATGATGTTAAATAGTTTTAATAGATTTATCAAATTTTAAATTAATTAAAAATATTGAATCATTCATAGGTTTTATAGTAGTAAACTATCCATATATTGATATTAAGAATCAATGTTTAGGGGATCATCATTACTTCACAAAAATTCTATATTTTCTCAACATCTACTAATATATACATCTTCTAATATTTTATTCTTCACTTTCTCATATCCATTGTAAATATTCATTCCTGAAACTCTACATGTAAAATCAAATTCAATCATTCGAAAATCATACATATGAATAATGATCAACTTCAGGGTTGACCAATATTTCTTTATGATCATTATCACCATTATAAAAATTCAAAATAAACTCAATGATTATCTTTGTTAAGAACCACTAGAAACTTTGGTATTTAATCACTATTAATAATCCCTAAAATCACACAAAATATTTTTTTCCAACTATCTATCATTTTATTTTGAATTAAAATTCACTAAATTATCCAATTCAGCCCACTATGGATAATCAAAAATAAATAACATAAAATAATATTCCACTCAACATACTAAAAAAATACACAAGCATCACTCTATTGAATCCTTAATTTATAATGGAATCTATCAATGAATTACATGGCCACAAAAAAGATCTTTTATATTAGAAACTTTCTTCTTCTATAATAAGTATTCATGAACAAAGTTTGATAATTACTTTCACAATATAAATGAGATTTAAATCTTATAATTTCCTATAAAATAACATTTATAGGTTATTTTTAATCATTTTTTAAAAATATGATATGGTTTATATATGAATTGTGTTGTATTTCATTCAAAAATATAGAAACTCTATACTAAAAATCCACTAAAATAATAAGGACACACCGTGATGTGATGAAAATCATCACAGTCATGAATGAATCATTATATCACTTAATAAAGAATATAAGTGTATAATTAATAGTAGTAATTTTATTTCATATAAAAAATACATTTCTTTAACTTCTAATCAATATATATTAGTGGTTATCTTTTGAAAAATAATTTTCTAAATATCCAGTTCTTCATAATAGACATCATATATAAAATAAATTCTTTTAAACATAATATTGATTTCCTTTTAGAGAAATCCATACATAAAAGTCTTATAACACTTATCCTAATATATAAGAGTCAATAACATATCCAATTATACTGAATTCTTTGTAATTAAGAGCTAATCCTTTGATATAAAATATTTCTTTGATTTATATGAATTTAATATGTAATGTCATTCCCAAAATATATAAGTTTATTTTCATAATATTTAAATGGAAAATAAAATTAAAATTCATAGTATATAAAATTATTATCCATCATTCACTATAATATGTAATGGTCATATAGTTTTCAAAATATATAATACATAATAATCTTCTTCTCAAATTTTTATAGGGGTGTTAGGCACATAGGTGGTTAGTTGGTCCCATGAGATGCATGGTGTATAGCCCACACATTACCCATTACCCAATTAAACATTTTTTCCCTCTAAAAAATAGTCTTCTTCAATATGTGTAGGATTCATGACTTTATTAAATTTAAAAATAAAAGAGTAAACATTACTTTTGTAAAATAAAATCCCAAAAGTTTTTACTTTTCTAAATTTTGAAACTCTGTTAATACATCGAATTTATTTCCACAAATTTAAGTAAATTAACATCAAAGTCCATAAAATAAAAAACAGAATTATTTTCTTCTATAAGTAATAAAATAATTAAAAACCCCTTCTTCCATATAATAATAAATATGATAATAACAATATTATAGTGATAACAAATAAAAAATAGAGAAAAAACTAAAGAATTAATGGTTATAAAAAAATAAGAATATTTGAAAAAGGATACAAATTTTTTTTCACAGCATTGATAATTAAAAAACCTATACCAATAAAAAAAATATAAGAATCTAAATAATTTCGCCACTATAAAAATTCACCCAAAACATAAACAACACTTTCCCTTTTTCTAATATAAAATAATAATGAATTGAAAAAAATGTAAAAAATGATAATTCCAACAGTAAAAAAATATTATTGATAAATAAATAAAATAATTAATAAAAAATATTAAAAATAGTAATATATTCAATTTAACATAAGAATGTTTTCTTTAAATAGTATTGTAGTGAGAACATAATGTTCAAAATCATCATGAATAAAACAAATACTACATGGAGTAGTTAATCTGGTTAATAATATTTAAGAAATTAATAATTATATGTAAACGATTAAATTATAACACCTTCAGAAATTTTCTCATGCTTTAATCCTTCCAATATCATAATAAATATTTTTATTCTATGCAGTATTTAATGGCTATGAAAAAATATAATCATGTGGGTTATCAATAGAAAAAATTCTTTTTTGATATTTTATTTCCCCACATAATCTTTCATAATATTATATCTTCCTCATGTATTCTTTGTTCTATTATAGAGAAAGGGATTCTATAAAATGGATATGGATAATTAATTATCAACAATAAATGAATTACTTTCAAAACTAATATAAAAATATAAATATTTCTATCAAATATGCAGAATTATTTCACTTAAACTTGCTATAAATAAATTTTTATATTTAGTAATTAATATAGAAACTAAAATATTCATCATTGAACTCCCTAAAAAAATTACTATGAAAATAAATAATGAAACTAGTGTGTTTCATGGGTATTTTAAATCCTCTAAATTATAAATCTAAATAACTCTTTAACTAAAATTAAGGCTTTCTTGGAAAGAAAAAATGATGTTTAACAAACCATTTACACACATAATAATTATATTTTATTTTATCAACTGAAATTCCATAGTTTCATACTGAAATTCTTATACATGAAAGAACTAAACATAAAACTAGGTATAATAATAGATTACTATAATTATATTCTAATCATGCCTCAAAAATATTTATGTTCAACTGACTTACCTAGAGAGTATTCATATATTAAACTGAAATTAGTCATTAATGTATTCATTATTTTACTAGAATTAATTAAAAACCTCATTACCAATTCCTTCACATACATGCTATGATTTTGAACGTTATAATCATCTCATTAATAAATTTATATTCCTGAAACGATCATATATTCTTCCAAAATTTTCATATCTAATTCATTAGTCATCAAGTCAAAATATTATTTATAAACAAATTCACTATATATAAAAAATATAATATAACCAACATAAATCTATATAATCAAAATATTTTCGTAATACATTTAATAAAATAATTGGATAAACATTTACTTTTAGAAACTAATTGTTCATTAGAAATTATGAAAACATCTCATATCAATCGCATGATTCCTATATTAGTCCATATAGATATTTAGATATCATTACTTTATTTTTGTATTATCTTAATTATAAAAATATTATACTTATTAGAGATATAAATCACTTGATATATTTCTATTTAATAATTATTTATTCACATCCGTTTAATATATATAAAAACCTATATATGAATCCTAGGAAAATGAAATTGTATTAGATACTAATATTGAAACATGTGGAAATGTCTCACCATAGTCAATGAATTCCTCTTAAATATAAAATTTATGTAGTATTTTATCATTATTCCATTCAATATATCCATATTTGGCATATTTATTTTTGAAAATTCATTTATATATAATCATTGGATGATCATAAAGTGGCTCAAATAATTTACAAACATAATTCCTTCTAAACTATTTACGATCCTCTTGGATGGATATATCCCAATGATTATCTTTTAATTCATCTATAAAATCTTTTAGAACAATATATGAAATAAATATATAAGGTCAAATAAAATTCCTACCAAATTTCATGTCTTTAATCTTGATGTAATATATCTAACCACCCTTTATATTTGGTGACTTCATGTGTCTTTGATATGTTTTTTTGAACTATTCAATACTCCCCATCAATAGTTTTTTCTAATATATCCTTTAAATCTCCTAGAGTATTTAAAAAAATCAATCCTATCAAGAATAATTAAAATTCATCATATTCAAAAATATTAATCCCATAATCCATTTCATCAAAACAATAATTAATCAATTATTCAATAATCATAGTATTTTTTTATAAAATATGCAAGATTTAAATATTCTATAAAAAGCCAAAGACAATCCATCATCATATTTAGTAATAAAAATAACAAAATTATCCCTATTGTTAATAATAAATACTTTACACCCAAAAAAAATGAAGACCACAAAAAATTTTCTCTTACTTATATAAAACACATAGAGTGTCTTCTTCAAGATAATTATTTTAACACTTTTATTGGAAATGTATCATATTGTTTCAATAAATCCTATGAATAATAATCTAGTTAATCTATAATCGCTTATCCTGGTTATATTCGTCTCATAATTTGATTGTTTATTCCTTTATAAAACTTTGTATGTATACAGTCTTAATGGAGGAATAATTTTAAAAATAGCCATTCATTTCATATAATTTCCCAAACTCTATGTTGTAAAATTATCTTCCTCCATAATATCAAATATAAACAATCAAACAATCTTTTATATTATGATTTATATAATAGTAAGTATAAATTACTAATAATTATTCATTCTTGGAAGCTAGAAAATTTACCCAACAAAATCTATTGACCTCATCTATAATAACAAATACATAATTCTTTCCCATGAAGTAATAATTTTTAGAGGGTATAAATAAATCAAGATAAATAAACAAAAGTTTTCTACCAATGTTCACTAACATTATTGGATGAAATTACTTTGTGTGATGTTGATGTTTCATGAATAGATTAAAACATGATACTTCTTCACAATATGTTCTATAATGTTTAGTAAATTTTAATTCTTTAAAATCATTTAAATCGTCCAAAAGCATACATGACTGATCCTTTTATAAAAAAAATTTCCACATTATATTTTATTAATACTATACATGTTGAAATTTTATATCTATAAGGTTAATCTAATAAATATTATCCGTTTGTTTATCAGAAAATAAAAAAACATCAATACCTTATATAACATTCCCTGAGTAACCTCTTACTTAATAAAATGTATAAATTTTTATAATTTTAAATACATAAATAAAATTCATAATAAAATTCTATTATAATTAAATAATCATAAGGAATGATAATACATTTCTGTATGATTGTAAAAGGGATAACAATATCATTACCATTCTGTAAGAAGAAGGTGGATGATTAAATAATAAATATTAAACATTCCAATAATATTCCATATATAAATAACATCATAAAAAACATCATTACATTCCCCCATTTAAATAAATTTTATAACATGATTATTACCCATTTATAAAATGTGATGAGCATACCGTATATATCAATTTGTATATTGAAAAGTCAATACTAGAATAATATGATCGTAAGACATTGAGATAAAGAAGGTGGATGGTTTTCAAAATTATCTATCCCAATATGTGAGGAATGTTCTTAAAAGGGTTTTTATAATAGGAATTAATATCCTTATACAAAAATGATAGAATACCACATATGAAAATCATATGGAGAAATGTAACCAACGTATATGAAATTAGTTCAAAAAAAAACATACCTTAGTGAATTAAAATTTAGTTACCAAAAAACTACACTAACAATGAAAAAACTAAAACAATAGAAACTTGAATTAGAGAACACTATTTGGATTTTAAATTCCATAAAATATAGGTACCTAAAAGATTCATGAATGGGTATTAAATACATAATATAATGGAATTTGTGTGCACAAAAAGCCTATGATCTCATCTTTTCTAGGTATGTCTGCGTTTATTTTTTTTGAACCTATTAATGTTGGGTTTTATATTATTCTAAATACCATTGTGGTAGATCCTTTTCTTTTGGTGTGGAGATAATTTTACAATGAAAATGACCTATATTTTGTGGATTTATGTTTGGATAAATTACAGAATCTGGATATAAATGGGTAAAATAGATTATGAGATTTATCGATGGGTATAAAAATAATTGAAGATGATTCAGGTTATTTCTAAATAAGTTTGGCTAATATCAGTCTGCAATTTTTACATCATGAAAAATTTTCATGATGTGAACCTATTGTTGAGAAGATAATGTGAATTTTTTCAGATCATTAAAACATTAGAATATATAAAATTGTTTCACATCATCAAATGGTCGATCATGGATATTTTAACACCAGATGATGTGTTTTTTAGTATATCATATAAATAGGTAAAGTCATGTCATGAAACAGGTTCATTTCATGAATATATCAGTAACAATGGTTTTAAACCATGCAGTCCATATGATTTTATTTCGTCCACCATGAATACTTCTCTCGTAACCCCTTGAAAACTCCACATGATTTTAGAGTAATTCCTCCCCTTTCAGATATCTCAGTCTAGAATTTAATCTCTGGTTAGTCTATTTAAATTGGTTTACCCATTTTTCCTCTATTATTTTTCCTTCTAGTGTATTGATATCTTGAAAGTTGATTAATCTGGTTTTGATCTTGATGATTATGTGATAAATATTTTTCCTTATGATCTCATTTACCTTTTTCCTTCATTGGATTTACCTATTAGGAGTATTCACTGATTTCTAGATAATGGTAGGTGGTCTCGAAAAAGAGCCCCATGGTATATTTCTTATTGTTTAGTGTATTTAATATTATGTTATTATGCTGACACAACATGCACGTTGACTAATTAAATAATGGGAGATGATAATCATGTCTTTGGACTACTCATTGGATCCCTTTGGATCCTATAGTTATGTTACATGGCTTGTTAGTACCTATAGGGTGATCCTACCCTTGAACAATAATGAACTAGATTTTAGTTTACAATACATTTTATCTTACCATTATACCTCGGGTAATTTCTTGGGATAGATTGAAATAAGAAAATGCATTAACTTAATTGTTGGTTAGATTGACCATTGTGTCTTATGATTATATGTTTTGTTATTCTCTATATTATGACGTCTGTTATGACTCATGCTTTAATTATTATATAGAGGGCTTAGAATATTTTCATTCTTAACTTATTATACATAGGTTTTGGACCAGTTATATTATAATGATTATAAAGATGGATTTGCCCATTTTTATTTTTTAATTCTTACATTTAGGGATTAACATTGTTTCATGCAAAAATTATTATGTATAGGGATTACCCCATCTATAATATAATGAATATACAGAGGGATTGAAATAGTTTCATGTTTTAATGGTATATATAGGTCTTGGACCATTTTCATTTGGGAATTATTATATATAGGTATTGTCCTTGTTATCGTGAAATGCATATATACACGGCTTGGCTAGTAAATGTTGTAATGCTTAAAGTGCTTAGCATGATTATGTTTAAATGATTATATTAAATAATTTTGTCAGTATATGTCATTATTTCATGGATTTGTGGTTATATTTGTCATTTTAATGGTACATGGTTAGAGATATTCTATAAATATGTTAAATAAAGCATATTGTTATATTATATTTATGTATTAATTTATACTGTTGTTTCATAACTTTGTTTTATACACTTACTATCAGACTGGGTTTTTTAGTCATAGAGGTGTTGAATTACTTATTTAAGGTCACACCCTATTAATTCCACTATCTGTAACCCAATAATAAAACATAGAAATATGTTTTTACTAGGTAAAAGGACATTTCTGATGATTTTACCTTTCATGATGGGTTGAAACTTAGAGATGGGACCGACAAGGGATTTGGGACTAATGACTTTTGAGATTATTTGTGTTAAATTTGTCTTTTATTTTTATGAATTGAAACATTTAATTTTTTAAAACATTAACATGAAATTACATAGATCATTTTTATTTAGTTTATTCTTTATCTTTAATCATCCAGTTATATGATGTACAATTTTAACTATTTCTGTTAATCTTGAATTTTTTTTATTTCCACTTCATCGCAACTCTGTATGAGGGGGTATAGTCACCCCACTATATTATCTACACCACTTCTACAATTTTATATCATATGGTGAGGGGGGGCACATTTGAGGTCGAGTGACCATCCTAATTTGGCCATATTACAGAGTGTAAAATTAGGGGTCGTTACAAAGTGGTATTAGAAGAAGCTTAAATTTTTATTTTTTTACAATTTGGGATTGGTAGAAATGGAACTAAGATGTGTTAGAAAATGGTAATGAGATTTTTCATTATATTAACTTACCCATGTATGGTGTAAAATTCAAGTGTCTATGGATGGGATTGTTGTTCATGAGGTTTTCTTATCACAGTTTATATTATTTCACCTTGGGTGATTTACATGTGTGCCGTTATTATTTCTGTTGATTTATAATCACGACCCAGTGTGGAATGATTTGAGTATGAAATAATCACGATAGGCACATTGGGATATATATTGACATTCATTATTCATGATAGGGATATATTTATTTTGTGGGATGTATTTTCCTGTATGAACTATGAAATTATATTCATGTTATATCTGATGAAAAATGGGATAAATGATCAATTATTTCATGAAAATTCAATTGTTAATTCATATTTTGAGATACCCTGAGATATTGTTTCTCTGTTTTTTTTTCACATGTTGAGGTTGAAATTGATGTTATCCAAATTTTAAGGATCTTTTTTGTGTTATAAATTTAGTACCTCCTCATCATATTTGAATTGGGAATCAGGAGAGAAGAAATCTACATGACCATAATACAGTTGAACTATATATTTATGTAGCTCCTAAGAACATATGGATTTTCAGTTATGGAATATCTCCTTTACAATCATATGATCTATGGAATGGGATATTGATTTTATTGTATGTTTGATTTGTAAGATGAAGAGGGATTTTTGGATATAGAATGTTTCTATGATCAATGGAGAGGGAGGCCCTAAGAATATTGAGTTATAGACCAGGACATTCCACATGATCATTAAGAATTTTGAAACACCTATTAATAGGAGGCTGAAGTTTTCTAGTTATATGCTTTGTGGACCATCTAATCATTTTTGAAATAATCTGGGGGAAATTAGAGTCGCAGGAAAAGTTATCCTATAATGAGTTTTAGGAAACTTTTCTAATCCACATATATCGTTCAATGTTGTGGAGTGATAATTCTTGCCAATTCAGGCACCTAGCATAGGAGGCCATGTTAATGATGAACTATGTTGGATGTTTCACCAACTTTTTTCACATTGTGTCATATTTAGTAGATGATGATATATACTAGTTGAGAAATTCCCAGGATGGGATTCACTATTAGATTATGACCTAGATGAGAAAAAAATCTTGAGTGGTATTTTGGACAAGATCAATTAGTCTCTCATCATGGAAGGGAATCAGAGAGAATCTCTAAGTAGCGACTAGGATATTTCATCATGGAGGCCTATGAGTTCTTCTTTTGGTGGAAATAAGTTCATCAGTGAAATTTATTTCTATGTAAATGGCAGGTAGTGTAGATAGGGCAGTGCACAACCATCTTCGATCTATGTTCTATTACAGTGTTATCAGAAGAGAATGTTTGGATAAAAGAGGCATCAGTGTCCATTCCCTTCATTGTAGTGTCATTATTATGGAATTTTAGACCACCTATAGAGGTTTCATTGGGAAAATCAGTAGATTTATGGCATGGCATAAAAAATAGTACCAATGTTTGGGATGGACTCACCTACACCTTAGTAGATGGGTAGTTGGAGTTCCACTGGACATTCGGGTTGAAGTATGGGGAATGGTACCCTAGTGAAGGAGTGGAAGTACTAGGAATATGGAATAACATTGAAGAGTTAGACTAGAGTATAGGGGAGAAGGACAAGTCAATTACATGTTATATAGTTTACTCTGTCATGTTTGGATATAGGACCATCTACATTCAGATGTACGATTCTTGTATTATCTACCCTTATTTTTTTTATAGGATCCTCAAATTCCATTACATATATGTTTTTTTAAAATTTCTCAGTCCTGATTTTTGAATTATTGGATGGTGGATTGACTATAAATACACCATTGGGAGTGGGATCAGAGAATATCAATCAATTCATGGAATGTTCTATAGAAATTGCTGGTTATTGATTCTATTTGGAAATGTTTGAACAGTAAATAATAAGTTTGATTCGATTCTCGGTATGTATTGGTTAGTTTTATACAAGTCTCAAATCAATTGTAATAATATGAGATTTACCTTTATATCTCCAGATAGAGGAATCTGTATTCACCAGGGTGAGTGGGACATCAAGCTAGTCATGAGGGATTAATTCAATTCATATTGTATTATCTCATAGCTCATATATCATGTATTAATATATATGATGATGAATGAATACGGATATTTTTTAACTAGTAGTAGACTATATTCAGGTTGTTTTCCTAAATAGTTCTATGGAATAAAAGTTGGGTGATGGATCATGTTCATGATCTACTTAGTGATGGGAGTAGAGCCAATTTCTATTTATCCGTACAGGAATGAAGTCGAAGAGCATCATGAGTGTCCATTTTAGTAATAAAATCTCAATGATAAGGGTTTCATATAACCTAGTACATCATTAAGGGATTATTTTGTGTTATTCTGTAAGAAGATTGATGTTCCTTTACACCTGTGTGTAGTCAATTGGATATTGAGCCAAATGATATGATTTTCTACAACAGTCTATATCAACCACTTTAGGTGATATCTATCAAGAATTATCCTTCCCAAATGAATATGATGGATTCTGTTGTACACGGTTTATCATTACACTATATTTGTGGTTATTTACGTGTTTTATTTTTAAAGAGGGATCTACTAGTGTTATTATTTTTATTATGATAAATATGATCATTATATTGTCATATGAACCAATAACTTTCTCTAACAAATTTAATAATTTAATAAAATTATTATTCTCCCTATCGGGTGATAGATCCTTGTTGAGGATGGGTGGTCGTTAAAACGATATATGTCATGAGATATTTTTTTGTTTAATCACTAAGACATTTATATGATTATTTAATATTTTTATTAGAGGTTTTGAGGAGAATCCTATATAAATTAATTATATACTCACTCCTCTCTATATAAATGTTGTTTCTACATATTTTTAAATGGTATTTCACGATCATAACGGATATTTCTATCTCATGGAGATCATTGGAGTTTGTATTTGGTCATCCAATTTTTTATTTGGAACATGTTTGTGGTATTTTATATTTCATATTATCATTTATATATTTTAATTAAATTTATTATGCAAAGACATGTACCCACACTCCTAGATCTGGTTCTCAAAGACGCATACTTTATATACATTATTATATTACAGCTATAAAATCTGGGATATAACTATAAAAAATAACCAATTAATAATGATTATTTTGCATATCACAACTAAGGGATATTTTCAACAATACTACATTATTTAATTAGAAAACCAAAAAACTGATAAATTCCATGATCATTGTATCGAATGGAAAATTGGTTCATTAGTTATTAAAAGAATTAATTCATTGAAAGCTTCAATGTATTAAAAAAATTAATTCACATCTATTAAACTTATAAAAGATTAATGTGTACTACATTTCTACATAATTTAGGGAAATAGAAACATCAAAAGACATAATGTCAAACACAAGTTATGGAAACAAGTATCTAAATATACCATGACATAAATATGGCATAAATACTATGGAATTACTAGGTAAACTAAATGAGGCCAAAATAAAATTGAATTTAAATCATTCCAGGTATATGAACATTTTTAAAAACATGGATATTAATAATATTTATCTTATAATGATGGAATTCATAATTCTAAACATAAAAACCCAACTATCAAGGCCATGTTCCCTGACATTTTAAATATCATTGAGACTATAGTGAATAAATACTTATCTGAAGGCCTTATTCGAAGGCATTGTCTCATTATGGGAAGAATAATACACTAAAAACCACCCTATTTTCTATTGTTAGAGTTTTTTATACATTGAGGGGAAATTTAATTTTAGGCCCCACCCATGACCGGATTATGTCTAGTTCATTCACCATAAGAATCATCGAGATAATTCATAACATTCCCTAAGAAAAATCATGCTCAATAAGACATAGATATCAATGTAATGAGAAATATAGAAATCAAATATATAATCAAAATGTGTTTACAATTTATAATTAGGATGAATGAAAACAATTTTCTCCATGTCAATAAAATGGGAAACATAGTCATAGCTCATCATGAGAAAAAAGGTTTATGGATTTACTATGTATTGTAAAATTCCCAATAATAATAAAAATCATAAAACAAAATATTGAATTATAATACTTTTCATGGTGTCAATAAAGGGGATAACATGATTATAGCCAATTTATGAGAAGAAGGTGAATGGTTAATAATTTATAATCATCTAATCAATAATTATCTATGTTGGAATAGGAAAATCAGAAGCACAAATGTTTTCCTAGTGGAAATTGAATGTTAGTACTTCTGGGAGAACGCCATCTAATATTAATTAGTTAATATATCATTTTAAAACAATATATTTCATTAGTTATATGGAAAATTGAATACTATAATAACATGAGAATAATCTAACAAGAGAAAGGAGGTGAAAGACTTTGAAATGACATATCCCTAGAAGTGAGGAGCATTCATTAGAATTTTTATATTGTTGGAATTTATATCCATAGAAAACAATGTGATAATACCTCATAATATAATTAAATTTAATAGTTTACCCAAATTATTTTAAATAATTTTAATTAAACATCAAAACTCATTTAAAATAATTGAGTTACCAAAAATCCTCAATGATGTGGGAAAAAATGAATCGGTTTCCACATGAAAAATGAGACATTATTTGGATATTAAATCCCATTATATTTAAATATTATAATAAAAATTATATCCCACATTATTTATTACACTATAAAAAGTAATCATGGGTCACAAACTATATTATTTATCAATAAATCATAATTGAGACTACGTAAAACCTTGTGGTTAGAGTAACACTTTTAGAACAAAAACCTTTGACTGTAAAAACATGAAATTATTATTTATGAAATAAGAGTAAACTAGATTCACAATACAACATATAAAATTGGAATTATAGACACAATGAAAATTAAAATAAGTTCATAAATACAATTCTTCTTTTAATGAAGGGAAATTAAGATGAAACCCCATAACAAGTCTCAGATTCATTCTATTCGATAGATAACATCCAAAAAATAAAAATGAGTTTATTATATACCTTATTTTTAAACTTATTCATTTTGATTTAACTTAAAATTGACCTTATACTATTATACTATATTAATGTATTATATAATTTTCTTGGATATGTAGGTTATTTAAGGTTGTTCAATCAATTCCTCATTACACATTATGTAAGTTTCCAATAGTTTAAATCATTATTATGTGGATTTATAATTTCTAGAATAATTTTTTTTGGATATAGTATTTTTATGTATGTCCATGATGGGTGGTGATGACAATTGAATCTCATTGCTTGTAGATGTGCTAGTTAGCATGATTAGAATTTCCATTTCTCAACGAATGAGTGGGATAGAGGGTAAATGATGATTTGATATCTCAAAATAATATTTCTATTACATATATAATATATTTTCATCCATTAATTTCGTTATATCATCCATTAAGTGATGTTAAGAAGAACTGAAGATGTCGATTTGTGGAGCCAGTAGTCTATGCAACACACTAACAATGCCTCTGTTTTTCTTAGCTGATAAGAAATAATAAATAATTGTTATTATATTAATATAATACAATATATGTATAATAATTATACTGATTTAATTATATAGTTATGGATATATAATATTTGGAATAGAAATATAAATGATAAAAATATAAGGATCTAATACTTATGTGAGATAGTTGATCATTCTTTGGAATACTCCTTAGAATTGAAGGGACTAGGCTAACATAGATTGACCATGATACGAATATAGTGTGAAGGACATATAGGGTAAGATACTTGGGAATATATTCAAGAAAAAGTTTCATTTTTTGTGTATTTCGGAATGTTTGTATGTTATCCCATTTTGTAAGGAAGGAAAAGAGAACCTTTTGAAAACCCCTTTATATTTTAATAATGTCATGAGGCTATTCTAAGGTAAATGATTCCAGTGAATCTAAATAATAGATTGTGGGTTATATATTACTCATTAAATACTCAAATGTATATTTTTATAATTTTTTTAAATATTTTATTGAGTCTTTACCATTATGTTTTGACATTTTACACATTTTTTTTAAAACTAGTAATCTATATTTTAACTAAGTGATTTTATGTTTTATTAAACATACACAAATACCAATATAACCCAATTTTTTGTGTTTTATAAAAAATTACATTTATTTAATATAAAAAAATTTCTAAACATTATAAAATTACTGTTTGTTTAAAAAAAGATAATGTGTATGAAAACAGTTTTAGTGTAAAAAATAAATTTTGACCACTATAAATTCCCAATGCTTCCAGCATTTATTATCAATTAAATGTGTTTTAACATATTTATTAATGTTTTCATAAACAATATTAGATTAAATATTTAAATTATTTACATTTAAATTATTCAATATAAATTACATGATATTAGTAAAACAATAATTTTAAAATAATCATTTCACCATTTGTTTTGGAAATTTCCCTTTATCACAACAATAAAAATTTTATAACGGATAATAAAGATCGATATATTAAATAATTTTAAAATTATTATTTCAAATATGAGATTAATTTTTATCCAATTAACATATTATGTGTAGGGAAATTAATCTTAACGTTATCTTATGTAACATGAAAAAATCAATCTTATAAAAAAGTTTATTTTTAAGCATAATGTTTATGTTATGGAAATATTAATCAATATTATTGATTATAATTATATTTAGTGGATTAAAATTGTTTGATTAAGAGTTATGTGTTCCTAAAAGAAATCCAAAAACTAATTTATACCATGCATAATTATTTTTCACCAAACAGATGGAAAATAGTCTCTATAAAATATTACGTGATTTTTTTAAATGATATTAATAGGTTTTATAAATTGACATAGAAATTTCCAAGGAATTATTTTACTTTTTTAATATATATATTTTATATATAAAAATTATCAAAAACATCTAATTCATATAAATGTGATGGTATTAGACAAATCAATATGTTTTACTATTAACATAAAAATCCATTATTTTACAAAAATCCAAAAAAAATAATCCTAAGACAATTTTTTTTAAATAAAAATATTCTTTTCACTTTTTAAAATTAAATAACTAATCTTTCTTAATTAAATTTAGGAAAAAATATTTATTATGAAAAATTGTATTCATTAGAAAATGAAATTTTCAAATACTAAATGATTATTTTATTATTTCATATTACTTACCTAAAAAAATTTTTTATAAAATTATTAATATCTAAAATAATTGATAAATAATAATATGTCTCTTGAGATTGATACTTTTATAACATAATGTAATTTTTTTTTGGAAAATACCTTTTTGAAAAATAAATTATCTTATTAGTCATTTTTTTAAACTCATTGAATTCCATTAATATAATAAGTAGCCATTATTTTCTATTTATAATTATATATAATTTATAAAATAGTTATTTAAAAATATTCTTACTAATTAAACAACTTGGTTTTTAATAGTTATAATTAAATATCTATATTCTATATAAATATATCAAGGTTTTATTTAAATTTGAGGCAACATGCAAAGTAGGTATAAAAAATTGACTTATATAAAGGTAATAATATATTTTAATTTTGGTGTGTTACATTCTCCTTATTTATATAAATTGTATCTTCACAATTTTAATCATTATTTCAACATAATTTCAATAGAGAACTCACATATAGTCATACACAAATAGATGATCATGGGTTTATTTATTATAAGGAAGGATATTTATCTATAGAGAAATTTACTATAAGAGATTTATAAAGAGTGTTAACCCATTCTTAATTTTATATAGAATTATACTAAATGTGGATGGATCCATGGGGAATATCCTTCTAAAAACATGAAAATGAATTTTATGATAATCATGAAACAAGTAGTTTTTATTTATAACTATATATCCTATAGTTGGTGAAAACATACATGACATATGACAGTAGAAAATCTAAAGGTAAAACTCACCATTTAATTTAGTAGTAGTTGTGGCATAGGGTTTTACTAGTCCTCCTGGTTGTTAGTGACTATTTTCATTATTGTCCCTTGGATATTTATATTGAATATAATTACACCAAACTCTCTTATAATTGAAATAATATATTTTTGTACCTTCACTATTTCCCTTACACATTAAAATATGATTACTTTCTTCACTTGATCCTTTATGAGGCTCCATCTTTATGTTATTTTGTGTGTCTATGACATCAAAAACATATATATTCTTAATCATAATTCAGGATATATGGTATGTAATAATTACATGATTTACCACTATAGCCCATATCTCTTCAAGATATTCATTGGGGTAATATCTACATTATCCATTTCATTAGTAGTTAACATGGTTATTTCTGTATTCCACCATTAATAAAATGAAAATAGTTAACATGTGAGAGAATCATTATATGGGTATAATCCTAAAAAACCATAAGAAATTTTCCTCAAGATATCCTATATTATAAAACTACCATGTTAGACTATAGTTTATAAAAATCAAATTATATCAGACTGAGTTCAACTTATGAAACACTTAGTTTAACATAAATCATACTTGGTTCAACCAAGTTCAAATTTATTTTAATTTTCCCATAATTATCAACAAAATAGTTATAATAAAAACCCCAATTATAATGAACATTCGTAAAACATTCTAAACCAAATTATAATTAAAATATATGATCTCAAAATACAACTTATACATACACTAATTACCTCAATCATTCCTATAATCATATTCCAAAGTATATATATACACCAATTATATACACTCAATAACATAATTTTTTTTTAAAACCAATTTTAATCTCCGTGAAATAAAGCCACAATGTGATTATATATCCCACCAAAATCTGACTCTATATTTTACCCTCAAATGGTATTAACATCATGTTCATAAAAAAACACTATTAAATATATATCAGAATCCCAAAAATGAGATAAAATTATTAAAAAATATCATGAATAAATTATAAATCCCAAGTTTACCAACTAATATCTTACTTGAAACATCACAATCAATCCACCCTTTATTATCTAAAAATCACATGTATATTAAACATAAGAGTTATCCAACCTTAATAACATGTTCTAATATAGTTATCCCTACAGATATAATTTTCTTAAAAAGAAATTTTAAAGGTTATTAATAAAATTTAATGTATGTTTCCATGACATTAGAGTAAAATAAATAAATAAAAATAATTACATGCCTTACTTGATTCTCTAAACTTTTATAATATACCAAAAATATTATTGATAACTATCACTCACTAATGATAATAACATATATTTTCAAAATTATTAAAATATGAATCCTACTAACTTATGTAACACTACCAAACTCACATTTTACATCATATTAGGTATATACTATATTTCATGACCATTTACAAAAATTCCATCATTCATTTATAAGACATAATTTTTTCTAGATATATATCATTATTAAATTCTTCTTTATGATCATGTTTCATCAAAATACTAAAAATAAAATTTTTATAAATAGAAAAACATAAAACCAAATATGTATTCTCTTATGAAATGATTTTATTAAAAAATTATACTTTTAAATCAACTTGTATTTCTCCTGGTTGAATACACAGTCATCCTTCGTAATTTTTTCATTTGGTTGTTTACCACAATCATATTCAAATTTATCATAGTACATCATAAAGATAATATTAATTAACTAAATAATATCTCCTAGGTGTGTCTATCTAGAAGTTTAGTACGACCTCTTTTACTTACACCCGATCAATGTTGATTTATTTTCCAACAAAAATTCTTTTATGTTATTTCACCAAGGTAAAAATTTTCTGTAACTACATTTCAATTTTTAATATCCAATCATGGATTTAATTTCTTGTAAAACTAAATACTCAATACATTACCAAAACTTTAGGATTTAATACTATTAATAGACATATTCTTAATATTTTCACTGAAGATATCTCATCCTAATCCAAAAATAAAATGTTATTTAACTTTAACATTAAATCGCATACTATACCAATTGTTTATTAATACCTATGAAATTCTGATAAAAAAACATATCACCCATCGATTTTCCTTAACAAGCATCATAATATCTAAAGTAATCCAATCCTTTAGTTTGACACTCACATGGATGCACCAAACTCCGACTCCTATATCAAGAGCTCATAAACGCATACTTTAAATAATTACATACTTTATTTTATTACATCTTTAATAGCCTAGATATAACTATATGAATATTCAAATCAATAACGATTTGTAAATCCTTTATATATGAAGGTTATTTTACAGATAATATCTTTAATAATTATAATATGAAAGTAAAGGAACATGTTCCTTATATCAAATGGGTAATTTTCCAATTATATATGAAACCACTAAATTCATAAAAAGTCAACAATGTCTCCCACAAAATTATTTCACGCGTTTCATCCTTCTAAACAAGTCACTTATAATAAATTTATCCATTACCAATGGAATTTAAAATAAAAAAATAAAAATATCAAATGCCCAGTAAAGGAGTAATATAACTTTCGAAGTCAGGGAATAAACATTCCATAAATAATGTGTCAAGAATCGGTAAATAACATGAATTCAGAATAAAATTGAAACTAAAATAATTTTGTACCCAATTAAATTGAATAAAACATGCATGTCACTAATAAAAATTTCCCAATTATGGAATGAATAATTTTAGATATCAAAAAACTTATATCAAGGCCTTATTCAATGACTCATTACTTATAAATGAGACTATAGTCAAGGGATCATATTATCAAGACATTGTGCTAAGACACTATCCATTAATGGGAAGGTACATACCCCCAAAGCAAACCTGTATTGTCTCTTTATACTTTTTGATGCATCGATTGGTTATATAATTTTGGGTCTGACCCCTTGCCTGATTATGTATAATTCATTAACAATAAGATATATCATTATATTTTATACCAGTACTGGTTGGATTTCTTAATTAGAAAAACGTTGTTATCCATATATGAGACATAAAAAAATAAAATCCATACTCCACCTCTTTCAGTAGATAATAGTCATCAAGAATTATAATATTTTTCCCATGTCAATAAAAGGAAAAACAGAATAATAACCCATCCAGAGAAAGATATTGGAGCATCAAACAATACATGGTTAACATGATAATAATCATCTGTTTTAGGATAATAATATATGGGTTTCCAATAATTTTCCCTAGGTTAATAAAATGGTTATCATGATCCCAAAAAATTCATAGAAAAAAAGTGGATGGTTAAACAATACATAGTCAAGTTTTAAATTATCATCTATATTGGAATAAAAAAATACATACCGAAAATAATGTTCCAAATGTTGGTAGAATAAAAATATTTCTTTATGAACATTATCCAATTTAATATATGGAAAAATTTAGGATCACACCATATAGAGTACTTGTTATATTGAATAAACAATACTATAATAACATTATCATAATCCAAATAATGAGCAAATGTTGATAGCTACAAGAGGACATATTCAAAAAATTGAGAAATATTCATTAAAGGTTTTATGTGGTAAGAATATATATCCCCATAAAAAATGAGATAATACCATATAATAAAATCAAAGGGAATAGTTTACACAATTATATAAAATAAGTTTAAGGGAATAAAATAACTCAATGAATAAAAATTAAGTTACCAAAAATCCCCACTTCTGGGATAACTAATTTTTCAAGGGCCACATGAATAATTGGGCATGATTTTTCTGGTAAATCACACAAAATAGAAGGTGTGTGATAAAAAAATATCCATCTTAAGTGAATACACCATATAAAGGGAAAATTATTTACGAAATGTATTATGTCTCAAACAAATTATAATTGAGACCAATGAAAATACTTATGATTTGAGTAAACATTTTGAATTATAAATCCTTAGGAGTTATAAAATTAAATATATATTCGTATACCATGAAATAAAATGGATTCATGACACAATATAAAAAATTAGTTGTATAAATTCCTTGAAAATAAAAATAAATTAATAAATACAATACTTGTCTCAATAAAGGGAAATAGATCTCGAAACCATTTCCTTATTCTAGAAAAATTTTGTACATACTCTGAATTTTATTTGTTGAACCAAAGGTTACTTTAATAGGATATTTACTAATATGGGATGTATTAGAGTTAGAAACTCATTGGTGTTTCCCCACTTAACTGTGAAACTCTCACTGTCCTAACTGATCACAACCTCTTTTATTATAAATGTCACTCATGTGTTTACCTATTACATAATGATATGATTAAATGGTGTATTTATATTAAACTTATTCGAATAATATCAATGATTGGTGGATCTATATAAAGTGAGTGTTTTCTTGTAAAATATAATACTAGAAATAAAATATGGGAAATGAATTTTACATGGTTTAACCGCACTGGGCTATGTCAAAGGAGAATAAACTTTTGTTTTATCGATGTCCCAAAATCCCCTAATCATCAATAGTCTTTTGGAATAGTTACTTTTCAATGGTCAATTCATTATAGGATCACTGCCATTATAAAATTTATAGTCTGGCTCACTACTACCCAATGGTTAACCCTTATGTCCTCTCCTTTTTCTCACAACATCGGGATGGAATGCTTTTTGTCGCCTAGGAAACTACATGCCTATACTATCTAATAGTTAATGCATTTAATATTTCCTATTGATCATCACACTCCTCCTTTAATTTTTTTTTTGAATTTCACCATTTTAATAGATTAACATTCCCTATTAAACTAGACTTTTAGGAATACCACATTCCTTTATAAAACTCTTCAAGAAGTGAAATTACATTATGTTTTCCAAAACAAAACACTTTCACAAAACCTTTGCACCAAACTTATGAGAACTTCCTATTATTCATAAAATATTATAATTTGGTGGCACTAATGATGTTTTTTCAAAACTCAAAATCTTCCATGAATCATTGTAAACCATTGCAAAACCCCTTGGTCAAATCAACACTGTTCCTTTAATCATGAAACATATGTTCATATGAGTCCTTCACACATGAAAAACCTTAAAAAACTCTTACATGAATTTATATCATTTTGATTTTGAAAAATTATATATTATTTAAATGAGCAGGGTAGATAAATATATATATAGATATTTATACACCTTCACTAAACATTCTCACTCACCACTGTCTTTTTTTCAAACTCATCATAAATGTTTTCAAAAAACCCTATCTAAAAAAAATTAGATAAATGTTCCATTAACATAAATTCTCATTACAACATAAATTACAGCCTCTTTTCTAGTCATGAATATTCTTTTTGTATTATAACATAGTGGTTTTTTTCAATTTGAAACAATTCTCATAATTGCATAACATATTCTTGAAACTTCTCATAATAGCGTAACTTTCTATATTTTTATTTGATGGCTCAATGTCCGTGTTGAAACATTCTTATGAAATTAACCAATACTTTATGACACTAAAATTTCAATAATTCCACGTGCTATCTATATTTTCATGATGAAGTAAAAAAAATCCATCTTCTGTGAAACTTATACCTTCACTACACCAAACATTAATGAATTCCATTCCTCTATCATATTTTCATGAAGTAGTTATGGAAATATAGGTTCTCATATTTTTTCGATATATTCAACCCATCTCTTGGTATTACCAATATCGACATTCCAATCTCGTATATTACTTTATTCACTCGAACAATTTCCCTCTATTGGTAATAACCCCATATCATGTAGTCGTTGAATTGGTGAACATAAAATTTAATGTGATTCACCACACCATTCCAATGGAGACACCCCTTTCAACACACTAAATCACGAGGGTTGAAAGTTATGGGGTTCATAATAATTCCAACACACAACAATTGGAAACACCAATTCTGATTTATGTCCAAAAATCTCTCCCTTGGAATTTGTAGAAATGACTTTCATGAATGCTTTGAAAATATCTCGATATAAACTGATGACACATTGTCAACACTGGATTTCCATGAATGGAAATACAACTTAATGGTTGATGTTGGAAATTGATAACTATTATTTCAAACTATGGGGAATAGGATATGAACACTTCATCAACCCTGTTGGAAACTACTATCATTTTAAACTCCTTACATGATTTTTTCTGATTGAACAAATATCTTTACCATCATCATATTTATGGCTTTCACATCCTACCCCCCCCCATGTTGAGTCTCACACAAACACAGACATATTCATGATCATTTATTTTCTAGAAAGAATATACACATGGGTTCATTATCCTTTCTTCTCTACCTTTGATATCAAATCCAAAATACACTTAGAACCAGATATACTAGATATAGAATCCTTATAAACCTGTACATTAGAAAAAAGGGGTGTTACTTTCAACATTGTTATTATTCTTCCCCTGTATTTTTTATGTTATAAAAATAAGCTTCTATTCTTTATAAACAATTATTATCCAGAATTACATCATTTTAATATATATCCTTCATCAATGATGTGTATAGGTTTATTTATACTTCTACCCTTTTCTCAACAAAGTCCCCTCATTTTATGGAGAAAAATAATTATCCACTCACGATATGTAACTCTTCCTTTGGATAATACCATTAGTGGGTCCCATAAACTCACATATTCTCTTTCATAATTTCATTATATGTGAATTATTTTCAAATAAAACATTCCTAGTAAAAACATATTTTATTTATTTCTGCATTCAATAATATTTTCAATGGGTGAGCTTACCACTTAGAAAATATCCATCAACAAAATCAATAATCTAACTATGTTTGTATTTGTTGTAGGAATCAAGTGATATATTTAATAACACCACCATTATCAATTTCACTAATTTACTTCCAAATATATCTTATATCCATATAAATGTGTTTCTTCCAACTAATTATTCCATATATCTTCTTAAGATCTAGATAAAATTTATATACTATTTTTTGAAACTGATACCAACTCTTACTGATATAAATATGATGGATGTTATCATTCAATGAATATTTGTTGATTATAAATGTGAAATGATGACCATTTTGTAAAACTTTTAATATTACCACCTGAATTTTACTTGTTAACTAATTAATTCCATCATCAATAAGTTGTCTTTCCTTGTCTTCTTGGAGTACCATATGTCAACTTTTTATCTCAAAACACCATTTGAATTTCTCATCATATTCATATAATATAGAACATGAAATCAGAATGACAGTTATCCAAAAAAATATACCCTCTGATATCCTAATAACAGTTAGATGATATCATATAATAGATAAAAGAACAAATAAAACATGAGATCACATTTTTTAATTCCATATTATTTTTTCTTCAATATCTGATGTCAGATAAATTATACTCATTTGAAATCAATTCCTCATGAATATTGATAACTCTTGACATCGATTGAAATATCAACTCTCAATTCCTAATTCCAATTAATGGGACTCCCAAATACATCACTGATTATTCTTCTTTATTATTCAAAGCGATTATAGATATAGTCTAATTACATCTTATTCTGATTTCAATCAGTTGAAATTATGGAAAATGTCACCAAAACACATTGAATATTTTCATGTTATTTCCCCATGGATTTATTATACCCTAAAGGCTAAAAATATCAAAATAACTTAATAAAATTTAATAACATAGGGATATGAGATGTTTCACATCCTCAGGTTGATGAATGAGGCTAGCCATATTTGGTCACCACTTTAGTATCAAAATTTTCATTCAAACTTTTTAGATTTGAGGATTAGAATTCAATTTCCTCATCGGCATCTTCATCTTCATAAATAATCTTTATGGAAATATTATTCATGTCTTTTTTAGTGGACCTCCTTTTAGTGATTTCACTAACACAAAATTTATTTTGGATGTTTTCTTTGTACTTACCTTTTTCTATATTGGGAATCTCATTTACTTCATATCCCAACTCATAAACTCTTCTTCCTTTGGTATTCTTACCAAAAAGGACCTCCTCGCATGTTATTTGTGGTATCCTTCTTGTCAAAATATTCTTGTAGCATTATTTATCCCTTATTGGTTTATCATCTTTCATGGACCTTGTCTTATTTAGGGATGTATCTTTCATATGATTTTTTTAAATATGTTATGTTTTATAATACGTTTTCTTCTCTTTTTGGGAACCTCCATATCCAATATCATATTTATAATTCACCTTAAAACTATTTTTTTACTTTTATTTGGAACACCCATAGTTCTCTTCTTCTCTTTCCAGGTTTTAAATTTTCAAATCTCCATTAATAAATCATCACATATGTATTCATTATCAATAATTATATCCACAAATAATGTTTTCTTCAATGATGGATCTTTCATTTCATTCTCATCATTTATTCTCACAGCTAAAGTAGCTTCCAAATTTTATATTCAGGGTTTTTTCTTTCTTTACTAGAGGGATAATGTGAGTAAACAAATTTTGATTACCCATGGACCTTTATTTTATATCCATTATTTTCCACAATAATGGTGAATATTATATCCAACATAAAAGAGTCTATTTTATGGAAAAAAGTATTCTCATCAGTTAAAGGAATAGAGGGATTCCTTATCATACTTTTTATTCACCTTATATTGTAATTTTTATCCATATAACCATCATCAGAATAGATAAAGTGTCTATCATTAAAACCATAATTCATATAGAATACCCTTGATTTATATGTAATTAAAAAATATGATCTCCTTACATAAATAAATTTCTAATTCTAGAATTCAATCATAGTATATCCCATGATTCCACAATAGTATCACATAGTGGCTACCTTCCTCAAAGTTTCATATCATACAAGTTTGGAATGGTGACTTCTCTTACTTTTTGACAATGATTTTACACATTTTATTATTCTAGTTATTGATTATCACATAGTATATATTTTTTTATTCTCATTAGAGGTGTAAACCCTTCTGTCTAGATCTTTTATCATCCCCTCATTGTCCTTCAATTGAGAAGTCATATTTATCATACTTGATCTTTCTTCGGTTTTGGACTATAACAACTATTCATGTTTTGTTTTGAGAGGGATAATATTTTCTTTCATATACTTTATAGAGGACACCTATTTTTCCACATCATGTGAATGTTCATCAAGTAATCTCCTTTGACACTTCATTATTTCACCCAAATTCATAATGTCATCATTCTATGACACCGTTACTTGCATCAAAATTTTTTTCTCCTAAACCAAATCTACCATGTGTTCAAAAAATTCATCATTAGTATCCCCCATATTGTGAACATCATTTGAGATAAAGATATTTTATTTTGATCAAGGTTTACACTCTTACACATTGGATGAAATTACATATAATTCCTTATCATGAGCATAATTTTTCTCCCCCATATTTATAGGCACGTTATTTAGACTTTTATTGATAATTTCTAATTTTTTTACATGAATTTTAAGAACATTAACACGGATCCATTGATATTCATTCTTATTTCTCATCTCAATGTCTATTTCATTCATCATATAATTTATATCCTCATATTTATGAACAAATTTCAACATTTAATATCTCAAATTATTATCATCATTAGTAGTTCTAACATCTATTGTCATATTAAGCTCTTTAGATAGACCTATAGCATCATTTTACGAAAAAGTAGAAAAAATCAAATTCGTCCATACCAACTGTTTGTGATCCACTAGGGTCCTTTTTCCTCAGTCACAAACTACTCAAAATCCATTCCATTATATGCAATTCAATATGAGTTTTACTTAATTTTTAGATTCTTTTCCATTCCCCAATTGTACTAGAAGAAAATAATTCATCTCCAAAAACCAATCAAATTACTTCAGGTCACAAAAACATAAAGAAGATAAACCTTCCCCCTAATACTAATTATTAGACCCATATGGGACTTTAGTGAGAGAATATTTGAGACTGGGTGTGGATTATGGTATTAAACTTTTACGCATTCCCACATGTTCCTATGAATAAATCACTATCCAAACCAATGTTAACAAAACATATTAGTGGGATTACTATTTTTTCACCTATTATGGGATGATCCAATTAACTAGTGTGATTATCTTATCATTATACCAATAAGATCTATGATTTATCAATTTACATCCAATGAATATCATCATAAAAAGTTTCAGACAACCAAGAACACAAGATACAATAATTTCACATGGTTCGCCCATACTGGTATACATCGATGGACCTCACACTGATATTGTGTTGATGATCCAAAGTCCACAAATATTTACTAGTCTTGAGGATAAAATGATTTTGATGATTTCACTCCATTATTGGTTTTCTACATTTATAACATTTACAGTAATTCTCACTACAACCCATGGGACACTCCCTTTTCCTCATCCTTTTCTCACTAAATTCGTGTGGAATTATTTTTGGATCACAAGAAAATACGTGTCTTCATTTTTTGTTATTTTATTTACTAATAAATTTCCATTAATCTTTACTATTGTCTCTTACAAACTAGTTTTTAATATCACCATTTCAACTACTTCACATTCCCTATCGAACAAATCGTTAAGGAATACTGAATTACTTTGTAATAGTCTTCTATAAGTAACAATCAATTTATATGTCATGGAAATTATCACATTCATGGATCCTTTGCACCACTTTTGATAAAATTTCATCTTTTCCATTTAAAATAATACTTTCATTAAACTTATAGTCTTTTCAAAAAGTCATGACATTTCATAAAGATTTATAATCCTTTTTGAAACCCCAAGGATAGATTCAAACAAATTCTTTCTTCATAAAACTTATAATCTTATGAATCCTTCAAAAAATAAAAACCTTTGAAAAAATTATTCAAAAAATTAGAACCCTTGGATCTTCAATGAGTTTGGAATCATAAAATTATTGGGATAATGAACTATTTATAGAGTTTTTCCCACTTTCACAAATCTTTCTCTCTCACCATCTTCTTTTCATGTAACTCATTGTACCTATTCATGAATCTCCCTATCTTCTTGAACCATCGATGAATTTGTTCATTTACAATTCTTATCTTAATAATTTAACATACTACCTTTTTTAATTTTCAAAACATCTCATAATTATATAATTTACTCAATTTTTTGCATTTATAATACTTATCATAATCTCAAAACATACCACCTTTTTCATTTGAGAAACTTGTCAAAATTGAATAACATGCTATATTTTTCATTCATGACTCGGTAAGTTTTTTGAAATATTATTCCATGATTCTATAAACCTTTACGACACCCAACTTTGGAAAATTCGATGACTTTTTTATATTTTCATGAGGTACTCCTATAAATACATATTTTATAAAACTTATACCTCTATGAAACCAAATATTCATTAATTACATACCTTTTACTTATTCATGAGCCAAAATTGGAAATATAGGTGCTCCCTTTTCTTCAATATCATTAACTTATATCTTAGTATTATCAAGGTCAACATTCTCTGCTCATACATTACTTCATAAACTCCAAAAATTTCCCTCTATTGGGAACATCACCAACTCATAAAATCATTAACATGGTGAAAATAAAATAAAACGTTCTTAACAACAACAAGTTAATATAAATAACACATCTAAGGAAAAAACATACTATAGTTGACAATGATTGGGCTGACAAAGAATCAAACTCAAAACACATGTAAAAAATTATCATCGGTGTCCAATAGTCATGAATAATAAAAATGATTTTATTATATTCCTTCTTCAGAACCTAATTCATATTCATTTAACATAATATTATCCTTTTATTATCATATTCCATAAAATTATTATATAGTTTTATTTCCTATGTCTGTTACGTGACGTTGTTTGGTGAATTTTCAAAAAATCCTTATATATGTTGAACATGATAGAAAGGGTTGTGAAAAAGATTCATAATTTCTATAATACCAAGAGTTATGGGAAAATTGTTTATATATTAAATATAATTTTATGGACAACCATGATGGGTGATGATGAAAATTGAAACTCATTTCTTCTGGAGGTGGTAGTTCTCATGTACACATGATTAATGTTTTTGTTCTTGAATAAATTATAGGGAAACTGGGTACATGATAATTTTTCATTTAATAATAATATTTATATTATACTTGTAATATTTATTCATACATTAATGGTGTCGACGTAAGATATAATATTTCACTTTGTGGAGGTGGTAGTCCCAACAATGCACTAATAATGCATTTGTTTTTCTTATCAGATGAGGAGGAATAAATATTGGTTATTCCATTAATATAAGAAATTATAATTATAATAATTATAATGATTTATTTATATTATTATGGATATAATATATTTGAAAGAGGAATATTAAAAAAACATAATAAAGAGAGAGTACTCATATTGGATAATAGATTTTCCTTGGAAAATGCTTAGAATTGATGGAATTATGCTTAATTAGTGTGATAAAAGGCTTAATAGAGTTTCAGAGACTAATAGGATTTTATATTTGTGAATATTTTAAACTTAATTTTTGAATTTGAGGTGCATATTTGAAATGGTTTAATTGATCCCTTTTTATAAGAGATTAAAACAGAAACTATGGAAGAACCCTTTATATTTTAAAATTTTCATAACACTATTCCAAATTCATTGGATCCAAAGAGTATAAATAATTGAGTGTGTGGTGTATTTGGGTCTAGAATGATTCAACCATGTCTTTCTGTAAAACTTGTGAACATGTTATACAGTTTTTACCATTATGAATTTACATTTCACTATTTTACTTTTTGACTCAGTAATTAGTTTTTAACTATTTTATTTTATGCTTTATTAAACATATAACATATCCCAAAAAAGAATTAGGTGTTTTGGAACCAAATTTTACCTCTATCTAGTAAAATTAAAATTTTAAATATTATCAAATTATTTTTCAGTTAAAATAAATAATGTGTAGAAAATCCCTTTCATTAAAAAAAATATATTTTGACCATTATAGATTGTTAAAAATATTTAATATTAATTAACTATTAAAGTTGATTTAATTTATTTTTTAAAATGCTTAACCATAACATTTTATTAACTCTTTAATAGATTTGAATTTAATACATTCATTAAAAATCATTTGATATTAATAAAACAATATTTTAAAAATAATTGTTTCACCATTATCATGGTTATTAGAATTAATCCTAACAATATAAATTTTGTACCCAAAAATTAAATTGTCCATATTAAATAATATAAAAAAATTAATATCAAATATAATAATCATTCTATAAAATTATTTTTATATATTTATAGAAATTAATCTTAACGTTTTATCTTTTAACATGTAAAAACCGTTTCGATAATAGATTATTTTTTAGAATATTGATTAATTATAAGTAAAATTTTTATTTTTTATTTCTTATAATGATATTAATTTAATTATATAATTTTAGATAAAATTTAAGTTACATAAAAAATCCAAAACCTAATTTATGTATGTATAAATGTTAATTGAAGAAATATATGAAAAAATATTTCTATAAAATATTACTTAATATTCAAAAATAATATTCATAGGTTTTATAAAATGAACCAATATGTTAAAATGATTTATTTTAATTTAAAAATAGAATTTTTTTATATTGAAATATGATCAAAATAATATCAGGTAAAATAGTTTCAAAGAATTTCATATACATATATGAAAACAAATATATCAAATCAAAACAAATCCTATATCACATATTGTAACACCCCGAAATTTTATGAGAAATATTCTTTTTAATGTTATTGATGTCATGTGTTGTACTTTACATCAAAGGAGTCTTTCACAACACGCAAACCTAACTTGGCCACATTACACGCAATCGCGACCTTCCTCGATAGCGTGTGTAGTACGCAATACCGAGTTTCACTAAACGAGATATTATTATAATATTATTATGAACTAGCCGTTATGAATAGTAATACCCAATTTTTGAAATTTTATAAATTTTATCTTTTAAAATGGACTTCATTTTTGGATTCGGAATATCAAAATTAGCTTAGGGTGAAAATTTTGTACTTTTCGGATAACTTTCATATTCTGATGAATAGTGAAAATTACTAATTTTAATTAAAATCAAATTTTTTAATAGAAATAATTAATAGTGATAAATTATTAATTTCAGTGGTTTTAAATTATATTTAGAATATATTTTTACAATTTAATACAATGTTATTCATTGGATGTAATTTCATATTTAAACCAGACATAAACAAGTGTCAATCTTTTGGTAGTTATTATCTCTTAAGAACACATTATTTGTTTTGACGACGGGAATTAATTTTTAAATTAATTAATGCAACTGATATTTTTCGAATTTGGTAAAATAGACATCATTTTTGAATTCATAATATCAAATATAGCTTAGGCCTAATTTTTGGTATTTTTCTGAAACTTTCATTTTTTTGATGAATAGTGAAACCACTAAGTGGTAGTTAAAAAAATTGAATTTTTCATAAAACATAATTTTATCGCTTCTGTGAGTGGAATTTCTAAAATTTCAGAGACACAGTTAATATCAAGGACTAAAATTTGGTTCAATGAGATGAAAATAATTTTTGGTGAATAGTAACTTTTTACTGTTTTTGCCACGTTTAAAAGTAAATAGGGTAATTAAGGGTAAAAATGATATTATTATTTCCCTAACACATGTCCTAATTCTATTGGATAAGTGGAATTCGGCCAAAAACAACCTTAGGAATAAAATATTACCATTTAGGATCACTTGGATTTGATTAGGACATTTATTATTAATTTATTTAAAGAAGGGTTAAAATAGTTAAAATCAATGTTTAATAACTAAATCATTTTTAATATAGGGTTATACATAATATAAATTAGACTATAAGTATTAATTAGAAAGATAAAGCGATTTACTACATAATGGTATTTTATTTATAATTTTTAGACATAAGATAATTTAATTTATTTATGAATCAATTATGATGCAGTAATTATCTTATTAATGAAATATTGACATAATTGATGTTATAAATACCCAAATAAATGTAATTTGAGACTTTTTATGAATTAAAATAATTTGTTATGTTAATATTACATGTTATTATTTATTTAATTAACTTTTTTCGAACTAATAATTCTGTTATGATTTTCACAAAAATCAATTACCAAATAGTGTCAAAATTGATATAAAATAGTTTTTAAAACAAATATTATATTAAAAATTGTTATTATATTCCTAAAAATCTAAGGTTCGGCCAATATACTTATATCATGATAGGTGTATCATTAATCGACCACTTGGGGGTTTCTTGGATGTATATGGTAAGTTAATTAACTATATATTATAAAAATACAAAGTGACATGGTAAATGTCAATCTAATTAACTAAGAGTTAAAACTAAACGTTAAGGTTAATATAATGACCTAAACTTGTCTAAATTATATTGGATGATATTATTTCGACAAATCCCCACCTTAGCTTCTAAATAAATCAATTTGGAGCTATTAAAAACCAAATATGACTTTATAATAAAATAATATTTTTAGTTATTCCAAAGGTGCCCATCTCCTCCCTTATAAAAGGGCACCTCCTCCCTCCATTCCTCACACCACTTTGAGCCTTCAAGCTCGGCCAAACCCTGAAAAATTCTATTCTCCACTTCCCTAGAAACATACTAGAGGTCCTGGTCTTCTTCAAAGACCAATATTAGTGCCCTAAGAGGAGGTCTCAAAGAGGCGCTTCAAAGAAGAGGTAATGTTCGTTACCGATTCTTTCACCTTTATTTCTTATTCCACTTCTTCTTATTAGGTTGTTTCATTATGAAGTAATAACATAAGTATCACTCATATACTGATATGTTATTGTAAGTATGAAACAACCCTATTTCACCATCTATCCATCCTACAGAAAATGAAATCACCGCGCGTGCATACGTACTGAATACCGTCTCCACGCCGTGGTGTAATCTATTTTCCACCACCAGCTTACTTGGATGGGTATAATGGTGTAAATAATAACTATATATGATTATTGTAAAGTGATATTGATTCTGTAATATTATACATACACTCCAATAAAATTCCATGATCATGGGAACAATATCATCGCTCGTGCGTACGTACGGAATACCGTCTGCACGACGCGATGAGATTCATTCTCAACGATTAACCATTCATAAATGATTATAAAGTATATATATAATAATTAATCACGAAATATACGAAATAATAATGATACTGGATTTATTTATATATATATGTATTTCATCCTATTAATTCCATTCAATTCAATGAGGAAACGAAAACAACGTTCATGCGTACGTACAGCCTACCGTCTCCATGAACGGTGTATTTCTTTCCATTTATCGATCTATTATATATATGTATATTCAAAATATATATTATATATAAATCATGTTTTATATTCTAGAATTAATTAATCATGATCTAAGTAATCATATGAATAATTACAAGTCAAAACACGGACGACAAATGAAACGATTTTACCCAAAACGCTCTTTAACATGGAATTTACAAAAGAACGGGTAATATAAAGTCATATGTGAACCATATATGATATCATAACAATGAATATGATACTGTAATAAGTCAATGACATTATTTAAATCATTATAAAGGAGTTTTGGATACGTACGAAGCATATCAGACCTAAGGTAAGTGATAATTTTGAAAAACTCATTTTTATCCGAGATTGCTTATTCGTAAGTATTTACTTGGGTTATTGCTATCATCCATTTCCATGTTTTATAAAAGTGTATTCATGTATGTTTAAAGTCATTTTTACCCATTTTTAGTTTTACCCCATGGTATGGAAGGAATCTTTCTTTTATTTACCCTACAAGGTTCTTTTTGACTTTTCCGACAAAAGTATGAGAAGAATGTTTGTTTAACTTATACGACATGAAACAATTTTTAAGGTTTTATAAATCCATATTTTCATGAAGGATCCTACAAAATATTTCATGACTATTCTCAACAAAATCCTTTTTCTTTTAAAATTGCATGCTATTTTGTGAAAAGAAAATGATTTTGAAGAAAAAAGGATATTTTCCTCAAGAATTCATTTCAAGTGTTTTATCAAAACAATTTTCTATCTAAGATTACATTATATTCATATGTGTATGTTTCCAGTATAATGTCTCTATGATGTACATGGTTTCTATTTTCTTATTATGAAATGATATCCATTTATTTTATATGGATTATGTGATGATGTGATGATGTTTATGAAACCCATTTTATTTATTGGGTTATTATGAATGATGTATGTTAATTTTATGGCACAAGTAAGGATGATCATTATGATATGGGTGGGACCTATATATACCTCCAATTAATTGGGTAAAGAATTTATATCCCATGATATAGACATGCCTGGAATGGTAAGTTAATCCAGTTCAGTGTTACAGGACTGAAACGAGGAGTGAACTCGATTCAGAATGGGACTTTGTTCACAAAGATGGTCTGGGAAGCAATGCCTTGGCTACTATGGAAATCATTACATGTGCTTAATGGATTCCACAATTACATGTTTTATTCCCATCCTATGTTATCATTATTTATGGTCCATTATGATCTATGCCTTATGTACTTCCATGTTTTAAGTCCTTGCTCAAGATTTTGATGTTTCAACATTATGTTCATGTTTTTAGGTTCAAATGTGTATGGTATGTTTTATTTTATCCATGCTTACCCTTACTGAGCATTTGAGCTCACCCTTTTATGTTTTATTTTCCCACAAGATTAAAATAAAGGTTTTAGGTAAGGAAACAAAAAGTGGAAGATCTTTATTGGAGATGATGAAGATCTTTCACCACGATTAGAAGATTACGTTCCATGTTTCCAAAGACACTAAACTATTACGGTCCTTGTGTGTCTGTTTTTGTTATGTATTATGTATTCCTCAAAATTAATGTAATATCTATGTATGTCAAGCTTCGTGTCTCTACACATATCTTATCAAATCTATAGTCATACAATCTAAAATAGTACATGCTTAAAGCACAAGTAACATCACTTTAGGGGTCATAGTTGGTAAGGGTAGCATAAAAACACGTACCCCAACAAAAAAAAATTGCACTCATCAAGCTCCAAGTTATATGAATTAAATATAAGGATTATAGGAACACTTTAGAAAATGAACAACCCAAAAAATTAGTACATCCCCTAAAACAACAGCCCTTGGGAGGATAGGAACACCCCATGATTGAACCACCAACTATATCAATGGACGAGACCTATTACTATGCCTTCCACCTAAGTTCCTAAGGAATCCAATTTGTTATGTTATTCAAACCAATCAATCAAGACAATTATTTGAAAATAATTTCATAAATCTATTTCACAATGATTTGAAAAATACCTATTATTTGTCCAAATAAAAGGAAAACCCATATTTTTTCAAAAAACAATCTACACACACACACAAATATCCATGAATCAATCATTTTATTTCATTTATAAAGTAATAGTTAAAACTACATAAATGTAGTTCATCGTGTATAGGTTAGAGATGTAACCACCAACCTAAAACATGGGTTGTACACACCTAAAATTGGATCCACCAATAATGATGAACTTAGAGGCGAAAATAGAGTAACTAGAATCTATTGATAAATAAAATAATTGATTCAATTTGAAAAAATTATCAGTGAATATGAAGTAAAAACCTATACAGCATGAAACCCACACACAACACCACAACATATATAAAGGATAGCGCCCAGAGTAAAATCGTGCATTTGATCTAGAAGAAATTAAAAATAAATCATCCTCACAGATCAAAAAAACCAATAACACAATTTAACGACGCGACAATGACTGAATCAAATGAATAATCCAAATTAATTCTTAAATGGATAAACATACCACAAATTCAATGATGATCAATCCTAAAACAGAGCGACTAATATGGAGAGGAGGCCCCCCAAAAGACCCTGCATATCCTCTTGGTGCGGTGGAAGGAACCCTACTAGTGAATGAAATAACAAATAATTCATGAATCACCCTAAAACCCAACTTATGATGATTACAAGGTGTTTAATCTCATTACTTATTATGTAATCCAAGAAGCTCATGTACACAGAGAACCCCATCGCCTTTTTATTAAAAACCTGAATTTTACCAATACAAAGCGTGAACCAAATTAATAGTATGTAATCATTTTAATCTATTTTCTAGACTAATAAAGTCTTTCCAATATGAGAGTGATCAATATTATATTTCCTAATCTATGATATGTGGAAAATCATTAATTTATATCATCAAAACTAGAAATTACAATTGATAAAAAACTTTCCCAAGATATTAAGTGCCTTCAAAAGATCCAAAATATATTGGATCCAACATTACTGATTTTACAAGATGATGCTGACCCAATTGAAGAGAAAATTTCATGAAAATGTTGCGACCTAAAGAAAAAATCCAAAGGATAATGTCGTTGATCAACAGAAGAAATTTGTTGATTGTGGGAAGTAATTTGAAACTAATGTATATCTCGATTCCTCACTGACATCTCCTAGACCAAACTCAGTCCCACCAGAGTTGTAAAGACCTAGAATTTCTATGTAATGTTTTTTAAATATCTGGGAATTTCAAAAGACCGTGAAAATTGACGTTGCATGATTTTAAGGCCCGATGTGCCCGAAATGAATATCAGAACTTTTTTTCAAGTATGTTCAACAAACATGCAAGAAATTTTTTGTAACTTTTTAACCAATGCTCAGAATTGAAATATGAGGGCACCGTTGAACTCATAACGCCAGTATTCACTTTAGGAGACCTTCACCTCGATTGTAGTGGGTCAAGAGTGAAATATAATTTTTGTTCTTTTCACGGAAGAATAAAATAATGTAAAAATCTATAAAATTTTTAATTTAGAAACCCACAACATGGGTTTTGGTGGTAGGGACCACCCGATCCTAAACCTCCCATGTGGATATTTGAATGGTGGGGCCCACCTTAACTAAAACCTCTTACACGGGTTATGGTGGTGGGGACCACCCGAGGGTAAAAACCTCCTTGAACTCCCCTCTTAATGGGGTGAAACCTCTTGAGCTCCCCCAATTTAATTGTGCCACCCCTTTGATTAATTATACCAACTCATCAATTAATTAATTAATCCAATTTGAAATTATACCAACAAACTAAAAAGATAACATATTCTATAATGTTGGATAGTTCATTTTTGGTGGGGGTTGGGGGAAAGTTTTTGGAAAAGGAGAATGGAAGAGCTTTTGGGAGGATTTCACTCCTCCAACGAACAGCTTCTCCAATGAAGAATGCCAACGATGTTTTCTTCTCCTTTGAAGAATATTTCTTCAAACTCGGTCAAAGGATCTCCAATGACAAACAAACTAACGATCGTGGAAATACCATCATCACTAACTTCATCTTTTTCCTCTCCTCACTGAAGTCATTGGAGGAGACTTGTTGCGGGATTGAAACACGCCAAACCTTCTCAACCATGAACAATCATCAACCAAACCATCGATGTAGGGGTTTAGTTTTGTATGATTGTATATTCCCAGCTTCTCCCATTATAAAACAAAGAACGTGGATCAACTCTCTAACTAGTTGATCCACAAATGATTTTTTTTTTGGGTTTGAGAATAATCATTACGGGAGTTTGTATGGTTTGACTTTCTTCATTCAAGGTTTTGATGAGCCGCTTGAAACTACTCTAACAAAGAGGGTGCGTTCCAAACATATATGGTCCAACCCCTACACTATTCTTCTGGAATGTTGTTTTCTTTGCGATGGAGAGGGACGACAACCAACCTCAATGGGGAACGCGAATGGTGGCCGGCACAACCTCCTCCGCACTAATCCACCTCCACCCTACCACCTCCGCTGCTCACGGCCACCGCCGCCCCTTGTCCTCCACCGCCCTATGGCCTCGCCGCCCCATGGCCTCGCCGCCCCATGGCCTCACCGCCCTGCTACGGCCCCCGCCGCCTGGCGGCCCCCTGCCACCAGCGGCCTCTACATCCCCACGGCCGAGTGCTGTCTGTGGCTATCGCCTCCTCCCACCACTTGCGGCCTCCGTCGCCCCACCGCCTCATGCGGTCTTTGCCTGTGACCGCCCTATAGCCCTCGCGGCCTCCACAGCCCCCACGGCCTCGCACCGCCCTCGCGGGCTCCACGCCGCCCAGCGCGGGACGTGCCGGACCCAATAGGCCGGGTTGGACCCAGTGGTCTAGACCAGACCCAGCGGCCGAGGGTCGACCTGAATTGGGTTAGGTCAGCCCAAGATGGGTCAGGTTAGGTCGGTCAGACTGGGTTGGACCAAACCTTGTCCAACTTCAAACTTTTTTCTCTACCGACCATAACTTTGGCACTAGGCAACCGATTGACGAATCATCAATAGTGCTAGATACCATGGAGCGATATGGTCACTTTTAGTATACCCCACTGGTGTTTTGGATAATGTTGTATTATGGTTGGGTTGGAACGATCACAAATCCAACTGGGCTCTCGAGACTAAAAAGCTAATAACTCACAGACCGGGCATCCGATTGATGCACTGTCTATTGCATAGAGACCCCTATGACATGGCGGTCCTTTGAGATACATATTTGTGAGACTTTATGGAAGTTGGAGTATTGACCAGAGGCTTGTGGAGCAGACCCTCCCAGAGACAAGCGGGCGTAGTGCGGGAACCCTATAATCGGTAGTAACATGAAGAATGAATAGTGATCATGTGTTGGTCAGCACCTAGGGATCTTGTGTGGGTCAGGACCGAGCGATCACGTGTGGGTAAGAACCGAGAGATCCTATGTGGGTCAGCACCGAGTGATCCTGTGTGGGTTAGAACCTAGCGATTCTATGTCTGTCATCACCGAGTGATCCTGTGTGGGTCAGCATCAGTTCCTCGTAACAGAGTAAGATGATTTAGTAGTTACATATAATCATCTCTACTACTATACTGAAGTTATAACTGGTGTGAGATGAGTTCGTACTAGAGCAGTAATATCCTTTTTGGTAATACCTTGGTTGTATTCTCTTGTGTGGCGTACCTGAGTGGTACTTACCATCGTGGTACTCCTTCCTTTGTGGAACTGTTGAACTTGAGCTTTCGAGTTGGACTCTTTGTTTCCTTATGATTGAGATGGGCATACTTGATAACTTAGGTATATGTATGGGAATATACCTAAGTTGGGTTGTCAGTTGATTTCATGCTTTTTGGTTTATCCTTTGTGGATTTTTTTTGTCCTTGAGGGTCTCAGGATCCCTACTATGTATCATTATACTCACCTCTCCACGGGCTTTTCATGCACCTTGTTATGTTTGGTGTAGACGAAGAACATCGCTGATCACGGTTGGGGGTACAAGGACTAGATGGTGCACAGAGGTGGACTGTACGGCGTGTCGGAATTCAGAGGAGACGGGCGGACATGGAGTGGTGAGGAGGCGATCTATACCTACCCTTCATGAAGGATTTCTGGTGGGTAACCCATCAAATTTATTTATTTTTCTTTAGATGTATTGTATTTTAGTTGTACTCTTACCTTTATAGTTGGGCTTGTATCACATCCCCTTTTTACATTCAGCACTTTTTTTGCTATATGGTTGAATTGTGTTCATATCTAGTCGTGTCCTTGGTTCGGTGTGCTTACAGTTTAGAAAGGCAATTCCTTCCCAATTTTAGGGAATATGCCTTCAGTGCTAGTCTCCAGCCCCTAGGCTATGGAAGGAGCACATGGGGTAGTCACGGTATGGGCCCTAGGGAATGGGTCGTGAAAAATTTGTATCAGATGATTCAGTTCTACCATAGAACATCGAAATTTGATCTTTCTTTTTAACAACAATAGTGTTAAGTGTAGTGAGTGCGGTTATCAGTGTAGGGAATCTAGTGTTTGTGCGGTGGCCGACATATCCATATACCGGGACCCTGACTTCTGATTTCTGACATAGTGCCGGAAAAAGCCGATTGTGTGTGTGTGTTTCCAATAGTTTTCATTGAGAGCACTTTGAGTCTGATCACCAAGTATAACTTTTTTAGCGTGGTTCACATGTTTCTTTATAGGAAGCCTCCACGTAGAAAGCCATTTAGGGTTCCAAATATAGTACGCCTTGATAGCCCACCAAGCAACGAGTCCTCAGTGTAGGGCCCTCTTCTAGTAGAGGCACCAGCGGAGGCATTGACGGTAACATTACCTATTGGGCCACTGATGCCACCAGCCCTAGAAGCATAGGGTGCATGCCCCTTGAGGGAGTGTCACTAGTTCCAGCACTAGAGGCCACCCAGATTCAGGGGATAGAAGGACCCAGAGGTGGCTATGTATTGGTTGGAGGTCTTGGTGAGAGTTTTTTGACTAGTAGGGACACCATATGATCTCATGGTGATTCTTGTCACTATTCTACTATATGCAGCAGTAGGGAGATGGTGGAGCATGATGCTCTAGGTTTACGATGAGGTGAAACTGCTCTAGGCAGACTTCGAGAGCCTGTTTAGGGCCGATTTTGTTCCAGCGACTCTTTTTCAGTGCGAAGACACGAACAACTTCATCTACCGCAGGGCCGCATGACTATGGCTCAGTACTCAGCGAGGTTCACTAAAATCTCATGCTACTTCACTAATATTCTGTGGGACCCATTATTCAGGGTCTAAACCATTGGGCAGGGACTCAGATGGGAGATCATGGATTCAATGATAATACTTAGCATCCTGATGTAAGAATGGGTTATAGAGACATCCCTCTTAGTGAAGAGTTTCCATGCTATGTTGTCACAAGCAGTGAGACCCACCACCATTCGTCACATAGTGGAGTCTCCTGCAGCTGGCAGTAGATAGATGTCATAGAGATCCAAGAGTACCAGACCTACAGGTGGACGACCGCAGGATTCAGGTTCAGTTTTCTAGGGCACCAGAGGTAGATCCAGTCATTCCAGGAGCGGGCAATGTTACGCATGCAGTGGCTAGGGTCACATGGCTCGTGACTGTCTGACCCACCATATGGATGATCAGAAGACAATCGAAGGACCACCCAGGTAGATATAGAGGTTCAACCAAGGAGGTTCGTTGGGAAGAGGTGAACGTGGTAGAGGAGATGCCCATGCAGCTGGAAGTGGGTGACGATTCAAGATGTTACCACCACCACCACCAGGTGGTCCACACCGACCATAGAGAGTTGGGGGACAGGGGAGAGCACAGCTCCAGACATCTGAGGCCTACGATCACGGTGCTCCGGAGATTATACAAGGTATGATCTGTGTATACTTCACCTTATCTTTAGTGCTTATAGATATTGGTTTCAGTCATTCTTTTATTGTCGCTTCCTTCATTCGATGCTCGGAGATTCCGACGGAGCCATTGGATTGATGCTTATGGCTAGAAATTCCTACGGGAGCAGATTCGATGATTACACACTGGTGAAGGCAATGCGATCTTACTCTAGGAGTTGAGAGCTTCAGCTGGGATCTCCTAGTAGCGGCATCAAGTCCTTATGATGTCATCTTGGGTATAGACTGCTTATCTATAGTCCATGCTCAGATTGACTATATTAAGTGCAATGTGAGGTGTGTCAGCATAGATGGGACTATTTTTACCTTCACCGGTGAGAAGGGAGCCTTTTCAGCACAATATTGGGTTACCCGAAAGAGAGTGCAGCCAATCAATCATCAGTTGGCTAGCATTACCCTCAGAGTAGTTGATGTGGAGAGTCTGAGTTATCCTGTAGTGGTGCACCAGTACAAAAATGTCTTCCCTGATGAAGTTATGGGTCTATCTCCTCATAGAGAGGTGGAAATTTAAATTGAATTATACCCCTAGACAACACCAATATCTACACCAGCATATTGGATGGCTCCCTTGGAGCTTTGTGAGATGCGGGTACAGCTGTAGGACTTACAGGGGAAAGGGTTCCTTCGGCCCAGTGTTTCCCCTTGGGTAGCCCTGATTTTGTTTTCCAAGAAGGAGAATTAGAGCTTGAGACTTTTTGTCGACTATCGGCGCCTGAACCAGGTGACTCTGAAGAAAAAATACCCACTTCCATGGATTGATGTCCACTTTGATCAGATGAAGGGAGCACGGTGGTTCTCGAAGATAGACCTGAGATGATGCTATCACCAGCTCAGAGTACAAGATGAGGATGTGCAGAAGACAGATTTCAGATGTCGGTATGGTCACTAAGAGTTCTTGTTTATGCCATTCAGTGTAACCAACACTCCTGCAGTGTTCATGGGACTCGTGAACAAGATCTTTCAACCATACCTTGATCGCTTTGTAGTAGTCTTCATCGACGACATTCTGATCAACTCGGCTACTGAGGAGGAGCATGCCTATCATTTGCTGGTAGTACTGGACACACATCGAGAGCACCAGCTTTATGTTATGCTCTCGAGGTACCAGTTTTGGATCTGAGAGGCCCTCTTTTTGGGACATGTCAAATCAGAGGCCGGGGTTGCAGTGGATCCAGTGAGGATTTAGGTGGTACTTTCTTGGGAGCCACCCAGGAGTGTGACAGAGGTATGATGTTTCCTGGGTTTGGATGGGTACTACCGGAGGATTGTGCCATGTTTCTCCAGAGTTGCAACACCTTTATCAGTATTGAAGAATAAGGGGAAACCCTTAGTGTGGTTGGAGAGATGCCAGTAGTTTTTTCAGAAGCCAGGATAGAGGCTGACTAGTGCCCCCATCTTGAGGATTCTAGAGGAGGGAGTAGGGGAATGTTGTAGCAAATGAACTCCGCAGAAGATCTAGTATAGAGCTACTAGGTGAGGCGACGGAGCAGCTGGATGCTTTTAATATATCCTTCGTGGATCAAGATGGGGCAGCTTTGCTTCAGTCTCTTACAGTCACTCCTCCACTTATTCAGTGAGTTAGGGAGGTCCTGCGTGGGTACACTGACTGCGAGGCTTGATGTGCTTAGATATCCATAGGACAAGAACCTAATTGATTTTTATGAAGGTGGGGAGCACATCATCCCCTTCAGAGGACGAACCATGGTACCAGTGTCGTTTTGGGAGGAAGTGATGAGTGAGTTCCACACTTCCCCTCTAGCGGTACATCCAATAGTTGCAAAGATGTACCAAGATCTTCGACGATAGCACTGGTGGCTAGGAATGGAGAAAGTAGTAGCAGAGTTTGTCTCTCGGTGCCTTACTTGTCAGCAAGTGAAAGTAGAGAATCATGTACCAGCAGGCTTAGTTCAGCATTTAGAGGTCTCGGAGTGGAAGTGGGATGGGATATACATGGACTTAGTTACAGGACTTCCATTTACATCCAGGGGAGATGACTCAATTTGGGTTATCGTCGACTGACTCAGCATGTCGGCCAACTTCCTACCGATCAGAGAGCAGGGTTTAGTAGAGATATTAGGACACAATTATGTGTAAGATATTGTGCGGCTACAAAGAGTTCCCTTGACTATTGTATCTTATTTTGATACACGTTTTAGGTCCCAGCTATTGAAGGGTTTGTAGGAGGCTTTAGGGACGCAGCATAGTTTGAGCACCACCTTCCATCATCAGACATATGGCTAGACTGAGCGAAATATTCAGACCCTCGAGGACATATTGTGTGCTTTCATCCTCAACTACAGTCACAGCTGGGAGGATCACTTTACTTTGGTGGAGTTTGCATACGACAACAGCTATCACTCAACAATTAGGATGACACCTTTTGAGGCGTTTTACGGGAGACCATGCGGATCAACTTTGTGTTGGACTGACCCAGGGGAGTTAGCACTAGTGGGACCAGAGATGGTACGGGCTACCATAGAGTAGGTGAAGATCATCTAGAAGTGTATTAAGACTGCAGATAGCAATCATAAGTCATATGCCGATAGGATATCGAGACCTCTGGAGTTCTAGGATGGTGACCACATCTTTTTATGGGTCTCACCTCGATGAGATTTTCAGAGATTTGGACGAGGCATCAAGTTATATCTGATGTTCGTTGGACCCTTCAAGGTAATCAATAGAGTTGTTGAGGTATCTTACTGCTTAGATCTTCCACCTCAGTTTCACCAGGCGCACGACGTCTTCCACGTATCCTAGTTGAAGAGATACATACACAACCCTTCGCATGTCATCGACCATGGCGAGCTAGATATCGACGAAGGGGATACATTTTCAGAGGATCCATTCGAGATTGAGGATCCAAAGGAGTGGGTCCTCCATGGGGGATCGATACCTCTGGTGTGTGTTCGCTAGCAGAACGGGAACCTCCATGAGTGAAAATGGGAGCGGGAGGCTCAGATTTGTGCTTAGTACCCCCATTTGATCTCTTAGTTTATGTTGTGGCTTAGAGGGACGTAAACCCATGAGGTGGGGAGAATACAAAGACCCAGAATTTCGATGTAATGTTTTTAAATATATGGTAATTTAACGAGTCCACGAAAATTTATGGTGCATGATTCCGAGGCCCGGTTTGCCCGGAATGAATTTTTGAACTTTTTTTCGGGTATGTTCAGTAAACGTGCGAGCGGGTTTTTGTAACTTTTGAACCGGTGCTCGAAATTGAAACTTGAGGGCACTGTTGAACTTGCAGTGCCGATATTCTCTTAAGGAGACCTTCACCTCAATGATATTAGGTCGATAGTGAAAGATAATTTTTTTTATTTTCGTCAAAGAATTAAATAAAAAAATGTATAAAATTTTAATTTTAGAAACCCACAACAAGGGTTATGGTGGTAGGGACCACCGAATCTTAAACCTCCCATGTGGATGATTCAAAGGTGGAGGCCAGCTATACAAAAACCTCCATCATGGGTTATGGTGGTGGGGACCACCCGGGGCTGAAACCTCCTTGAACTCCCCTCTTAATGGGAAGAAACCTCTTGGGCTCCCCACTTTGATTGCGCCACCCCATTTGATTAATTATACCCACTCATTAATTAATTATTTAAGCCAATTTGAAATTATGCGAGAAAAATAAATAGATAACATATTCTATTATGTTGGCTATTTCATTTTTTGTGGGATATTGTGGGATAGTTTTTGGAAAAAGAGAAGGGAAGATCTTTTGGGAGTATTTCACTCCTCCAACGAAGAATGCCAACGAAGAACTCTTCTCCTTCGACGAATATTTCTCCAAACACCGTCGAAGGATCTCCAATGACGAACGAATCGAAGATCGAGGAAACACGGTCATCACTGAATTCATTTTTTTTCTCTCCTCACTGAATTTGTTGTAAGAGACTTGTTGTGAGATCGACAAATGCCAAACCATATCATCCGCATACAATCATCCAAAAAACCATCAAGGTCGGGGTTTAGTTGTGTATGATTATATATTCCAATGTTCTTCCCTTCTAAAACAAAGAATGCAAGATCAAATCTTTAACTTTTTAACTTATGGGTGATTTCTTTTGTGGGTTTGGGAATAATAATTGTGGGAGGTTGCAGGGTTTGAAATTCTTCATTGAAGGTTTTTTTGAGTTTCTTGTTACCACTCTAATGCAGAGGGTGAGGGCCAAACAAACATGGTCTGACCCCTCCGATGTTCTTCTTGAATGGTGTTTTCATTGCGATGGAGGCGGATGACAACCAACCTTGGTGGTTAATGAGAATGGTGACTGGCCCCACCACCGACCGTGATGGAGGAAACGGTGCAACAGCACTGCCCCACGGCCTCTGCCGCCCACGGCCACCGCCGCCCGCGAACCCCGCTGCCCGACGGCTCCCGCCGACCGTGGCCTCGCCGCCCTGTGGCCTCCTCTGTCCCGCATCCTCACTGTCTTGTGGCCTCCGCCGCCCCATGTCCTTTGTGTCCCCCTTGGCCTCACACCATTCGAAGCCTCCTCTGCCCCATGGCCTCACACCATCCCTGGCCTCCGCTGCCCCATGGCCTCTGCCGCCCCACGACCTCACGCTGTCTGCAGCCTCTACTGTCCCACAGCCTCCACGGCCCCTGTGGCCTCGCGCCTCCCTCACGACCTCTGCACCACCCAGCGAGGGAATGGCCAGACCCAGCAGGCCAGACCAGACCCAGCGGGCCAGGTCGACCCGAATCGGGTCGGGTCGGCCGAAGCCGAGTGGGGTCGGACCAGACCCAGGCCAACTTTGATCTTTTTGCTCTACTAACCATAACTTTGGAACCAGGCGTCTGATTGAAGAACCGTCAGTGGTGGTAGAATCCTTGGAGAAAGACGGTAGCATTGAGTATAACCCACTAGAGTTTTGGATAAAGTTTGATTACAGTTGGGTTGGATCGAGCCCAAATACAACCGGGCCCTCAAAACTAAAAGGCTAATAACTCATAGACCGAGCGTCCAATAGACGCACTGTCTATTTCTTTGAGACCCCTATGACATGGCGGTCCTTTGAGATAATTCTTCGTGAGACATTGTGGAAGTTGGTTTATCAACTAGAGGCTTGTGGAGTGGACCCTCTCGGAGACAAGTGAGCATAGTGTGAGAACCCTATAGCTGGCTTTGATGTGAAGAATGAATAGCGATCACATGTGGGTCCGCACCTAGTGATAATGTGTGGGTCAGCACCGAATGATCCTGTGTGGGTCAGCACCGACCGATCATGTGTGGGTCAGCACCAAGCGATCATGTGTGGGTCAGTACCTAGCGATCCTTTGTGGGTCAGCCTCAAGCGATATTGTGTGGGTCAGCAGTAGTGCCTCATAACAGAGTAAGATGATTCAGTAGTTACATCTAATAATCTCTATTAGTGTACTTAAGTTTTACCTAGTGTGATCTGTGTTCATACCTGATCGGTAATTTTCTTTGTGGTAATACCTTGGTGGTATTCTCCGGTGTGGCATACCTGAGTGGTACTTACCATCGTTGTACTCTTTCCTTTGTGGAACAGTTGAGATTGGGCTTTTCAATTGGACTTTGTGTCTCCTCATGATAGAGATGGGAATACTTTATAACTTATGTATATGTATGGGCCTATAACTAAGTATGGTTTTTAGTTGATTTCAGGCTTTGTGGTTTATCCTTTGGGGATTTTGTGAGACCTTGAGAGTCTTGTGGTCCCTACGGAGTATCGTTATACTGACCCTCGCATGGGCCTTGTCTGCACCTTTTTATGTTTGGTGTAGACAACAGACAGCGCTGATCGAGGCTGAGGGTACTAGGACTAGATGGTGCCCGGAGGTCGACCATACAGCATTTCGGAATGCAGAGGAGAAGGGCGGACATGGAGTGCCGAGGAGGGGATCTGTACATACCCTTCAGGTATGAATTTTAGAGGGTGACCTAGTAGCTGTCTTTATTTTTATTCAGTTGAATTGTTTTTTAACTGTATATGTACCTTAATAGTTAGGATTGTATCTTGGACCCTTTTTACTTTCAACAGTCTTATTTCTATACAGTTGACTTGTGTTCGTATCTTTCCATGTTTTGAGTTGTGTGTGCTTATAGGATATAAAGGCAGTACCTTCCTAGTTTTAGGGAATTTGCCTTCGGTGCAAGTCACCAGCCCCTAGCCTATGGAATTCGGGATTGGGGTAGTCACAACATGGGCCCCAGGGAACAGGTGTTGAGAAGAGTGGCTTTACCCACCTCTACCCAACAAATAGGTGTCTGGCACAGTCATCCATACACTACTGGAAAATGAGTCTATACCCACAATTTTCATTATTTGTGGGTACATATGATATTTTCTAACTTATACACATGGTTCTTGCCAAACCATGGGTATAGGGTACCCGTATAAGCGTGGGAAGCCAAAATATTGTGTGGGAATACTATGGTAAAACCTATAGACACAGTTTACATTGAACCGTGGGTATATGTGGCATCTATACCCACGAGTTTCATGAATCGTGCATATATCCTTTGGTATATAAGCCTATACACATGGTTTTTATATAGTGTGGCTATAGATTCCACCTATACCCACAGTTTCTATGAATAGTGGGTATAGCCTTCGGTATTAAAGCCTATACCCATATTTTATGAAAACTATAGGTATTTCTATGACTTAAACCGGTGGTTTTACTGAATCGTGGGTATAAGGTATATTAATTCTTTATTGTGAAATTATATATATAATATAATTAATTTATATGTAATTTCAATTACAATTACTATAGTTGATAGTGGGTTTAGCCTTTTAGCAGAAACGTGGGTGTTAAACTCCTGTGGGTAATTTTATTTAATCCAATTTTTTTAAAATATATATACAACATTAAAAATTTCTATATAATAAATGAACTACAATTGGTGTAGTGGTACTGGACATAATCAGCATGGCAGCGGCGTAGGTTCGAACCCCATAGTGTGTTTTTATCTACAGAATGTTCAAATTAATATAGTTAGGTATATATATATATATAAACATCATTGGTGTAGCTGAGTTCGTGAGATGTTGTATTTTCGAGTAGAAGGTCACCTGATCAACACTCGCGGAATATTTTTTTTCATATACGAATGGTGTATATTAATATATATTGAGAGTAGTTGATATATATATATAAGTCAAGTTGACCAATTGTTTTGTTTCTAAGAGTTTGAGATGCAGTTTTCATGGTCAATATTCACTGGTTGCGTTTTACTTCTATTTGATTCATTTTTTTGATATTTTATACCCACAGTTTTAGAACTATGGGAATATGCATTTTAGTGATATTAATACCCTTGTTTCTAAAACTGTGAGTATAAGTCTATGACAATATGTAAAATAGATATACCTACGATTTCAAAAACGGTGGTTATAGGCTGTGGAGTTATAACAATGCCTCGATTTCCCACGGTTCCCAAAACCATGGGTATAGCCTATATCAATGGTTTGGGGGAAAATACCCACAATTTTTAACCATGGGTATAGGTAATTTTCCTAGTAGTGATAAAAAGATACAAAAGGATCCACATTGATCGATGAATGATAATCATTATTATAAGAAAACACAATCATTCCTTATTGACTATCCCAAGACCCCCATAATCCAAGACATTGGAACAAAGTATATCCTTCAAGTTCTGAATAGTATGCTTCATCTCACCATCTATTTATGGAATATAAGTTGTACTTAACATGACCTGAGTATTAATTTCCTCCAAGGGACTCCTATATAACATCAAAATAAACCTAGTTTCCATATCCAAAACATTGAAATAAGGAACCACATGTATCCTCACAGACTCTTGAATATAAAGCTTTAGAGGATCCTTATATTTAGTGTTGTACCAGATTAGAAAGAAATTAGAAAACTTTATCAACCAATCCACCACCACCTAGATATCATTCCTTCCTCATTGAGTCCATGGTAATCCAAATAAAATAAATGTACACCACATCCCATTTTCAAATCGACATCATAATAGGATAGAGTAAATTAGATTGTTTTATAATCTCTACCTTAATAGCAATGTCAAGCATCATACTCGATCAACAAAATCATAATATCATGTAATAATAAATATCCATAGTTCATGGATGAACAAACCATGAATAACTATAAAAATAAAACAAAATATATCTCCTCATAGATTTTGGGATGAAAAATTGAACCCCAAAATAGAGAATATCATTCGAAGAGAGATGCCAAGAAAGAACGATCTCCCCATCTTAAAGGGTTTCTGAAATTCCCTTAAACACATGACCATGTTGATAAATAAATATAATATAATCAAATATGGATGATAAAAACTAAACATTAGTAAAAATCATACAGGAAACATTATCTTATGTATCCAGGTTCAACTAAAATAATCCCCAAAATTTTACACTCTTCCTTCGACTATAGATAATACTATAATGGTACTTTCCTACTAAGAGATTATGGAACAAAAATACAATTCGCCAGGGTGTATGAGATATTTATGACAAACATATAATAGTATTCCACTCACTACATTGGTCTAAGATTAAATTATTTCTAATAAAATATATAGATCAATATATTTTGGTTAGAAAATACCATGAACCTCTCCAGAAAAATATAGTGCTTCTAACACATAATATAATGTATAACTATGGAAGGCTCTAAATCTAGAATGGGTTAATTCATATCATGTTTTAAAATATGAAGATATCCATATTCCACCACATGATCATATTTCGTAATCCGATAACCAAAAAATAATAAAAACATAAAAAAAAATATACCCCTTACCAGCCTCATGTAAGATTGGAATCAGTGCCAATGTCAGAAGACGTTTTATCAAATTTAATGAAGACTGTCAATTTGCATCCTCCATGTATTACATCACTTTCTTGGTAAATTAATTCAAAGGTGTTGCAAACTTCAATAAATCCTTGAATAACCATCAATAACATCTATAATGACCAACTAAGCTTCGAATATCAAATAAATTATATGGTTCTTCCCATGACAATATTTCCTTCTTCTTCCCAAGATCAAGTGATAATTCATCCTCAGAATTTAAATTCCCTAAGAACATCACTTATCGGATATAAATATTTCATTTTGAAAGGTTTCCATACAAATAGTGAATCTTTAGGATATCAATAAATATAATAAAATTTTGTTAATGGTTGTTCTCAAATATTGAATAAATTAAAATCTCATCCTCAAACACTACCAAAAAGAGTTGAGCTACTAATGGAATATCTATTTCATAAAAGTCAAAAAAATTGTAGGAGGTTTAGTCAAACAAAACAACATCACTGGATATTCTTAATCGATATACCTACTCTTGAAATTATTTCATGGTATTTTAGATTCCCACACTCTAATATGATGATAACCCAATTGATGATCAATCTTCGAAAACTACATTACCCCCATTAACTAGTCAAACAAATCATCCATGTCAGGAAAAGGATGCTTGTTATTAAATGTTTTCTGGTTCAACATATGATAGTTCACACACAATAGAATTGATCCCTATTCCTTATTGGAACATTGAACATGGGATACCCAAGGTTAAACACTAGGGAGAACAAAACCCTTCACCATCAGAATGTCAAATTGAATATTGATCTCTTTTTTCTCAGATGGTTCTATATAATATAATGATATCAAAATAATATATGTACCTAGCACCAGAACAATCATAAAATATACCTCCTTAAATAGAGGATTCCCAAATAAATTGTCTGTGAAAACATCATAAAAACCATGAAGGATAGTATCATGATAAAAAAACATAAGAAAATCATAGTGATCAACTACTATAGTAGACAAAAAACTCATGATCTCTGGGAGGGTAGGTCCTAAATGACTACACCTTGGGTCTCACTATTTTTAGAACACATACAACATCCCATCATCCCTATGAATAAGACATATCAATGATAACAATCAACCACATAAATATGATAAATAAGAAAATTCATACCAATGATGACCTTAAAGAAATCTAGATCAATAAAAACAATATCTCTAACTAACGTAGCATCAAATATCCATATCGAACAAGACGCACACAAAAAACCCAACTATTAACTCTTCATAATAAGTGTTTCTAACACCATAACAAAGGACATGATATCCATTATATATTTAAGTATATAAACAATATGGTTAGATATAAGTAACTAGGAACCACCAATATCAAATAGGGAAACTTATCTTGAAGAGGAAATAAAGATGGTACCCCTCACTATCACGTGTCCCACTTGTAACTTCTCTGGAAACTCATTTAAATAATTATCGTGATTCACTCTATAAAGTTATGGATAGAGCCCTATAGTATTTAAATCATCTAACTGCACTGTAATAAACTTTGGATCTAGTGATACCTGATCAGGTTGAGGTGTAGAAATAGCCTAACAAAAGCGATGCATATGGATATAATTTCCAACAGTGTTTTACATCTTTTAAGGTTAATGACAAGAACCCTAGGTGTTCCCAACATTGATACACTACTATCAATTCATAGGAACACATCTAAAAGTAACTGAGAGTCCATAGGAGGCCCGGTGCTATGAAACACCTCCACAACCCTAATGATGATATTTCCACTTTCTTTTCTTCCCCTATGTTCCACTAAAGCTTCCACTATGTGGAGGAGAATGGGAAGAATAACCAAATTTTCTTGCTATATTTATCTCTTCCATCGTAGCTCTGTCTATTGTCTCTAGATACAAAATAAATTACTAGGATCTAATATCTAGTCTCCAACTATTTAAGAACTTTTGAGCTTTTAGGAGGTCATTCTTTACCACCTCTGGAGAAAATCGGACCATATTAGAAACCGGATTGGTATATGCCAATATTGAAATCTATCCCTAATATAAATAGTGGAACTATAAACACATATCTATCACTAATTACTATAGAAAATACTTTAGAATAAGAGATTCTTTAAACCCTTCATGTATAAGCCAATGTTCATATCCTCCTGTACAATGGAATACCACCATCACTTGTTGGGACACTCAAGTCTAAAAACTGCACACTTCACCATGATTCCATCCACTGTATCTAGAAATTTAATGATTTAAGAAAACCATTCAATCTAGTATTCCAAATATTGAGGTTCCTTATACCCTTAAAGGATGGAATCTTTACATTCAATAACTCTTGTGATCGATCTCTTTATACAACATATCATTGTTGTACCTCAACAACTACATTATTTACTTGCGCTAAATTATGATCAACAGAATGAAGATGATGCATGATGGATTCAATATGATTCTGAGCTATCATTGGATTCCATTGAGATGAATCCACAAAAACCTAATGGTGATCCTATTAAAGACATAATAGAGGCATACCATTACATGCTAAAATAGAATAAATGATCAGACCACATGATAATATAATTTCAAATTAGATAAAAATATGCACAAAATGATATTAAGATCAGGAACTGAAAAATAAGAGATACACATCCCAATATCTCATTGTAACTTGTGTATCATCATAGAAAGAGCTGGCCAGGTACTCACTACAAACTACCTCTCATGCCATGAAATCATATATCTAGTCTACCAAATTTCCTAAGACAAGGACTATTGTGTACAACCCAAATTTGATGCAAAACTATGTTGAAACTTATCCAGATACCCTCTCAAACTAGTACGCAAACAAAATTTTCCACACACCCAAAGGGAGTTTAAGATCCCCACAGGCTAATGACTAGCACCCACACATCAAGAAATAACCATAGGGAAAGAGTGTTTCCAGCCTTAAGAAAAAACATGAAAAATAATAATAACAAAGATAAACAGTTGAAGAAATAAATATATACCATAACTACAAATAGAATGAGGAAAAATTGCATCTCAAAGAAGTCTGAAAATAAAAGAGTACAGGTCCAGATAGAAAAGGACAACTAAAATAGGAAACCAACTACCCTATTTGATAGTGTGGGAAAACTCCCACCATTACACCAGTAGATACCCAGACACAACTTATAAAAATCCTAGGCTCCTCACTGTGGAACCTAGCCTTTCCCTATATCTAAATATATAAAATGGTATATGCATCATCGAAGGGGTGTGTAGGGTGTGAGTTAACATGCTCAATATCAACCCACTCAATTTTTCCTTAAAAATTCTATGTACAATAAATCTATACATGATCAAAATTAAGAGAAAACAATTCATGGTATATAGTTTATAAGACTTTATATCATAATCATGGAAACAATTAATTTTACATTTTTCTATATTTCTAATTTAATCCAGGTAAAATAGTTTCAAATAATTTTATATACATATATAATAAGAGATATATCAAATCAAACCGAATCATGTATCACATATTATAGAAAATTGATGGTAGTACAGGCTAAAATATTAAAAGATAGAAGCACAAGTAACATCATGCCAAGGATCACAATAGTTAAAGATATCCTAGACACCCATACCCTCAACAAAGAAAATAATGTCCACCAATATACTAGATATATGAATTGAAACTAGGCAGTATATAAACACCCCATAAACTGAACCTCTGAACAAGTCTATCCAATCATTAGAACAACGGGCATAGAGAGTATAGAAACACCCCATGAGTAAAACCCCAAATAATATCAACAAATGAGGAATATTAATTAACCATTCACCTAACAACCTAATGCTTACCATGTTCAACATTTTATAAACCAGTTCATCAAATACATGCTTTGAAAAACTTTTTAGAATCTATTTCTCAATGCTTTGAAAATACATTTTCTTTTAACAAAAAGGGGAAACCATATTTTATCCAAAAACCCCAATTTTCTCACACACAAAATTCCATCCATAAATCATTACATTTCTTTTATAAATGATTTATAAAAACTAGAAAAATAAAATTAATCCAACATAACTTATAGATGGAACTACCAACCTCAAATGTGGGTTGTACACACCTCCAATGAGATCTATAAATTAGGAAGATCTCAAAGAAGACAATAGATAACCTAGAATCAATCCAGGAATCTCAAAATTGATTCAATTTACAAAAAAGGGTTGTTGATGAGGATAAAACATCCCATACCTCAGGGAACCTAAGCATCACACCACAACATACACAAAGGTTATCCCCTAGAGAAAGATCACATTGTGGATCTAGATGTAATCAAGAAGATTCATCATCACTGATCAATGGATTCAATTATAAAAAACAACATCAATAATGTGATCAAAATAAATGATGAAACAAAGTAATTATTACCTAGATAAATACCCCACAACTGATATGAATATCAGTAACTAATAAAAGTGATTTAGACTGAGAGGAGGTCCCCAAAATCTACCATGATAGCCTCTTGTTGGAGTTCAAGGAAGCCTACAAATTAATGAAATAATAAATCACTCATGGATGTCCATAAAAGATAAAAACATAATGATTACATGTCATTTAATCCCATTATATGTCATATAATCCATGAGGCTCAATTACACAAAGAAACCTGTCACCATTTTATAAAAAACCTAACCTTTACTAATACACTATGTTATTCAAATACATGGTGTTTAACAATTTCATGCTATGTACCAAACTCGTTGAATCTTCCCTATAGCTATTAAAAAATGTGTAAGAACATTACATAATGTATTTTCCCCTGCATAATATGAAAATAATAGTACTTGAAAAAAACCCAACCCCACTTCAACATTCACCAAACCCACGAAGAACCCTATATATCCTTTAATAAATTTATACATGGATTACATTATTTCAGAAATACATCCATCCCAAAAATTTAGGTTTTTCCCCCAAAAATGGTGTCCATCCTCAAGAGTAAAAAAATGAAAGAAAATGGGGGAAAATGAATAAAGACATGGAAAATACCTGAAAGCGGGTAACATGATGTTACAATTATTATTTTCTTATGTTTAGTGTTGGTAATTCTAATAATATTTTTTGTATTTTGTACTTGTGCTTTTTTAATGTTTTATGCTATTAATGATTGGATTTAGGGTCACACTCCTCCTCACTTCCCAACTAGAAGGGGTTATAGTGGATATAGAATGTGATAAGGTGTAACTACCATTTCTAAAATACCATAATTAATGTGTAATTAGTAACATTTTTGGGGACCATAGGTTGCTAAAATTAAGTTGTTTTTAATCTGTATATCTGAATGGATATTCAATTTTATTTTGTGTTTTGATAAATAATTTTCAAAATCGGTGGAGAAATGATAGGTCTTTTCGATGGTAGACTATGATGTTATATATGGCTTAGGTGTTTAACTAATGATAGGTGTCCCTACCACTTGTATTCTCAAAATCTATTTTGCACTGAGTAACTAGTGTATGGTATCAGTTACTTGGTGGATTGATATTGGGTGGGTGGTGTTTTTGGAGGACCAATGGGTACTTAGTGGACCACTACAAGTTACTCTAAAAATCCAATATAACTTAATCACTTAATAGTGGTATTTTATTTCTTCCACCACCTCCTATTGTCCACCATTTATTTATTCCTTTAGTAAATTACTCATCTAATTATTGAGTGTCACATCTCATGTACACTTTGATTCATCATATTTCTGTTATTATTTTATGTTCTTTATGCTAGATTTAAGGGATTTTCTACACAATTCATCCAATGTTTTGTTTCAACATCCCCTCTTCTTACACTCTCACTAATCATCTTTCATTGTCAATCCACATTATTTGGTTTTTTAGTGATTTCACCATGATATAGATAAATCCAATATAGTAATACCTTTTCTTATTCACATTTTTAAAAAATTACTATATTATTTGTTCAAACATCATCTATCATGTTTTCGATATTATTGACGCTCCTTTCCTTCACAGAGTCTAAAAGAATAAAAAAGGGAAATACCTTGGGTCGCGCAAGTTCCACCAAGGTCGCGCATGTATACTTGCGCGCCACCCAATGGTCGCGAAGGTTACTTGTGTGCCCTTTTTGATTTTTCACCGAAGGTCTTCCCGGGCCTATAAATATCCCTGGTGGGCCCCAAATTTTAGGAGGAAAATTTCCAGAAACTCATATTTGAGCTCTCGATGCCCTAGTCTCTTCTCAAGGCTTCCAAACACTTCTATGGTAATTTATTACCAAGAACATAAGATCTAAAAAGGGGGAGTAAATCCTATGTGTTGAAACTTGTCAACCCTTGCATGCCTAAATGGAAAACCCTTAAGGGAAATGGCCACACTTGTGCGCCGCCTAACCCCTTCAACAGAACTTGAGCGCCACTCATCTAGAAGCTTCTAGGGATAGTACTAAGGGCTTGAGCCAAGTCTCGCCCATGTATTACCCTAAGAGTTGACCATCACGCAAGTACCCCTGTGTCCCGCAAGTATACTTGGGAGACCAGAACTTTCGCGCCCACACAGGACCTGTGCCCCCACTTCTTTTTGGGTGCCTCTCCTCCCTATTTCACCTCTCTTATAACTATCCACCTCTCTTATTCAATATCCAGGCTTAAAAACCCTCTTCAAATCCATTCAATGGGTGTTTACTTTGTTGGCTTCCATATCGAAAATGAATTCTGTGGAAGATGTATTAAAACCTAGTGATTTACATATCTTTATGTCACTAAGGTTATGGATTTAGTTCCTTAAACCTCATCCTTTAAGATGAGAGGATCCCTAACCTGGCCCTCCTTTTCAGGAGTAATCCCCAGTCAAATTTCTGTTAATTTGGGCATCCTCTTTAGGAGTAAGCCCCAAGTCCCCTAACCTGGGCCTCCTTTTCAAGAGTAAGCCCCAGTCCTCATGTTTCCAAATATGGGAATCCTCCTTAAGAGTAATCCCCAAATTCCAAATTCTTTTAACCTGGGCCTCCTCCTTAGGAGTAAGCCCCAGTCATAATTTCCCTTAACCTAGGGCATCGAAAAAACCCATTAGAAACCTCTTGAAATGTTTAAATCCCAGTTCTCAAATCCCTTAACCTGGGCCTCATTCTCAAGAGTAATCCCTAGTCATAATTTCACTTAACCTCTCTTAATTAATTTTGATTTGGGATTCTTCTCAAGGGTAAACCCCAATCACAAGTCCCCTCCTAATTTTGGAATCTTCCTCAATAGTAAGCCCCAAGTTAGAGTATCCAAATCTCAATAAAGTACATATACCTTTATCGACATTGTTCCTGGGTTTCTTCCCTGAAGTCAAACCCAATCATTATCTATTTTGGGCAGTCATCCATACATAATCCCCACATCATTTCTTATAATTACATCTTTCATGCCACAATTTTCTGGTTTTACCAATACCTCTTGTTTCTCAAATCGAGCATGATTTGCGTGATCTTAGAGTGTAAAAGTAAATATGAAATCTTTCTTTTATCCATCAATCATGCATAAACCTCATACTTATTTACTCAAACTACGTGGGTTCTAATTCCATTTTTAAATAAGGATATGTAGGTATCCCATCTGCAGATACGATCCCAACTCTGAAATAATCCATGTCCTTATGAATGATAATAAACTTCAAGTGCCCCGATGAGTGGATTTAAAACCAGTATGGTTATCATAATGACAAATATATTTCTATATAATGTGTAAAAGGAAACCATTGACTAAGAATCACTAAAAAATACAGATGATTTTCTATCAATAAAGAACTTCTAATACATATAAAATATTCTCTAAATCTCCTAGATATCAATCATTGATTGTCAGATCTAAAGGAAAGCTCATTTTCATACTTGGTAATCTAATAAGGATTCACAAACATAACTTAAATCTATAAGGAGAGTCCCGGAGTAGATAATAATTCCCCTTATAAAGTTGTGATGAGTCCAACCTCCCATCCTCTCGACCAATGAAAATTCTTAAGCCTCATCAGTTCATAACTAGTGAGCACCTACCTTTGGAATGTAGGTCGAAATGGATATGGAATCATTGGATGTTTCCGTTTCTACGAAAAAACCCATTAGAAACCTCTTGAAATGTTTAAACCTTAAATCAATGAGTTCATCCCCAATTCCAGAGGAAACAAAAAATGGTGCACCCGACGTGAATCTTTAACGAAGTTAAAATGATGTTTTACTTATTTGTTAGGCCCCTATTTAAAACTCAATGAGAGGGACAACAAAAAAATCAATAACATATGTGCTCATCCAAAATATGTAGTGGCCGAACTTTTCTTGATTATGTCTATTATATCAATCAGGCACTCTTTTCCAAGATTTTCTGCGTTATAGAAATGGTTTCTCTTAAGTTCACACTCGTGAATACTTCTGCTTTGAATACTTCTGCTATGAATACTTCTGTTGTGAATGCCTCTACTGCTACTCCTGTTGGATAATCGTCCGTTCTGAGCATGAAATCACGTACTCAGTGTCTTCAATGCTGAGTATCAAATGCGCTGGTTAAGGAGTACTGTTAAAACAGTACTATTCCGACTCTGGAGGCCGCTCGACCATCCTTCCAAGTCAATAATTTACCATGGTCTTCCGGACAATGAAGTCCAGCAGTCAAGAAGCAGGTGGTGCTAACCACCGTCTCCAACTGTTTTGGGTTGTTATCCCTGGAATGCAACAAAAAATCCCTCCCATATTCTGAGGAGGTGAATGAGAAGGCCACTCAGGGCATTAATTAAAAGAGACAAGAGTCCTTCCTGAGGACTCCATTCAATAATCTCTACCAGACTCGTGTGGAAGTGCGCCCTCATCATGTTGAGGGTATCATCTCTAGGTGTTTGGGTCAGGTTCCTCGAACCCGAGCAGGCAAGACGAACCGCCAGAGGTGAAATCCGGTCAACATTGAGCAGGTTCTCATCACTGACATCTCTGTAGAAGTCCACCAACCTAACTTGGTGGCAAGAAACAAGAGGGCACACACACCCATCCGTTTTAATTCTGCTATCCAGCAGACTTGTCTGGCCGCAGCATTCCAATCCCGCTAGACAATTTCTGCAGAGTACTATAGTCAAGAACATACAACTGTTTATAAATCATCAGCTAGTCAGCAGACTCGTCTGACTATATATGATGGAGCCCGCCAACCCAATGTGCTGACAATTGGTAAATAGGCACATACACCTGCATACACTCATTAGTCCTTCCAGTAGCCTCGTTTGTCAGTATTGAAGAAAGTTTGTAAACCATGTTCGGTGGAGTGAAATTAGTAGGCACATACACCTTCTAGTATTGATCAGTCCTACCAACAGTCTCGTTTGGTATCATTTGTAGAAGTCAGTCGAAAAGCTCTGACGGCAAACAAGAGGCGGACTCAACTATCTTCCCCCACACACGAGTACTATCAAAATCCACTGACAGGAAAGGGAGGATAGGAGAAAGAACACACACCTACTCCAAGCACGGAATGGATGTATATTCCCGTTCTGGCAGCTAAAGTCACCAAGCATATTCTATCAATGGTGAAAGAGAAGAAGCAAACCCCTTCTCATATTCTAGATGCCTGCCAGAATATTATAACAGCTTTAGTAGTATCACAGGGAATGAAATGAAAATCTATCCCTACTAGTGGAGGTACAAATCAACAGTTCACTCCTTAATAGACACACACCTCTGTTCCATTCCAAGAGGGTTGTGTGGATTACTCCCCCATATCATACGGACAACCAAGTCAGGCACATACACCCGATTTCAGTGGAGATAATCATCCTAACCTGATCATTTCTCCAGAGCAGGCACATACACCTGCCCATAAGGACCACTTTCTTCAACAAGTGGTTCTTAAAGTGAGTAAGAAGGCGTCTAATAAGAAGACCCACCCAACATAGTCAAGAAATCATGGGCTAATATGTAACAAGGCATTGCTCGATGCTGAAGTTCTTGATGCACTCAGACAATTATCTGTTGCAGCTCAAGATTCTACTCTCTCAGTTCCCAATAGTGGGAACATTAATTCATAATGTCTGCATCCAAAACTTCCTCATGAAGGCTTTCTTCATGAAGCTTCGTTTGATCTCTAAGTTTCATCTTCAGATGAGAGCCACAAGAACCCTCTGTGTGTCCAGAAGACTAAGGAGCAAAATGTTTCCTCATTTGTTGTAACCCACCATGGTGGTCCTCCACATGATGATGAATTTAGCTACTAATGTCCTCTCCGTAGTAGTAATTCACATTGGCTGGAAAATGATCCAAGGGACAATGTAGTGATGAGAAATCCCTCTTATCTTGAAGCACTTTCAAATGTGAAGCCAGTAATTTATGATTCTTTACCACTATCAGGTGAAACACTTTCTCAATTAGAATATATCCTGGGATGTAGGTCATTTTTCGAACCACCCCTGGGTCGTTCATCTTCTAGTTTGATTAATAAATTATCTAAAAATATTGTTGAATCCAGTGAAGCAATAAGGAAGAACCATCTCTGGTCAAATCACGTAGAAGAATCTTCATTGAATTATAAATACGAATTGCTGAATATGAGAAAACAACTGGTGAATGGTAAAGTTCTAGTCATGTTTTGGCTTTTGGCGGACTCTCAGTATGATATTCCAGAGATATTGATAGAATATGGAATTCATGATATTCATCTCAACATATTAAAAACTATTTCTCAGTTGAAAAATAAAATATTTTATTACGATGAATATGAAAATCATGTCAATATTATAGAAGGGTTACAATTCCAAATTGAGTTGGCATCTCTCATAGTTTATCGATATCTGAAGGCTGAAAAGCAGCAGAGAGCCTTTCAGTGTTCATGCCTTGGTGCACTAAGAAGACTGTGCCAGTTAATTGCCAATACCCCATCTGGTATTCATATCAGCGGATGGGGTGTTCATGGAGCACTAAATTTTACTTTACTCTCCAGTCAGCAAAGCCTGCCGAAAATGGTCTCATGCAATGTTATTGCCCATGGCTAGCCACAGCCAATTGGCTTTGTTTGTAATCAAATTCTTGCTCAAGAATAGGCCTCAAATAGTTCTTCTCAAAATCAAACATACAGAGAGCAAGTTGTTGAATTAATCATGCATCAAGAAAATGAGAATATTGAACAGGCCTCTCATTTGGAGCTGTCACATCACCAAGTGACAGAAGTGTCAAAAATAATCCAACGGTCTTTTGAGTCGGGTGATAAAAGTTGATGCAGGTTGATGCATCCATCTAATTTCCGGACTAAAGTCCGCAAGATCAGGAAGGATTTCAAGAAAGTCTCAGATGTAGCAACTCAAGACTCACCCCAGCTTTCCAGATTGGGGTCTCTTTCAACCCAGCCTTTAGAATCAAAAAATGGAATTCGAGGAATTGAGAAAAGACAGCAGGAATAGCCCCAGTCCACAGGACGGGGGACATTTTCAAATATTCAATCTATCCCTCAGATAAAGTCAGTCTTCTCTCGATTAGGGGAGAAGATTTAAGAGGAACTAAGAGAAAAATAATCAGGATATTCCCTCCAAATTTCGGTTCTTCAAGAAGTTACTGAGGGATCAAATCGACACAATGCAATGTCTCATCAAGGACATTGAAGAAGACATTATCGCAGAAATTTTGGTAGAAGGGTTGAAATGCATTATGAATCAATTAATGTCATAAATGCCGTTGTTTCTGATCCACCAGATGAGTCTCACTCAGAGGGATCAGATGAAGAGGTTCCCGCTCAAGAAGTTGTATGCATAGATACAAATGAAGAAGGTGTGCGTGCACAAAATCAAAGGATTACCCAGAATCTAGGTAATCCTTCAAGTAACCCACTTCTTCCTCTCTGAAAGGGATCCAAAAAGGGGAAAGGAAAGAAATAGGTTACATACCCTTCTTCTAGAGAAGGACAATTGCTCTCATTAGAGAAAATATTTTCACAACAAGAGGAAGGAATGAAGGAATTGAGGAGGATGAATGAATAACTACTTTAGGGTAGTCTTCCTCTTAAGCATACTAGAGTCAGTCAGCCAAGGGAATTTTTTGCGGCTACTGAGATGGATCAAGAATATCCTCCTTTATTAGTACACCCTCACAGGTCTAATCCTACGGGTCAAGTGCAAAAACAATCGGCAGTGCTACCATCAGTTGCAGTACCGGCCACCACATTTGTCCAAGATCCAGTCATTGCACCTGCTCAGGTCCAAGCTCAACCGAATGTTTCTCAAAAGTTAATAACTACTATCGAGTCATTAACAGCTCGGTTGGAATCTATGGAGGGAAATCATGCTCAAATTCAACCAGAAAAGAGAGCTTACTCGGAATGGGTTGATGCAATTCCTCCCCCATCAAATTTTGAAAGTACCACATTCCCAATATTTAATGGTTCGAAAGACCCAATGAAACACTTAACACATTTTGTTTCTCATTGAGATCCTATGATGGGAACCCCTCAGCAAAAAGAAGTAGTTAAGCTCAGGTGTTTTGTACAATCATTACAAGGGCCTGCCATTGTCTAGTACACAAGCTCGCAATCTCGGTCAATTACCTGATGGGAGGATCTCCGCCAAAGATTCCTTCTTCAATTAAGCTCAATGTTTCCAAAGACAATAATTTTTGATCTTACAAACTGTAAACAAAGGGAGAATGAAAGGGTTTCAGATTTCATTGCTCACTGGAATGGATTAACATATTCCCTGAGCTTAGCACTCCATCAAGAGTAATTTTTTCCAATCTGTGTGTAAAATTTATTGATAAACTATGCACACCGTTGATCCCTGTGAAATAAACAAGAGGGTTTTGAGACCTTACTTCCATTTCTCAACATATTGAAGATTCTCTTATGAAGAATAAAGATAAAGCTCATGTAATTCCATCATCTTCAAGAAGGAGAATGGGTAGATCATAGACTGCTATAGTTATACTTAAACAAGCACCTGTAGCTGTTTCTACTTCAAAAACATCATCTTCTGGAAGAGATCTACCTCCTGATCACTAAAAAAATAGGTCTTTTTGTCAAGATGATCAAAGAGATCAAAGACAAATAAAATATTAGGATTTGAAGAGAAAATTTTACTCATTCCAAAATGAACAAGTTTCTCATTATTTCATTTCGGCTCTAGAAAATAATTTGGTTCAATTTCCAAGGCCCAAAAGGCCAAACAAGGAAGGAGATGAAGACCATCCCAACTATTTCCCATTTCATCAGATGTTGGGGCATCCCATTCAGGAGTGTTTTGTTTTCAAGGACCTCCTACAAAAAATGCTCGACTTGGGACAAGTCAAACTGAAAGGTTCTTTAGCTCAGGTAGCATGTGTTACTGCTACAGATCCAGAGGACGAAGGCGAGGGGCAAGAAGTAAATAAAAAAAATGCACAAAAATATGATGATTGGATGGTCAGAAAAACGATCAACCAAACTCCTGCCATTTTGTGAATGCAATTGAAGAGACCAATTGTGTCTTATGCAATGAATGCCACAGCAAAACCCTCTTCATCAGAGGGAAAATCCTCAAATGTGTGGCATAATTAAAAGAAAGAGGAACAATTAGAAAAAGATGAAATCATGTCAAAGCCTAATTTGTCTTTGACTCTGGAAGATTTTATACCATCTACTTCAAAGCTATGGGCACCGTCCCACCAAATGGCATAGCCTAAATTGGCTAATGAGGCAGAGTCTTCTTTGGACGAAGATTTGGTCTTTGGTTCTGTTAACATGATTCACTTAACAGATCCATATGCCAGTCATAGTTTTGATTTTGATGAGCCCGAGTTCCCTGTATCAAACAGAGGAATCAGAGGGAGTTCTAGATGCTTATGGTACAGGGTAAGATGTGGATCTTTCAAAGGACCCTATTCCAATTCCACCCCTTCTAGAACTATGTATGCAAGAAAAAACTCGTGGAAGATCCCTTCAATGGGATCAACAAGAACAAGCAAGTTCTTCTACACAAGGCAAATTCTGTCCTGGCACAGTTATTCTGGAAGATCGGTTGGAGGTTCCACCTTCTTCTTCTCAGCATGTAAATAGACTAATCGGACTAATATTCCAAATCTAGGAGTATTACCAGCTCTTATCCCGGTAATAGATGTATCAACTTCAAAAGAATCAACTTCTAAGGAACCTACAAAACCACATGTTCCTGTTCGGAAACGCAGACCTTTAGATCAAATATATCATGTATTGAAACACTTGTCCCAAATACTGGCCAAGTTATCAATTCTGGATGCTTTGAATTTATCAAAGGATCTTTATCAGGCACTCATCAAGGCTTTGTCAAGTCCTCATGAGTTTGAAACTAAAATCGCTACAGCTGAAGTCTACCATGTAGAGAATAATCCTGCAGAATTCCATGTAGTGAAATATTTTACTGATGAAGATGAAGATGATGTCGTGTATGGACATATTATACCTTTGTACTTATCTGTAAAGTTCAGTGTTGTAGACTTCTGAAGAGTTATCATTGATAATGGTTCCGGAGTCAACCTCATCCGCATTCATACACTTCGTTGATTGGGCCTCGCATAATATGATTTTATCTCCTTCTACATTGATGTTACAAGGATATGATAAAAATGAACAAGAACCACTGGGTGAGATTACCCTCAGAACTCAGTTTGGAGATCTTGTGTCAAATTCAGATTTCATGGTTGTTGATCAAGACTCAGCCTTCAACATATTTCTTGGTAGACCCTGACTACATCAACATGTGGCTATCCATTCATCATACCATAAATGTCTCAAATATTGTTTTGATGGTCAAATTAGGACATTGTTTGGTGATAAGTCCCCATTCAAGACATGTGAATCTCAATACATTGAGGCGGAATTCTATCGCATGAAGGGAATAGAGAAATCCACAATAAGAGAGATTACCAAAGTTAATGCTCCATATGGTTTAGAAACGATTCCACTAAACCCATTTACACATGTGAGTACAGATTATGTATTGCCTATCAGTCAAATTGACAGGATAGACCCAAATCAAAATACTCTAATGGAAACTTCCATAATGTCAATTATGGAAATCAAGTCAGACAACATGGGAGAAAGTGGTGATCATCTAAGCAATGATGAAAGGTAAAATGGAGATGTCTTCATTTCATACGATAAAATCTAGAAAGTCTATACCTCACTAATCAGGCTATAAGAAGTTATAGCAATGTCATAGGTGAACGATGATGTAGATTATCAATCCATTATCTCCTCTATATTACCCAAGGAAGACCTTTCATCATCAATAGGGTCAGAAATTGAAGCCTCTTCTTCAAGATGTTCAAATTTTAACATATCTTCTGATCATGGAAATTCTTCTTCTTCATCTACTATGCAAGTAGAAACAGAAGAAATAAAACATGTTGAAGAAGAAGAGGAAGATCTAAGGGATGCTCCTCCATCATTTGAGGAGGGTATCTCTACTACCGTTGATGAACTCAAAGAAATAAATCTGGGTTCAAAAGAAGATCCACGCCCCACTTTAATTAGTGTGGCCATGACTCTTTAAGATAATAAGTTGTATATTTATTTTTTAAAGAAAAATCGAGATATATTTTCTTGGAACTATACAGAGATTCTAGGGCTTGATCCTGATGTTTCCACTCATTGTTTGGGATTTCCAAAAGAACATCGAGGATTCTAACAAGCCGCTAGAAGAACACACCCAACCTATGCTTCCAAAACTGAGGCTGAAGTTGATTAGCTTATCAAATCTAACTTCATCAGAGAAGTTCAATATCCCAAATGGTTGGCCAATATTGTCCCAGTGAAAAAAAAGAATGGGATAATTATATTTTGTAATGATTTTAGAGATCTTAATCAGCATTGTCCTAAGGATTATTTTCCAGTACAAATTACGGAACTTTTAATTGATGCAACAGCTGGCTATGAAGAACTTTCCTTCATGGATGGATATTCTGGATATAATCAAATCCAAATGGCTCGAGAAGATGATTAATCTATAGCCTTCAGAGCCCCTCAGGGTGTGTTTTTCTATCGGGTAATTCCCTTTGTCCTGAAGAATGCAGGCGCAACATATTAGCGTGCCATGCATCGTATCTTCATAACCTTTTTAGGGAATTTTGTTAAATTTTATGTGGATGATTTGGTGGTTAAATCCCAACAACTTTCTAATCACTTGGCTGATTTGGAAATCATCTTCCGCATAATTCGGCAACATAATTTGAAGATTAACCCCTTAAAGTATGATTTTGGGGTAACCTCAGGAAAATTTCTCGGCTTTTTTGTACGCCATCGTGGTATCGAAGTCGGTCATGAGAATACAAAGTCAATCCTTGGTATGTCACCTCCTCGTAATTTGAATGATTTTAGAGGACCTCAAGTACACTTAGCCTATATTCGGCATTTCTTCGCCAATTTGGTAGGAAAAAGTTTACCCTTCACCAAATTGATGAAGAAGGGAGTCACTTATAAGTAAACTGAAGAATGTCAAGAAACATTCAATATTCTCATGAAGTATCTCTTGAGTCCACCAGTGTTAATGCCACTTGTTGAAGGAAGGCCACTTATCCTCTATGTGACAGCTTTAGATGGATCATTGGGTGCCTTTCTTGCTCTGAAGAATGATGTTGGGAATGAAAACAGCCTCTACTATCTCAATCATACTATGCTTGAAGCAGAAATCTGATAATAAAATATTGAGAAGTGTTGCCTAGAAATAATCTTTGCAGTTCAGAAGTTGAGACACTACCTCCAACATCACGAGGTCCAATTGGTATCTCGCAATAACCTGCTCAAATTCATCCTTTGTTGTCCAATTCTTACAGGACGTCTGGCAAGGTGGGATGTTATTTTACAGTAATTTGATATTCAATTTGTGTCTCAAAAGGAAATAAAAATCCAAGATTTGGCTGATTTCTTTGCTAAACATCCTTCAGTAGAAGATACATCTTCAGATATTGAACTTCCTGATGAGGAAGTATTCTTTACTCAAGATAGTCTTCAAACATGGGAAATGTACTTTGATGGTGCTTCCAGAAGTCCAACAGGGAGGAAAGTGAAAAATCCAAAATTCAACAAAGTTGGGTTAGTAATTGTACTCATTTCCCCAGAAAAGTAAGTTCTACCTTATTCCTTCTCATTTTTGGGAGGCGGTACAAATAATGAAGCAGAATACCAAGCTCTTATCGCAGGGTTGGAGTTGGCACTTCAAGCATAAGTTAGTCACTTAAAGGTGAAAGGTGATTCAGACATGGTAATCAAACAAGTCAATTGGGATTATGCCATCAGAAAAGAAGATCTAATCCCTTTGTATGATTTCGTCAGAGAGTTATGGCGGAATTTCCTTCTGAACTGACATTTTCTTATGTCCCAAGATCACAAAATGCCCAAGCTGATGCACTGGCTAATATAGCCACAAATCTAGTAGATCAAAATCAGTATGAGACAACAATTAGTATTGCCCACCGTCATACAATTTCACCTTATGTTCAAATCAGAACAGTGGAAATCAATGAAATTAGTCCCATTCCTGAACCATATGGTCATACTACGGGATTGATGACACCTATCAGGGAATACCTTCAAAATGGAAAACTTCCACCTGATTGGGCCGGTAAAGAACGAATTTGGCGATGAGTGGTCAATTTCACTCTTTATGATAGCCTAGACCACCTATACAAAATTCTCTACAGGTGTGGTTTTGATGGAGTTCTCTTCAGTTGCATTGATGGTGAAGAGACAATGGTTTTCATGAAAGAAGTACATGCAGAAGTCTGTGGGGCGCATTAGTCTAGACACCGACTATTTGATCAAATTCGAAGGCTTGGATACTTTTGGCCTTCAATGATACAAGATTGTGTTGATTTCACAAAGAAGTGTAATTCTTGTCAAGTACATGCCAACTACATTCATCATCCCGCAGAGTTTCTACATACAACTAAATACTCGTGGCTATTTTCCACATGGGTAATGGATATAGTGGGACCATATCCTTCAGCTACGAGCCATGTAGTTGAAGTATATTCTTACTTATATTGACTTATTTTCCAAATGGGTAGAGGCAATACCCCTCAAAGAAGTCAGTTCTAAATGCATTGTTCACTTCATCAAGTCTAACATCATTACCAGATTTGGTGTCCCTCATACCATACTGATGGAAAATGGCACCAACTTCTGTTCAACTGAGGTGAGGAAGTTGTATCAATAATATAACATCAAATCCAATCATTCATCTCGTTATCATGCAATGGTCCATGTCCTGATAAAATCTTTCAACAAGACTCTTTCAAACATACTGTAAAAGATGGTGGATAAAGATAAGAAATCATGGCCTGATAAAATTTTTCATGCTTTATGGGCTTATCGAACCACCACCCACACTGCAATACAGTCAACTCCATATTCATTGGTATATGGAATAGAAGCAGTCTTGTGCATTGAGGTTTAGTTACCCTCGCTCAGAGTAGCCATTTGTGAGCATTCATCTACAGACGAACAATATAAAAAGCAATTGGATGAATTGGAACAGTTAGATGAGAAAATATTCTGCACCATGCACCACATGGTAGTCTATTAGAATCGAATAGCACGAGATTTCAACAAAAAAAAAGTTTGTCATCGTCCATTCGTTCAGGGAGAATTGGTATTGGTTGTCATAACTCCAATGATACCAGGAATGAAACCCCCCAAGCTGGAGCCAAAATGGGAAGGACCTTAATCAATACATATGCTCTACTCCAATGGAGAATATTCTTTAATCTCAATGGATGGAGAACTCATCACTACTCCAACCAATTCCATATTGCTGAAGAAGTATTTTGTGTAACACAAATAATTTTTCATCCAGAAAGACGTTAAACTGCACCAACACTGGTCTATGCATATGACATTAATCTATTCGCACCATCGTCCAACATGATGTTAAACTGTGACGTCCTAGCTACATGATGCTAAACTATACAGAAGTCCCTTACATCCATCAAAATGTTAAACTGAATCATCAGTTACGGTCCATGCATATGACCTTAAACTATTTGCACACATTTCGTCCAACAAAATGTTAAACTGTGACATCTTAGCTACATGATGTTAAACTGTGTCTTCTTTGTCCTTACTGCATGACATTAAACTGCACAATCCCCCTTTCATCCAACATGATGTTAAACTGTATTTCCCCATCGTCTTAGCTATAAGACACTAAACGGTACAACACCCTTATTGTCCAACATGATGCAAAACTGTGTTCATGTCCAACATGACATTAAACATTGTCGTTATATTTTTCCTACATGACATTAAACTGTATTCTATCCCTGCTACATGACACTAAACTGTGCATCACCAATAGTCCTCACTGCAAGACTTTAATCTGTATAGTCCCTTCATATGTCCTACATGACATTAACCAGTGCATCGTTAAGGTTGTTGCTACCACTTGTTTCTCACACCGAGTATGACTCACGTGAGCTTAGAGTAAACATCAACCATAACACCCTCTCTGGGACACTAACCATGCATTAGTCGCAACACCATTTTTTAGGTCATTGGACCTAACAAAAACATGATCACTAATTCATTCTTTAATTGTGCTATGTGGAATTTGATCCTTGCCATCTAGGATGGGTATGTAGGTAACCCCATGAGGTTCAATCCCAAAACCAATCTATTCACATTGGTTCACCTCCATCTAATACGATGTTTATTCGTGAATCCATCCCCATAATCAATATCTTTACGTTGGTTCACCTTTTTCCTTGCTACATGACGTTATACTGTACAACAATTTTGTCTTGTACGACAATAAACTACAACATTATTTGATACCCTCACCTGAGAGGGAATAATTATTTACATTGATCTCAAATCATGATATATTCCAAAGACTATGTGCATACATGGTAATGCCTGAACCTTTTATCTTAGGTCAAACCATCATTGCACTAAAGTCCCCTTTTCACACTTCACTTGTACAAACCCAATATATACAGAGGGTATTTCTAGAACTACGTGTGTCTTGTTTCCCATCTTTATGGGATACGTAGGAACATTCGATCATCCCTCGAATCCAGCCACAAATCTTTGGGCCTAACCCCAAATTTTACTTTCAGTCTCTTAGATGAAAAGTCCATGTGAAAACACACAATGTGTATTCAATTATTATGGTATGAGTTCTATTACCCTGAACTAAGATTTCCTATAATTTCGTCCCACATGATGTTAAACTATATTTCATGAACTACGTATGGCTTGATTCCCATCCTTATGGGATACATACTGAATTCTAGCATCTCAATTTAGGACCCATCCACAACATGCTTATGGTTAGCGTTGATATATGTATCTCTTTCATGCATTGAACAATACCCATTTTCATGTGTCATACCCCTAACCATAAATACATCCAGATCTCCATAACCCTTTTCTTGACTTTTGGTCACAAAATGTCCATTTTTTAGAGTTATTTTGCCTGACTATGCAGCATGTTCCCTTAGGAGGCCTTGCATAAACAGTCTACATAACAGACTTGTCAGCCAAACGATACTATTATTTGAAAAATCAGACAATTCCCTTAAGTGTCCCTATATAATTCAACCCCATAACGGGTTTTTCAAATAATGGTAACTTCATTCTTGGAACGAAAACCTCTTTGGTCCTTAGTTTTCTTAACGAAAATATGTAGGTATCCGCAAAAAATAGACATCCTTAACATATTTGTCCCATGTTCTTTTTCATGATCTAAAATTATTGAAGTCTATGGTTTATATTTCCCTTCCATATGATTGGGTTATACCTTCATAGGAGTGACATTCATCCAGTTCTTAGACAATATTGTTTGGAAATATCTTCTCCATATTCAAGTACCTATTTTCATACAACCAACTCTATGCTTTGGAAAATTTGAATTTCCATAAACTTTCACTGGCTTTTTAGCAGTAGACAAGTAAATTTCTGAGAGTTCTTTTCCCTGACTATACAGCACGTGCCCTTAGGTGGCCTTGCATAAGTAGTCTACATAATGGACCTATCAGCCAAAAGATACTATTATTTGACTATATAGCCAATGCCCCTAGGTGGCCCTGCATAATTCGACCCCCTAACAGGTTTTTTAAATAATGGTAACTTCATTCTTGGGAACTACTTCTTCTAATGCCCTTTAGCCCTTTTTCATATCATTCCTCATATTCAAAATTTATTTAGTCATCGTTTACATTTTTTCACCCATACTTGAACATGGTAATATAGTTTCAGATAAATTATCATGGAATTGAGTCATTTCAAATCCATTTGGTGAAAGCTATTTCGGCCTTAAACATTAGCCTTCTTATGTCCAATGTGCATGACTTTAAACTGATCACAAAAGACAAGGTAATTCCGAACAAAAGTCAAGTTCCAGCTAACTAAACATACATCTTGTATGATTTTAGGAAATATTGAGCAATAAAAAGATTCAAAGTTTGTAGGGTTATTTATAATAATCCTAGAAAAAAAATTAAACTATGCTTACTAGGCCCATTGTCTTAGGTAAAATTATAGCATGTAGCAAAAGAAGGAATGCACAAATGATCAAAGACAAAAGTGTTTTTTCATTAGGTACACAAGAGTTAGAAGGACCTCCACAGATTGGAGTCTCTTCTCTTTTCCAATAATTACAAAAGGCTGTCAACATAAATCTTAATTTGATTTACAGCATCCCAATCTTCATCAGAAGCCACCTGGAATTAAATCATTCAACTGGATACAATAAGAGATCCAGTGATACCAGCTCTTCTTGGAACAATTGTAAAAGAATGTTCTTGAGTGTGGTTTGAGAAAATTTTCTGCTGATCAAATAGTGACTCTATTTCTTTCCAAGAGACTTGGAAGATGGATACATGGATTTGAGAATGGATCATTGGAAGTAAAGATCCATTTGGAGAGAGTAATCCTTTCAGATATTTTTTCTAATGTCATGATAGTCTTCTCTCCATCAACCGATAGTGGAAAACATATCAGCCCATGGTTTTCCTTTTTCAAATCTTCAAGGAAATGGCATCAAGGAAAAATTAGATAGTTCACACCATTGTTGCTACTCTTAATGCACAGCATAACTGAAATAGAGGAGTAACAGTGCGGCTAAATCTCGGTCATATAATTCTTTGCCTCTAGAATGGTGACTTCTCGTAGATGACCATAGCCATACAAAGGTAGATAAATACTCTGTAGGAAGTCAAGATGATACTTCTTAATATACTTTTCTAAATCCAGAAGAGAGTTGTCGCAGAAAGTATAATAATCATGGCCAATTATGCTCATCAAATCATCAACTCGCTTTATATCAAGTTCATCAGCCCTTCCGATTCTCTTGGGATCCATATTATCTGCACGAAAGTTGAATAATTAACTCTTATGTAAGTTGATTTTTCATAAATTTTGTGTTGAAAATTGAAAAAATGGTTATGTCATTAAGGCACGAAAGTCCCAAAGTTGACGTGCAAGTATCAGTGTGTCGTGCATGTTTTGGCACACAGGTATCACCACGCAAGTCCAAATACCTCTACAGCAGCACGACATCAAAGAAACAATGGAAAACAGAGCAACTTGCATGGTGAAAGCAACTTGCACAGCGAGAACAAGGATATTGAGATTCAGTGCTTTTCGCGAGGAATAGCCACATATATATAGGCCATACCTCTACCATGTGTGCCTATATCCAGCGTGTGAAACCCTGCATGCCGACGCTTGTGCGACTCTAACTTTCACACCAGAATTCCTTGGTTTTCTTCTTCACCTCAGAGTCACATCCTCTTTCTTCCATATCCAACTCTAAGGGGGGACTTTCGTTGACTCTCCGTTCCGTTACATAGTCAAAATGAATAAAAAGGGGAAATAACTTGAACGCAAAGTGATTCATCCCTTGAAGAAACATCAAAAATTGAGAAAGGCATGAACAAAGTTTCATTTTCACTTAGGTCGCACAAGTTCCACCAAGGTCGCAAAAGTATACTTGTGTGCCGCCCAATGGTCGCGTAGGTGACTTGACTGCCCTATTTTATTTTTCTCCCAGGCTCTTCCCTAGCCAATAAATACCCCTGGTGGGCCCCCCATTTCAGTACGAAAAATTCCAGAAACATAGATTTGATCTCCATACGCCCTAGTCTCTTCTCAAAGATTCCGAACACTTATAAGGTAATTTCATACCTAGAACAGAAGATATAAAGATGGAGACTAAGTCCTAAGTGTTTAAACTCATCAACACATGCACGCCTAAATGGACATCCTTTAAGGGAAATGGCCACACTTGCGCGCCACCTTACCCCTTCAACAGAACTTGTGCGCCACTCTTCTGGAAGCCTCTAGGGGTAGTACTAAGGGCTTGAGCCAAGTCTCGCCCAAGTATTACCCTAAGGGGTGACCGTCTCGCAAGTACCCTAGTGTCACATAAGTATACATGCCCGACCATAACTTCTGCGCCCACGCAGGACCTGTGCGCCGACTTCTTTTTGGGTGCCTCTCATGCCTATTTCACCTCTCTTATGCCTATACACCTCTTTTATTCAATATCCATCATACAAAACCCTCTTCAAAGACATTTATGTCATGGTTCTTTTGTTGGATTCCTTATCTGAAAGGAATTCTGTGGAACATGTCTTAAAACCTAGTGATTTACAGATGGTTATGTCACTAAGGTTAAGGATTTCATTCATTAATCCTCATCCTTTAAGATGAGAGGATCCATATCCCGGTCCGCCTTTTCATGAGTAAGCCCCTGTCTAAGTTCTCTTAATTTGGGAATCCACTTTAGGAGTAAGCCACAAGTCCCCTAACATGGGCCTCCTTTTCAGGTGTAAGTCCCAGTCTTCAAGTTCCCAAATATGGTCATCCTCCGTAGGAGTAAGCCCCAAATTCCAAATTCTTTTAAATCGGGCATCCTCCTTAGGAGTAAGCCCCAATCATAATTTCCCTTAATCTGGGATTCTTTCTCAGGGATAAATCCCAGTTCTCAAATCCCATAACCTGGGCCTCCTTCTAAGGAGTGAGCCCTAGTAATAATTTCCCTTAAATAGTCTTAATTTAGTAATTATTTGGGCTTCCTTCTCAGGAGTGAAACCCAATCCTAAGTCCCCTCTTAATTTGGGCATCTTCTACAATAGTAAGCCCCATGTTAGAGTATCCAAATCTCCATAAAGTACATATACCTTTATAGACCTTGCTCCTAGGTTTCTTCCCTAAACGGAAACCCAATATTCATCTATTTTGGGCATTCATCCATACATAATCCCCACATCATTTCTTATAATTGCATCTTTCATGGCACAATTGTCTAGTTTTACCAATACCTCTTGTTTCTCACATCGAGCATGACTCATGTGAGATTAGAGTGTAAAATTAATTATGACATCTTTCTTTGATCCATTCGTCATGCATAAACCTTATACTTCTTTAATCGAACTTCATGAGTTCTGATTCCTTTTTTAAACACGGATACGTAGGTAGCACATCTATGGGTACGATCCCAACTCTGAAATAATCCATGTCCTTCTGAATGAAAATAAACTTCAAGTGGCCCAGTGGGTGGCTTTAAAACTAGTATGGTTATCATAATGGCCCATAGATTTCCATATAATGTGTCGAAGGATACCATTGGATAAAAATCTCTAAACAAATACAGATGATTCTCTATCAATGAAGAACTTTGAATACATATAAAAGATTGTCTAAATCTCCTAGATATCAATCATTGATTGTCATATCTAAAGGAAAACTCATTTTCATACTTGGTAATATAATAAGGATTCACGAACATAACTTAAATCTATAAAGAGAGTCATATAGTAGACAATAATTCCCCTAAAAAGGTGTAATGAGTCCGACCTCCCATCCTCTCAACCAATGCAAATTCTTAAGCCTCATCAGTTCATAACTAGTGAGAAACTACCTTTGGAATGTATGTCCAAATGGATATGGAATCATTGGATGTTTCTAGTTCTATGAACAAACCCATTAGAAATCGCTTGGAATGTTTGGACCATAAATCAATGAGGTCATCACAAATTCCAGAGGAAACAAATATATAATAATTGGTGTGTAGTTTGTAACATCCCATAATTATTTCTGCAATTTATATTCCTATTTTAAATGTCTTATTCATTTCAAATTGTGTACAAAGTAAATTATATAATTCATGTAACAAAATATAAACACTTTATAGAATGATATCAAAACATTACAACAAATGTACATGACACAAATTATTATATATGATTTATTTTTACAAACCATGGAAAAATACATCCATTAATGATGTAGAAAATAAAAATGGTTAATAAATATAAAATCTTAATAAAATTAAATTAGTAAATATTCTTGATCATCTTTACCCTTGAGAATCAATGTTACAAGAAATTAAATTCAAAAGATAAAAAATCAGAAAAATAGAAATGATTTTATAAAATACAAAAAATAAAATTATTGATATGATATGTTTGATCTAAAAAATTATAATATACAAAATTAATAGAATATAATTAGGTTAATATAACCATTATTTTACTTCTATATTAGTGTATATATTAATTGGGTATACTATTGGTAAGCATTTTACACATTTAGAATCTCCTAAATATATTCAATATAAATAAGGTTGTTTTAAATTAAAATATACATTTTATTTATAAAAAATATAATCAAAATATAATAATTAAATTTATAATATAATAATATGATACTAATTCCCATAGTAAAATACATTTTAATCCATTGAAATTGTTTTTAGTAAATTATATATATATTTTAAAAAATTTACATTAAAATAATGGAAAAAATATAATGATTTGATGATATAAAACTAATTAATTTTAGAATAAAAAAATAACATCAAAATAATATGTAATGAATTATATGAAATTAAAATATAATTATTCATTATCAATTAAATATATTAAATTTTGAATCATTTTTTCAAATTATATGTTTTAATTTAAACATCAAATTTCTCATATTTGGATTATGAAATTTTGATGAAATGTTTTAGCTATATTTATAAAAAAAGAAATAATATTATTAAAATGATTATTACACATAAATTAAATCATAAAATGAATGAAATTGAACTTTCCTCTAAATAAATGTATTATATGTTGTGTATTTTTTTTATTAAACAAAATGTATTACGGATTAAGGATAATAGTAATAAGATTTTATATTTTATTATATAATTAAATAATTACTGCTAATTACATAATTATTGATTTTTATTAAAAAATAATAGGAATAATTTATGTTTAAAAAAGTTTTTTTTTGTAAAAAATAATTTTTTCACATTATTATATGATTTTATTTCAAAAAATTTACGTATCTTGAATATAAATTTAATTTGAAAAAATTGTGTCCAAATTTACCATCATGATGTCAAAATTTTATAAGATGGCCTAAATTTTATTTTATTTTTTTAAATCATAATTATCATAAAAAATAATTAAATCAATTTAAAGAGGGTAAATGGGGTAACATAACCCTTAATGAATTCAGAATAATTATTTTGATATTTATAAATTCTATAATATTATTTTTAGGTGTAGTATCCAATAATAAATTCCCCAAAAAACCATTCCCTGTATGAATCACCTAAGTCCCATGTGATTTCATCATAAACATTAGCCTAACATGTCACAACCTGTCCTTCGGGGCCCGTCTTGTGACTACCCCAAGCCCGCCTTCCACAGGCTAGGGGTAGATGACTAAAACCAGGAGGTTATATCCCAAAAAGGGAAGGAATTTCCTTCAAACCTGGACACACTTAGACAAGGCATACTACAAAATGAAAACCACAAAGGAAAAAAATAATACAACCACCTCAAGGTACCAGCACTAAGAGTAATGTGTGTAAACTAAAAGTAAAGGGGCCAGGATACAATCCCAACTTAAAGGAAAGTACATCAAAGAAGGTATAATCTCTGGATGTTGTCTGCCAATAATCCTACCTAAAGGGTAGGTAAAAATCTATATTGGATTTCACTGTAGCACATCACATCTATCGATCCGCCTCTGAGCACCATCTAGCCCCGGCTCCCCAAAGTCCCAGTCAAAATTGTCCATCGTCTGCCCAAGACACAACAGGTATGGATGATACCCATGCCAGGGTGAGTATAAAAATAATAATTAAGGACCCAAAGACAACTGATGTTCTCTTAGAAATACACAAATGAAGTTCCACCAAACAAGAGCTTAATTACATATCACAAAGGAAAAGACACAGCTCATAGCATGTATAACCTAAGTACATAAGTAATGATGATTAGTAATTAAGCTAGATCATCTTATTCTATTTAGAGGATCTACTGTTGATCCACAGAGTGTATTTAGGTGCTGATCAACATAAGGTCACTAGGTGCTGGTCCATATAGGGTCACTAGGAGCTGATCCACACATGGTCTCTAGGAGCTGAACCACACAGGGTCCCTAGGTGCTTACCCACAAGGGGTCTCTAGGTGCTGACCCACACTGGGTCTCTAGGTGCTAACCCACATAGGGTTTCTAGGTTCTAAACCACACAGGTTCCCTAGGTGTTGATCCACACAGGATTTCTAGGAGCTAATCCACACAAGGTTGTTATTATGCATCACATCACAACCATCCATTGGATTCCTACGCATAGAATGCTTGGTTTTAAAGAGGATCTTCTACTCAAAAAAATAATTCATACCTACACCACCACACAAATCCCACATAGAGTAACCTAAAATACTGTATCGTCATAAGGGTATCAACACAACATATGGCGCGTCGAATAGACACCTAGTCTGTAATATATTAACATTTTAGTAAAAATAGTCAGGTTTTATTTGAGTTTGATACATCCACATTGTATTCCAACCTCTACACAAATTATTTTAGAGTATCATAGAAGGATATCCTCATTATAAGGGTCTCAAAACCACTAACAGTACATCAATCAGATGTCTGGATTGAAAGATACGAGCATTTTAGTAAAATAGGGGTCAGCTGGGTCTGGCCCCGGTCCGACCTGACCCGACCCTATCCAGGTGCACCCAACCTAACAGGGATATGATCCAGCCTAGGCCCATCCTGATGGGGTGGGTTCGGCCCAAGGGGGAAACCTGTACCCTTCCCGGTCCGCTGGGGATGGGTTGGTTTGTTTGTCTGGCCAAGACAGAGTCAGATGCCACATCCCCCCCCCCCCACTACTACCTCGCGGGGATCACATCTGCCGCAGTCGAGCGACCGTGTTCCATGGTACATGTGGCCTCCAACACGGTCGAGCGGAAAACGTCCTTCCACATCACCCATTGACTGAGTCTGCATGTTTACTAGGTAAACGCAACACCAACAAGGCGCCGCATGTCTCCCAGGCCACAGATGATGTGGTCATGGCCTCCTCCATTTGCCTAGGTGGCCCAACTGTGGGCCGCCACATCCACATGACGTCGATCGGTGCCACACCTCCACACCACCATAGCCATTTGGTCGAGCCACTCTGCTGGCACACCGCATCACTATGCCCATGGCCACCACAACAAGTTGTTTCTTCTACTTGCCACCGAAGTTTCTCTTGTGGACCATTTCTCAATCCGTATATAAATACAGAATTGTGAGGATCACACCTTCACTGCAATGACCTCTTACTCGCCTTTTCACCATTTTAAGAATTCATCCATGAATAACACCCAGGTGGAAGGGCTCAGACCTTGTTTGTGTCAGCCTGCGCCCACTATGTAAGAAGTTTAAAAACATAGGGAGGTCCGGAGATTTTATTTCAATCAATACAATTGATAACATAATCATGGATAGAGAAATCCCAAATGAAGTCACCCTACTGTAAGAACACACAATCCAAAAATCAACCTGTATGTGGGTTGATCTGAATTTTTCATTTTCAGAAAAAAGAATGGAGAAACTTAAAATAGTTCAAACCCCAAGCACATTTGATGTTCATTGTCATATCGTTCCATCCATGAGGGTCCAAGAGGTCGACTTCATTCGTCGCTTCTTGGTTTCATTCATCGAAGTTGAGGATGTTCCATCAGCATTAATCTTTCATTGTTGGAGAGGAGTCTCATTGTAGGATAGTCATATAATTGACCGTGGTTTACATCCCAAACATCTAATGTGTTATTTTAATAAAAATAAACATGTCGCATCATTTCTGTCACGCTGAAACATTTCATCATTACATAGTTTCATTTATAAAATAGCTTAGTAGTTATTCTTGCACAATAGTCCATTAATAGGATTCCTGAATTTTTCCTTGTCATCGCCCCATCACTACACCACAATGTCACAATTTTCCACTCAACGGTTGAGAAAAGAAATAAAATATCTTTTTAAATTTAATTAATTATTTTCTGAAAAGTCCAAAAATTAACTTTTTTTTCCCAACACATTCCAGTCAAAGTTAATTCTTTCTAGGCGAATCCTGGAATTTTGAGTTCAGCACTGCACTCGAATTTTCGATCCATCCACTTCTTCAAAAGGTAGAAGAATAATTCTGGCACGTTTACTGAACATACCTTAAATAAAGTTCAAAATTCATTCCCAAACTCACTAGACCTTGAATCACTTGTCGTCAAAGCGTGCGGTCTAGAAATAATTCCCTATTATTTTAATAAATTACACAGAAATTTGAGGACATTACATTCACCCCACTATAGGTATTTATGTCCCCAAAAGACAATACCATGGATAATCAAACAAATAGGGGTGTTGAGCATGAATCATAGCCTACCTCTCCCATATGGTATCCTAAAGGTTATCATGCTTCCACTAAACGCACAGTAGAGGAATCAATCATCGACAAAGGACCTTCTCCAGTTGATCCTCTATCTCTACCAAAAACTCTACAAATATATCTGCATCGTAAATTTCCAACATTCTTTAGCCGATGACATGCGATGTATCGTGCACATAACTCCCCAGCTATGACACATGAAAAATATTATTCACTAGGTGCCTCTGTGGGTGAAGAGATAGGCGTTATGCCACCTCTCCAACTCTGCTGAGGATCTGGAAAGGTCCGATGAACCTCAAATATTGCTTTCCAACCTGGCCAAATCTCCATATCCTCATCGGGGTGAGACCCAAAGGAAAACATGGTCCACCTCCATGAACTACAAGACTCTCTGTCTCCTTTCATAATATGACTTTTTTCTACTCTATGTAGTATTTATCCACTCCGAGATGATTTGTATCTTCTCAATGGTAGCCCATACCAAATTTGGACCCATGAGTTATAACTCCTCTGGGAATGTTTAGCAAAGAGGTGATCTGTATTGCTACCCGTACAAGGACTCAAATGGGGTCATGCCAATGGTGGAGTGATAGCTTTTGTTGTGTGAAAACGCCCCCAGTGGAAGGTGGTACTTCTAACTGCGACAAAAATAAATCACGCTGGCAAGAAGCAAGTCCTCTAAGTTCTGTATGGTCTGCTACAACTAACCATCCATATGGGAGTATAAAGTTATGCTGAAGCGTATCTGATCCTCAAATACCACCTTCATCCCCTTCTATAATCAAGATGTAACGCATGCATTACAGTCTGAGATGATACTCAAAGGAAGCCCACGGATCCACACTATCTCCTGGACATAGAGTCATCTCAATCCCTCTATTAATCCCTACTCTTGGATGGGTGGGAAGTGAGATGATGCGGTGAGTCTGTCAATGATCACCTAGATATAACTATGTCCCCTGGATATGTGTGGTAACCCCGTCACAAATTCCATAAAGATACCATCACACTTCCATTCTAGTACATCAAGTGGTTATTCCATGCCTTCTGGGACCTGATGCTCGACCTTCGCTTTCTGGAAAGTGAGGCATTGTGAAATGAACCCAACCACATCCTTCTTCATCACTGGCCACTAGTTCTGATTTTGGAGGTTCTGGTAGGTCTTTTCCACACTAGGATGTACCACCAAAGGGGATGTATGGAACTCCCTCAACACCTCCTCCGGTAACATCACTGGTACGATGGTGCGTCCTCAAAAAAGAATGATGTTCTCCCCACCTATCGAAAATCCATTAAGATCTTGTTCTAAGGATAATTGAGCACTTCGTGCTTTGTAGTCAATATCCACAAACTGTTCCACCCTAACTCACTGTAAGAATGGAGGTGTGATAGTAATCAACCGAAGATAAGTTTCTCTATTACTATCCATGAAGGATATATGCATCACAGATTGATACTCTGACACCTCACTCAGCAGTTGTAAACTATACCTTATGATGAGTGCATATGCCACCACTTTCTCCTTCCCAGGAGTATAGACTATCTCAAAGTCATAGTCTTGGAGGAACTCCAGCCATCACCATTGTCTCAAGTTCATATCCTTATATGAGAAGATATACCTAAGACTCTTATGGTTGAAGTTAATAGTAAATCATTCACCCATCATGTCATTCCGCCACATATTCATGTCAGAGACCACAATTACTAACTCCAGGTCATGGGTCACATAGTTCTGCTCATGCTGCCTCAACTTCAATGAGTCGTAGGCGATCGATACTCACTCCTACATCAGAACAATACCGAGTCTGGTCTCAGATGCATCACTGTATACCACGTAGTTGAATCCCACCTATGGAAACCTCAAGATGGAAGCTCTATTCAAAGTCTACCCTAGCTGTTGGAATCTCTTCGGTCATATATCAATCCACAAGAGTGGTTTTCCCTTCATCATCAAATATGATAAGGGTTATTATACTATATAAATTCAGGTACGAACCTCCAGTAGTACCCATCTAACCCCAATAATCTCTACATATTAGTCACGCTTCTAGGTGGCTCCCATACAAGCACTACCTCTATCTTCTCCGAATCCACTACAACTCCTGCCTTCGAGATGACGTATCCCGGAAAGGGGACCTACCGAATCCAAAATAGTCACATCGAAAGAATACTATAAAGTTGGTACTCTTAGAGTGTATCCAGGGATATCCACATTTGTGTAGCGTACCCCTCCTTTGGCGTTCAGAACACCAAGATGTCACCAATGAAGACTACCACGAAACGATTGAGTTAAGGCTGGAATATCATTTTGATGAGTCCCATGAACGCTACTAGGGAATTGGTCATGCTAAAAGGAATCCCCAAGAACTCATAGTGACCATAACAACATCAAAATTCTATCTTAGGTATGTCCTTATCCCTTACCCAAAGCTGATGATATCCTGATCTGAGTCATATTTTCGAGAACCTCCTCCCTCCCTTCAACTGATCGAAGAGGTCATCAATTCTCAGCTGTGGATACTTGTTCTTCATTGTCTCGTGGTTCTGGCACCGTAATTCCATTCATCGACTCAAAATCTCATCTCCTGTCTTGGAAAACAACACCAGGGCTACCCATGGAGAAATACCAGGCCTTAAAAACCCCATCTTAGGAAATTCCTCAGACTACACCCTCAACTCACGAAGCTCCACGAGAGACATCTGATAAGCCGTTGTAGATATCAATACCATTCCTAGGAACATGTCAATGTATAATTCTACTACATTATGAGTAGGTAGTACTAGGACATCTTCAGAAAATGAATCCTCATACTCATCCACCATAACAAAAAAACTCAGACACCTCTCATCCACCACACTGAGGGATAGGCTAGCCAACAAGTGAGTGATCGATTGCAACCTCCTCTTAGAAATTCAATCCTATTCTGTAAAGGTTCCATTCTAACTGGTGATGAAAAACCTTGTCCTATCCTTGCAGACACACCATACTTTTCACCTAAAATATTCGATTTGATCATGGACTGTAGATAACCATTCCATAACCAGGATGAAATTGTAAGGCCCTGACATTGCTACAAGGAGATCCCACCCAAATCTTTCACCTCTTAGAGTAATCTCACACTATTGGCACCAAATTTTAATCATAGAATCCCCTCCCGTAAGATTATCTAATCATAAAGAGTGAGCCAAAGGCTCCACTGGAATCTTTGAGCCTCGAATAAGGTCTATGGAAAGGAAAAAGATTATAGAACCTATGTCTATAGTAACTATTTATAAGGTGGGTAGACACCAATCGTACCTATAATAATATATAGAGCATCATGGTCATAGGCCTCTATCTCCTGATGTTGGCCTCGTCCCTGCCCGCTGACTCCCTGAGCCTGTGGGGGACCACATGGGGGTGGTGGTTGTAGTACCTTGAACAGTCATCCACCACCTGCCACTCAACCTTCTCCTCTTCCATTTCTAACTCCCTACGAACCTCCTCATTTGAACCTCTATCTCCGCCTTGGAGTTACCTCAACATCCTTCGGTTCATTCGTGTGTGGGGTCACATAGTAAGGAGCCATGTTCCCTTTTCCACCTCAGGAGTAAAAAATTCTATCCCTCATATGACCTCATCTGACATGTGAGCTCCGCACCTCTAACCCTATATCCTAGGGTTACCCTTTGGAAGGTCTGGCCCACTTGGGCCTCAGTGTCATCTACCTACTACCTTCTATAGATGACTCGATAACCTATTATCTGATGGTTTCTCTCACTGTCATTGCCTAATCAACTAAGAATATCTCCACCAGTAGAGCTCTCTCTAGAACTCCAACATGAGTCGAGATGCTAATCAAAATCATTGATTCTTTGCTCTCTAATCTTAGTCCCCACTCAATGGTTCGAGCCCTGAAGATAGGGTCGCGTACCATGTCGGTGGAGTAGTAGGCCAAGTAATGGGTCACAATTTGGCATCCCTACTATTGGTACAGTAGATCCTAAATACAGACTGATAATAGTGTCGTTGGTACGAACGCCACCCTAAAGAGGCTCTAGAATTACAACTAGGTAAGGGTCTCCTACTCATGTGTCTGGAGCAACAAGATTTACCATATCCCTATCATCCCTAAAAAATTCTTACGACTAGGACCATAATATGGTCAGAAGGAGTCTCTACGATGAAAAAAACCAATGTAACTACCTTCGGCCAATTCTCAGCTGCCTGAAGATCTTTCTTTCCTTGAAACCATGGAGGCTTATATCTACGGAACTCGTGTAGAAGGATCTGTTAGCGTACAATATCTACTGATGGGGCCGGTAGAAACTACTATTCTTTGGTTGGCAGTGTTGTTGGTACACCACCTGAAGGTGATATCATTGTATGTGGTCCTTTCACCAGCGCCTCATCGCTCGGTGGACCATCGTCATAATCTCTCACTGGAATCCTAGATGGCTGTCTTCCTAGAAGCATCCTATAGAGAAATTGATGTGTCGTGGTAAATAAGTTATACATGCTAAGCTGGCTCAAAAGGGAATAAGGGAAAAACATTTCCAAAACACATACAACTAGTATTTTTGTGTACCGAGTTAGAAAACAAAATTCAGGGTCCCGGTGTATGGATATGTCAGCTACCGCAAAATCACTAGACTCCTCAGATTGAAATCCAAACAAAAGACACTTAACATTATTTCCCCAATTAAAAATACAAACACTTAGTTCTTCGGGTACGACCAAAAACTCTGATACCACTTTTCCATGACCCATCCCCCAAGGCCCGTGTCGTGACAACCCCTATCCCACCTTCTATAGGATAGGGGATAGTGACTAACACCTGGAAGTTGTATCCCAAAAAGGGAAGGAATTTTCTTTAAACCTGTACACATAGAGACCAGGCATACTACACAAAGAAAACCTAAAAAGAAATAAAATAGTAAAACCAGCTCAATGTACCACAACTGAGAGTAATGTTTGTAAACTGAAAGTAAAGGGGAGGAGATACAAACCCAACTAAAAGGAATGTAAAAAAAATGAAGTAAAATAATTTGAGGTCATCTACCTAATGTATGACCTAAATGATAGGTAAAACTCTCTATTGGATGTCACTACATCACACCACATCTATCGATCCACATCCGAGCACCATCTTGCCCGGAATCCGCAAAGTCCTAATCAAAGTTGTCTTCTGTCTGCACAAGACACAATTGGTGTGGGAAAAGCCTGTGTAGGGGTCTGTATAAAAATACTCAGCTGGTACCCTGAGACCCGTAAAGGACTCTCATAAATCCACAAAAGGAAATACAACCATGAATAATCTCAAATACATATAACAAAGTAAAAGTCACATCTCACACCAGATATAACCTAAGAAAAAAAGTAAATATGATTAGTCATAATGTTAAAACATCTTATTTTGATTAGAGGATCTTCTTCTGATCCACATAGGGTGCATATGTGTTGATCCACACAAGGTATCTAGGTGTTGATCCACACAGGGTTTCTAGGAGATGAGCCACACATGGTTTCTAGGTGCTGACCCACACATGGTCTATAGGTGTTTATCCGCACAGGTTATATAGGTGCTCACTCAAAAAAGTTCAATAGGTATTGATCCACCAAGGATTTCTTGGTGCTAATTAACACAGGGTTCCTATTATGCTTTACGTTACAGCCTGCCATGGGATTCTCACACTTAGCATGCCTGATTTCTAGGAGGATCTTCTCCTCAATCCATCAGTCTTACGTTGACTGCCATGAAGTACCGCATAGAGTAACCAAAAGGACCATCTCATCGTAAGGGTCTCAACGCAATAGATAACACGTCAAACAGTTATCTGGTCTGTAGGATATAAGCATTTATTTTAAAACAGGACTGATTGGATTTCAGTCTGATCATACCAGGTTGTTTGAAAAACTCCACTAAAACTCATGTTTAATATCTCATAAGGACCGCCTCATCACAAGGGTCCCAAAACCACTGATGTTGCGTCAATCAGATGCCCTATTTGAGAGATATTGGTGTTTTAGTAAAACTGGGGCTAGTCGTCTCTGGGTCCGGTCTGACCTCGTCTGAATTGGCCCAAAAAATCCCAGATCCGGTTATTCATAGGCCCGGCCCATGGGGTCATGGGTTAGACTAGGCCTAGTATGAAGGATATGCCCGGGGGAGTGGGTACGGCCCACGGGGGCAGGTCCATCCCAAGGGGAGAGTCGCACCCTTCCCGGTCTACCAAGGGCGGATTGGTTTGTCCGCCTGGTTGGGATGTGACCATATGCAGTGTCTGACCTCCCAACTACCCCATGGGTCATCACGGGTCCTACCTGCCAATGTGGGTGAGCGACTGTAGTCTGTCATGTGTCGCACTTCACATGGCCTCCAATGCGGCTGAGCGGCCGCATCCTTCCACGTCACTTGCGGACAGGGTCAGTGAGTTGACTTGGTCAACAAGGCACCGGTGGGGTGCCATGGGTCTCCCACACCATGACCACTGTGGTCGTGGCCTTCACCGATCACCCAAGTGGTTGAATTTTAGCCACCTCCTCAATGTGGCGCTACTCAGCACCGAACCTCCACGCCACTGCCGCCAGTTGGCGACGTCCCTTTGCCATCGCGGCACGCCGATAAGCACACCACTTCCCTCCGCCCATGGCCACCACAGTGGGCCAGCGTCGGCCCGCTGGTGGTTTCTTCTATGGGCCACCATAGTTGCTTCGGTGGTCTATTTCCTGATCTGTCTATCCCTAAAGGATCTTGGTGCTCCCACCTTCACTACGATGACCTCTAACTCGGATTGCCGCCATTTCGAGAATTCAGACATGAGGAACGCACATGAGGGGGGTCTTGGGCCTTGTTCGTATGGGACTACACCGTCCACTTTAGAAGTTTAAAAACATGGTGAGGTTTTTGGATAGTATTTCAGTCAATAAAAGTGATAATTTAATCTTGGATAGATAAATCCCAAAAGAAGTCACCCTCCTGCAAGAACGCACGATCTGCGGATCAACCTATTCATGGGTTGATCTGCGGTCGTCACATTTTGAAAAAGAATGGGGAAGCATTAAATAGTTCAAACCCCTACCTCATTTGATGTTTATTTCCATAGAATTCCGTCCTCGAGGGTTCAATGGGTTAACGTTGTTCTTCGCTTTCTGGCTTCATTCATCGAAGTTGAAGGCGTTCCGCCGGAGTTTATCGTTCTTCGTTGGAGAGGAATCATGAAAAGGTTTCATCAGAGAATTTCTTGTGGTTTATTTCCCAACCATCCAACACATTATTTTAATAAAAATAAAAACATCGTAGCATTTATGTTACCCTACGACGACCCATCGTTACATTGAGTCATTTATGAAAAAATGTTGCAGTTACACTTGCAAAACGGGCTATTTAGAGGAGTCCTTAATTGTGCATCATCATCGCTTCATCGCCGCACCACAACATCATCTTCTTCCTCTAAATGGTTGAGAAAATAAATAAAAAACTTTTTAAAGTTATTTTATTATTTTTGAAAATGTATGAAAATTAAGGATTCCATTCGATCCAAGTCGGTTGACGTTAAGTCCTTTCTAGGCAAATCATATCATTTAGAGTTCAATGATGCACTCAAATTCTTGATATGTGCACTGGTTCAAAAATTAGAAAACCCCACTCGCACATTTAATGAACGTACCTTAAAAAAGCTCACAATTCAGTTTAGGGCTCATCAGGACTTGGAATCACAAGTCGTTAAAGTGTGCGGTCTTAAAAGAATTTAATATAATTTAAAAAAATACACATAAATTCCATGACATTACATAACATATGTTAAAAAGGAAAAAACTAAGACTCTCATCTATAAATGTAACTCTCTTTCACCCACTCTGAAGAATTTATATCTTTTTTTCCTCTATAATCTATACCCCTAATTCCTCACCAAATTCCCCTAATTATGTTCTGTAGACTTTAGTCAGAAGGTGTCCTTAGTCCTATATTATGAAAGAAGATTTTGAAAGAAAAAAAAATTCCATCAAACTAAGTAAAGAATTATTTCATATATAGATCACCATTATTCCTAATTCTCTTTCATCACATAAAAAAATTATTAACATAATTAAAATTCTTCATTAATTATATAAAAACTATAAAAACTCATAATCTAACTAACTAATTCAATATAACATACTATTGTTTGGGTTGATTTCATAACCCACATGAATTATGATTTAACATTACTATCATGAGTGATTAATAAATGTTAAATTATTGTAATATGTGGTAGTAATGATGAGAAAAAATTATCTTTTAAAATATTGAATAATATATATATATATATATAATCAGTAATTATTGTTTATTCAAAAATAAAAAAAAAATTAATTTAAAAACATTCATTATAGACACACAATATAAAATGAAGAAAATAATTTCGAAACTATATTACAATGTCAATAAAATATATAACATCTCAATAAAAATTAGATATGTTATGAATAAAATATTAATAATAAATAACGAGAACCAACATATCAAAGAAATTGTGGAACAAATGTAACCTTTAACACCAAAAATTTTATTTTAATGAATGACTAAAAATTGTGAAATAAATTTTTTTAATTTAATATAATTATTTAAAATAATTATTAATATGGTTCTTATATAAATCAAACATAGTCCAAAATTGAATATAAATTGGTTTAGTGTGCATTCAATGAATAAGTAATTCAAAGAAATGGTTTTGTGGCTGACATTATATTCAATGAGGTATATTTCAAATTATAAACCTATTATTATTTGATGTTATATACTTACATCACCCATGGACTTATTTTTTCATAAATTACTCTTTGTCATTTTATTTACTTTTCCATTTTATTATTTCTTTCTCATGATCATTTGATTCATAAATTACCAATGTAGTTTGGTTTTTCCTTACTCAATCTCTTTCCCTAGAGTAAAAACCATTCCTTTTTAAATATTATCTTTTATGTTTTGTATACTATTACATTTCTCAATATAATATGTTATTGTCACTTTTATATTATTAATTTTAATTTCCATACAAAAAGAATCTTCCTTGATTGATTTATTTCCTCAAAAAAAATACAATGTTGTTAAGAATAATTCTTATACTCTATTTCTACTCCAAAACCATATGATTACTTACCATAAATGTTTTATTTTTATATATTAAATATATATATATATACATATATATTATATTATGTGAAATAAATATTTCAATTTAAATTTATTTAAAATGAAATTTTATAACTCTTTTTTGAAGCGTGTTTTCCTGAATAATTATAAATAATTACAAATGGTATTTCATTATACCCCAATAAATTTTATATATTACACTCAACATTTATTATAATTTACCATTATTTGTTTTCAATGTTCATTTTTTAAGATTTTTAAATTTAAAATAATATTTTAAATGTCTTATGACCATTTGTAAAATGATTTTGAAAGTGATTTATAGTATTTTTTTCATGATAATGTTAAAAAATAATATAGATATTATTTTTCATGAATTATCTTACATTTTCTTATATTTCTTATCAGGGTTCATATTTAGTAAACAAAATTCAATTATATTTTGAAAATATATTGAGAAATATTTTATATATAACTATTCATATATTATGTTCATTTTTAGAAAATCATACATAGTTCAGTTCATTCATTATTTTTGAATATTTAATCCTTTCCTAGTATCTAATGAATTTATATCTTTAATCACATATATTTTCAAATTTATACTAAAGGTTTTCCATATTTATAAATAATATATTTTTTTCATTACATGAATGTGTTTATGGTATATTTGTACTCATTATATTATTTTCTCAAGCATTACCTATTCCAAAAATATACTTCGATCCATTATAACAATTCTCATATATAAATAGTTATTAATAAATGTAATCTTTGTTAAATTATTAATCCATAAATTCAAATTTCATCCATTAGAAACATCGACTCGTTAGAGAAACCAGGAGAAACTGACTGAACAATGTGGGTGATGTAAATACATTCACTATTCCAACCTGAATCCATATGGCATGGGAGATGGTGTGTGAAACATCATGTCTATGAAATATTAATATGTGAGTAATAGCCTAAAAAATATAAAACTTCCATGTTCATTAAAGAAATAACATCTTGACACTTATTTATTCATATAATTATTTTCACCATCCCTTGATTGATATCATGTTCCTTTAACTTTTTATCAATTGATTAACACAATTAGAATTGTATGTTTTCTTTTCTCATGAATAAAAATGGATATATTGGAACCTCTTCATTTAGAATATAAATAAATTCAGTCATAGAAACTAATAAAAATACCAAACCAAGGAATCATATAAAAATTCAAAATAAATTGAGAAATATTCTAGTATCCATACTTAATAAAATTATAACAAGTGTCCATTCAGTCTGGCCATCCATCTGAGGATGGAAAGCGGTGCTTAGACTAAGCTGCATCCCAAAAGCCTCCTGAAACCCCTTCCATAGCTGGGAAGTAAACCGCGCATCACTATCAGAGACAATCGTCTACAAGACTCCATGTATCCACACAATCTCATACACATAGAGGCATCCCGAGATCTCTTCTAAACCCTGTTCTCTGATCGATAGGAAGTGGGATGACTTGGTGAGTCAGTCGATGATCATCCAAATCGAGTCGTGACCCCTGGATGTATGTGGAATTCCTTTCACAATGTCCATTATTATCCCATCCCACTCCCACTCTAGGACCTCTAAAGGTTCCACCAATCCTATTGGTACCGGGTTCTCTGCCTTCACTTGCTGACAAGTGAAGCATCTAGAGACAAACTCTACTACTACCTTCTTCATACCTAGCCACCAATGCTATCTTCGAAGGTCCTGGTACATCTTTTCCACTCCTAGAAGTACCGCTGAAGGGGATGTGTGTAACTCCATCAACACTTCTTTATTAAGTGACACTAGTACTATAGTACGTCCTCCTAAAATAATGACATGCTGCCCACCTTCAGAAAATTCATCAAGTGCCTGACCTTTGAATATCTGAGCATGTCGTGTCTCACAGTCAGCATCCCCATTCTTTGCCTCCCTGACACGCTGAAGAAGTGGGGGAGTGACTGTAAGGGATTGGAGGGAAGCTACTCCATCTCTATCCATAAAGGATATCTACAAAGCGGCCAGCTACTCTGTCGCCTCAGGTAGCAGTTGTATTCCTGATCTCCTGCTGAGTGAATCTACTACAATGTTCCCCTTCCTAGGAGTATAGAAAATATCGATGTCATAGTCTTGGAGTAACTCAAGCCATCACCATTATCTCAGGTTCAGTTCCTTCTGAGAGAAGATATACCTGAGACTCTTATGATTAGAGTACACTATAAAATGTCCGTACATCAGATCGTGTCACCACATTTTCAAGGCAAAGATCACTACTGCTACTTCCAGGTCATGGGTATCATAGTTCTGCTCATGATGTCTCAGCTACCTAGAACCATACGTGATCACTACTCACTCCTACATCAGGACACACCTGAGTTCGGTCCCTGATGCGTCACAGTAGACTACGTACGCTATGCATTCCTCTGGAAGCCTCAAGATGTGGGAAATAGTAAGCCTCTGCCGTAGATTTTGAATTATCTGTTATCATCTCTCCGACCACTTAAAATGTTTCCCCTTCCTCATCAAGGATGATAATGGTGCTGCAACTCTAGATAAGTCTGGAAGGAAACCTCGATAGTAACCTGCCAAACCCAGGAAACTTCATACCTCCATCACACTTTTGGGTGGATCCCAAGGATGTACTGCATCAATCATCACTGGATCCACTGCAACTCCAACATCCGAGATGACATTACCCAAAAAGTGAACCTCTCAGATCCAAAACTATCACATAGAGAGCTTACCATAAAGCTGGTGCCCTTAGAGTGTGCCCAGTACTACCTGAATATGGTAGGCATGCTCCTCCTCAATTGTCAAGTAGATCAAAAATTTTTCGATGAATAATATGAAAAGCGATCAAGGTAATGCTGGAAAATCCTTTTCATGAGTCCCATGAACTATGCTAGAGCATTGGTTATTCCGAATGTCATAACCAAGAACTCATAGTGGTCGTACCGACATCTAATGGTCCTCTTCTACACATCCTCGTCTCGAACTCTCACATAGTGATAGCCTGATTTGAGGTCTATCATTGAAAACCACTGTGCTCCCATTATCAGATAAAAGAGGTCTTCAATCCTAGGGAGTTGGTACTTGTTCCTCACAGTCACCTAGTTCAGGTGATGGGTGTCAACACAAATCCTCAAGCTTCCGACCACCATCTTGAAGAACGGAATCGGGCTGCCCAGGGAGAAACACTAGGCCGGATGAATCCCTTCCCCTATAAGTCCTTCAACTGTACCCACAGCTCATGAAGCTCAGCGGGAGCCATCTAATATGCTGGTGTAGATATCGGTGTCGTACCGAGGTACAAGTCAATGTAGAAGTTCACCTCTCTCTGAGGAGGTAGACCTAGGACATCATCATGGAAAACATATGTGTACTGGTCCACCACTACAGGATATGTCAGACTCTCCACATAAACTGATCAGAGGGTAAGGCAATCCAACTGATGTGTGATCAGATGTACTCTCTTCTGGGAAAGTCCATCCTATGCTACAAAGGCTCCATTATCGCCAGTGATGGTGGAACTAGTCCCATCCGTGCAGACACACCGCACATTGTGCCTAATATAGTCGATCTGGGCATGGACTGTAGATAACTTGTCCAAGCCCAAGATGACGTCATAAGGCCTTGACACCGCTATGAGGAGATCCCAAACGAAGCTCTTGTCTCCTAGAGTAAGCTCAAACTGCCGGTACTAGTGAATAATCATTGAGTCTGCTCTTGTAGGAGTCTCTAGCTGTAAGGATCGAGGCAATGGCTCCTTCAAAATCTCCGAGTTCCGAACGAGGGCAGTGGAAATGAAAGACTGACTGGAGCCTGTTTCTATAAGAGCTGCAGCTATGGTGGAGTAGAAAAAAATCATACCTTGAATCATCTATGAAACATTGTGATTGTAAGCCTCAGCTGCATGGTGGTGAGCTCTCCCATGTCCACCTGCTCCCTACGATCAGAGTGGATCTCCTGGTGGTGGTGGCGGCGGTAACACCTTGAAACGTCGCCCTCCGCTAGTTGTATGACCAGATCCTCCCCCATATTCTCCTACTCACTACAAAACGCCTTGATTGAATCTATGTCTCTCCCTGGTCGGTCCTTCGATCCTCTACTGATCATCTGAATGGCGGGTCAGACGGTCACGAGCCATGTGATCCTACCCACCGCATGTGAAACACTACCTGCTCCAGGCATGTATAGATCTGTCTCCAGTGCCCCGCACAACTGATCACGAGTCAGACGATCATCCACCTGTAGGTTTGGAACTCTTGGAACTTTGTGAAATCTCTCTATTTCCAGCTGCAGAAGACTCTACTATGTGTCGACTAGTGGTGGATCACGCTACCGGTGATATCTCAGTAAAGAAACTCTCCACCATGAGAGCTCTATCAAGCACCCCAGCATGCATATGGATACTGAGTGAGATAATCGAAGCACTGATCTCTCACCTCAGCCCCTTCTCAAAGGTCTGGTCTTTGAAGAATGGGTCTTGTGCCATATTAGTGGATTAGAGTGATCAGTCTGTGAACCTCGCTGAGTACTGAGCTACATTCATGTTTCCCTCTTGCAGATGAAGTAACTCTTGAATATGCACTGCATAGAGAGTCGTTGGAACAAACTCCTCCCAAAACAGGCTCTCGAAGTCTACCCAGAGAAGCGCCATCTCGTCGTTCTCCGGGAGCATCAGGCTCCACCATCTTCCCGCTGCTACCTGTAAAAGGCTGGTAGCAAAAATCACTTTGAAGTTGGATGGTGTCCGTACCAGTCGGAAAACTCTCACCATAGCCTCCATCCAATCCTTAGACACCTTTGGATCCATCTTTCCCCTGATCTTGGTAATCCTATCACACTGGAACACATGCAGCACGCTCAAGTGGCGTGCATTTCCTGGTGCTGGGCCAAGTGGCATCGGTGGCCCAATGGTAAGTAGTACAACTGGTGCATCTACTAGAAAAGGGCCCTACACCGAGGCCTCATCAATCGGTGGGATATCTGTGCATATTAATCTTGGGAATCCAGCCGGTCATCCATGGGGAGGAATCCTGAAAGAATCAGATATGACACGGTCAAAAGATTATACCTAGTAAGCTGACCTAGCTGAGCTGACTCAATGAAAACTTTTAAAAACACACACACAATCAGTGTTTTTGTGCACTAAGTCGGAAATCAATAGTCCGGGTCTTGGTGTATGGATATGTTGGCCACCGCACCAACACTAGACTCCCTGAACTAAAAACCACACTCAGTACCCTTAACACTATTGCTTCACAGAAAATATCAAAGCCCTATGTTCTACGGTAGAACCGACTCCTTTGATACCAATTTGTCATGACCCGTCCCTCAGGGCCCATGCCATGACTACCCCAAGCCCGCCTTCCATAGGCCAGGGGCTAGTGACTAGCACCAAAGACATAAATCCAAAAAATCAGAAGGCCTTGCCTTTATAACATGAAAACACACACAAAAAACTATGAGATGGAAACAAAACACAAAATAAAACTGTATACAAAAGGAGTGCTGAAAAGAAAAAGGGGGGAGAAAATACAAGCCCAACTATAAAGTACAAGGAAACAGAAAGTACAAGCACTGGAAAAAGAGAAAAAAGCTCCGGGATTGTCCACTGAGAAATCCTACCTAAAGGGTATGTACATATAGCCTCCACAACACTCCACATCCATCCTTCTCCTCCGTGAACCATCACACCATGCGGTCCACCTCTGGGTACCGTCCAGTCCTAGTGCTCTCAGCAGTGGTCAACACTGTCTGTCGTCTGCATCCAAAACAATGAGGTGCGGGCATAGCCCGTGCGGGGGTGAGTATAACAATACTCAGTAGGGATCTCGAGACCCTCAAGGTCTCACAAAATCCAACAAGGATATACCACAAAGTATGAAATCAACAGATAAACCCACTTAGGTATATGCCTATACAAATAACTAAGTTATCAAGTAATCCATCTCAATCATGAGGAATACAAAAAAGTTATTGACTCATCTCAAACCAAGATTTTATTCTAGGGGTAGTATTAAGTAACATTTCCAAGAACAACGTCGAACACCTCGGCTACTGGAGAACTCCTCCTCTATAGAGTACAGTGGGCATGCCACGTCACATAGAGTCACTTCCCACTAACCTTGGACTGCTGAGGTACTCCTCCTGTAGAGTACTGTGGGTCTGTCGCATCACACAGAGGCGCTCCCCACCATGGGTCTATCGTGTCACATAGAGGTGCTCCCCCTCATAGCCTGCTGAGGTACTCCTCCTGTCGAGTACCAGGGGTCTATCATGACACCAAGGTGCTCCCCGCAGTGCTAGTCGAATCACTCCGAGTCGAATCGGTCAGAAGTTTTCAGGTATTAGACAACTACTAGGTCTCCGCACTATGCCCACTCGTCTCCGGGAGGTTCCTCTCCACAAGCTACAGGTCAATAATAAAACATTCATGAATTCCCACATATAAGTATCTCAAAGGTCTGCCTCGTCATAGGGGTCTCAACGTTACAGACGACACGTCAATCAGACGCCCGGTCTGTGAGTTATTAGCCTTTTAGTCCTGGGGGCCCGGTTGGATTCTTGCACGATCCATCCTAACTGTATCTCAAAATGACCTCGAACACCAGTGTGGTATAATCAAAGGAACCATTGCGCTCGAAAAAAACCTACGCTGCTAATGATTCGTTAAACGGTCATCCGGTTCCATAGATATAGCCAAAGAATGTAAAGGATCGGTAGTGGGCCTGGGTCTGGTCCGTCCCGGTCGGACCAACCCCGTCTGACCTAGCCTAGGCCAACCCGGTCAGGGTCGACCTGGTTAGACCTGTTGGGTCTGGCCTGACCCATTGGGTGGGCCAGCCTGTTAGGTTCGTCCCAGCCCGCTGGGCCTAGCCCAACAGGCTGCGTGGGCGGTTCGGCCCAAAGCGCCATGAAGGTGTGGCCCGGGCGACACGGGGCGCACGGGGTGTGCGGGCCGGCGCGGTTTGGCCGGGCAGGGCGCCAGGCGGGCCGGAAGGTGGCTTGGATGTTGGAAGTCTGGGTTGGCATGGTTCGGCACGGCTCGAGCAGGCGCAGGCCGGCAGGGTTCTACTGGGGCGCCCGGGAGGCTGGCGGCGGCCGGGAGCCGAGTGGCGCAGGCAGCCCAGCGAACGGCCAGGGAAGCCAGCGGTGGTGTGGGTTGGGGTGGCTTTCCTGGAGGGCCGTGGTTCCAACTCGAGCGTAGTGTATCCGGGGCACGGCGTGGTTTGCGGAGTCCATGGGAAGTGCAACCTTTTCTTGTTTCCTTCGTCTCCTTCAACGCCGCTTCATTGTTACGTCACCATGCTGAAGATCATCACAAAAAAGAATGGAAGAGGGGTTGGGAGATTCTAGTTTGGCCCGCACCTTCCACATTTAGGGTGGTAACACTTTGATCATCAAGGTAGGAGAATGATTAACTACAAATCAACCTCAATAAAAAATCATAACATCGTTCTTCATTTTGAATGAAAAGAAGATCATGGCACATAAAGAAAACAACCCCTACCTTTGTTCATCGTTCGTCGACAGAGTCATAGGGAAGAAGACGGTGTTGTCACTGTTAGTCGTGTCCGCCGCACACTTTCAATCCTGAGCCCGCATGTCGGTTTTGTAAAATGCTCCACGTCAGTAGGTGTCTAGATAAGAAGTTCAAATAAGATTTTTGTTGGTGTTCTTCATTGGAGGAACGCGTTCTTCATTCTTCATTGGAAGCATTCTCCCAAGCTCTCGTCTTCCCAAAGTTTCCACCAAATTGAAAATTCCAAGCCTGAAAAGATATGATTTCCCCAATTAAATTGTTGTCACAATATTCAAATTGGTGAAATTAATTACGTAGGTTAGCATATTAAGGATGGTGTGTTGGCAACATTAATGTTAGAGGAGTCAAGAGGCTCTCCCTCCTTAATGAGGGACAATTGAGAGGTTTTCCTCACATCCCATTAACAGGGGGTTTATTTCTGTGTGGTCCTCACATCATAACCTCTCATGAGAAATTAGACTCATGTGGGCCCCACCACCATAGCCTCTCATGGGAGGTTAAGGTGTGTATAACACCCAGTGATTTTATGAGGAATATTCTTTTAATTTATTTGACATCTTGTGTTGTACGCTTCACCAAGATTATATTACGCTATATGCAACACCGTATTAGAAAACACTATTCTAAGTTTGTGTTGCATTCCAGAGAAACCTTCCTCGATATCGTGTGTTTTACACAATACCTAGCTTCACTAGACGAGATATTATTATAATATTATTATGAAACATCCTTTATGAATAGTAATACCCACTTTTTGAAATTTTGTAAATTTTATCTTTAAAACGGACTTCATTTTTGGATTAGAAATATAGAAATTGTCCTAGGGTGAATTTTTGGTATTTTTCTGAAAACATTAAATTTGTTATGAATAGTGAAAACACTGAGTTATTGGTTAAAACTGAATTTTTATTTAAAAATAATTTTTTTATTTAAATTTATTTTAGGTCAAAATAAATACATAATACATATATAAGTTCAATTTAATTCATTTGAATCATTTTATAATAATTTTATATATATAAAAATTTTATTTAACTTTTTACCATCTTTTACCAACCTCCTAGGAGAATCTGCAAATTTACATAAAACATAATTTTACCGCTTCTGTGAGTGGAATTTCAAAAAATATGAGATACACGGTTTATATCAGTATGTAAAATGTGGTTCAATAAGATAAAAATAATTTTTGGTGAATAGTAACTTTTTACTTTTAATTACCACGGTTCAAAATAAATAGGGTAATTAACGGTAAAAATGATATTATTTTTTCCCTAAAACTTGTCCTAATTCTATTTGATAAATTTAATCTGATCCAAAACAACCTCAGGAATAAGATATGACCATTTAGGTCCCCTTGTATTAGATTAGGACATTTATTATTATTTAATTCAAAGAAATGTTAAAAGAGTTAAAATTAATGTTTAATAAGTAAAACATTTTTAATATGGGGTTATACATATGATAAATTAGACTATAAATATCCATTATAAATCTAAAATGATTTCCTACATAATAGTATTTTATTTATAATTTTTAGACATTAAATAATTTATTTTATTTATGACACAATGATGATGAAGTAATTACCTTATTAAAGAAATACAAATATAATTGATATTATAAATACCCAAAAAAATGTAATTTGAGACTTTTTATGAATTAAAATAATTTTATCGGTTAATATAACATATTATGGTTGGTTAGATGGATTGTTTTAAAAGTGATAATTATGTTATTAATTTATCAAAAACAAAATACCAAATAGTGTCAAAATTGACATAAAAGAGTTTTTACAACAAATATTAAATTATTAATAGATATTCCATTCCTAAAAATCTAAGGCTTGTAGAAAAGACTTATATAATAATATATATGACATTAATGAACCAATTGGTATTCTATTGGTAGTTTTTGAATGTTTATTTACCATATAGTGTAAGAATACAAGAAAACATGGTCAAAGTTAAATTATTTAACATAGAGTTAAATCTAAATGATAAGGTTAGAATGGTAACCTAAGCTTGTCTAAAACATATTGGTTGAAATTATTTCGACTCATACCCACATTAGACGCTAAATAAGTCACTTTGGAGCCATTATAAACTGAATATGAATTTATTATAAAATAATATTTTATGTTTTTCCTAAGGTGCCCCTCACCACTCTTATAAAAGGGCACTCTCCCTTCTCTCTAATTCACACCTCCAATGCCATTTGGTTTGGCCAAACCTTACCACAATACTCTCTCAACTATACTATATTCAACCTAGAGGAATTTCATTAGTCATATAGCCATCCTATGGATCCCTTTTGATCAAATCAAAAGAAAGAGCTCGAAGAAGAGGTAAATATCTCACAACCTATTTCATGTTCCTTTCATATTCCACTTCGTCCTTATTTGTTGTTTACATTATCAAAAAATATCTCCAGAATATTCTATATACTGTTATGTTATTATTAAAAATTGTACAACCACATTAGTTATTGTATCCATCCTATGAATGAAAAGGTCACCACACGTGTGAATGTACAGCTTAGCATCTCCATGTTGTGGTGTAGTTTGTTATTCAAACATTTCATCAATTGGATACGTATAATAATGAGTATAAATGATATAAATAATATATATAAAAATATGATGATTCTTTATATATTATATACCATCCAATTATATACGATTTTAATATCAAAAGAATGATATTGTCGCTCGTGCGTACGTACGGACTACCATCTCCACGAACGTGATGAGATTCATTTTCCATGATTAACCATTCAAGTAGGATTATAATGTATATATAATAAATAATCATGAACAATATTACATAATAATGATACTGAAATTATGTACATATATGTTTCAATTACTTAATTCTATTCAATTCATCAAGGAAACAAAAACAACGTTCAAGCGTACGTACGACCAACCTTCTCCCTGAACGATGTATTTCATTCAACTTATTGGTCAATAATATATATTTATATGATGAATATATATTATATATAAATCATGTTTTACATTCTGTAATTAAGTAAATTAGGATATAAGTAATAATATCAAGAACAACAAGTCGAAACACGTATGATAAATTAAACGATTTTACCAAAAACGCTTGTTTAACATGGAATATACAAAAGAACAGGTAATATAAAGTCATAATTGAATTATATATGATATCATAAATACTATTATGATTATGTTAAAAGTTAATAATATGTTTAAACCCACTAAACATGAGTTACGAACATGTATGGAAGAAATTAGACCTAAGCTAAGGGATAATTATTCCAATCTCGTTCTTATATGAGATTGTTTATTTAAAAGTATTTATTGGGGCTATTGTTATCATCAATGTCCATGTTTTTTGAAAAAAATTTCATGTATATTTAATTTCCTTTTTACCCATTTTATAATTTTACCACATGTTATGGAAATAATCATTCTTTTTTTACCATACGAGTACCTTTTTTTACTTTTTCGACAAAAGTACGAGGAGAATGTTTTTTAACTTATACGACATGAATTGGTTTTTATGGTTTCATAATGCCTTATTTCCATGAAGCTTCCTCTACATGATTTCATGACTATTTTAAACAAAATCCTTTTCTTTGAAAATTGAATGTCATTTTTTAATAAGAAAATGATTTTGAATATGAAAGGATATTTTCCTCAAGAATTCATTTCAAGTGTTCTATCAAAACTATATTCCATCTAAGATGGAATTATTTAGTATGATTATGTTTCAAGTATAATGTCTCTATTATTTAAATGGATTGATTTTTCTTATGATGAAATTATGTCCATTTGTTTTATATGGATTATATTATGATTGGATGGTGTTTATGAAACCCATTATATTCTTTGGGTTATGATGAATGATTTATGATTGTTTTGTGGCACACATAAGAATGATTTAATTATGAGATAGGTGGGACCTATATCTCTCTCCAATGAATTTGGTAATGATTTATATATCATGAGATAGACATGGATAGAACGACAAGTTAATCTGGTTCAGTGATACAGAACTGGAATGAGGAGTGAACTGTATTCAGTAAGGGACTTTGTCCACTATAATGGTCTTAGGAGAAATTCATTGGCTACTATAGAAATCATATCATGTGATTAATGGTTTCCACAATTACATGTTTTATTCCCAGGATATTTTATCGTGATTAATGTTCCTTTATGATCTATTCCTTATGTATTGCCAACATTTATGTCATTTTTAATGTTCATGTTTTTTACGTTCATGTATTTATGGATAGTTTTTATGTTCTAGATGTTTACCCTTACTAAGCATTTGAGATCACCCTTTTTATGTTTTATTTTACCCAGGATATAAATAAAGTTTTTAGGTAAGAAAACAAAAAGGGAAGATATTTATGGGAGATGGTGAAGATATTTCACCATGATTATAAGATTATGTTCCGAGTTTCCAAAGACACTAAACTATTACGGTCCTTGGGTGTCATTTTTCTATTATGTATTATGTATTCCGCAAAAGTAATGTAATGTCCATGTACATCATTTTTGGGTCTCTATAGTTGGTATCATAGGAAAGGTTTAGATAACCTTTGGAAACTAAGATGTGAAAACTTTAGTGAAATCCATAGAGATATTACAAAGGTATGTTTAGGGATGTCTCTAAGGTTAATTATAAGTATAGGTTATAGTCCTAGAATTATGGTAACGATATTAGAATTAAACATAAGATGCTATATATTGAAGTTACAACACTCCCCCCCCCATATTATGTTGTTTTCCAAGAATGATTTTTTCCTCTCACACTGTTCTTTTTGGGTTTTTGGTGATGTCTGGAACCTGAAGGAACCGTGTTGATCAATGTAATGGGAAATGCAATGATTTTCCTCCTAAACAAACCAATAATATGGGAGATGGAGTGAAAAATATTATTTCCATACTTACACAATCTATGAATCATTCTGGACTTACAAATGAACAGAGAAAGGAACAATATTCAATTCAGTCCTTTATGAGGAAACGAACACCTTCTTTTAGTGGGTCTTCTGATCCACTTGTTACTGAACAATGGATCAGTACCATTGAAAAGATATTTTCTATACATCGTTATACAGAGCATCAAAAAGTCATTTTGGGTATTTACTGGTTAGTAGGTGAGCAGACTAGTGGTGGACTCTAATTAATAATACAAGACCCCAAGATGAAATTGAATCCATGGAATGGGATGAGTTCGAGAACTTGTTTTTCATTAAGTACTTCCTTAATACTCTTCAAACAATGATGGAAAATGAGTTCCTTGAGCTTAAGAAAAAGGATGATGAATATGTTGGTATATACAAGGAAATTTTTACAAGGATTCCAAGGTATGCATCTGGCTATATCATTCAACCTGAAAGTAAAATTGATCGATTCTTTAGTGGATCAAAACCAAATCTTCGAAGGGAATTAGATATAAGAGACTTCGATAGATATGAAGAAATTGTGCATTGTGCTATCAAGGTAGAAATAGAAGTCAATGTTACATATCCTTCTCATGGTTTTGAAAAAAACGAAAGATGGAGTTCAAGGAAAAATCTCAGAACAATGGTGAGAATAGGGTGAATGATTATTTATGCTCATATTGTGTAAAGAAGCATGTTGTATATTGTTTAAAAGGTACTAGAAAATGTGTCAAGTGTGGAAAATAAGGTCATCGAGCAGCTGAGTGCCGAATTAATGGGAAAAAACTTTCTAATGATGTGAATAGAGAAAAGACTATAGAGAAAACTCCACCAACACTTCAATGCTTCAAGTGCAAGGAAATGTGGCATTATGTTAATCAATGACCAAATCCAAGGGTTAATTATGATTGATGTGTGAAACCTCTTAAATAAAAGGACAAAGGGAAGTAACATTTGATAACTATTGGAGATGTTGAATATGAAAACGATGTGGTGGAATGATTAAGTGTTTATGTAATGGGATTCTAAAATAATGTTGTATAAAATATCATGGAATATTGGAATATTTATGTATTGGTCGATTGTGGTTTTCAATAATTTTATTGTACTGGTATCCCTGAAAATTGATTGAAATATTTTTGGAAAGCAGATGAAATGTGCATAATGAAGGGATAAATAGAAAATAATATATATGACAGTATTCATGAGCTCGTGACTGAAATAAGGATAAAGTGATATCATTGTTTGAGAATATCAAAATTTTGGGATTTGGGTTTGTGGAAAGAGATAACTTTTGACAACATTCATGTTTTCACTAAGGTTAAATGGGTATTCATTTTTCATGAGAATACACGATTAAGGAATTCACATGTTTGGAATGCAACCAACAAGATATATCATATGATAAATGATGGTATTCACATGCTCGGTGGATGGCATTTCTAGTAATCATTTACTTTATACTATGAGATTGGATATAAGTATTTTGGATAAGCCTAATGATTGGAATGGATTAAGTTGGACATCAAATATTATTGTTTAAGGATAGAACCTTTTTTTAAATATTATTTCTAGAATGTTATAATGGTGAAGTTTTAGAAAAAGGACAACCTGCAGGATGGATGACAACCAGTCGCGTCAGATAAGGTTGCAGGAATCGAACCCACAACCGAAGTGCGACATGACTTTATCACCTACCACTGGCCTACAAGAAGTCCCTGGATAGTATAAAATAGATTTATTTTATTAAGTAGCATGATGGTTGAAGTATAAGTCCATTGTTGGAATCATATACAGTTAATCTCACCATATATGGACTTATGTATTTTTATTAACTTTTACTAACTTTTTGAGACAGATGGAATAACCTATTGCATGATCTACTAACACTTCAAGAATAAAATATTCAACTTCATTTCTTTAATAAGGGATGAAGTGGAAATTGTTCATGGAATGACCAACGATGATATTACACTTAAATCAAGTGAGTATTTCTCCTTATGAATTTTTTTTTCAACATTTGGGAAATGATCTTCAAAATAAAAAATGTTGTCCTAATACCCTCATATATGATGAGTCATATGGTACCTTATATCATTAAAAAATTATGGCGTTGTGATTATTGGATTTTTCATAGCCATTTCCTCTACCAATCTCCATCAGAAATTGACAGTTAGATTTATCTTCCATATTCATATTTTCACCTATGTTATCCAATATGGAAACCTAGTGATGATTTAATTTGGGTAACCGTTAAGTTTCATACTTTAGTTTTTAAAATTAAGTTATGGTATTCCTTTTTACAATGTGGGTTTCTATGAAAGAAATTTACAAGTAGTAAACGATTTATAACCTCGAAAAATTTTGAGGGTGAAATTCATTTTAAGGGGGGTAGAATGTAACACCCTGAGATTTTATGAGAAATCTTCTTTATAATTTCTTCTCATGTTGTCTCAGATTCCTAAAACCATACGTGATCACTACTCGCTCCTACATCAGGACACACCTATGTCCAGTCCCTGATGCGTCGTAGTAGACTACATACCCTACGCCTTTCTCTGGAAACCTCATGATGGGGGTAATAGTCAGCCTCTGCCTTAGATCTTGAATGCTCTGTTGTCATATCTCTGACCACTCGAAGGGTTTTCCCTTCTTTATCAAGGATTATATTGGTTCTGCAACTCTAGATAAGTCTAGAATGAACCCTCGGTAGTAACCAGCCAAAACCAGGAAACTTCGTACCTCCGTCACACTCTTGGGTGGCTCCTAAGGAAGTACTGCTTCAATCATCACTGGATCCACTGCAACTCCAACCTCTGAGATGACGTGACCCAAAAAGTGAACATCTCGAATCCAAAACCAGAACTTAGAGATCTTACCATAAAGATGGTGCTCTCAGAGTGTGCACAGTACTACCTGAAAATGGTAGTCATGCTCCTCCTTAGTAGTCAAGTGGGTCAGAAATTTTTCGATGAAGACTACGACAAAGAGATCGAGGTAAGGCTATAAAATTCTTTTCATGAGTCCCATGAACACTACTGTAGCATTGGTTATGTCGAATGTCATAACCAAGAACTCATAGTGTTCGTACCGACATCCGATGGTCGTCTTCTACACATCCTCATCTCGAACTCTCAGCTGGTGATAGCCTGATCTGAGGTCTATCATTGATAAACACTATTCTCACATTATATGATCAAAGAGGTCTTCAATCATCGGGAGTGGGTACTTGTTCTTCACAGTCACCTGGTTGAGGTGAAGGTAGTCGACACAAAGCCTCAAGCTTCCATCCACCTTCTTGAAGAACAGAATCGGTCTTCCCATGGAGAAACACTAGGCTGGAGGATCCCCTTTCCCTGCAAGTCCTTCAGCTGTACCTTCAGCTCATGAAGCTCAGCGGGAGCCATCTAATATGCTGGTGTAGATATCGATGACGTCCCATGGTACATTTCAATGTATAATTTCACCTCTCTGTGAGGAGGTAGACCTAGACCATCATCAGGGAAAACATATGTGTACTGGTCCACCACTACAGGATATGTCGGACTCTCCACATCAACTGATCAGAGGGTAAGGCAAGCCAACTTATGAGTGATCAGATGTACTCTCCTCTGGGAAAGTCCATCCTTTGCTACAAAGGCTCCATCATCTCTATTGATGGTGGACCTAGTCCCATCCATGCAGACACATCACACACTGCGCCTAATATAGTCAATCTGGGAATGGACTGTAGATAACCAGTCCATACCCAAGATGACATCATAAGGCCTTGACTCTACATATGAGGAGATCCAAACTGAAGATCTTGCCTCCTAGAGTAAACCCACAGTTCCAGTACTAGTGCATAATCATTGAGTCTGCTCTTGTAGGAGTCTCTAGCCGTAAGGATTGAGGAAACGGATCTGTCGGAATCTCTGAGCTCCGAACGAGGGAAGTGGAAATGAAATAGTGACAAGAACCTCTTTCTATAATAACTGAAGCTATGGTGGAGTAGAAAAAAAATTGTACCTCGAATCATCTCAGAAGCATCATGATTGTAAGCATCAGCTACCTGGAGCTAAGCTCTCCCATGTCCACCTGCTCCCTATGGTCAGAGTGGATCTCCTGGTGGTGGTGGCGGTAACACCTTGAAACGTCGCCCTCCGCCAATTATATGACCACCTCCTCTACCACGTTCTCCTACTCCCTGCAGACTTCCTTTATTGAATCTCTGTCTCTCCCTGGGCAGTCCTTCGATCCTCTACTGATCATCTGAAAGGCGGGTCAGATAGTCACGAGCAATGTGACCTTGCCCACCGCATGTGAAACACTTCCCACTCCATGCATGTATATATCTGTCTCCAGTGCCCCGCACCACCAATCCCGATTCATGCGGTCATCCACCAGTAGGTATGGACCTCTTGGACCTCTGGGACATCTGCCTTCTTCCATCTACAGAAGACTCTACTATGTGTCGACTTGAGGTGGATCTCACTACTGGTGACTGCTCATTAAAGAAACACTCCACCATGAGGGCTCTCTCAAGCACCCCCCGCGTGCATTGGGATACTGAGTGAGATCATCAAAGACATGATCTCTCACCTGAGCCCCTTCTTAAAGGTCTGGTCCCTGAAGAATTGGTCTCGTACCATATTAGTGGATTAGAGTGAGCAGTCTGTGAACCTCACTGAGTACTGAGCTACAGTCATGATGCCCTCTTGCAGATGAAGTAACTCTTGAACAGGAACTGCATGGAGAGTCGCTGGAACCAACTCCGCCCAAAATAGGCTCTCAAAGTCTTCCCAATGAAGCGTCATCTCATCGTTCTCTTGGAGCATCAGGCTCTATCATCTTCCTGCTGCTACCTGTAAAAGGCTGGAAACAAGAATCACTTTGAAGTTGTCTGGTGTCTGTACCAGTCGGAAAACTCTCACCATAGCCTCCATCCAATCCTCATCCACCTATGGGTCTATCTTCCCACTGAACTTGGGAAGCCAATCATACCGGAACACGTGCAGCACACTCAAGCGGCGTGCATCGCCGGCTGCTGGGGCTGGTGGCATTGGTGGCCCAACGGGAAGTAGTACAACTGATGCCTCTGCTTGAAAAGGGCCCTGCACTGAGGCCTCGTCACTTGGTGGGATATCTGTGCGTATTAATCTTGTGACTCTATTCAGTCGTCCATGGGGAGTCATCCTGAAAGAATCATATATGACATTATCAATAGATTATACCTAGTGAGTTGACTTGGTTGAGCTGACTCAATGAAAACTTTTGAAAACACACATGGAATCAGTGTTTTCGTGCACTGGTTCGGAAATCAGTAGTCAGGGTCCTGGTGTATGGATACGTTGGTCGCCGCACTAACACTAGAATCCCTAAACTGAAAACCACACTCAGTACCCTTTACACTATTGCTTCACAAAAAATATCATAGTCCTAAGTTCTGCGGTGGAACCGACTCCTATGATACCAATTTTTCATGACCCGTCCCTCGGGGCCCGTGTCGTGACTACCCCAAGCCTGCTTTCCATAGGCCAGGGGCTAGAGACTAGAACCAAAGGCATAAATCCCTAAAATGGGAAGGAATTTCCTTTATAACATGAAAACTCACACAACAGAGTATGAGCTGGAAACAAAACACTATATAAAATTGTATAAAAAAGGAGTGCTGAAAAGAAAAAGGGGCCTGGAAATACAAGCCCAACAGTAAAGTTCAATGAAACTAAAAGTACAAGCACTAGAAAAAGAGAAAACAGCTCCTGGATCATCCACTGGGAAATCCTACATCATGGGTAGGTACATATAGCCTCCACAACACTCCACATTCGTCCTTCTCCTCTGTGGACCATCACACCGTGAGGTCTACCTCCGGGTACCGTCCAATCCAGGTGCTCTCAGCCGCGGTCAAAGCTGTCTGTCATCTGCATCCAAAACAATGAGGTGCGGGCATATCCCATGCGGGGGTGAGTATAAAAATACTCAGTAAGGTTCCTGAGACCCTCAAGGACTCACAAAATCCAACAAGCATAAACCAAAAAGTATGAAATCAACAGATAAACTCACTTAGGTATATGCCCATTCATATACCAAAGTTATCAAGTAATGCATTTCAATCATGAGGAAAACACAAAAGTTATTGACTCAGCTCAAACTAAGATTTTATTCTAGGGGTAGTATTAAGTAACATTTCCAAGCACAGCGTCGGACACCTCAGCTGCTAGATAAATCCTTCCCTATCGATTATAGTGGGCATGCCACATCACACAGAGGCACTTCCCACTGACCATGGACTGTTGAGGTACTCATCCTGTCGAGTTCCGTGGGTCTGTCGCGTTACACAGAGGCGCTCCCCACCATGGGTATGTCGTGTCACACAGAGGCGCTCCCCCTCATAGCCTGCTGAGGTACTCCTCCTGTCGAGTATTGTGGGTCTGCCGCGACACCAAGGTGATCACCATTGTGGGTCTTCTATGACACCAAGGCACTCCCCACTAGACTACTCGAATCACTCTGAGTCAAATCAGTCAGCAGTCGTTAGGTCTCATCCATCTACTAGGTTTCTGCACTATACCCACTTATCCTTGAGATGATCCGCTCCATGAGCTATAGTTAGATACTCCAACTATAACTAAGTCCCACATAGAAGTATCTCAAAGGTTATCCTCATCATAGGGGTCTCAATGCAAAAGACGATGCATCAATCAGATGTCTGGTCTGTGAGTTATTATCCTTTTAGTCTCGGGGCCCCAGTTGTATTCGTGCACGATACAACCTGATCATTTATGAACTTTACCTCGAACCCCAGTGCGGTATACTCATAGGTAATGTCTCACTCGAAGAAAACGTGTGCCGATGATGGTTCTTAAAATGGTCGTCCGGTTCCAAAGATATGGCCAATGAAAGTAAAGGATCGGTAGTGTCCCCGAGTCTGGTCCGACCCGATCGGACCGACCCCGTCTGACGTAGCCTGGGCAGACCTGGTCTGGGTCGACCCGTTCAGACCTGTTGGGTCTAGCCTAGCCCATTGGGTGGGCCATTCTGTTAGGTTCAGCCCGGCCCACAGGGCACAAACCAGCAGTCCGTGTTGGTGGTTCGGCCAACAGTGCCACGAGTGGGAGGGTCGTGCGGTAAGAAGTGTGTGGGGCGTGGGGGGCGTGTGGGCTGGCACATTTTGGCCAGGCACATGAGAGGATGTCGGGTGGGCTGGGAAGGCCAGGAGGCGGCCAAGTAGGCTGGTAGGTGGGCCGGCGGGCGGACGGGCAGGGCGCGACTAGGCCACCGTGAGGCCGGGCCGACGGGGTGCGGCTAGGGCGCGCGGGAGGCCGGCGGGGCCACGAGCCGGGTAGGGCGGGCAGTCTGGCGGACGACTAGGGAAGCCAGTGGTGGTGCGGGCCGAGGTGGCTCATCCAGAGGTCCATGGTTCATCCTTGAGCATAGTGCAGCCGGGGCACGACGTGGTTCGCATAGGCTGTGAGAAGTGTGACCTTTTCCACTTTCCTTCGCCGCCTTCAACTTCGCTTCGTTGTTATGTCGCCATGCCGAAGATCATCACAAACAAGAATAGCTGAGGGGTTGGGCCATGTTGGTTTGGCCGGCAACCTCCGTGTTTAGGGTGGTAACACATGGCTCATCAAGGTAAGAGAATGATGAACAAAAACTCACCCACAAAAAGAAACATAACCTCGTTCTTCATTTTGAAAGAAAGTAAGAACATGGAACATAAATAAAACAACCCCTTTGTTCGTAGTTCATCAATGGAGTTGCGAGGAAGAAGTCGGTGTTGTTTTTGTTCATCGCATCCACCACACACTTCCAATTTTGAGCTCGCACATCGGTTGTGGAAGACACTCCACATCGGTAGGTGTTTGAGGAAGAAGTTTGAAGAATATCGTTTCTGGCATTCTTCATTAGAAGAATGCATTATTTGTTCTTCATATGAAGAATTCTCCCAAGATCTCCTCTTCCCAAAGCTTCCACCAAATTTCAAATGCTATGCCAAAAGAGATATGATTTCCCCAATTTAATTATTGTCACAACATTCAAATTAGGGAAATTAATTACGTAAGTTGGCATATTAAGGATGGTGCATTGGAAAAATTACAGTTAGAGGATTCAAGAGGCTCCCCCTCATAAATGAGGGAGAGTTGAGTGGTTTTTCTCTCCTACCATTAATAAGGGGGTTTAGTCTCATGTGGTCCCCATGTCATAACCTCTCACGAGAGGTTGGATTTAGGTGGACCCCACCACCATAACATCTTATGGAAGGTTAAGTTGTGGTGGTCCCACGTCTAACATCGATGATGATTTTTAACCAAAAAATAAAAAAAAATACACATAAATTATGTTTTTTAATTCACTATCTAAAAACCCAAAAACTATCTTTTAACCTCAACCCACTCCAGTCAAGGCGATAGTCTTTTTAAACGAATATCGGCGCTACGAGTTCAATAGTGTCCTAATATTTCAATTCCAAGCACCGGTTCAAAAGTTATAAAAACACGCTCATACGTTTACTGAAAGTACCTGAATAAAACTTCATAAATTGATTCCGGGCACACCGGGCCTCAGAATCATGCACTGCAAATTTTTATGGACTCGAAAAATTCCCATGTATTTATAAAAAAATTCCACGGGATTTTCAGGTCTTTACAAAAATAAATTTTGAATATAGGTATTTTTATAGTATTTCATATAAATGTGATGATATGTATGATATTATCAAAACCAACATGAGAGTATGAAAACCACTAAAATCGTGGCATTTAATTTGGAAGGATTCACATCCTTTTATAATGACATTTACAACCCTAGTGCCATGACTAAATTATCCTTCATTTTTCTCAACAAGATTCACAAACTAATTATGCTCCATTTTTTCACTTAGAAGAACAACCAAAGAACCTACCTTTTATGGTAGTGGAAGAACTTTCCTAACCCTTTTTCTATACCAAGGAATAATTGATAGATTTTTCTTTTAATAAAACAAGGGAAAACCAGGCGTATATTTTGTAAGGGTTAGTTTAACTCAAACACTAAGGTCATGCTTTTGAATAAAAAGAATAAAACAAAAATTACTCACAAATACTGATATCATGAATTACAACACAATATAAAATAGATGAATACTTAAATCTTTTATTTTTGAGGTAGTGGTGTTCACATTAGCCACACACGATCTAGTGGATTAAGTTATTCATTCCAAATAACAATAGTAGATAAAATTATGGAATATTGAACAGTACATTTAAATATTTCATTAACATTTATTTCTTGAATTGGTTATGTTGAAATAAATATACAGAGAACATTCATTCTAAGTGACATCAAATATTTTATCTGCATGCACAATGAAATATATATATTGAATTACAATTTTTCTTAAATTATCAAGAGTGAGTTTGAATCCAATGAAATACTTTTGATTTGTTCATTCCTGTTTTCCAGATAATATATCTTTTTTATTCTCCATTTAATTTGAATTCACAACACAATTAATCTCGATATAACATGATCATAAATTACAACAAATAAATGAAATTTAAGAACATAATATAAATTATAAACACACTTTATCCCATATGACGCTTATTTAATTTTATATAATATGTTTCCAAATCAATTTTCATAAGATCAAAATAATTAATTGATAATTAAAAAACCACTAATTTTAAAAAAAATTACATAAATATAATGAAATATTAAAATAAAATAGTGTAAATAAAATAGTGAATATTTTAGAGTTCAGAGAAACAAATTCTGATGTATAAGTAAGTATAATTTTGGTTTAAACAGCATTTTTTGTATGCATGAATTGGTGTAAACATCATTTTTTTCCTTCTGAGAAAACATGATTTTTTTAAAGTATAATTTTATTTCAAAATATGGACTATGTAAGAATCATTATATATTGTAAAAACATCATTATACAATATCACAATCATTATTAAATACAGTGTAAGGATTATTGTTTTCGGTAGATACATCAACAAGAGTTCTTTTTAAACATAATATAATATACCCTACACATTATCAATTTAATAAAATGATCAATAAATAAACCATAAGCATCAAATGACCAGTCTATAAGGATCATTCTTCATTTTTTATACATAAATCCTAAAACAATTAGAATTAGAAAATACATAAAATAATTTAGAATGGGAGAAAACAAACACAATATTTACAAAATAAACAAAAATAAATAATAATAATAATAATAATAATAAATGTGTAATTTATAACCACATCATGGATAATTAAAAATAATAATTAAATAATGTTTTGAGAAATTATACTACTGTAATTATGATAATTTCATGGTACGAGACATAACCCAACTCATTCTATAGTGGATTTTTTCTAATATTAGATCATAATATACATACTAAATGTAAAGAATATTTGAATAGACAACATGAAATTTGATATTTTATTCTATATGTAATGAATACACAAATAACCTTTTTTTACTTATGTGACATAGAATATAATGAGAGGTTTATAACTATAAAAATATAATAAATTAATGTATAAAGTAGCCTCTCAATAATATCCCCATTTGAGAATTATAAAACCAGTTTTATCTGAAAATTTCTCTAACTTTTAATATCATAAAAAAGAAAAAATAACTACTAAATATAAGTCATATATTTTTTAAAACTAAACTCTCCCTTTATTTTATAATATAACACTATAGATTATCGAAATTTAAATACCTTCTTAATAAATTAATACTAAAAAATTTATTCTACCATAAAATATTGTAGATAAATACCATAAAATTAAATAATATTTAACGAATGGAATATAATATTAAAATGTTCAAAATTCTAAAATGTAATAACATCACTAGAGGTTTTTATGAAATAATTTTTTATAAACATTACAGAACCCCTAAAATCATGCTTCTATGCATAAAATAAAATAATCATTAAATAAAAACGATAATTTAAAGAGATGGAATATTAAATAAGTGAAATCCTCCAGTTATTATAATAATTTACTCTATTAAATTTCATCATCTTCTAAAAAAGTGTGTTGATTTTAAATTATAGTCATTTTATATTTCAAAAACTACTCATATATAATAGTGTTAAATTATTAAAGATCCATTAAAAACATGTGAATATATCTATGAAAATTATATTGTAATATGAAATTAATTTAATACCCAACTAAAAAATATGTGTGATGGGGAATCATAAAATATAACGAATTTATCATTTGTACCATACATATAATAGAAAAAAATTGATGAAAATCAGAGTGAAAAAAACAGGAAGATTATGTTTTATTTCTGACAAAAGATAGTATCATGTCATAATAAAAATAATAAAAAATTTATACCAGTAGTACGAAGTTAGATTATGATGGTGGAATGACTATAGTCATTAAAATAGATTTTCAATCTATAAATATATTATGAAAAAAGATTCATATGAATCATATATGTTTCATTTACACCATTTGAACTTCATATTGGGTCTTCCTAAATATAGTTGAATCAAATGGTTCATAAAAGCTGTTATTGTATGATCTTGAGTTATTCTCGGAAGTATGTATCTTTTTTCAGTTCAAATCCATTTTATTGTCCTTATAAACATGTCTAATCACTTATGAAATGAATTGGGAGTGGCGATTCTTATTTGGTGCACAAAGATCGTAGTTATTGAGTAACGGTGATGGTGCACGATTTTACCAAACCAAGCATATGAGGCCACTCAATCTAGAGAAACGAAGTGGGGTGATGTAGGGATCTACAAAGGTGAGAATGAATACTTCTATAACAATTTATTATGGTTTGTGTAGTGTGTGAACCTTGATAAGATGGATTCACAGCCGCCCCATGGTTTTTCGAACCATGTGACCATACCCTGTACCCTGTGAAACATGGGAAAATTATCATTTGTTACATGGTTACATTAAATAATATCACCCCTCTATATTTCTATTTTCTTTCATAGCCCCATACCTTGAATTATATATCTATCCCCCCTCCAATATATTTTATTTGGTATCTTCTCTATATGGACACCAATTCGAGTTTTGTTCATCATGTTGGATTGCAACTAGTAAGAGATTCAATTATTTGTCTTCCATTCTTAGTTTCTCACAACATCCATTGTGTTGTAGTCATACAATCTATTTTCCTTTATTTTTAGGTCATTCATTTATCCTTCCATTTTTTTCTAATCTAGTGAAACCCAAGGGTTAATACTTGAAAAGGAATCTACTGCGAGCATAAGGTAGGTGAATTATACCTTTTACCTCAATTTCTTGTTGTTTATACTCTTTTGTCTTTGTGACTTATGTTATACCTTCTAAGTGTTCATTCCCAAATTTACAGACCCTTTAATCAAATACTGAATTTTTAATTAATATATGATATGAACCGTCCATACATGGATGGAGGATGGTGACCTCAACCCGAACCACCCATGGGGTGGGTTCTTTTCTTTTTCTATACAAATATCACACTTTGGGTTATTTGAACTTTATTTTCTTTTCTATTAATTGTATATGAGAATAAAGTTTATTGCAAAAATTCATAATAGACACAAAACATATTTTCATTTTTATATAAAAGAAATGAAATATAAAATCACTTGGTTTGTGTATTCTTATGAAAATGTTAATTAAATGGTTATGACGAGGTAAATAGAAATGTACATAGATATTGATATAGTCTCTTCTTCCCTTGTATAAATCATTTTGTGTATGTCTATTAGGGTTTGGAACTAATGAAGGTGACACGGTTTGGCACAAACATGGGACCTGTGGTATAGAATCTCTGTGGGGACTCAAATTATGGAACTGATGAGGGGGTTCATGGTATATCACCAATGACCCACTTAGATGCCTTGGTTTTGACACCTTGAATCCAAATTTCTAGGACCCCCTTGTACATGCTCAATGGGCTCCACCCAAATCTTTATCATGTTTTCTATAGATTATATCTATGCACTCAAAGTGGAAACCCTATAAATTTTCTTTGTATTCTATTCTTTATAGTTATGATTTTTTATTATTTAGCATAGGATTCTAATGGTATTTAACTTTCTCTAAAATTGTCCCTTTTTATGGTTTCTTGATCACAGTGGGTTTTGGGTGACTGGGAAGTATCACCTCTATATTTATCACTTTTTTTACTCTTATACTTGCACACTACTTTATCTTATATTCACATAATAGTATTTATATAGACTATGTTGGGGTGGCCTACTAAGTGTTCTCTCACATCTGGTTTGTGCCACTATTTGTTACAAGGATCAACTCCATGGATGTTGGTAGAGATAGGGTAATGTGCCTGATTGACATTGCACGATTGATTGTGGAATAAGAGCAAGGAGGAATAGGAACGATCCACGGTTTTGATACTATTTGGATATATACATTTTGGTATTTTGGTATATTCGATAAAAGTATTATACTCAATGCATGTTTCCATCTATTACATGTATTTAATATATCCCCATGACATCCTCAAAATTTTGTATTGGACATTTCCCTGGAATCTAATTATTATTTTAGTTGTCTGGATGATTTACCCTTTTTCTGGTTGGTATTATGCTTCCACCATTTTTTTCATTTATGATACCATAGTGTTACTCTAGTCATGAGGGTATTTTCATCCCATAATATCATTATATACCCTCTTTGCTAGTCCAAATCCTTTGGAATATGGGGAGGATTGCTTGATTCCATGTGACCCACCATCCCATGGAACCATTTAGAGGATCATAGGTCAGGAAAATAGAAACTGGTATAATAGGGTTTCATTTATTTCTTATATTTTTTTTGCTATATGGTATTTATAGAAGGAAAACTAGTAGTGATTCAAGATTTTATCATGAGTCTATTCCTAGGAGTAGATAAACCGTGAATAGTGAATAATAAAATCTCCTAGGATGGGACATGTTATTCTGGATTTTTCTTGTTATAGTTTCCTTGATTTCACCATTGGGTGATGTAGTTGATGTTTGATGCTTTTTATGATAATGTATTTCAACAATTTTCTGGTATGGAAAGGACATATTTCATCATATATTGTTAGTAGGACTTGAGGACTTGTGTGTCATGCATTATTCCATTCCATGTTATGTTTTTTTTGTATAATTCCTATATCATGTTTTGGTGTCCCTATTGCTATGTGAAAGAGATTGTGGCAAAATTTTATAAAGGCACCTAATAAATAATTTTTTGTGATTAAATATATGATATGTTTCAATTAATGAAATGAATGGGCCGTTGTAAATTGGAACCAGCGATCCATATAATTCAACAAATTTAATGTGATTTACTATATAAGTATGTACAAACATAAATGAAACAAAATTATGAAATAAATGGTCACCACTAAATGGGGATTCCAATTTCAAATTAAAAAAAATTTTACACTATAATACGAAATTGAAAATGTTTATAAAGAAAGCATTGACTTATATAATTGAACATGTACCAAACCAAACCCTAGTTGTGCGTACTTGGGAGTATCACATGCATTCTTATGATCTATATGACACCCAGACCAAGATTTAGAACAAGGCAGAGGGGTGTGACTTGTGTATAGTAAGGCTTGTACCTGTCCTATTTTAATATCTATGATCAAATCATTACTAAATCTTGTTCTATTTGTTTTCTTGGAATTTATAGAGATATTCCACCATGATGGACACCAGTGGTGCGCCCAGAGGGTGGTGAAAATCATGTTTTGGAGGTGGTAGATCATGAGATACATGTAGAACCTTGAGTTGCGAAAATTTAAAAACATAATATTATACTTGATGTGGGTAACAATTCCTAGTTTTGAGAGGGTTTCCTAATCATTATATAGATTGTTGAGGGATTCCACGGCCTTCCTCGATGATAGGACAACTGATGAATGAGTTTCTGTTGTATAATCCGCCCATGTTTTCAACAGATTGTGAATCATAGGATGCATAGTCGTGGTCATAATCCATGATATCAATCTCTTATAGTATCAATACACCTATTCAGATGATAGTGAATCTTGCTATGTATATTATTTGGGTCTACACCAATAGATATTGGGATGTTTTTACTCAGATATATCACCATTAAGATATGGCTTGGAGGGATTTCCCTACAGCATATATGATTATTATTTTCCTAAGACAATAATATTTGATAGATCATGAGATTTTATACCCTTAGATAAGGGATACTTTTCAATTATGAACTATTATTTTCATTTTAAAGATCTACATTTTTTTTCTATTCTGTTAGGCAATGAGTTATATAATTTTAGGCTATTTGAGGATGGCTTCATGTATGAAATATAATCATAGGTGAATGTATTTCATCTTACTATCATATATAGAATTGTAAATCAAGTGATTCTTATTGAACAAAACATGAGGGGGTATGGGGGTGTAGAGCATGGTAGTTCATCTTCTCGACCTGGTGGTGCAGTGTTAGGTGGAAGGAAGTGATTCTTTGAGATCTCCCATGATAAAAACATTATCTAGATAATGACTTCTAGTTATTTTATTTTCTATCCCTAATGTCGGTGGTAGGTATACATGAGGAGATAGTGTGTTAGAACCCTATTTGAGTGAAGAGTCTAAAAAATAAGAGCCATGTAGTGTGGTTTTACCAAAACATACCTCTTACATCTAGTGAGAATGGTTCTACATCGAATCCATCTGAAGGATTATGGTCACCAGCTTCTCATTAGGAAGGGAGGAGGAATGAGATTGTCTGGTCAATCTGATATGATAGTCATGGATGAAGAATCTAGAAACCAATCATACAGTACTAGAAAATAAGACCTACGCAGGGTAGTATGGAAATATATTAGGTCTGTGAATCATGAAAAGTGCAACCAATACTTGAGGAGAAGGTTACTGGACTATATATAGTTAGTGGTAAAATTTTGGTAGCCTTTACATTAGAATCTGCTATTTTTGATACTGGTGCTTATCTTTCCATCATATTTGTGTCTTTTTTGTAATTCCTTGGGATTGATGTTCAATTTTCCTTTGTCTAGATGAAATTAAATATTCTGTTTGGGATTAAATCAATGTGGGTACCCCAGTATAGGGAGTAACCCATGAGATAGGTGGGAGTCTCTTTGTATGGGACCTCTTTATCCTCAAGATGATAGGGTATTGTATCATTCTTGTGATGGAAAGGATAGTTATCTAACAATATTATGTTGAATTCTATCACTGAATGGTGACTTTCACTTCACCATAAGGTGGTTTTTTTATTCAATATGTTGAATGGGTTGTCCAAGCGAGATGATAAGGACTACACCAATGTGGGCTTGGAGGGATGACATCCTAGATTTACATCTAATATATAGATGATTAGGGAATGCATCAACCAGATTTCCCTCATGTTTTACATCACTTCATATATGGGTTTCAAATGAATTTTCAAGGCTATCACCTAGGGTGAATGTATATTTTTCTATCAATCTAGTTCCTGGAGCTATACCAATACAAATTCATCCTAAAAATGTAGCTACTACTGATTTATAGGATCTCAAGAGGAATCTAGAGGATTCAGAAGCTAATTTTTTTAAATTAACTAGTTATTCATTTTCGGGTTTTCCTATCCTTTTCACCAAAAATGTGGATAGAACCCTCAATATTTGAATATAATACCTTCATTCAAACATATATATAGTAAAGAATCGGTATTGATTTCCCCATATAGATAAACTCCTTGACCAGATTCAAGAGGAATGGGGTTTCTCTGAGATTTCATTGAGAACAATTTTTTATCTAGTGTGTGCTAGACCATTAGATATACCATGTATAATATTCCATAGTATATTTATATTATATTTGTATTTTTCCACGTCATTCAGTCTCATGAATGGGCCAACAGTTTTCATGGAATTGGTGAATTGGGTTTTCCATCCATATCTAGTTTTTTGGGTGGTATTCATGGAAAAAAATGTTGTTGTATTCCCACACTCGACAAAACCATGCCAAACATCATGAGATCATATTAAATACACTAAGATATCATTATTAATATGATAAGATCACAAATACCCAATTTTGGATGGATGAAATCAGCTTCATGGGCCATATTATCTAATAGAAGAAAGTATCATTTAATCTAGAGAAGGTGATATTTTTAGTTTCCTAAGATAAGTGCAATTTCATATTTTATATATAGATTTTTTTGGGGATATATAGTTATTACAGGTGCTTCATTCAAGACTTATCATGCTTAGATTCACCTATTTTGGTCATGACCAATAAGGTCCTGATGTTATCATGTGCTAAAGCCTAAGAGACGACCTTTCAAAATATAAAATTGAGATTAACTATAGCATCGATCGTGATTATTCCACAGGTGGGTAGATGTTATATGGTATCTGGTGATGCACCAGGCATCAGTCTTAGATCAGAACTGATGTTGGAGGACTAGGTCATTGAAAATAAGTCTTGTTAGTTAAGGCCACATGAGATGAATTACCCGATGCATGATATTCGGTTAGTTGCTGTTGTTCATGTCTGGAGTTTCTGTAGACATTATTTACTGTGAGAGTGTTCTTTGGTGTATAAGGACTAAAACAACCTAATTTATATCTTTACATAGAAAGAATTGAATATTAGGTGATGAATGGGGTATTAATGCGTAGAATATTTTGAATTTGGGCATTCATATATTCTCATAAGGTGCAATGCATTTGACAATTTTTTTAGAAGGAATACACATACAAAGTCGGTTTCAGAGGCCACTAGAAAGTGGATGTTTATGGACCTTTTTCTAATATAAACACAGAGGTATAGTAACATCATGGATAATATATACATTCATCGTTATTATTGACCTATTATATTTGTGAGAGATTGAAGATGAGATGACTATTAGATTTTTAAAGCTTGGTCCTACGGAATGGTATATTAGGTGGTGACCCACAACCTTTTAGGGCTTTTAGAAAGAATGAAATTATATGTATTAATGGATGTTTTCTTGTTCTAGATGATTTATGGAAGGAAAAAATCATGATTATAATGCATACACTTGGGCAGTGCGTCCTGGTCATTCCATGATGAATCAGAATTTTTCCTACAGGTATTGGTGCTCTGGTATAAAGCAAGAGATTGTTGGTTTTGTTACTCACTGTTCAACCTATTAGTAGGTGAATTTAAAACATCATCAACCTAAAGTATATCATATAATTTTTCCATTATTTAGTTGAAATGGGATGATGTTTCTTTTTATTTATTGATTGGTTTACCAAGTTCTACTCGATGTACTGATTATGTATGGGTCATTGTAGATATGCTGAACAATGTCACTCATTTCCTTTTAGTCATGGAGACCTCGTCATTATATGATCTTTGGAGGCTATATATTAATGAGATCATATTACTCAAAAGACTGCCAAAGTATATCATATCAGAAAGAGATTCATTTTTAACCTCTTTGATTTGGAAGGTTCTACATAGGGTGTTGAGGACACAAGTTCTTTTTATCGTGGCAATCCACCTTCAAATAAATAGACAGTTAAAGCATATAATATAGGTTCTAAAGGAAATTCTAAGAACATGTGTCCTAGTTTTATTTTATTCTTGATATATTTATATACCCCTTTTTATGATTTCTTATAATAATTGTCTTCATAAAACTATACAAATGGAACCCAATAAGGCCTTGTATAATTTGAAAAATCAATAACCACAATACTAGTTATAGTAGGGGAGATAGTGCTACTCAGACCATGTCTTATTCATGAAACTTAAAAGTAAGAGCTTCTCATCATGAAAAATGATGGATACTACTTAGTATAGATAAAAATCCAATACAGATCACTATCTAAAAACTAGAGAGTTTAAGTCCAAGGGTCATGATTTCTTTCTTGTATCACCCAGGCATGGGAATAGATGTATACAGAGTTAAGGGGTGCTTTCTCCTATTTATTCAAGCCTATTGAGATCTTGGAGTGAATTATATCGATATATTATATGTTAATGCTACTTTAGATGTATCATTCCATGCCGGATGCCTTCCACATTTCATCTCTTTGACGATACCATATATAGCAATGACATAATTTGGATCCTAAGGATGTTTAATTGGAGTGTAATTATTCTTTTGATTTTTATCCCTTATGTATAATTTATCACAGTATGAATTATTTACATGGAAGTTTAGTTACTCTACTTTGGGATCCATGGATGCTTAGTCAGGTGCTGGATGAGACCGAGGAGATTGAGGCATATGTACATACCCAGTATACAAAACAATTTAGTTTCTACACCAATAATGGAAGGGAAACTCAGGGACATGTTTTTCTAAGAGGGGGAGATTATAGGATCCCTATTTTTTATATGAGGTTTATAACATTAAAATTTTAGTTTTAATCATTTTTTATCCTTATATATGTATCTAATCACTTATGGAAGAAATCAAAAGTTTCCAACACTTGTTCATATCCCGGAGATCCGAATTATAAAGGAAAGGGGTAGGAACACTGTTTGACTAAACGATGCATAGAATGCCACATGGTTTGTAAAAACATTGGAGGTGTTATAGGGATCTATATAGGGGATCACATGTGATGCACATAGTTTTTCTAACTCTGAATTGTAGGTCTTGTAGTGTGTGCACCCCTGGAAGAGGGGGCATATGGGTATAAATCTGTTAGGTTCACCGTGCTACCCTAAGAGTGCGGTCCACTACTATTAGACAGTAACTAGAATACATTTGGAACATTATTTTTTCAACTATGAGTCTAAACCGTGCTCTCTTAATAAAAATTAGTGAATTATTGTTTTCCCTTGGTCCTTTAATGAGGCTCACCACTCTTCCATTCTATTTTCTCTAGCAGGCCCCTCTCACGTGTGAGATATATCTCCTCTCATCCATGCTAGGTTTTTTTTGATATATTCTCCATTGAAACTAATATTTGACTATAATTCACTTCATTTTATCTCTAATAGAAAGATCTTGAATATTTTATCTTCCCTTCTTAGTTTTTCTCGCTATCCATTCTACAATTCTCATTCGATATCTTTTTCCCCATTTTAGGGAATTCAATTATTCTTCATTTTTATTCAAATTCAGGCCAAACCATGGGATGATACCATGCAAATAATATAATATGGGAATAAGTTAGGTTCTCTTTATATATTCCCTCAATGTATAGTTTTTTATATCTTGTGGAAAACGTGCTACACACCAGACCATCCTAGTCATTCTTCCTAAATTAACAACCCCTTTAATCAAATGGTAAATTCTTTTCTATAACCAGATATGAAACCCTTATACATGTTTTTATTTTGGTGGCCTCATCCCAAACCACCCATGGGTTGGGTTCTTTCTATTTTACATAAATATTTTACTCTTTGGGTGAGTTGAACTCGGTTTTCTTTACTAAGTATTAAATTTTTGAAAAAAGACGATTTTTAAGGGTTGTAGGAAACCTAAACCCCTTTTTCATTTGTATGTGAAAGGAATGAAAGGGGGAATTAATTGGTTTTTATATAATTATAAAATAGATTTTATGATATAAATGGAAAAATGGAATATACATTGATATGGTCCCTTTTTAAATTATTAAAATCATAATGATGATGGATGTCATGGTATGCCATGATACATGATACATGATATGGTACAGATGTGGGATACATGATATAGAAATGATGTGGGGACTCATAGTATGTCACTGTTGAGGGGATTAAAGATATGTTACCAATGAAGTGACTCATGGTAAGGAACCGACAACCTACTTGGACGACTTGGTTTTCACACATTAGATCCGGCTTGCTTGGATCACCTTGGAAAAACTGCTTGTGCTCCACCCAAGTAATTATTAACTTGTATATAGATGATATACATGGAAATGAATATGATTATATGGTAATTATAGTTAGTTCATGGCTCATGATGTTCTAATACTTAATTATATTTCATTGGATGATAATGATGTTTTCTTTACTTTATAGTTATCCATTTTTATGCATTCATGATCACAGTGGGTTTTGGTTGACTAGATAGTATCACCTCAACATTTATCACTTTATTTTTATCATATAGTCACATTTAATGAACTTATATACATATAAAAGACTTGTGAATTTTATCTCACACCACTTTCAAGTCATCGTTGGGTACACAAACAGACTTTGTGGATGCGAGTAGAGATAAGGGAAAGTGCCCACTTAACAATGCTTAATTTAATGTGGCATAATAATATGGGATCACCAGACATATATATGGATCATGATGGTATTTTGAGATATCCTTATTCTATTTTTAACTTTTGATACTTATATATAAAAATATTCTTATTTCCACACAGTTCCTCTCTTTTTTATAGATATATTACATGATCATAATTTTTTAAATGACACTACCCTTAGCTTTGATTATTATTACTTATATGTATATTATTTACCTTATATTATTGGTTGATACTATGATTCCTCCTTTTTATTAATTTCTTATATAAATGTGTTCCTCTAATCATCATTGTACATTTGCACCACCATACCATCATAGACCCTCATTACTAATCTGAATCCTCTGGCATACAAGGTGGTGTGCTTGAGGTCATGTGACCCACTATCTCAAGACACAATATAATGTCACTCATATTATAAATTTATAGTAGTACTGTTCATCATCAATTTGAATATATTATAAGAAATATCACCTTTCTGAAAATGGACTCTAATAAAATTATATTTTACTTCTTTTGAATTGTTTGTGATTCAAAAAGGGTTATTTAAAATCCACATTGAAGGTGAAATATCACCTAAAAAATCAAAATAAAAATAAAATATAGATTATTTTTTCTTAATCCAAGGTTATTGAAAAAAATAACTTCCAAAAATAAGGGATTATATTTCTATGGAAGATAAAGTAACGATATTTTTTTCTTATAACAACAAGATAAAATTATTTTTCTTAGAAAATTACACATGCCATTTATGATTTTACTTTATATTTTAAAACCATTGTAATATAAATATTCATAAAATATTAACTCCAAATAATATTCTCTAAAAATAACTATAAAAATTATAGTGAACCTTCAATATGTTTTCTTGTTATTTTTAAAGATTTTAAGTGGCTTTATATAGGGTTTCTTGGATATGCACCACAAATTAAAGCTGGGAAAATTAAATTATCATAAGAATAAATTAAATAAGTTAAGATAAAAATAATAACTATATAATTTTTATTATCCATAGTGTTCCTAGATTCATACACATACGAATTATATTAAAGACTTAGGGGATTAATTCTTCATTTCTAACTACCTAAAAAATATTTTAAGTAATTATTTAGAATGCAGGGATCAATTAAAAATTATTCCATCATTCCTTCATGAAATTTTATATCTAAAGAAGAATTTTAATTCTCCCATACCATATATTTCAAACTCACTTGTCATTGATTCCAACAATTTATTTCAAAATGCCTCATTTGAAGATCTAAAATGATATGACACGTATATATTTAAAAATTAATTTTATTCAGAATTTATATTCATAAAAACGTATGATATCCCTTTCTTTTTTTAAAATAACATTCTATAAGATAATTTCATAAATTTAAATATTAATCTCGTAGATCCTATTTAAGAACATAATGCGATTTATATATATTTAAAACCTAATTTTTAAACATTACATTTTCAAACTAGGGGTTTTCTAATATATAGTTCCATAGAAATATATATACTTATAAATTTACTTTTTCAAATTAAATTGAATTATTTTAAAACCATGAAAATATATAAAAGTTAATAGTATCTATACATATTCTAATATTGAAATATAAGTGGGGGGGGGGGGGTTATCCATTATAATATATCCCTTATTCCTATAATTTTACTTCTATTTTGTAGATGGCTAATTTTTCCAAAATATTTAATGATTCATCATGTCTACTACTAAAAATCCATTAGTACTCATTACTTGAAAAATTTCAATTTTTAAAATAAATCAAAAAAATTAATATTAGAAAATAAATTTTACACTTTCGGTACTGCTAATATTAAATTTTGAATAATTTAAATCTTGATCATCACTTTTATGAACAAAATCAGAAATAAAATCACGATACGTAAAAAATCCTTCACTAATTTCTTATTTGAATATTTTAATTAAGCATTCAAAATAATTTTCTTAAAGGGTGATATTTTTTTCACTTACATGAATTTTAATGATATTTATTCCATAATTAAACATTTTTATTTTAAACTTTATATTCTTTAAAATATAATTTTTAAATATCTTCTTCATGTTGAACTAAATCACCTTTCTTGTATTTCAAAACATTTTCAACAAATTTAATATGTATTGATTCTCAAAACTATCATATTAATTTTATTTTATGTTCTATGGGATTTACTAGAGTTTTAATAACCTAAAAAAGAAACATTAATTATATTTTGATTCAAATTTCTATAAAAAAATATTGAATTTTATGATTATTAACATTAAAACTAAATACTATAGAATAATCATATATTGCTTTTCTACATTTCCAAATTTTATAATATGTATTAATTAAATTTTTTATTAAAATAAATCTTTTAGAAACCAAAAAATATATATGTATTTATAGCTTATATCGTAATATATCAAGGTTTTTTGAATTCATTTAATATGATTCTACTCATTTTAATTAATCTTCTATTTTACTCTACTTAAACCCTTTTTTTGGAGTCCATGGCGTTGAAAAATTATCATATTATTCATCTTCCATATATAAATTTTGAAATCATAGATTCAAAAAATCTCCACTGCTATTAATTCTAAATGTTAAATTTTAATATAATTTTTTATTATGAATAATATTAGAAAAATAAAAAAACCTTGATAGAGTATTGTACTTACGGGTAATAAAAAAATTCTTCATAAATCTACAAAAGTCATTAAAAATAACCAACATGTACCTTATTCCACCCTTATGAGAGTATATATTTTCCTATATAATTAAACACGTGTCAATTATAGAGGTCTTACCATAGGCACATTATTTATAGGTCTAAAAAATCATTGTATTTTTTCCTTTCTTACACTACTAGAGAAACAGGTATTTGCGACGGGTCATTTGCGACGGGATCCCGTCGCAAATGGCCCGTCACGGAAAACGGTGTCGCAACAACAATTATTTGCGACGGGCCTATCGCTAAAGACATTATTTGCGATGGGGATCCTTCCCGTCGCAAATATTACTCTGTATATTTGTGAAAAACTTTTAAAATAGTAATTGCGACGGGCCCCGTCACAATTACTATTTAAAAAAAAACAAAAACTATTAATAAATTTTTTTAATGAATATAATAATAATACTATTTGCGAAGGACATAGTATCCCGTCGCAAATACTATAAAAAAATTAAAAAAAATTATTACTAAATTAATTTAATTAATATAATAATAATCCAATTATAATTCAAAAATAAAAAATAATAAAATATTAATAAATGATTTTAATTAATATAATAATAGAATTATAATTCACAAATAAAAATAATAAATTATTAATAAATTATTTTAATTAATATAATAATAATAGAATTATAATTCAAAAATAAAAAATAATAGAATATTAATAAATGATTTAATTAATATAATAATATTAGAATTATAATTCATAAATAAAAAAAATATTAATTAGTTATTTTAATTAATATAAAAATTATAGAATTATTTTTCATTCAAATATTAAAATAATTCAAATATTACAAAAAAATATAATTAAATTATAATATTATAAAATCTTAATATATATATAAGATTTAATATTATAAAATATAAATAATATTATTATTCATATTAATATTGTTATTTAAAAATATAATATTATTAATATTTTATAATGAGACAGAAACAACGAATAGAAAAAAAAACATATTTTGATTTAACAAACTTTATAACATAAAAACAAACTCTAATATGAAGGAGGGGGGAGGGGGGAGGGGGGATCTGCAGATGCTGGTGGAGGAAACTCCATCCCTAAAGCATGAGTGAGTTGGCGCATGTACTCCATCTGCTCCTGCTGCTGCTACTGCGACCGACTCATCTGCTCCTCGTACAGCTGCAGTTGGTGTCGACGCTCCTCCTCATGCTGCTGCTGCCGCAGACGCATCTTCTCCTGCTCCTGTCGGAGACTCTCTATCAGTGCAGTCTGAGATCGCAACTGATTCTCATACTGTGTAGCAGAAGAAGATGCACGAGCTCCTCCCGAGCTGGACGCCGACATCGCAGCACTGCCATAATAATCTCCGGGAGTCAGTCGAGAGTTGATACCAACTACCCGGCCATTCTCAAAGGCATACTGGGTGGCCTGGATCCATGCCGCCTCATCAAACTGACAGCCAGTGGTCTGATCTGATGACTCGGCCTGACTCTCAAGTCGGGTCTCTGACGTTACGGCCTCATATGACTCCTGTAGTTGCAATTTAAAATTAAAATTGTGAATATATTATATGCAGTTAATTTTTATACTTGAAAACAAATAATACTGACCACGTTGTGATACTGACGATCACCTCTGAGCTCCCTAGTAGCAGGATCACTATACATCCTCTGATATACGTCGTACTCCGTAATATCAGGGTACTCGACAGCCTATAAGAATAAAAAATAAACTGTTAATATTTATAGTTATATAAAATATTTATAAATAATGTACATACCAGATGTTTTCTATGAGTACTGAAAGAACGACTCCTAGCTCTATGAGTCACCTCCTGTCTCCCCCGATTCTGCCTCCCCACCGATGATCTCCTCTGAAAGGCACCACTCAACCAGTGCGCACATAATCCATCCCATACATGGGTTGAGATGTACTCTGGTCGGTGTGCTCTACATGACTCGTCAAAATCTGACACTCCTACTTTATGTGTGGCAGCTTTTCTTAAATTGTGCAAAAACTGACGAAAGCGATCACGCATGGCCACCTCCCATGCCTCGTGGATGGCGTCACGCATGGTATCCTTGATCGGATACCATAAACCCTACAAATAAATCAAAATATCAAGTTAGAAATGAAATAATTTTCAAAATAAAAATTATTTATTTACGTACGTACCAACCAATAGCCGAACATGGCCTGCTGCACATCAATGGGAATCTACTCCCATGTGGTCCACGGCTGAGAGAAATAGTTGCGCAAAATAGAGCTGCCCTGTCCGACTGCTATATGTGGAAAACTGTAAAAATAATAAACATTTATTATGTGACTAGATTAATGAAATCTTAGTCAAATCCACAGGTTATCACATAGGTTATCACACCTCCGTGTGCGTGGATCATACCCAAGACGTGGACGTCGCTCGGGGACGGGGTCAGGAATCATCAATCGTGCAAGACCGCACCCCCTCCGCGTACTCCCTGCAGCGCCTGCAGGCTGAGGGTCATCTCCCAGCAACTCATCCGCATTGAAAGGCAGGTCAGCATCCCCCAACTCACGAAATGTGTCGTTGTCCATCTGAAACAGAAAATGTTAATGTTGTTAGAAAATAATTGATAATTACTATTATATATACATATATATATATATATTATGATTGTATATAACTACCATGGAATTCTATCAGTGTTCATCTTTATCATCATATTCATATATGTCAATGTCATCTTCATATTCCTCCTCAATATCATCGATATCCATTCGAGTTACAGTTGCTTCATCTCTTACCATTTCAAATTCATATGTGACATCATTAACATCGTCGTCATCACCGACTCTTAAATGTGGGGTGTCGTCATCGATACTCATGTCTCTTTGTAAAAAAGATTGATTACGAGTACTCTCTAGAAAAACTTCAATTCTTTGCACATCAGTGAAAGCACATTCACTTTGACTAAACTGATTGTCTCGAATTTTTATTTTTATTACACTCCACCAATCAGTCAAGTATCTTGATGTAGCACAATACTTTGCGTAATAAACTTGATGTGCCTGTTAAGCTAATAAGAATGGTTCATTTACTGCGAGAACACTTTTAAATTTAATATCGATGATTCCATGAGTCGGATGAACATGCACGCCTCTCTCTGTATCCAACCACCGACATTTGAACATGGTTATGTAATGTTGTCCAAGATAACAGAGTTCAGTGATTTCATTAAGTATGCCATAAAACTCAACATCATTTTCTCGATGATGAGATCCTCTCAAGCTAACTCCACTCATTGTTTTTTTTGATTCCCCATATGCATGTGTGTGAAATCGAAATCCATTCACCACATATGCATTATAAGTTTTAACAAGTTTGGAAGGTGGGTTACTCAATATACATAGCCATTTGTCAATTTTATCAGCATGTCGAGACACCTGAAAATTTGTGAAATAATTATCAATATTGTAAACTATACATTGAATGAGTTGCTAAAAGATAAAGAATTTATGTTACCAGTTTTTGAAACCACTGAGACAAATTTTTCTGTCGGCGTTCTTCAAGATCAGCTGCTGTAATTTGTGGAATTAGTTTCTTGATATGATTATCATACAACCTATAAAAAACAAAGTTATTAACTGTAACATAAATGATAGAATAAGTGATATAAACACTTATAGTACAACTGATGTCATCTCTTCACAGTTGAGAAGAACATACGTATGACCTCTATGATGTTCATCATCCGAAAGCCATCATTCATAAACTCCACCAAAACTAAGCTCTGGCTGGTTTAAAACAGATAATTGATTGTTGATTTCATCAATATTCTTCTCTTTCCGTCCCATTCGGCTTTGTTTTGAAGGATACTCAGATTCAAAATAATGGTAGAAGAAAAAAGATATTTCCTCTTACAAATAAGCATCTACAATAGATCCTTCAACATATGCTTTGTTACGTACTTTTCATTCCATTTTTTGCATGCATCTTTCAAATGGGTACATCCATCGAAACTGTACTGGACCTCCAAATTTGGATTCATATGGAAAATGTAACATCAAATGTTCCATTGAGTCGAAGAAAGATGGCAGAAATAGTTTTTCCAATTTACATATAATTACAACAACATCTTCTTCAAGCTTTCATAGAGAATCATAATCTGTTGTAGCCGCACAAATTTCCCAAAAAAAATGAGACATGTCTCTTATGATATCCCAAATCACAGAATTCAACAGACCTCTTAATCCAATGGGTAGAAGTCTTTCCATTATAACATGACAATCATGATTTTTTAATCCAATAATATGACCATTCTTTACACATCTACCCAAATTAGAAGCACAACCATCTCGAAGTCTCAAATCGGCAATCCACTGACAAAATAATAAACTTTTTTCTTTAGACAGTGTATAAGATGCTTTTGGTTTCAGTAACCTTTCTGTTCTGACATTCTCAAATAGTTCCAGTTCTAGATGCCTATAAATTGGGCAAGATCTAAACGTGCATTTATATTGTCATTGCTCTTTCCTGGAATATCCAAAACTGTATGGAAAAAATTATCAAAACAGATCTTCTCAATATGCATGACATCCAACATGTGGCGGACCAACAAATCAGACCAATATGGTAAATCCCAAAATATACTACGCTTATTCCAATTTTGTTCTTTTCCAAAACCAGAAATTTTCTGTTGGTTTATTGTGGGACCAAAAGTGATGGGAGGTAATGAAAAAACAACTAATTTTAACTCCGAACCTGATAGAATTTTTGGAGGTCCATCCCTTTCAATTGTTCCTTTTCTAAAATGAGATCTGTTTCTGCGAAAAAGATGATCAGCTGGAAGAAATCTGCGATGACAGTCAAAATAACAAGGTTTCTTTCCATGAATGAGCATAAATTCTTTGTTCTATCCCATTCAGTAAGGACATGATTTTTGACCATGTGTACTCCAGCCAGATAACATCCCATAAGCTGGGAAGTCACTAATTGTCCACATCAATGCTACTCTCAATATAAAATTCTGTTTCGTAGCAACATCATATGTACTGACACCAGTACTCTACAATAAACTTAATTAATCAATCAATGGTTACAAATAAACATCAATATTTTTCTTCGGATGTCCTGGAATTAGTAAATTCAAAATGATATATGGCTCCTTCATCAACATCCATGGAGGTAAATTGTACGGAGTTAAAAAAACAGTCCAACATGAATATTGACTACCATAAGATCTGAACGGATAGAAACCATCAGTTGAAAGGCCCAGTCGAACATTTCTAGCTTCTAAAGCAAAGGATGGATGCACACTATCAAAATGTTTCCATGAATCACCATCGGCTGGATGATTCAAGCTTTTATCGATTGAAATATTCACTTTATTCCATGACATCATTGTCTCTGTATTCTTAGACATGAATAAACACTGAAGTCTGGATGTAAGCGAAAAATATCTCAACTGTTTTACAGGAATCAAACTAGACTTCCCATGTTGCCCTTCTTTATATCTCAATCGCCCACATGTGGGAGAACTATCCAAAGACACATTTTCCCCAGAATATAAAATGCAATCATTTGAACATGCATGAATCTTCTGACAAGTAAGTCCCAAATTTCAAACCATCCTCTTACTCTCATAGTAATTTACAGGAAAAACATTTCCTTCGGGTAACAGTGTTTTAAGCAAAGAAAATATCTGGTCAAAACAGGTGTTTGACATTCCGTTATCTGATTTTATAGCCATAAATTTTGTAACTACTTCTAATTTGCTCATCTTGCAGCCAGGATATAATGCATCCTCAGCAGACCTCAACAACTCCTAAAATTTAGACGGTGCCAACTCAGGATTTGAATCTATATCAGCTAGAGTTTCTGTATGTTGAACAGATGAACCTGCAACATCATGTACTAAATCATGAAACCGGGATGGATCCGGAATCAAGTTGGTATCACCTACTCTGGAATGACATTCACCGTATTGATACCAAAAAACATAATCTAGTTGAAAATGAAAATTCAAGAGATGTCCCCCCACTTTGTCAAATGTGTCAAACGTTCTCAATTCACATTTTCTACAAGGGAATTTTATTTTGCCTTCTGAAACAAATTCTGGATTTGATGCCGCAAATGATAAAAAAGTCTCCACACCCTCTATATATACTGGATTTAAACCAAAACCGTTTGGATTTCTACGTTGATTTATCCATATGCGGTCATCTAATAATGACTGTTGATGATCTTGTTGTTCCATATTTTTCTATAAAATTTAAAAGGATTACTGGTTTTGAATAATTTTTTTAGAAAAAACACTCAATAAAGGATTGAATATGTTGAGAATAAAGCAAAACCTATTACAAATATTGATAATTTTAATATATATTGATTTTTTATTTTTTAATAATACTAATAAATTTTTTTCATAAATATTAATTATATAAAAATAACATTATTACATTATTAGTATATTTTATTATTAATATTAAAATAATATACTTTTCTATATTATATAAAATTATCCTTTCACATGTGTGTTTAACATTCTGTCTCCACATGTAATATTTGCATTCACTTTCACCTCTCCATTGGCGAGTAGGTTGATAATTTTGAAAAAGAATTCAAATATTACATGTGGAGATAGAAAAAACACAGATGAAAAGAGAATTGTATATAATATAGGAAATTATATTATTTTAATATTAATAATAAAATATACAAATAATGTAATAATGTTATTATTCCTAATTATTGGTAATTATTCCTAATTATTGCCAATTATTCCTAATTATTCATAAGTATTCTTAATTATTGGTAATTATTCCAAATTATTGGTAATTATTCCAAATTATTAGTAATTATTCCTAATTATTAGAAAATATTGGTAATTATTGGTAAATATTGGAAATTATTGGTAATTATTGTTAAATATTGGTAAATATTGGTAAATATTGGTAAATATTGGTAAATATTGGTAAATATTGGAAAATATTGGTAAATATTAGAAAATATTGGTAAATATTGGAAAATATTGGTAAATATTGGAAAATATTGGTAAATATTGGTAATTATTGGACAATATTGGTAATTATTGGTAATTATTACTAATTATTACTAATTATTACTAATTATTGGTAATTATTACTAATTATTGGTAATTATTACTAATTATTGGTAATTATTGATAATTATTACTAATTATTGGTAATTATTGTTAATTATTACTGATTATTACTAATTATTACTAATTATTACTAATTATTGGTAATTTTTACTAATTACTGGTAATTATTACTAATTATTGGGAATTATTACTAATTATTATTAATTATTACTAATTATTACTAATTATTATTAATTATTGGTAATTATTACTAATTATTGGTAATTATTACTAATTATTGGTAATTATTACTAATTATTGGTAATTATTACTAATTATTGGTAATTATTACTAATTATTATTAATTATTACTAATTATTACTAATTATTACTAATTATTACTAATTATTACTAATTATTTGTCATTATTGGTAATTATTACTAATTATTGGTAATTATTACTAATTATTGGTAATTATTACTAATTATTGGTAATTACTACTAATTATTGGTAATTATTACTAATTGTTGGTAATTATTACTAATTATTACTAATTATTACTAATTATTACTAATTATTACTAATTATTGGTAATTATTGGTAATTATTACTAATTATTGGTAATTATTACTAATTATTACTAATTATTACTAATTATTGGTAATTATTCATAATTATTACTAATTATTACTAATTATTATTAATTATTGGTAATTATTACTAATTATTGGTAAATATTACTAATTATTGGTAATTATTACTAATTATTGGTAACTGTTACTAATTATTGTTAATTATTACTAATTATTGTTAATTATTACTAATTATTGGTAATTATTACTAATTATTGGTAATTATTACTAATTATTCGTAATTATTACTATTTTTTGGTAATTATTACTAATTATTGGTAATTATTACTAATTATTACTAATTATTCCTAATTATTACTAATTATTACTAAGTATTACGAATTATTACTAATTATTACTAATTATTGGTAATTATTACTAACTATTGGTAATTATTATGAATTATTGGTAATTATTACGAATTATTGGTAATTATTACTAATTATTAGTAATTATTACTAATTATTACGAATTATTATTAATTATTACTAATTATTACGAATTATTACTAATTATTACTAATTATTACTAATTATTGGTAATTATTACTAATTATTGGTAATTATTACTAATTATTGGTAATTATTACTAATTATTACTAATTATTACTAATTATTACTAATAATTGGTAATTATTACTAATTATTACTAATAATTGGTAATTATTACTAATTATTACTAATTATTGGTAATTAGTATTAATTATTACAAATTAGTGGTAATTATTGGTAATTATTTCTAATTATTACTAATTATTGGTAATTATTACTAATTATTAACAAATATTACTAATTATTGGTAAATATTGGTAAATATTGGTAATTATTAATAATTATGGGTAATTATTGGTAATTATTACTAATTATGGATAATTATTGGTAATTATTATTAATTATTACTAATTATTGGTAATTATTACTAATTATGGGTAATAATTACTAATTATTGGTAATTATTACTAATTATTGGTAATTATTACTAATTATTTCTAATTATTGGTAATTATTACTAATTATTGGTAATTATTACTAATTATTAGTAATTAGTACTAATTATTGGTAATTATTACTAATTATAACTAATTATTACAAATTATTACTAATTATTACTAATTATTGGTAATTATTGGTAATTATTACTAATTATTGGTAATTATTACTAATTATTCCTAATTATCATTAACTATGAACAATGAATACTAATAATTTAAATTTATTAAGTAACAAAACAATTTAAACATAATTAAATTACAACTAATTAAGAATAATTGAAATTAATAAAAAATTTAAAATAAATATTAAATTAAAATGAACATAAATACCTTTAAAATTGATCTGAGGTTGATCTTTGATCGTTGTTGAAAACTTCAATATCAACTCCGGAAAAAAAACTAAACTCAAGAAATGCTGAACTCTAAAAATAGAGTGTTGAGAGAAGTAGAAGATCGATTTTGAGAATGAATGAAAAAAAAACGGATGGGGGGGGGGAATTATAGGTTAGATTATTTGCGACATGTCTTTTTGCGACGAGATACCTGTCGCAAATACCTTAGCCCGCATTGAGTACGGTCAACGGTTAAATAGTTATTTGTGACGGGCCCCGTCGCAAATAATAACCTGCCGACATACTATTTGCGACGGGGGTATATTCCCGTCGCAAATATCTTTCCCGCGATTTGGCGCGCAAAGCGCGCCAGTCCTTTTGCGACGGGGAAAGCTAACCCGTCGCAAATAAGTTTCTAACGGGACTATTTGCGACGGGATTTATCCCCGATGCAAATAACCCGTCGGAAATGCCCATTTTCCCCGTAGTGTTAAATGAGTCTTTGAAGTTAGTGTTTCCCAAATGTATATCTATAATATAAATAACAGTATAATATATTTATAGTTTTTACAATATATTAAAGTTGGTATAGTTTTTATCATATTCCCAAAGATGTTTTCTAAATAATTAAAAGATAAATTCTTAAATTTTTTATTAATAAATTTGGCAATATTAACAGAATAAATATTATTCTTTTTATTTTGGTAGAATAATATTGATTAATATTTATAAAATACACACTTATAATTTTCAAATCTTAAATTCATTCCATCATCATATAACTATGTGATACATATCAGATTATTTTTTAGTACCTCAATATATAAAATATTATATATAATAATATAATCTGAATTTTTAACCTCACTAAATCCTTTTACTTTACTCTTAGAGTTACCAGAAAATGTAACACTACATATTTTATATTTATTGAATGGTAAAAAATTATAGTATCACATGTCATGTGCATTCAACATTAAATTTTTATATAAAAGGTCTCCATATTCATTATTATAAGGATTATATTCTATAAATATATATTTAAGAATATTTTTTGTATCCAGGAAAACATATATCCATTCAGGTGAGAGAAAATTATCAATATAATAAAAACTCATTCCAATGAAATATTAATTGCTAATTTATAATATAATGACTTAGTAAAAAATAAATTTGGTTTCTCCAATTGATTGTGGAAGCCTTAATCAATATTCCATTATGGAATTTCTCATTATTCCACTCTTAAAATAATTTACTATAAAAAAATTTCTTTGGAAAAGTTTTCAGAAATTTATTATTTATTATTGGTAATTACTCACCATACCCTATTTGAGTATAATATTTATTAATTTTTTTCAATATCACCATTTTATCATAGGTTTCCTTTCCTTGAATGAATCTAGAAAAATATTTTTTTAGGTTTTAATTTCATTTTTGAGATTGTCATTTTCATCAAGAATAAAATATAATTTTATTTCTTCAGCCCAAATATTTTTAGAAATATATTACTTCAGTTTGAGATTTTACTTTTAAATAATTTCCATATCTATATAGATTTATGAACTAGGACTAGGAGCTGTACATATTTTTTTTATTTTCTTTAAGCATTATCTTATTATCCATAATAGTTTTCTTACAATTATTCCAATAATACATGTCTATATTTAAAAATTTAAATATATCATTATGTGATCGTTATATTTAATTCCATAAATAAACTATCGTATGTTATTTAAATTAATAATTTGGTAATAAAAAATGAAATTCAAAAACCATGTTTTTGGAATCCATCCTGAATAAATTTACCATTTCTATTTAATAACCAAATTCTTCACCATAATCTAACTCTTTGGTATTTCTCCATCCAAAAGCAAGTGATATATTTTTCTTAACGTTTATATAGTTCTTTATTCGTTTAAACTTTCATTATATAGGTTTTAGAAACAACTTTTTTTTGTACTCATTAAAGATTACTTTTTTAACTTTATTGGAGGTAATATTAATTTTTTTTGTTCTATGACAATCCCTTTGAAAATCTATCAAATTACTTCCTCAATATCTCAAATATCTCTTGAATTATTAATTCAAAAATGACCATATTCATCACTATTATTTAAATGTAACATAAAATATGATGATTAAAATAAACATTCATTGTATATTTTAATGGTACTTCTTTTCTTTTACAAGATTCTACTTCTACAATATTATTTAAATTAAAACTTATATTTCAATAAAGAACCAATAAGTACATTAAATATATGTTATTTAAATTTATTTCTCTAATTTATTACTAGATTTATAGAATTAAATATATTAGGAAATCTATCGTAACTCTTTCAAATAGGAAAATTTCATCGAGAGTTTCTCCTAACGAATTCATTATATAATTGTAAATCTATGAAACTTTTAATTTATATTTTCATTTTTACACATTTTATTATATATAACCACTCTTTATATAAATTGATATCACTTAATAATTGAATTATATTTATTAAAAAATATAACCAAACCATGATAGGATCCTATAGGTATAGTGACTTTAGAAACTGGGAAACATAAACAACTTGTTCATAAAACATCTACATTTGTATCCTGTTTATTTCATCATAACTAGACTCTTTTTTAGAATATCATAATTAATACCCTTATTCATGTCTTGGGAAAAATGAAACTTATAAAAGAGTGAGCTAAAATTCTCATAAAAGATAAACAAAATAAATAACAATCATATCATATTCATAAAAACCTAACATTTGAAAATATTATCCTGCGTATAAAAGATCACAATATCATATCTTTTGAAAAATCCAAAAAGTGCAGCGTAATCCCAATATTCATAACATAAAACATTAAATTTTTGGGAATACACATATAAGCATAAACAATCATTTCATATTAGTCAAAGCTCATTTCTAAGACCATCATAACAGAAAAAGTCCATTATTGAACCGATTTATCTCCACGTTCCATCCATGTATCACTGAACCAGATTAACTTTCTGTTCCGGCCATGTCTATCTAATGAGATATAAATCTTTACCCAATGCATTGAATGGATATATAGGTCTCACCTATCTCATAATGAAACCATTTTTATGTATTACAAAAAAACATAGAAACATTCACCATAACATAACCCTTTAAATCAAGTGGGTTTCTTAAACATCAATCTGTCATAACATAATCCATAAATGGATTTAATAAAAAAAATCATCATTTAATGAATAAAATAGAAGTATTAATATGTATAGAAGCATAATCCTACGTAATCTTTGATGGAAAATAATTTTGATAAAACACTTGAGCTTTATTCTTGAAGAAAATATCCATTCTTCTTCAAAAATATTTTTTCTCTCAAAATGTCGTGAAATTTAAAAAGAAACGAATTTAGTTGAAAATAAACTTTTAAAAGTGTATAATAATCCTCATGTAAATAATTAATTATTAATATGTAAAATCCATTCATGCCATATAAGTTAAAAAAACAGTCTCCTCGTAGTTTTGGTGGAAAAGTCAAAAACTACCTAGTATGGTAAACAAAAGAAAGATTCCTTCTAAACCATGTGGTAAAAGTAAAAATGGATAAAAAGGAATTTAATCATACATAAAATAATAGTAAACATTTTAGGAGAATATTTTTTGAAAACATGGACATGGATGATAAATATATCCACAGTAGATATTTACGAATAATCAATCTCGAATAAAACCAGATTAGAAACGTTATCACTTACCTTAGAACCAATATCCTTCGTATATATCTGAACATCTAGTATGGTGATTTAAATAATGTTATATATTTATTAAATAATCATAATAATTTTTATGATAACATTTATGGTCATATCTTCATCTGTTTGTTATTAGCATTTTACTATTAGTCGTTAGTCCTGTATTAACCACTTCATGTTCATATGTATGTTTTGTCAGAAACGTTCTTATCCATTCTTTTAGTTTTAAGTTATATTATTTATATAATGGTATTATTATAATATATATCATATTTATTCATTAAATTCAATTATATAATTATTTTTTAATTAAGATTATGTAGAACAAATCACATTGCACTCTTGATACGGTAAGTCGTACCTACGCACGAGCGACAATATCGATTCCATAATTGTTGAATGGTGATTAATTGGATCATTTATATCATATAATCATTATTATAATATAATAATAATAATAATAATATATAGTTATTATTTACACCATTATACCCATCTAGGTATGGTGGTGGTGGAAACCTGATTACCCCACGGTGTTGAGACGGTAAGTCGTACGTACGCACGAGTGGTGATTTCATTTTTCATACGATGGGTAGAAGGTGTAATAGGGTTGTTCCATATTTATAATAAAATATAATTATATTAGTGATACTGATTATATTACTTTATAATGATACAACTACAGAATAGGAAGTAGAAGAAGAAATAAATTTGAATAAATCGGTAGAAGAGATTACCTTTTCCCCGACATGTCTTCTTTAGATTTCCTCTTAGGGCACTAGAATTGGTCTTTTGGGAATCCCATATCCCCTATATTACAAGTAGGGTATTTTAGAAGATAAATGGGATGTTTTTGGTTGATATTTAAGGCTAAAAGTGTAGTGAATGGGATAAAGAGGAGGTGCCCTTTTATAAGAGAAGAGAAGGGAACTTCAGGAAACTCTCAAAATATTAATTTATTATAAATTAAATTTCAACTAAAATTGGTCCGAAACATACTAAATTAAAATATAAGATGATTTTGGTTTGAATTAAAATCATTCAATAATTTTTAGACAAATTTAGAATATTTTTTTCCCTTGTCTTTTTTGATTTACCTTTATTTTACCCTTTTTAATCTTACCACAATATCATGTTATTTACAAATTGTGGGTTAATGTTACTAACATATCATTTAAAAATACATAATAAATTTTAATTATGAAATATTTGGACTTAGATTAACCATTTAGATGAATATTATATTTTTATTAATTTAATATCATTTAATAAACTATTTTATGTTTTAAGTTATGAATTGTGTCAATTTTAGATAATATTCATACTTGAATTTTTAAAAATTCTACAACAACCTGATTACTTGTAAAATGAGGAATTAAATAAAAATATAATATGTCAATATCATCCCTAAAATTCGTGGATGACAACAAAATAACCAAATTACTTTTTTTAATATTTATAAACTCATTTATTTGAATCGTTCATTAATGAGGTAATCACTGCGTCATAATTGTGTCATAAATAATTATATTAATCTAATGTCTAAAAATTATAAAAAAAATACCATGATATATGAAATATTTTTATATTTTTAATAATTATTTATAGACAAATATATCCATTATAAATCCCTTTATTAAAATTGATTTAGTAAAAGATCTTTGTTTAGGTTATAATCATCTTTACATTAAATGACTTCTTATAAAATGTCATTTTCATGTCCATGTGAATACATGGGGTTCCAAAATAGACCCAAGGATGACCATGGTCATAAATATCTCTTCTAATAATATTAGGACACGTTTTAGGAAAGTTTTATATCGTTAAATTATTATTTTTCTTAACTTTATTTACCAAATTTACCCTTTAACCATGGTAAATAAAATAATTATTGAAGTTACTATTCATAATGTCCAAAAAAAAATGTTACTTATTCCCAAAATTTATACCTCCTGATTCCATATATGGAATCCGTTTTTTCAAATTCAAATTAGATACGTTTCAAAAATTAAATTAAAATTAATCTCGTTGTTGAAATGAGAATAAGAGTTTTGAAAGTTAAAACATTACAAAAGATTGAAATGTTTTTACCTATGAATTCAATGTAAAATTAATGATAATGGAATAAATTATATTAAATGGTATAAATATATTAAATTTATAATTTTAGACCAATAAATATTATAATTTATTCATATAAATTTTTTTCGATGAAAAAATTGGTTTTTAATTAAAATTTAGCATATTTTTACTATTCATCAAAACATAACTGTTTTCAAAAAAATATCAAAAATTTATCCAAAGTAAAATTTTATATCCCATTTAAAAATAAAATGTTTATATTTTCATGTAGAAATTATATATGTGTCAAAATATTAATTTAAAATGGGTTTTCCATTTAAAGGCATAAATTTATACTTTTTATGAAAAATAGGTTCTTATACATAAAATAGGGTTTTTTCGCACCTTATGAATAAAATATCCACTGGATGAATATCAGAAATATTTTATTAAGTATATAACACATATAACTCATTTACTTATTTTCTAAAATTAATTCACTCAAAATTAAAAATATCAAATTGATTTATATTTTTCATAAATAATTAATAGCCAATGAATTTATAATGCATTTTCATAAGTTAGTTATAATTATTCCTGCTAACCAAATAGCTAGTTCATAATGGTAATTTAATATTAAGTGCAACCCGTAGTTAGTTTAATCTCATTATTGCATACAAAGCAAGCTACTGATGAATAAAATTTATTTAAGGAAAATATTTCATAAAAAGATATATGTGTTAAATTCTACCCCCCTTAAACTGAATTTCACCCCCAAATTTCATCACATGGAAATAAATAGATGAGGATACCTCTCTCTCATCATATCATCAATTTCCTATGTAGCTTCACGAAATTGAAGGTTCCTCCAAAAAAACATTAACCAGGCGAGATACCTTGTTTCGTAAAACATTTTTCTCAATGATCCAGAATCTCTGTCAGTTTTTCATCATAAGATAGATCTTGCTTCAATAGTATGAATTCTGAGATTAGTAAATGATAATGATAGGGTTTTAGATTTCTTAAGAGAGATACATGAAACACATAATGAACTTGAGACAGATTCAGTTGAAGTGCCAAAAGGTAAGTTACCTTCACAACACGATCCTGTATTTGAAAGGACCAATATACCTAGGGCTCAAAATTCCCTTCTTTCCAAATATAATTACTCTCTTTTAGGGAGATATTTGAAAGAAAACCTTATAAACCAATTCAAACTCTTGGTTGTTTCTACGGTTTTCTGCATAACGTTTTTTGTCGAATCTAAGCTACTCATAGGTGTTATTGAATAGATCTGACCATTTCTTCCATTTAATCAACAAGGTAAGGCCCTAATAGCTTTATTTCCGCAACTTCATCCCAGAAAGTTGTATTTATGCACTTCTTTTTATTGAGGGTTTCATAAGGATCCATCTAAATACTATATTGCAAGCTTTTATTATAATAAAATTCCACCAATAGTAAGTTTTGATCCTAATAACCGTTGAAATTAATATAGCATGCTCTCAACATATCTTCAAGAGTTTGAATTGTCCTCTCAAATGGACTATCTATCTTTGGATGATAAGTCACGTGGAAACATAACTCTATATTCAAATAATACTAAAGGATTTTCCATAACATTGAGGTAAACCTCAGATCCCAATCAGATATAATGTAATGTGGTACTCCATGAAATCGTACCACTTCTATTACATATATATGGGCAAGAAGGTCAAGGGACAAATCCTCTCTAATAGTACTGAAGTGTGTCGACTTTGTAAGGTGGTCAACTATAACCTAGATAGCAATATTGCCTTTGGATGTTTTCAGATGTCTGATGACAATTCTCATGGTGATTTTTTCCCATTTCCATTATGTTATGGGTAATGGTTGTAACGTACCCTTTGAATTCTTCCTCATAGCTTTAACTTTCTGACAAACCAAGCTTCGAGAGAGAAATTTTGCGACAACTCTTTTCAAGTCATCCCCCCACAAGTACTCTTTTGGGTACTGTCACAACCCTACCCTTCCCGGGCTCGAGCCGCAACTACCCCAAGCCTGCATCCATAGGATTGGGGCTGGCGACCAGTGCCGAAGGCACAATTACTCGAGGAGGCCATTGCCTAAGTACCTATACACACACACACAACACACTCAATGAAAAAGTGCAGAGTAAAATAAAATACAAGTAAAGAGAAAGGGAAACTGCTATAAATAAACCACCAAAATTGCATCGACAACTAATCAGTAAAAAGAAAGCTGAAGGTAAACTGGAAAGGAAAAATGGAAAAACATGCGCCCAACTAGAAAAGTGCCACAACCCGGTAATAACTAAACAAAACAAACAACTGGAAGGGTCCCCCACCTGGAACCCAACTCTGACCACCACACGCGGTCCAAGTTCCCGAACTCCTATGATCTACTGAAGTCACGACCAACCTGTCTGTCGCCTGTAAGGGCACACCAAGTGCGGGCAAATCCCAAGTAGGGGTGAGTATGAAAATACTCAGTAGGATACCCTGAAGGCTCGAGGGAGCAACAAAGGAGGTACCTAAGGGTTATAAGTAGAGAGAACAGAAAAAGTAAAGGAGTACAACTGAGAGTGCAGTAAACAGTAACAACTCAACCTAAAAAGAGAAAGGTAGAAGACTCATCCTAGCACAAGGAGCTAGGAACGGTGAGAAGATGAACTTCTCATCGAGATTTTGCTACATAAAGCAAGAGAGTAGGCTCTTCCATCTATGAGAATCTAGATGCGGAAATCACGTGGCATACCCTAGGCGTCTTCACCCCTCCTAGAATGAGAGCAACCAAACCCAAAAAGTGGGTACTGGAACAAGGTATATCCAAATCCATATGCTTTTTCAAGGAGCTCGAACAAGACCGTAAGGGAATCTTCATCCCATAGTTCAGCCCAATAAAATGAGTCGTCAACAGTCCTAGAAGTAAACACCATCGATGCCCAGCATCCCACATGTCTGCCCCGAACTGCAAGTCAAGGGGCTCAAATCACCGGACCTTGACACTATCCTCTTTGGGTGGAACTAACTCTCCCGCATGACTTTAGGTCGCATCGTAAAGATGAGTCTCAGTAGGGAATGTTCACCTCATACTTGAGAGTTCTGGGTTAAGTCAAACCACACGGCGACACTGCCCCACAGTCGAGAGGTCTCATCAAAGTCAAAGTTGTCACATCACTGACCCGTACAAACATGGGGCCCACTTAGGTAGTCACAGATTAAATCCATAGAGTAGTTTAGGACAAATTACTGAGTCTGGAATACCAAAGGGTGACCCACTGCCCAACCATACTAGAGGGTAATTCATGTAACTCCCTGACCCCAGTTACACAAATTCGGTGTATTATTATGTATCATTGGCATGATTTCAAAGGATCATGTCTCAAAAGACTGTTTAGTTTATTAGCCTTGGAATAAAAAGATACATTAATAATGTTTTACATTACATCATAAAAATGAAAACTACAACAATATAGTCTCCATAGTCCACACTCTTATCCTCTCATACTATCACTACAGGTCATTCATAATTTACTTCTTTACATCCTGGAAAAAATAAAACATAGAAAAGGGGTGAGCTCAAATTCCTAGTAATGATAAAAATATAGCATAAACTTTCATAAATATGAATAAACATTTAAAGAAATGTATAACTAAAACAAATCCTTTTAAACTTGAACTTCAACATAGTATGAAAAAAATAAAATTAAATAATCCCATTTACTTATTCACATGGATATTCTACTAATCAAATAATCACATGCAATATCAATAACCACATTCATAATGATGGAATGCATAATTCCATACTATCATAACCACATATCCAAGGCCTCGTGCCAAGACTACAAATAATATTTTGCCAAGGCCTTGTGCCAAGACACTAGTTTGTCTCATTAGACCTACCGATGCATTGAGGAGCTATAGCGGGCTTCCCCTATCACATATTAAGTCCAATGCATTCCTATATGAAAAGGTTTAAACATAACATAAACATTCGTATTAAAACTAGCATACAAAATGTCAATACATTCTCCATAAACCATGAATGGTATAAAAATAACACATCTACAGTCAAACATACCACAAAACCTTCAATACAATATGGAAGTTTTGTATCATTATAAATCAAATTCAAATAATCTTAAAATCCATCAAAGGATGTTGACATAGGTGAAATAAAAACTATTTGAGAGAAATATCTCTTTTTTATAAATCATTTAAAAGTCACACATTTATAAAGGAAGTAATTTAAAAGAGATTTTTGAATCAAAGTGTCCCATACCACATTGAAACTTTTGAAAAGAAATATAATTTCAAAATATTAATTTAAATATAAATAAATCATTAAAATCATTTTGAAAACATGGACGTTAATTAAAAAGATTTAGAAAGATAAATCTTTAAAACATTTAAAATTATGATCTTGATAAAGAGTGCCTTTCACAAATTCTTAAAATATTCATTTTGAAATCATTTAAAGGTCACATAATTACGAAATAAAACATTTAATTTGAAAATATTATTATAATCTTGTAAAGGAAGCTTCGACGAATTTATAACAGCAGAAAATAGCCGTACCCGCAGTATAAGTTTAAAAAAACATTCTTACCATAATTCTGTCGAAAAGGTTAAAAAGAACCTTGTTTGGAAAACAACGGAAAGATTCGTTTATAAACCTCTTATAAAAAGTCAACCAAGGGTATAAATGAATTTAACCCATATTATTTTAAATACTAAAAATGTTTTGAAATACATTTTTAAGAAACATGGATGTGGATGATAAAGAAATCCCAGTAGATTATTACGTATAAACAACCTCAGATAATGAAGAGATTGCATAATAAACCCTTACCTTGTACTTTTCCTTGGTTGGGGTAGGTTAACATAATGTATAATGGTGAAATAATTGTTATTAAATTATACAAGAATCATATATATTAATATGATATCATATATGATCTTTTAACATTTCTTTGTTAATAATATTTTGGAATTATCGTCATTTTGTTTGTTAACTTACTCATTTTCTTTTATATGTTTTGTTACCTAAGCCGTGTTTGCCATGGATAGGTTGTATCTTATTCATATCCAGAATTATATCAAGTCTTTATATACTATTATTAGTCATCAAATGATAATTAGACTTGAATGGATACGATAGAGAATGAATCTCATCGTGTTCGTGGAGACGGTAGTCCGTACGTACGCACGAGCGACAATATCATTATTTTTATATTAAAATAATATTTAATTGGATGTTATATAATATATAAAGAATAATTATCATGATATATATGTTATTTACATGATTCAAAAATCATTATTATACCCATCCAAATAAAATTTTATTGAATAACAATTACACCACGACGTGGAGACGGTAAGCCGTACGTACGCATGTATGGTGACATGTCGTTCAAACGACGGATAGAATACTGAATATTGTTGTACCATGTTTATAATGACATAAAATTATATATAATATTCTGGAGTTATTATTTTATAATGGTAATAACAAATATAGATGAAGTGGAAGAAGAAAGGAACTTGAAAAGGGGTGGTGAAATCATTACCTCTTCTTTGGGTTCTTCCTTTTGATTTGATCAAAAGGGCTCCTTAGGTTGGCTTTCTGACTAAAGTATGGACTATAGGATGAATTGGGGAAAGTTGAGAGATTATTTGGGCAGGTTTTGTCCGAACCAAAAGGCTTTGAAGGTGTTAATTAATGATAAGGTGGAGTTCCCTTTTATAAGAGGAGTGAGGGGCACATTTGAAAAAGCTAGAAATATTATTTTATAATAAATTCAAATTCGGTTTATAATGGATCCAAAGTGGATTATTTAAAGTTTATGTTGTATATAGGTCTAAAACCACTAAACCAATAGGATTTACATAGGTTTGGGTTACTATATTAACCTTATCTTTATGTTTTAACTCTTTGTTAATTAATTTGACACTTACCATGTCACTTTGTATTTTTATATTATATAGTTAATAAACTTAATATATACATACAAGAGACCCCCAGGTGTTCAATTAATGATACAAATATCATGATATAAGTCTCTTGGCCTAAACATAGATTTTTAGGAATTTAATATCAATTAATAATATAATATTTTTTTAAAAAAACTCTTTTATGTCAATTTTGACACTATTCAATAATTGATTTTTGTAAAACTCATAACAGAATGATTACTTAGAATAAAGTTAATTAAATCAATCCTAAAATATCATATTAACCTATAAAATTATTGTTATTTATAAAAAGTCTCAAATTACATTTATTTGGGTATTTATAATATCAATTATTCTAATTTTTCATTAATTACGTAATTACTACATCACCATTGGGTCATATATAAATTAACTTATTTAAAGTCTAAAAATTATTAATAAAATACCATTATGTAGGAAATCTTTTTATATTTCTAATTAATATTTATAGTTGAAACTAAAACATATATAACCCTATGTAAAAATTGTTTTTCTAAAAGATATATGCTGATTTCATTTTTGTATTTATTTTAACTTAATTAAAATAAAGTGTCCCTATCACTTACAAGTGTCTCTATGGGGTCCCAAAATCGACCCAAAGATGTCCATGGTCCGACATGTAACAACTAATAAGGGTAGGACACGTTTTAGGGTAATTTTTTACTATTATAATTTTACATTTTAACCCATATTTACCGGATTTACCCTTTAACCATGGTAAATAAAATATTTAACGAAGTAATTATTCAAAATGTCTAAAAATAAAAGTTAACTATTTACACAATTTGAACATCCTGAATCAAAATATGGTATACATTTTTCCAAATTCAAAACACAGAAGTGGAAGAAATTAATTTAAAATTTATTCTCGCTGTCAAAACAAAAAGCGTGTTTTTAAGATATAATAATTATCAAAAGATTGACACTTTTTTATGTCCGGTTTAATTGTAAAATTATGTCCAATAACCAAAATTGTATTAAATGGTAAAAAAATATTCTAAATGTACTTTAAAACCACTCAAATTAATAATTTATCACTTCTATTTATTTTGATTAAAAAAGTTGTTTTTAATTAAAATTTTGTAATTTTCACTATTCATCAGAATATAAAAGTTATCAGAAAAGTACCAAAATTTCACCCTAGGATAAATTCGATATTCTGATTCCAAAAATGAAGTCCATTTTGAGAGATAAAATTTATAAAATTTTAAATAGTAGGTATTACTATTCATTTCAGCTAGTTTGATTGGTTGTAGTGTTTGTTAGAACTCAAAGTTGCGTACAACACACGCTACTGTATTATTCAAAGAGAAGCGTACCGTGGAAGATAGGGGTGTTATATTGTAAATTTTTAATTTCCCCATTCTAAAGAATACATTTATTTAGTCAAATTTAATATATAAAAGTTTAAAATATTGGATTTAAAAAGGGTTCACTATTAATGTTGGTAAAAGTGCATTTTTGAAAAATACTTCTTTTATCTGAAAAAAATGAATTTGTTATTACATTACTTCTAATAAGCTCATAATATGGATACTAAAATTATAAGGATTATATAAGGTTCAAAATTTAGTTAATACTATTCATATCCTTTTTTGAACGGCATGTTTGGTAAGTCATGGTGCGCTTGAACTCGGTGTTACGTGTAGTGCAAGTTATTGAATTGTTTTGAAGAAGTACATACTATGAAATCTTGGGGTGTTACATTCTTCCCTTCTTCAATAAATTTCATCCTCGCAATTTGATATTCTTCTTCGAAAATAATGGTTGAAAACAGAAAATATCTTTGTGGGAAAACCCACATCGAAAATTTGGTTAATAAAATTTAGTCTTAAGAAGAGGAAAAGAGAAATGAAAGGGTCACCACCAAATTATGATATCTATTCAGAGAACATTGGTGGAAATTAGAGACATATAATTGGAGGAAGAATGTAAAAATTTATAGGTAGTGATTGAGGTCATCAATCACAAAAAAGTGTAAAATTGAGGGCCTTAAATTCCTCAATCTATGATGATTTAAAATAGCATTGGTTCAACAGAACATATGGTATTAGGATAACACATTTTTTTAAGATCCATTCACTAAAGTATAAGAATTAATTTCTTCATTGAATAAGATAAGAATAAAAATATATACTTGACAAGTAGAGTCTCATCCTTTAACTAAGTTCTACCACAAACTCATATTTCACTCTAAAAAGAAAATAGAACATAAAAATAATATTCTATTTATCCTATTCATATAGGGTAAAAAATGAATTTATAATTCATCTAGAAGAACCATTAAAAACTACATTATTCAATCCAGGACATCACGCGGGTCAATGGTAGGTGATACACCCTTTTCTCCCTTCGGTTGTGGGTTCAAGTCTCACGGCCTTGCCGGACGCGACGGGGTGCCGCCCGACCTCCGGTTTGTCCTTTTATGGAAATCCGAAATAATCCAAACTAGAACTATCCAAAATACTTTAGTCCAAAATTTATAAGGAAGGTAAACACAATGAAGATCCTTTTTTCCGCGTAATAACATGTGATCACCTTCATCATGTATTCTTTTAAAACACTGCAACATCCTGAATTACCATAAAACCTTATTGATTACATTCATGATCCATTAGTCTTTAAATAATAATAGATATACTCCTTCAATAAAAATTTTTTGTAAACCCCAACAATGATAGAATATACAATTCATTAATCAGTTTCAAGGTAGTCAAGAATATCCAATATAATTTATCCAAATCAATCATGTATTATTCTAAAATCACTACCTCGGTATCAGAACCATATTATGGTTTATCTTTCTCTCAACCATATATTTTCCAAAAATTTAACCTGTTATTGAGTCACTTTTCATTGTTCCACACAATCTCAAGTCCTTAATGAAATAGTACTGCAGTACTATCTTAATATACTCCATAATTATTATAACAATTACATTGTTGATACAACACTCAAATGAAATAATCAACATAAGAACTCTAATCATTCCGCTTCATCTGTGGTAGTATCATAACTTGATTATTATCCAATAGCATCATTTGAGGCATAGTCTAATGACTGATACATAGGTTCGCATAGTGTCCAATATCCTTGCAAATGAAGCATTGTACATATGAAACCATTTTCTTACCCTTGGAGTCACGTACATTGTGTCCTTTTTCTCCACACTTATAACATACTCCCATTCCCTTCAAGCATTTTCCAAGGTGATTATTTCCACAGTTATCACATATGGGAAAATCCTTCTTTACCTTCTTCCTTTTATATGTCCTTCTCTCTACCATCCTTTCCTTCTCTGACTTCTCTTCAATGCCATAGGACTCTGAGTATTCTTTACTTATCTTATCAACACATGATACTATTTTTTTTATATGATGATAATACATGGGAGACGATTTCCCTTCTAAATTCTGGATTAAGACCATAAAAGATATGATCCTCCTTACTCTTTTTATCATGCGTATTGTTGGGGTTCTCATTCCTTCTATTGGTCGCCATTTCTAAACAATGTCATAAACTAGATCAGTTTATTAATCAAAATACATAATTCCATACTTGTAAAACACTAAACATAAATTGAACTATTTATGGATATAATCCATAATCATAAAAATGTGTTCTGTGAGGAAGTATATACTCATAAACCCTTTATAATGATTTGTAATGAAAATGAGAGTTATCCTAAGCATATCCCATGGGAGTGTCGTAACCAAGAGTGCAGTAAGGCCCGTTGTCGTGCACCCGTTCCCATTCGAGTCTAGCACAAAGCGGTGTTTTCGGGTTTTACCCCTAGGTACATCTGTGCCAGAGCCGTCTCTACCTGCTCGTATCCATACATGGATATATTGCTCAGAAAACTCACAAAATCTCTAAAATACCAAAATTATAGGAAGTTATTTTATACTAATCCTCAAAATCCATCTTAGGTCTATGTGCTCTAATCATAGTTTATCTAAATCTAGCTTCCAAGGTTTGTACTAAACATCCTCTGATACAAACTGTAACGCCCCGACCCCAGTTACCCAATGTCGGTGCATTATTACGTATCATTGGCATGATCATAAAGGATCATGTCTCGAAAGACCTATTAGTTTAGTAGCCTTAGAATAATTAGATACATTAATATTGTTTTACATTATATCATAAAAATGAAAACTACAACAACATAGTCTCCATAGTCCACAATCTTATCCTCTCATACTATCCCTGCAGGTCATTCATAATTTACTTCTTTAATATAAATCCCCAGCCTTAAACCTTACTTAATCTTGAGTTATTACAAGATTACACATTGGGATCTTTTCAGGATTAGAGTTTTAGAGAATTATATCATAAAATTTGCATTACATTCCACATATAAACAAAGTGGTTATATAATGATAGTATTGTTCTTTCCCATCAATGAAAACATATTTAAAATAAAACATGGATTCTTTCTTGACACTTCCTTGACACTATCATCATATCATGTACCTTTCCCTTGACCTGTGAAAAAAATTTCAAAAAAACTTGGGATGAGCATAAAAAGCTCAGTAAGGGATATAAAAATATGGAAAGGAAACATGGGTATATATATACATAAGAATTAAATAACACTTTACCCATAAAACATAAGCACTTTAACATACCTCATCAAATCATGAATAAATCATAGAAATAATAAGACATAAAGGTAACTTGAGGCATTCATAACATTCGTACGTAGGGAGTAACCCTCTTGGTTACGTTTGGAATACCCATCAAAGTATATTCCCTAAATATCTTTGGAGAAACCTTAATGTTTCACTCTTTCGCATTACCCAATGCATTGGAGAGCTATATCGGGCTCACCCACCCTATGTTTATCATGGAACCACCCGTCTTCATAATAATGCCCAAGAACCTCAACATAATTGTATCTCATAAAACATGGATAAAGGAAACATAACATTTCTACCTTTTAATCACAAGATATCAATACAACACATTGATATAAAATCATTATGAAAACCATTTTCAATACCAAAATAAAAGAAAAGTAAAACATTGTATTTATTTTTCTTTTAAAAAAAAGGTATGGCTTGTAGAGGAAGTCGAAACTCCAATAATGCTCACGGTGGCAGAGAAGTTGTTGTTTCCACATACATAAAAAAAACATTTCCTTTTGTCATTTATTAAACGATTCGTATAAAAAAGATTCCATTTTGAATAAATGTAAAAGTCAAAGGGGTTTATACACTATATAAAAGAAGGTTGTGTATAAAACGAAATATGCCTCAATGAAAGGAGATTGAGACGAAGTCCCATACCTCGGGTCCAACTTGACTCGATCGTTCTTTAATGTCCTGAATAATAAACTAGAGTTAATTTCTAATTGCTTGAGAACCTTTTTCAAGTTCATTAATCTTTTTATATCACTTATTTCCATGTCATGAACACTATGTAATTATTTAAGTTAATAACGGTTGTTTTAACGATCATTGGTACTTGAGTCAAAAATAAACCCATTATAATTACAAGTTGTTCATGTATCCAATATATCCAGAATTTTAATCATGATGTATATGTAAAATATATCCATTATATACATTAATTTATAATATTACATAATCATTTAGAGGTAAGAAATGAAATGCACCGTTAATGGAGACGGTAAGCCGTACGTACGCATGAACGCTACTTTCATTTCTATTTCGTATTTTATAGAATGGAATCATAATGATATAAAGGAATATTATAATTATAGTATAATATCATATATAATAACATAGTTCCATCCTTTATACGTCCCACATATGGTATTTAACGAATCAAATCACTTTGAGGGGGCGGTAGTCCGCACTTCCTTAAATGAAGATATCACGTTTACCCATAATGGAAACCATAAAGGTATACCCAAAATGAAAAATACATAAGCTTAAGGAAAACATAAACATATTATATATCATATATAAATATAGTGACATCTTAATGGCCACCTTTGAAGGTGTTAAAAGAATGTTGAACAATCATCGTTTCGGGAGGCATAAATTCACCGTCCACGGAAACAGTATGTACTTTAACCATTAGATGTAGGTGTGTGTAAGTGTAGCTCGAATCATTATTATAACAACATACTAGTATATTGAAGATACTGTATTTGTTACAAAAAAAATTAATAAAAATAGTTTAGTGGGTCGGAGAAGCAAAATAAAACAAAAGGACTCAAGTGAAGACATTACCTTAAAATCGGGTAACTCCCTTTGGTTTGAGTTCAAAGGCTTCATTGGGAAGACTTCTGCCAAAAGTGAGTCTTCAAGGAGTAATATAGGGATGTGTAGAGACAAAATGGGTAGGGTTTGGCCGAGCCAAAGGCTTTGGGAGTGTGGTTAAGGAGGTAGAGGTGGGGGCCTTTTATAAGAGGAGAGGAGGGGCACTCTTGGAATGTAAAGAAATGTTACTTTATTTGAAAATGATTTTCTTATTAAAAAGGTCCCACATTGATATAATTCGAGGGTAAGGTGATAATGGTTCTAAATCCACCCATCCAATAGGTTTTGGACATGTTTAGGTCATAGATTTTACATTATCATTTCATTTTATTTAAATCCTTTATTAATGAGGTAATCACTGCATCATCATGATGTCATAAATAATTTAATTTAATTAAAGTCTAAAAATTATGAAAAAAATACTATGATGTAGGAAATATTTTTAGATTTCCAATGAATATTTATAGTCTAAAATATAATATTTGTAGAAAAAATTAAAAATGTTTTAATCAGGTGATACATTCTTGTTATATTTACTTTATTTAAAAAAACAAAAAGATAACAAGTCACTTTCCACAAAACTGATTCCATGGGGCCCCCAATTCTGGCACAAGTCATCCCATGGTCGTCCATGAGACATCCAGTAGACTTAGGAGACATGTTGTGGTCTTTTTGTATTATTATGATATTATTTTTTTATCTTTAACTACCCGATTACTCATTAATCAAGATAATTAAAGATAATTATTGTCGTTACTATTCATAATGTCCAAAAACAAGAGTCTTGATTAAATAATTTGGACCTTCTGATTCCAAATATGTAATATATTTTACCAAATTCCAAACACAAAAATTGCAATAATTTATTTAAAAATAATTCCCGTTGTCAAAACAAATAGCGGGTTTTTTTTGAAACAATATCTATGAAAAGTTTGGCATTAGTTTATGCCCAATTCCAAAGTGAAATTAATCCTAATGACCACCATTGGATTAAATGGTAAAAATATATTCTAATTTAACTTTAAAACCAATTAATAAGATAATATAATCATCTAAATAAAGTAGATTAAAAAGCAGTTTTGATGTAAAATACAGTATTTTTCACTATTCATTAAAAAATGAACATTGTCAGAAAAATACCAAAAATTCACACAAAGTAAATTTTGATGTCCCAATTATAAATAATAGGTTTATTTTGACATAAATAGCTTATAAAATTGTCAAAAGATATATTTAAAAATGGTTCTCCATCAAAAGGCAGTAAAACAATCTTTTAAAAAATATTAGTGTATTACATGCATAAGATTGTATTTATTTTCATTTTAAGCCTCTAAAACACTATCTTAATCATTAATAGACATAGATAAAAATATCTATTATTTATTACTTACTTGGGATGTTACATCCTTCCCCACTTTAGAAAATTGCATCCCCGCAATTTATTTACTTATCGAATAAATGGGGGTACTTATCCCTCATTGCATTTTCAGATTCCCATGTTGCCTCTTCCATCATTTTTCCACAAAATCTTTACCTGGTTAATCATCTTATTTCATAACACTTGCTCCCTGGGGTCAAGAATCTGGATGGTTTGTTCCTCATATGATAGGTTCTCTTCCAGCTGAACTACCTCTGGACTGAAAACATGAGATGGATCTGGCATATACTTTCTTAGCATCGAAACGTGAAAAAAAATGTGTACCTGAGATAAACACGGAGGTAAAGCCACCAGGTATGCAACTGATCCAACTCTCTCCAGAATTTCATATGGACCAATGAACCTTGGACTCAGCTTTCCTTTCTTACCAAATCTCATCACACTTTTCCATAGTGAGACTTTCAGAAACACATGATCACCTACCTCAAAAGTTAGATCCTTCCTCATGTTGTCTGCATAACTCTTCTGCCTACTCTGAGCTGTTCTCATGTGTTTCTGAATCAGCTGAACATTCTCTGCCATCTCTTCTACCAATTCTGGTCCCATAAACTTCCTTTCACCCACTTCATCCCAGAAAGCTGGAGTCCGACACTGCTTCCCATATAACGCCTCAAATGGTTCCATCTGTATACTGGAATGAAGACTGTTATTATATGAAAATTCAACCAAAGAAAGATTTTGGTCACAACTTCCCTGATAATCAATCGAACAAGCTTGTAGCATATCCTCCAAGGTCTTAATTGTTCGTTCTGAATGCCCATCTGATTGAGGATGAAATGCTGTACTAAAATTTAATTCAGTACCCAACGACTTTTGAAGGCCTTTACAAAAGTTAGAAGTGAACCTAGGATCACGATCAGATACAATGGAGAGGGGAACTCCATGTAACCTGACTATCTATTTAAGATACAAACGAGAAATCTAACCTTGGGAAAAGTATCTCGTATAGCAAGGAAATGAGCAGATTTAGTCAAGCGATCAACAATAACACAGATTGCATTATTACCTCAAGATGTTTTCGGTTATCACACAACAAAGTCCATGGATATATTCTCACATTTCCACTCTGGCACTGGTAAAGGCTGAAGCATACCTTTCGGTAACTGCCGCTCAACATTAACCTGTTGACATGTCAAACACTTCACAGTAAAATCAGCAATATCTCTTTTCATTCCATCCCACCAGTAATACTCCTGTAGATCTCTGTACATCTTAGTACTACCAGGATGAACTGAAAACGGAGAACTATGAGCTTCACATAACAACTCTCTTTTCAACTGTGAATCACAAGGCACACACAATCTCTTCCCAAATCTCAAAATGCAATCGTTATCAATGTTGAATTCAGGAAACTTACCTTTCTGAACCAGCTCTACCTTTTTCTGCAACTCACTGTCTTGCTTATGTGCTTGCTTGATTCTATCTGATAGAGATGATCTCACTAATACCTAAAAAAATAGAAGAACTTCCTGCACCAACAACTTCTATGCCAAATTTCATCAAATCCTTAACCAAAGGATCACGTTCCAAATGCAACATTGCTAATGAGGCATTAATTTTTCGAATCAATTCATCAACCACATTTTTTGTTTTTCCCGGATGGTAATGAATTGTACAATCATAATCCTTGATTAATTCTAGTCATCTCCTCTATCTAATGTTTAACTCTTTCTGAGTGATTATATAATTTAATCTTTTTTGATCAGTATATATTTCACATTTTACTCCATAAAAATGATGCCTCCAAATTTTTAAAGCGAAAACAACAGCAGCTAATTCCAAATCATGTGTAGGGTAATTTACCTCATGAGTTTTCAACTATCGTGAAGCATAAGCAATTACATGTTCATTCTGCATTAGGATTCCACCAAGTCCTTTCAATGAAGCATCCCTGTATATAAAAAACTCACCATTCCTGGAAGGTAGTGCCAAAACTGGAGCATTCACCAATATTCTTTTCAATTCCTGAAAACAATCATCACATTCTTTTGTCCAGATAAACATAACACCCTTCCGAGTTTTCTTAGTCATTGGACTAGATTACCGTGAAAAATTTCTAACAAACCATCGGTAATAACCTACCAAACCAAGAAAACTATGGATCTCGGTTACAATTTTTGGTCTTGGCCATTCTTTAACAACTTTTGTTTTAGCAGGATCAACAATTATTCCATCTTTTGAAACAATATGACAAGGAATGAAATTTGTTGCAACCAAATCTCACACATTCTGAATTTCACATACAATTTCTTTTCTTTTAAGGTTTTCAAAATAACCCTTAAATGTCTTTCATGATCCTCTTTACTCTTAGAAAACACCAAAATATCATCAATAAAAAAAACCAACATTTTTCACCTAATTCGACTGAGCCATCACTACAAAAAAATGTTTAGATATTATTCTGACCATCTCAGGATACTGATTTGAAAGGTCATTTCCCTCTGTATGCCTTGCTAGAAAATCTGTTTTGTTTCCTCTACATAAAACCATTCTTAACACAGAAATATCTTAGGTGAAGCAACATGTTAATATTAAAATGCTATATCATTTCAATTTGACCGTTAAAAAAATATTTTTGGATAATCATTTAATAGAGCTCTAACTCCTAATGTTATCTAAACTGACCTCTGATACCAACTATAAAGCCACAGCCTTAAACCGTACATAATCTTGAGTTATTACAAGATTACACATTGAGGATCTTTTCGGGATTAGAGTTTTAGAGAATTAGATCATAAAACTTTCATTACATTCCACATATAAACAAAGTGGTTACATAAAGATATTATTCTTCTTTCCCATCAATGGAAACATATTTAAAATAAAACATGTATTCTTTCTTCACACTTCCTTGACATTATCATCATATCATGTACCTTTCCCTGGACCTGTGAAAAACATTTCAAAAAAACTTGGGATGAGCACAAAAAGCTTAGTAAGGGATATAAAAATATGGAAAGGAAACATGTGTACATATATACATAAGAATGAAATCATACTTTACCCATAAAACATAAGCACTTTAACATACCTCATCAAATCATGAATAAATCATAGAAATCATAAGACATAAATGTAACTTGAGGCATTCATAACATTCTTACGTAGGGAGTAACCCTCTTGGTTACGTTTGGAATACCCATCACAGTATATTCCCTAAATCGCTTCAGAGAAACCTTAACGTTTCACTCCTTCACGTTACCCAATGCATTGGAGAGCTATATCGGGCTCACTCGCCCTTAGTTTATCATGGAACCACCTGTCTTTATAATAATTCCCAAGAACCTCAACACAATCGTATCACATAAAACATGCATAAAGGAAACATAACATTTCCACCTTTCAATCACAATATATCAATACAACACATTGATATAAAAAAATTATGAAAACCATTTTCAATACCAAAATAAATGAAAAGTAAAACATGGTATTTATTTTTATTTTAAAAAAAGGTATGGCTTGTAGAGGAAGCCGAAACTCAAATAATGGTCACGGCGGTGGAGAAGTTGTTGTCGCCGTATACATACGAAAAAAACATTCCCTTTTGTCGTTTAGTAAACGCTTCGTATAAAAAAGATTCCTTTTGAATAAAATTAAAAGTCAAAGGGGTTTATACACCATATTAAAGATGGTTGTGTATAAAACAAAATATGCCTCAATGAAAGGAGATTGAGACGAAGTCCCATACCTCGGGTCCGACATGACTCGATTGTTCTTTAATGTCCTGCAAAATAAACTTGAGTTAATTTCTAATTGCTTAAGAACCTTTTTCAATTTCATTATTCCTTTTATATCACTTATTTCCATGTCATGAACACTATGTAATTTTTTATGTTAATAACGGTCGTTTTAATGATCATTGGTACTTGAGTAAAAAATAAACCCTTTATAATTACAAGTTGTTCATGTATCCATTATATCCAGAATTATAATCATGATGTATATATCATATATATCCAGTATATACATGAATTTATAATATTACATAATCATTTAGAGGTAAGAAATGAAATTCACCATTCATGGAGACGGTAAGCCGTATGTACGCATGAACGCTACTTTCATTTCTATTTCGTATTTTATAGAATGGAATCGTAATGATATAAAGGTATGTCATAATTCCAGTATAATATCATATATAATATCATAGTTCCATCCTTTATACGTCCCACATATGGTATTTAACGAATCAAATCACATTGAGGGGGCGGTAGTCCGCACTTCCTTAAATGAAGATATCGCGTTTACCCATAATGGAAACCATAAAGGTATGCCCAAAATGAAAAATACAGAATCTTAAGGAAAACATAAACATATTATTTATCATATATAAATATATTTACATCTTAATGTCCACCTTTGAAGGTGTTAAAAGAATGTTGAACAATCATCATTTCGGGAGGCATAAATTCACCATCCACGGAAACAGTATGTCCTTTAACCATTAGATGTTGGTGTGTGTAACTGTAGCTCGAATCCTTCTTATAAAAACATCCTAGTGTATTGAAGATACTGGATTTGTTACAAAAGAAATGAATAAAAAGATTTTAGGGGGTTGGAGAAGCAAAATAAAACAAAAGGACTCAAGTGAAGACATTACCTTAAAATCGGGTAACTCCCTTTAGATTGAGCTCAAAGGCTCCCTTGGGAAGACTTCTGCCCAAAGTGAGGCTTCAAGGAGTAATAGAGGGATGTGGAGAGACAAAATGGGTAGGGTTTGGCTGAGCCAAAGGCTTTGGGAGTTTGGGTAAGGAGGTAGAGTTGGGGGCCTTTTATAAGAGGAGAGGAGGGGCACTCTTGGAAAGTAAAGAAATTTTACTTTATTTGAAAATGATTTTCGGATTCAAAAGGTCCCACATTGATATAATTCTAGGGTATGGTGATAAGGGTTCGAAATCCACCCATCCAATAGGTTTTGGACATGTGTAGGTCATAGATTTTACATTATCATTTCATTTTATTTAAATCCTTTATTAATGAGGTAATCGTTGCATCATCATGATGTCATAAATAATTTAATTTATTTAAAGTATAAAAATTATGAAAAAATACTATGATGTAGGAAATATTTTTATCTTTCCAATTAATATTTATAGTCTATAATATCATCTATGTAGACAAAATTAAAAATGTTTTAATCAGGTGATACATTCTTGTTATATTTAATTTCTTTAAAAAAATAAAAAGATAACAAGTCACTTTCCCAAAAAGTGATTCCATGGGGCCCCCAAGTTTGTCACAAGGCATCCCATGGTCAGAAATGAGATAGACAGTAGCCTTAGGACACATTTTGTGGTCTTTTTTTATTAGTATGATATTATTTTATTATCTTTAACTACCCGATTACACATTAATCAAGATAATTAAAGATAATTACCGTCGTTACTATTCATAATGTCCAAAAACAAAAGAATCTTGATTACATAATTTGGAACTTCTGATTCCAAATATGTAATCCATTTTACCAAATTCCAAACACAGAAATTTCAAAAATTGATTTAAAAATAATTCCCGTTGTCAAAACAAATAGCGGGTTTTTTTGAAACAACATCTATGAAAAGTTTGGCATTAGTTTATGCCCAATTCCAAAGTGAAATTAATCCTAATGACCACCATTGGATTAAATGGTAAAAATATATTCTAATTTAACTTTAAAACTAATTCAAAAGATAATCTAATCATATAAATAAAGTAGATTAAAAAGCAGTTTTGATGTAAAATACAGTATTTTTCACTATTCATTAAAAAATGAACATTGTCAAAAAAATACCAAAAATATACAAAAAGTAAATTTTGATGTCCCAATCATAAAGAATAAGTTTATTTGGACATACTTAGCTTATAAAATTGTCAAAAGATATATTTAAAAATGGTTTTCCATCAAAAGGTAGTAAAACAATCTTTTAAAAAATATAAGTGTATTCCATGCATAAGATTGTATTTATTTTCATTTTAAGCCTCTAAAACACTATCTTAATCATTAATAGACATAGATAAAAATATCTATTATTAATTACTTACTTGGGATGTTACATTTACATCCTGGGAAAAATAAAACATAGAGAAGGGGTCAGCTCAAATGCCCAGTAAGGATAAAAATATAGCGGAAACTTTCATAAATAAGAATAATCATTTAAGGAAATGTATAACTAAAACAAAGCCTTCTAAACTTGAACTTCAACATAGTATGAAAAAAAATGTCATTTAATTATTCACATGGATATTCTACTAAACGAATAATAACATGCAATATCAATAATCACTTTCATAATGATGGAATGCATAATTCCAGACTATCATAACCACATAGCCAAGGCATCGTGCCAAGACTACAAATAAGATTTTTCCAAATACTTGTGCCAAGACATTAGTTTGTCTCATGAGACCTACCGATGCATCGAGGAGATATAGAGGGCTTCACCCATCACATATTAAGTCCAAGACATTCCCATATGAAAAGTTTTAAACATAACATAAACATTTGTATTAAAACTAGGATACGAAATGTCAATAATTTCTCCATAAACCATGAATGGTATAAAAATAACACATCCACAGTCAAACATATCACAAAACTTTCAATACAATATGGAAGTTTTGTATCATAATAAATCAACTTCAAATAATCTTAAAATCCATCAAAGGATGTTGACATAGGTTAAATCAAAACTATTGGAGAAAAATATCTATTTTTTTTAAATCATTTAAAAGTCATACATTTATAAAGGAAGTAATTTAAAAGAGATTTTTGAATCAATGTTTCCCATACCACTTTTAAACTTTTGAAAAGAAATATCATTTCAAAATATTAATTTCCATATAAATAAATCCTTAAAATCATTTTGAAAACATGGACATTAATTAAAAAGATTTAGAAAGATAAACCCTTAAAACATTTAAAATTCTGTTCTTGATAAATAGTACCTTTCACAAATTCTTAAAATATTCATTTTGATATCATTTAAAAGTCACATAATTATAAAATAAAACATTTAATTTGAAAATATTCTTATAAGCTTGTATGGGAAGCTTCGACGATTTTATAATGGCAGAAAATAGTCGTACCCACAGTATAAGTTTAAAAAAAAACATTCTTACCTTAATTCTGTCGAAAAGGTTAAAAAGAACCTTGTTTGGAAAATGACGGAAAGATTACTTTATAAACCTATTATAAAAAGTCAACCAAGGGTATAAATGACATTAAACCATATTATTGTAAATAGTAAAAATGTTTTGAAATACATTTTTAGGAAACATGGATGTGTATGATAATGAAATCCCAGAAGATTATTACATATAAACAACCTTAGATAATGAAGAGATTGAAAAATTAACCCTTACCTTGTACTTTTCCTTGGTTGTGGTAGGGTAAACTCATGTATAATGGTGAAATAATTGTTATTAAATTATACAAGAATCATATATATTAATATGATATCATATATGATCTTTTAACATTGATTTGTTAATAATATTTTGGAATTATCGTCGTTTTTATTGTTAACTTAGTCGTTCTGTTTTTTTATGTTTTCTTACGTAAGCCGTGTTTGTCATGGATAGGTTGTATCATATTAATATCCAGAATGATATCAAGTCTTTATATATTATTATTAATCATCAAATGATAATTATACTTGAATGGATACGATGGAGAATGAATCTCATCGCGTTCGTGGAGACGGTAGTCCGTACGTATGCACGAGCAACAATATCATTCTTTTGATATTAAAATAATATTTAATTGGATGGTATATCATATATACAGAATCATTATCATTTTATATTTATTATTTACATGAATCACACATCATTATTATACCCATCCAAGTAATAATTTATTAAATAACAATTACACCACGATGTGGAGACGGTAAGCCATACGTACGCATGTATGGTGACATGTCATTCAAAGGATGGATAGAATACTGAATATGGTTGTACCATGTTTATAATAACATCAAAGTATATATAATATACTGGAGTTCTTATTTTATAATGGTAATAACAAATATAAATGAAGTGGAAGAAGAAAGGAACTTGAAAAGGGGTGGTGAAATCATTACCTCTTCTTCGGGTTCTTCATTTTGATTTGATCAAAATGGCTCCATAGGTTGGCTTTCTGACTAATGTAAGGACTCTAGGATGAATTGAGGGAAGTTTAGAGATTATTTGGTCAGGGTTTGGCCGAACCAAAAGGCTTTGAAGGTGTGAATTAACAAGAAGGAGGAGTGCCCTTTTATAAGAGGGGTGAGGGGCACCTTTGGAAAAGCTAGAAATATTATTTTATAATAAATTCATATTCGGTTTCTAATGGCTCCAAAGATGATTATTTAAAGTTTAATGTGGAGATAGGTCTAAAACCACTCAACAAATAGGATTTATAAATTTTTGGGTTACTATATTAACCTTATCTTTACGTTTTAACTCTTTGTTAATTAGTTTGACACTTACCATGTCACTTTGTATTTTTATATTATATAGTTAATAAACATACTATATACATACACGACACCCACAGGTGGTCCATTAATGATACACCTATCATGATATAAGTCTCTTGTCCTAACCTTATATTTTTAGGAATTTAATATCAATTAATAATATAATATTTGTTTTAAAAACGCTTTTATGTCAATTTTGACACTATTCAATAATTGATTTTTGTAAAAATAATAACAGAATGATTAATTCAGATAAAGTTAATTAAATCAATACTAACATGTAATATTAACCTATAAAATTATGGGTATTTATAAAAAGTATCAAATCACATTTATTTGGGTATTTATAATATCAATTATTATAATTGTTCATTAATTACGTATTTACTGCATCACCATTGTTTCATATATAAATTAACTTATATAATGTCTAAAAATTATAAATAAAATACCATTATGTAGGAAATAGATTTATGTTTCTAATGAATATTTATAGTTGAAACTACAACATATATAACCCTATGTAAAAATTGTTTTTCTAAAAGATATATGCTTATGTCATTTTTGTATTCATTTTAACTTAATTAAAATAAAGTGTCCCTATCACTTAAAAGTGGCTCAATGGGGTCCCAAAATCAACCCAAAGATGCCCATGGACGGAAATGTAACCAACAGTAAGGTTAGGACACGTTTTAGGGTAAATTAGTATTATTATAATATTATTTTTTAACTCATATTTACCGGATTTACCCTTTAACCATGGTAAATAAAATATTTACCGAAATAATTATTCAAAATGTCTAAAAATAAAAGTTATCTATTTACAAAATATGAACATCCTTATTCCAAATATGGGATCCATTTTTCCAAATTCAAAACAAATAAGTGTCAGAAATTAATTTAAAATTAATTCTCACTGTAAAAACAAAAAGCGTGTTTTTAAGATATAATAATTATCAAAAGATTGACACTTTTTTATGTCCGGTTTAATTGTAAAATTATGTCCAATGAACAACATTGTATTAAATGGTAAAAAATATTCTAAATGTACTATAAAAAAACTCAAATTAATAATTTATCACTACTATTTATTTTGATTAAAAAAGTTGTTTTTAATTAAAATTTAGTAATTTTCACTATTCATCAAAATATAAAAGTTATCCGAAATGTACCAAAATTTCACCCTAGGCTAAATTCAATATTCCAATTCCAAAAATGAAGTCCATATTGAGAGGTAAAATTTATAAAATTTTAAAAAGTATGTATTACTATTCATTATGGCTATTTTGATTGGTTGTAGTGTGTGTTAGAACTTGAAGTTGCGTACAACACACGCTACTGTATTATTCAAAGAGAAGCGTAATGTGGAAGCTAGGGGTGTTACATTGTAAATTTTTAATGTCCCTATTCTAAAGAATATATTTATTTAGTAAAATTGATTATATAAAAGTTTAAAATATTGGATTTAAAAAGGGTTCGCTATTAATGTTGGTAAAAGTGCATTTTTGAAAAATACTTCTTTTATCTGAAAAAATGATTTTTTTTTTAAATTATGTCTAAGAAGATCATAATATGGATTCTAAAATTATAAGGATTATATAAGATCTAAAATTTAGTTAATACTATTCATAACCTCTTTTGAGCAGCTTGTTTGGTAAGTCATGGTGCGCTTGAACTCGGTGTTACGTGTAGTGCAAGTTATTGAATTGTTTTGAAAAATACATACTATGAAATCTTGTTGTGTTACAATTCATAATACATAATCAGGCGTCCCACTGCCTAGCCCTGCTGGAGGGTAAACCTGGAAAAAGTTGTCAGGTGACCCACTGCCCAGCCTTGCTGGAGGGTCGACCAGGAAGATGTTGACGGGTGACCCAATGCCTAGCCCTGCTGGAGGGTAAACCTGGAACAAGATGACGGGCGACCCACTTCCCAGCCCTGGTAGAGGGTAGACCCTCAAGAGTCGTCGGTTGACCCACTTCCTAGTCTCTGCTAGTGGGTAAACCCTGAACAAGTCAATAGGCGACCCACTGCCCAGCCCTTCTAGAGGGTAGACCTGAAACAAGACAACGGGAGATCCGCTGCCCAACCCTGCTGGATGGTAGACCCTCAAGAGTCGTTGGGTGACCCACTGCCTAGTCTCTGCCAGAGGGTAAACCCTGAGAAGTCGATGAGTAACCCACTGCCCAGCCCCGCTGGAGGGTAAACCCAGAACTACTCTGGCCATCTCTACTGGATGGTACAACACTGGCCAACCGAACACGGAGTGGGTATCGCGCAACCACCCAACTCTGGAACAAACCAGGGGAAACCAATCAACCCTGCTGATCTAAACCATCGAGCACATAGCCTGGGAAGAAACTCAACCCCGCTGGTCAACAATTGAGAATAGACAGACCCTCTACGTCGCGAGAGATCAAAAGTACGCAAAGCAGAACACGGTATGCACATAGGGCCCACAAGATGTGTGGCCCCAAGTTAGCCCCAACCAAGCGAACAAACATTCTCAGGTATAACCATCCACATGTACCTCCCAGCGTTCTCGCATACTCCCAATGTATGCCACGTCTCCAGCCCAAAGGCTATCGTGCACATGGCACCCAATGTCAACGCGAAGGAGTAATGTATCAACTCCAAATTTACACCTCAACGGTTGAGGCACAATCAACCACATATCTTCAAACACCAACCTCACTCTCCCAGGAGTGCACACGATTACATGCCAAAGTTTCGCTACAAACACGGTAGAAGAACCACCACCGGGGTACCTTTAATATTTCCACATTTAATAAGACCGCGTGTGAGGCTCCACACATCCAAACGTATCATAACATTGCAATACTCGTGAAGAAAACACACGAGATAGACTACTTACTTTCCTCAAACGTATATCTGATCGAAAGGTCACCAACACTGCCTCACGCCCGAATGACGTCCTGTGATCCCGAGCCTCGGCCCCGAAAATAGTCGGGCACATCGCACTATTGTGATCCCCTACGGAAAACACGTCAAAATCACTACTCACAGTTGTGCAATAGATATCAGGAGAAAAAGATGCATTCTGGTGCACCGCACACAAGCGATGCTTCGTGAGACCCGCAACCCGGTCCCGAACCTCAACGAATGGATCGCACCATTGTGATCCACTGGAAAACAAACACTAGATGAAATATTCACTTGTCCAAAATGTTCACCCGATGATAAAGATGGAAAATCACCGTCGACGCCCAAACAACCCTCATGGGGCCCGCACCATCATCCTAAATTAGAGAAGGCGGACTGTACCAATGCAATGCCCTCATAAAAACACCCAAAATCAACTACTCGCACGACCCGAACGGACGCCCGAAGAGAAAGTCGCTAAATGCTACTCGCGGCTCAAAAGACGGGTCATCGGCCCCACACCTCAAATCCAGCTTCAATGCCTGGAACCACCTTGGAATGCTTCGCTCTGGCGTTAGGGTCCCAACACCACTGACGGTGCTCAAATCAGACGTCGGACGCGTCCACGCCTTCGAAGACATGTTCTCCCGGAAAAACGTCAAACCACTTAACATCATGTCGTGCCTCCGAGGCCCCTCGTTTCAGGAATTTAAATTTCCCGAAACCATCTCAAAAAGTGCGTCATGACATGATCTCTACACTGCCGCAGACGGCGTGAAAAATGGACACCCGTGACGAAAATACGGGCGTTTGATTTTTTTTAAGGGGAAAAAACACCTTTGGGCCGGATCGGCCTTGTCCGGCCGGTCTGCCCCGCTCGGGCCGGCTCGGCCCTCCGTGGCCCATGGATCCCACGGATCTCGGTGGGCCACATTCCCACCTCAACTGACCGGCCCTCATGTCCGGTCTTGTTCCCCGCAGCGACCCGCGTTACGCAGGTCGCGGTCGCGCCGCACGGGGTTACGCGCCTCGCGGCCCCCTGAACCTTGCGCCCTACGCCGGCCTCCGCTCCACGGCGGTCCCCAGCCGCCAGCCATCTCGCCTTGGGAGCTCCGCCATCCCGGGCCTGCTGCCGCTGCCCAACCACGACACCGCCGCCTCCGCTGGAAGCCGCCACCGCCCGGAGCTCACGCGCTGCCGCCTTGCTCGCCGGAACACCCCAAAAAAACCGCCGGAAACTCCCTTAAACCCGCAAACTTATTCGGATATTTGTGAGCTCCTCAAAACTCAGATTTTAAATCCGAAAGGTGTGATGGAAACATCATAATATATATTACACGATTATGGGCTTATTGTGTAGATGCGGCAACAATTCAACGCTAAAATCAACTTGAAAGTAGAGTACGGAAATGAAAACGCAAAACCTAAAAGATCTCCTACCTCGATGGGCTTTGCCCGAAGATTCAACGACGATACGCACTTCGCCGCCACTGCTTCCCCCTTGATCAGATGAGGAGGATGAGAAGGGGAGTTTTAGGGAGAGGCTCCTCCAGGGGGTGCAAAAGAGAAGGCATGGGGAGAGGAGAGGGGTGGGTTAAGTGGTTAAATAGAAAACACTTAACCACCCGCCCGTCGGTCTGAACCCGAACATCCGATGGGGTCGGGATTAAGCTTCCCCTAGGTTAAAAACCATGATCTGAATGCAACAGAGGTCTCGGAATTTTAACTTTAGGCCCCATTGAAAAGTTATAAAACTGAACGCCCAAAGCCGCCAAATTACGAAAAATCCCCTGGAGCCATTTTTCACAAACGACCCGCGCCCACGAAATTGACACCCCTCCTAGGGTAAACGACACGCTCTGAACTCAACGGTGCCCTCATTTTTCAAATCCGAGCCACCCTTTAGGATATACTCACGTTTCAACATTAAACGAATAAATAAATTAATTTATTTATCTGTTTAACATCCTGAAAGCGAGCGAGGGGTCCAAACATCCTGCGCCAACATGTTTTATGTCGTTCCTAGGGTACATACCCCATTCCGGACCCATCCGTACAATCAGAATTCTGATCCAGATCACCGATTAGAATTTATCCCATTTATTTGGCGTTTCCAGTGTGAACGCACTGAAAATTTAATTTTGGTCACACCGGGGCTCAGAATCCCACGCCGTCTGAAGGCCCTGCTCTGGAATAACATCAAGAAATATTCCAAAGTCTTTCACAGAAAAAACTGGGTTCTTACATCATTCCCTCCTTCAAGATTTTCATCCCTGAAAATCAAAACCAGGGAACAACTCAGGGTACTAAGCCCACACCTCGCTCTCCCGTACCCAGAAAAACTCTCGCACAGCTTTGCGCCACCGCACAAAGACCAAAAGATTTGATCTGTTCACACGAGGTAGGACCTTGCCGATGTTGTGAATGGGAGTACACACACTTATCTTCAGGTAGACCATGCAGAAGACATCGTGCACCCACTCCAGACATTGGGGTTAGGTCAAGGCGATAGGGAACCTCGCCATCCCTTCGCATGGTCTCAAACGGTCCGAAGGACCTCGGTGGTAGATAACCTCCCCGATCGAACCACTACATCATACGTCATGACTGGAATCACCGCCTGCACCTGGAACAAGGCCCGATGATTCCCTCCTTCAGAATATCCATATGGTGAAGCATCTAAGCATATCTGGTCACGCAAGATTCACAGTCGATGTCCCATGACCAAGACTCTCTAACAAGCTCGGAGAGCAAAGGATTCAACACCATTGACTAGAGGAAAAGGGCTCATGCCCTATACCTTTCCGACATAGGGCCACATCGACGCCCCGAGTCACCCTGGTAACACCTCAAGCAAGGATCAGGGAGGAAATAACTCCACACACAGAGTCTTACAATTCAACTGCAAGAAGTAGAAGAGCTGTAGATTGTGCCTCTTATCACCTCATGCTCTGCAGGATCGTAGACATCCAAAGCTCGCGGCTGTCCGGGGTCCCAACTGTCAGCTCCCGGAGCCTGACATGAACTGACTAGTGGTGATGGTAAGACCTCGTAAGGTCGTACTCCACTTCCATCTCCTCCCGATCCTCTACTAGCACCACCTCTCCGGGTACTACTCTGATCACGACGCTGCCTCTACCATGGTGGGGCACCTGCTTCCTGCCCGAGGCTTTCTGCATGCCTGGCCAGGCAGTCTTTTTCCAACTGACCTCTCCCATCACAAGAATAACACCGCCGCTCCCTGAGCTGCACTGGTGCCCTCCGGTGCCACTTTGGTGTACGACCACGACCCGGAGCCCACTCACAGAAGGGAACCCTTGGCTGAGGCCCTGCACTTTTCTGCCATAGTGGAATACGACCACATCTCCAAAACTGAAAGTGGAAAGGCCACCTGCGTCGAGGTCCTTCTTGTCGACGGCCACTTGCTTTGGAAGACGTCTCGACTCCATCGTGCCTGCTGCCACCACCAACTCTAGAATGTGACAGGAAGCTCTCTATCACCAGTGCCTGATCTAGAACCCCGGTATAGGTGGTAATGCCTAAGGGTACTATAACAGAATGAATCTCTCTACGGAGACCCTACTCGATCTTCCACGCTCAGAAGTTATCATCATGGACCAAGTCGTGTTAAAAGCGTGCACGGTCTGCGAAACTAGCCGCGTACTTGACCATCGTCATCCCTCCCTATTTAAACTGAAGGGGATCCGGAATCCGAACGAAGCTCAAGAAGGAGAGTAAAAACTCTTCATGGATCAAAAACTGAATGTCGCCCCATGAAAGAAACGACTCGTCAGGAAACTATGTCCCCAGACTCCACCAACGCCAAGCTGCTCCACAAAAAAGGTTGGCTACCAAAGCCACTCTCTGATCCAACGGTGTCTGCACAAGCCTGAAATGGAAAATCACTACCTCCAGCCAAACCTATGCTGCCTGAGGGTCTGGATCACCACTGAACCCCAGCGGTCCCTACCACTGGAACTCGCAGAGCGCACTCATGCTCAGCCTGCTCTACTGATGCTGTCTGCTGCTCAACAGGTGGGGTGATGCTACCGGCCCACTCGGAGAAAAGGGGCTCGCATTATGGGTCCTGGACTATGGCCTCATAGCTCACAGGGTAGTCGTCATGAAGCAAAGCTGGTATCCTGGCTGGATGTCTTCGTGGAGACATCCTGAATATTATCAAGGAGTTCTGCGGTCAGATGAGCATATATGTATATACCAATAACAATGATGGAGTGATGACTCCAGAAGGACAGTCAAAGACTCAATCCAATGTGATGCACAAACTAATTTTCCCTACAACAAGTGTCTCAGCATGCCGAGTCGACAAGCGGGTTATCAGGGTCCTCGTGAATGGATACGTCAGCTGTCGTACCATCACTGGACTCCCTGTCCTGAGAGCCGCTCTCGAGACATGTTAACATTGTTTCCCTAAATACCAACCAATTCATCTTTTAAGAATATCCGAAAAACGTCCCAAGGAATGAACCACCTTTACTACCACTTTTTCATGACCCGGCCCTACCCAGGCTCGAGCCGAAACTACCCCAAGCCCGCCTCCATAGGCCAGGGGCAGGCGACCAGCCCCGAAGGCACAATAACTTGGGGAGGCCTTTGCCTAAGTACCTGTACACACATACATACCACACTCAATGCAAAAGTGTAGAATAAAAGAAAAGACAAGTAAAGATAAAGGGAAACTTCTATAAATAAACAACCAAAAGTGAATCGACCTCTAATCAGTACAAAGCAAGATAAATGTTAACTGGAAAGAAAAAAGGGGAAAACACGCACCCAACTAGAAAATTGCCACAACTTGGCAACAGGTAAACAGAAAAACAACTGCAAGGGTCCCCCACCTGGAACCGGACTCTGACCACCGCACGCCGTCCAAGCTCCCGAACTTCTATGCTCCAATGAAGTCATGCACAACCTGTCTATCGTCTACAAGGGAACACCAAGTGCGGGCAATGCCCAAGCAGGGGTGAGTATGAAAATACTCAGTAGGATATCCTGAAGGCTCTAGGGAGCAACAAATAAGTTACTGAAGGGTGAGCAGTAGAGATAATAGAAAATGTAAAGGAGTAAAACCGAGAGTGTAGTAAAGATTAAGAGATCAACCCAACAAGAGAAAGGTATAAGACTCGCCCTAGCACAAGGAGCTAGGAATGGTGAGAATATTAACTTCTCAAAGAGCTTTCGCTACATAAAGCAGTAGAGTAGACTCGTCCAAATACGAGAATCGAGATGTAGAAAGCATGTGGCATACCCCACGCGTCTTCGCCCCTCCTGGAAGGAGAGAATCCAAACCCAAGTACTGGGTACTGGAACAAGGTATATACAAATACATATGCTCTATCAAGGATCCCGAACAAGACCGTAAGGGAATATCCATCCCGTAGCTCATCCTAAGAAAATGAGTCGCCAATAGTCCCAGAAGTAAACACCATCAATGCCCAGCATCACACACAACTTCCCCGAACCGCAATTCATGGGGCTCAAATCACCGCACCTTGACACTATCCTCTTTGGGCAGCACTGACTCGCCCACACGGTTTTAGGTCGCTTCACAAGGACGCGTCTCGGTGGGGAAAGTGCCCATCGTACTTGAGAATTCTGTGTTAAGTCAAACCACACCTCTACATTGCCCTACAATCGAGAGGTCTCCTCAAACTCAATGTTGTCAAATCACTGACCCGTACAAACAAGGGTCCTACTTCGGTAGTCACATAGTAAAGCCACAGACTAGCCTAGCATAAAGGACTGAGTCTGGAATACCAAAGGGTGACCCACTGCCTAGCCCTGCTGGAGTTTAATTCATAATACATCATCAGGAAACACACTGCCCAGCCTTACTAGAGGGTAAACCTGGAATAAGTCATCAGGCAACCCACTTCCCAGCCTTGCTGGAGGGTAGACCTGGAAGAAGTCGACGGGTGACCCACTGCCCAGCCCTACTGGAGGGTAAACTCGAAACAAGACGATTGGCAACCCAATGCCCAACCCTGCTGGAGGGTAGACCCTCAAAAGTCATCGGGTGACCCACTTCCTAGTCTCTTCTCGAGGGTAAACCCTGAATAAGTCGATAGACCACCCACTGCCCAGCCCTGTTGGAGGGTAGACCTGAAACAAGACGACAGGCGACCCACTGCCCAGCCCTGCTTGAGGGTAGACCCTCAAGAGTCATCGGGTGACCCACTGACTTGTCTCTGCTAGAGGGTAAACCCTGAGAAGTCGATGAGTAACCCATTTCCTAGCCCTACTGGAGGAAAAACCCAGAACTGCTCTGGCCATCTCTACTGGATGGTACAACACTGGCCAACCAAACACGGAGTGGGTATCACGCAACCACCTGACTACGGAACAAACCATGGGAAACCACTCAACCCTGCTGATCTAAACCATCGAGCACATATCCTAGGGAGAAACTCAACCCCGCTGGTCAATAATCGAGAACAGACATACCCTCTATGCTGCGATAGGTCAAAATTATGCAAATCAGAACATGCCACGCACATCGGGCCCACAAGATATGTGGCCACAAGTTAACCCCAACCAATTGCACAAAAATTCTCAGGTACATCCATCCACATGTACCTCCCAGAGTTCTCGCATACTCCCAGAGTATGCCACATCTCCAGCCCAAAGGCTATCGTGCGCATGGCACCCAACGTCAACGCGAAGGCATAATGTAACAACTCCAACCTTCCACTTCAACGACTAAGGAACATTCAACCACATCTCTTTAAACAGCAACCTCACTCTCCCAGGAATGCACTCGATCACAGGCCAAAGGTCCGCTACAAACATGGTAGAAGAACCGCCACCAGGGTACCTTTCATATTTCCACATTTAATAAGACTGCGTATGAGGCTCCGCACAACCAAACAGATCGTACCATTGTAATCCTCGTGGAAGAACATGACAGATAGACTACATAATATCCTCAAAGGGATATCTGACGGAAAGTTATCCAATACCACCTCACACCCGAACGGTGTCCCCGGATTCCAAGACTCGGCCCCGAAAACAGTCGGGCGCATCTCACCATTGTGATCCCCTCGGAAAAACACGTCAAAAGCACTACTGACAGGAGTGCAACGGATATAAGGAGAAAAAGATGCATTCTGGTGCACCGCACACGAGCGGTGCTTTGTGGGACCTGCAACATGGTCCCGAAACACAATGAACGGATCGCACCATTGCGATCCTCTCGGAAAAGCCCGCAAGATGGTCTATTCACTTGTCCAAAACGGTCACCCGGTGATAAAGATGGAAAATCATCGTCGACGCCCAAACAATCCTCATGGGGCCCGCACTATCATTCCAAATTAGAGTAGGCAGACTGCACTAATGCAATGCCCTCAGAAAAACACCCAAAATCAGCTACTCACACACCCCGAATGGACGCCCGACGAGAAAGTCGCTAAACGCTACTCACAACTCAAAAGACAGACCGTGGGCCCCATGCCTCAAATCCGGCTTCAATGCCCGAAACCACCCTGTAAATCATCGCCCTAGCGCCAGGGTCCCAACGCTGCTGACGGCACTCAAATTGGACGTCGGACGCGTTCGCGCTGTCCAAAACAAGTTCTCCCGGAAAAACGTTAAACCACATAACATCATGTCGCCCCTCCGAGGCCCCTCGTTTCGTGAATTAAAAATTCCCAAAAAAATCTCAAAAAGTTCTCCTTGATACGAGCTCCACGCTACCACAGACAGAGTGCAAAACGGACACCCATGGCAAAAATATGAGCGTCCGAAATGTTTTTCCAAGGGGAAAAACCCCTTTGGGCCGGACCAGCCTGGTCTGGCCGGTCCGCCCCGCTCGGGCCGGCCCCCGTCGGCAGGCCTGGCCCTCCACGGCCCGTGGCTCCCGCGGCTCTCCGCGGGACCTGTCTCCACCCCCACCGACAAGCCCTCGCGGCCGGTCTTGATCCCTGCAATGACACACGTTACACGGGTCGCGGTCGCGCCGCATGGGGTCGCACACCTCGTGGCCCCCCTGCGCCTTGTTCCCTACGCCAGCCTCCGCTCCACCGCGGTCCCCGGCTGCCAGCCATCTCGCCCTGGGAGCCCTGCCATCCCCGGCCTGCTGCCACCGCCCAACCGCGATGCTGCCGCCTCCGCTGGAAGCCACCGCCACCCGTAGCTCGCGCACCACCGCCTAGCTCTCTGGACCGCCCCAAAAAAACTGCCAGAAACTCCCTTAAACACACAAACTTCAGCGGATGTTTGTGAGCTCCTCGAAACACGGATTTTAAATCCGAAAGAAGTGATGGAATGATCATAAAATATATTACATGATTATGGGATTATTTTTTAGATTATGGAACAATTAAATGCTAAAATAAACTTGAAAGTAGAGTTTAGAAATGAAAACACAAAACCAAAAAGATCTCCTACCTCGATGGGCTTTGCCCAGAGATTCGCCGTCGATTCGCACCTCACTGCCACTACTTCCACCTTGATCGGAGGAGGAGGAGGATAAGGGGAGATTTAGGGATAGGATTCGCTAGGGGGTGAAAAATAGAAGGGACGGGGGAGAGGAGAGGGGAGGGTTAAGTGTTTAAATAGAAAACACTTAACCACCCTCCCGTCGGCCCGAACCCGAACTCCCAATGTGTAGAGACCCGAAACTTATCGTACATGTACATTACATTACTTTTGCGGAATACTTAGTACATAACAAAAGCATACACACACAAGGATCGTAATAGTTTAGTGTCTTTGGAAACTCGGAATATAATCTTCTAATCCTGGTGAAAGATCTTCAACATCTCCAAAAAATATCTTCTTCTTTTTTATACCTAAAACCTTTCTTTATATCCTGGGGAAAAGTAAACATAAAAGGGTGAGCTCGAATGCTCAGTAAGGGTAAACAAAAGAAAAATCAATCACATCATATTCATAAGAACATAACTTTTGGAAATCTGAACCTGCAAAAGAGAGCATAATTTCATAACATGGGATAAATCATAGTAGTGAAATGAAATCCCAATAAGCATAACTTAAAACATGAAACTTTTTGGCATACACACATAATCATAGAGAATCATTTCTTGTTAGTCAAGACTCATTGCCAAGACTATCTTAGTGGACAAAGTCCCTTTCTGAATCGAGTAACCCTCGTTTCAGTACTGTTTCACTGAATCGGTATAACCTACCATTTCAGCCATGTCTATCTCATGAGATATAAAATCTTTACCCAATGAATTGGAGGGGGATATAGGTCCCACCCATCTTATAATGAATCCTTTCTTATGTGTGCCACATAATCATAAATCATACATCAACGCATAACCCATGTAATAAAAATGGGATTCTTAAACAACATGACATCATAAAACAATTCATATAAGATAAAGGAATTCATAAAAATGTTTCCATCACAACATAATCAAATCCATGTAATAATAGGGATAAAAACAGAACCCTTTTATTATCTTAGATGGAAAATAATTTTGATAAAATACTTGAACTTCATTCTTGAGGAAAATATCCTTTCTACTTCAAAAACACTTTTCCTTTCTTAACATGTCATACAATTTTAAACTAAAAGAATTTGATTAAAAATAAACTTGAATACTTGTAAAGGAAGCTTCTTGGAAATAATTTTTTAGAAATCCATTCATGCCGTATAAGTTAAAAAAACATTCTTCGTACTTTTGTCAGAAAAGTCAAAAAGAACCTCATCAAAAGATTCCTTTCATATTTTTTTACTAAAAGCTCACCGAAGGGTAAAATTGGATTTAAACAATTTTAGTTGGATGGAAATAATATTACATATTGAGGAAACATGGATGTGGATGATAAAATACACCCCAGTAATTACCAAAGTAAAAACAATCTCAGATAAAAGTTAGATTGTGATATTTCCCTTACCTTAGGTCTGATTTGCTTCGTATGTGTCCGAACCTCCTGTATAATGATTTAAATAATGTCATTGACTTATTACAGAATCATATTCATTGTTACGATATCATATATGGTTCACATATGACTTTATATTACCCGTTCTTTTGTAAATTTCATGTTAAAGAGTGTTTTGGGTAAAATTGTTTCATTTGTCGTCCGTGTTTTGACTTGTAATTATTCATATGATTACTTAGATCATGATTACTTAATTACAGAATATAAAACATGATTTAAATATATATATTCAGAATATACATATATATAATGAATCAGTAAATGGAATGAAATACACCGTTCATGGAGACGGTAGTCCGTACGTACACATGAACACTGTTTTCTTTTCCTTATTGAATTGAATGGAATTAAGTATATGACATACATATAAATATAAATAATTTCAGTAACATTATTATGTCATATATTTCATTAGAACTTATTATATTTACTTTATAATCATTCATGAATGGTTAATCATTGAGAATGAATCTCATCGCGTCGTGGAGACGGTAGTCCGTACGTACGCACGAGCGATGATATCATTCCCATGGTCGTGGAATTGTGTTTAAGTGTATGTATACTATTTCAGTATCAATATAACTTTATAATAATAATATATAGTTACTCATTAAACCATTATACCCATCCAATTAAGGTGGTGGCAGAAAATAGATTACACCACGGCGTGGAGACGGTATTCCGTACGTACGCACACGCGATGATTTTCTTTTTCCGTAGGATGGATAGAAGGTTAATTAGAGTTGTTTCATATTTATAATAACATGTCAGTATGTAAGTAATACTTATGTTATTACTTTATCATGAAACAACTAAAGAAGAAGAAGTTGAAGAAGAACGAAATTGAAAAGATCGGTAATGGATATTACCTCTTCTTTGAAACGCCTCTTTGAATCCTTCACTTAGGGAACTAAGATTGGTCTTTGAAGAAGACCAGAACCTCTAGGATTATTCTAGGGAAGTGGATAAGGGATTTTGGCAGGGGTTGGCCGAGCTTGAAGGCTCAATGTTGTGTGAGGAAGAGAGGGAGGAGGTGCCCTTTTATAAGGAAAGAGAGGGGCACCTTAGGAAAATCTCAAAATATTATTTTATATTAAAGTAAACATCGGTTTATAATGGTTCCAAAGGGTCTTATTTAGGAGCTAAAGTGGGTATGGGTCTAAATACTATCAACCAATAAGATTTAGACAAGTTTAGGGTATTATTTTAACCTTATAAATTAGATTTAACTCTAAGTTAAATAATTTAATTTTTACCGTGTCTTTTTGTTTTCTATCACTATATGGTTAATACACTTACTATAACATGTCAAACGAACCCCAAATTGTTTATTATTAATATATATATCCTTATCTAAGTCATTTGGCCGAACCGTAGATTTTTAGGAATAAAAGAACAATTAATAATATAATATTTGATTTAAAAACTATTTTGTGTCAATTTTGACACTATTTTATATATGATTTTTTTGAAAGTCATAACAGAATTATATGTTCGAGCCAAGTTGATTAAATCAACACTAATATGTCATAGTAACCTATAAAATTAGTGTAATTCATAAAAAGTCTCAAATTACATTCATTTGAGCATTTATAACATCAATTATGTTAATATTTCCTTAAAAGGGTAATTACTGCATCATCGTTGTGTCATAAATAAAATAATTTATTTAAAATTTAAAAATTTTAAATAAAATATAATTATGTCGGAAATCGTTTTAGATTTCTAATGAATATTTATAGTCGAATTTATCTTATGTATAACCCCATATTAAAAATGTTTTAGTTATTAAACTTTGATTTTAACTATTTTAACTATTCATTAAAAAAATTAATAATAAATGTCATAATCTAATCCAAGTGGACCTAAATGGTCATATTATATTCATAAGGTTGTTTTTGGTCGAATTACACTTATCCAATAGAATTAGGACATGTGTTAGGGTAATAGTAATATCATATTTACCCTTAGTTACCCTATTTACTATTAACCGCGGTAAAAAAAGTAAAAAGTTACTATTCACCAAAAAATTATTTTTATCACATTGAACCACATTTTACTTACTGATATCAACCGTGTCTGTCGGATTTTCGAAATTCCATTCACAGAAGCAGTAAAATTAAGTTTTATGCAAAATTCAGTTTTTAACTACCACTTAGTAGTTTCACTATTCATCAAAAATTGATGTTTTTCAGAACAATGCCAAAATTTCATCCTAAGCTATATTTCATATTCCGAATTCAAAAATGAAGTCTATTTTACCAAATTCATAACATAGAAGTTTCATTAATTAATTTTATAATTAAATCCCTCTGTTAAAACAAATAGCGTGTTTTTAAGAAACAATATCAATCAAAAGATTGACACTTGATTATGTCTGGTTTAAATGTGAAATTACATTCAATGACCAAAATTGTGTTAAATTGTAAAAATATATTCTAAATATACTTTAAAACCACTCAAATTAATAATTTATCACTATTAATTATTTCGATTAAAAAAGTTGTTTTTAATTATAATTTAGTAATTTTCACTATTCATCAGAATATGAAAGTTATCCGAAAAGTACCAAAATTTCACCTTAGGCTAAATTCGATACTCCGAATCCATAAATGAAGTCAATTTTGAATGCTAAAATTTCTAAAATTTTAAAAGGTGGTTATTTCTATTCAAAACGGCTAGTTATAATAATATTTTAATAGCATATCGTTGTTTAGTGAAACTCAGTATTGCGTACTACACACGCTATCGAGGAAGGTTGTGATTGCATGTAATGCAAGGCAAGTCAAGGATGCGTGTTGTGCAAGCTCCTTTTTGTGTTGCGTACAACACAAGACATTAGTGAAATTAAAAAGAATATTTTTTATAAAATCTTGGGCCGTTACATTCTACCCCCTTTAAAATGAATTTCGCCCTCGAAATTTGTCGGGGTTATAAATGGTTTACTATTCAAAAGTTTCTTTAATAGAAACCCACATCGTAAAAAGGAATATCACAAACAATCTTTAAAAAAAAGTATGAAACGTAACAGTTACCCAAATAAACTAATCACTGGGTTTCCACATAGGTGAAAATATGGATATGGAAGAAAAATCTAACCATCATGTTCTGATGGAGAGTGGTAGAGAACATGGCTATGGAAAAGACAGCAATCACAAATCCATAAATTTGTGACGATCTAAGGTACCATCTGATTCATCAGGTATAAGATCACTAGGACAACATTTTTGGTTTTCAAGATCATTTCCCTAAAGTTGAAAATTTGAATTAGAATAAATAATTTCTTTATTTTGGTACAATCTCACTGTTGTTCATGCCTTGAACAATTTCCACTTCATCTCTTAAATAAATAAAGTTGAATTTGTTATTCATGAAGTGTTAGGAGATCATGTGATAGAATGACGGGTCATTCCATCTGTCTCAAACAAAAGGTTAGCAAAAATTATATACATAAGTCGATCTATAGTGAGATTAATCATATATGGTTCCTAAAATGGACTTATACTTCATATATCATACTGCTTAATATAATAAAACTAGTTTATACTAAACAGGGACTTCCTGTAGGCCAGTGGTAGGCGATAAAGTCCAGTCGCACTTCGGTTGTGGGTTCGATTCCCACATCCTTGTCCGACGCAATGGGCTGTCGCCCGTCCTGCAGGTTGTCCTTTTTCTAAAACTACATTACTATAACATCCCATCAATAAAATCGAAAATATTCAATCCTTAAACAATACTAACTTATGTCCAACATAATCCATTTTAATCTTTAGGCTTATCCATAATACTGCAGTCCACTCTCATAATATAGTGAAAACGATTACCAGAGATTTAATACTGTTGTTGATCCCCATATATCATAAGATATGTCTTGTTGGTCACATTCCAAACATTCAAAGGCCATAATCACATATTCTCTTGAATACCCATTGAATCTTAGTGAAAACATGAATGCAGTTAAAAGTTACCTCTTTCCACATACCAAAATCCAAAAATTCTATATACTCAAACCATGATATAACCTTCTCCTTATATCAGTCATGATCTCATGAATACAATCAAATACCTCATTATCTTATTATGCCTTCATTATGCACATATCATCTACTTTCCAAAAAAAATCTGAATTACATTTCATGGTTACTAGTACCATTAATCATACACTTTAAAAACTTAGGAAAGACAATAGTGTAACAATCCTTAGATGTCTCTTTATTCCATAGTACCATGAGATTACTTATACAACATTACACTTGATAATCATGTAATCATTCCACTACCTTCTTAAACCATTGACCGAGCTTCAAAAATTCTTTCATCTCACATATCATTTGTAGTCTCTTCATCATCATCCACATAAATACTACCCATATGACCACACTGATTCTCTTCATGAGTCATTCCCTTAGGGATTTTGTTTGCATAATGCCCATACATTCCACATTTAAAACACTTAACCATTTTTGACGTCGTAGCAATACCATTATCCTCATCCATGGTGTTAACCGACCCTTTTCCTTTGCACTTACTTGCTTTGTGTCCTTCTTTTCCACACCCAAAGCATCTTCCAGTTCCCTTGAAACATTCTCCTTGATGCCTCTTCCCACATTATTTACATAGGGGAAATTGAACTTTCTTTCCTCTATGATCATCATGGAACTCCATCTTTCTCTTATTAGTCGAGTCAGGAAACTTACCAAATTTTACTTTATTGATCATATTATGAGATTGTTGATTCGGCATAATAATGATGTTTGGACATCCAAATCCCATTTCATTTGGTTTCTCATGAAGAATATCATTCCATTCTCCATCATATCCTCCATTATTGTGAATCATCTTGTTTCCAGCCATTTTCTAAAACCCAAAAAAATAGTGTGAGAGGCAAAATAATGCTAGGGAAAACAACATAGTAAAGGGGGAGTACCCTTAATATCTAACATCTTAGGTTAAATTATAAGATCATTATCATAGTTCTAGGATTATATCCTATACGTATACTTATCCTTAGGGACATCCCTAGACATACCTTATAAATATCTCTAGGGATCTCACTAACGTTTTCGCATCCTAGTTTCCAAAGGTTGACTAAACCTTTCCTCTGATACCAACTGTAGAGACCCGAAACATATCGTACATGTACATTACATTACTTTTGCGGAATACTTAGTACATAACAAAAACACACACACACAAGGATCGTAATAGTTTAGTGTCTTTGGAAACTCAGAATATAATCTTCTAATCCTGGTGAAAGATCTTCAACATCTCCCAAAAATATCTTCTTCTTGTTTATACCTAAAACCTTTCTTTATATCCTGGGGAAAAGTAAACATAAAAGGGTGAGCTCAAATGCTCAGTAAGGGTAAACAAAAGAAAAATCAATCACATCATATTCATAAGAACATAACTTTTGGAAATCTGAACCTGCAAAAGAGAGCATAATTTCATAACATGGGATAAATCATAGTAGTGAAATGAAATCCCAATAAGCATAACTTAAAACATGAAACTTTTTTGCATACACACATAATCATAGAGAATCATTTCTTGTTAGTCAAGACTCATTGCCAAGACTATCTTAGTGGACAAAGTCCCTTTCTGAATCGAGTAACCCTCGTTTCAGTCCTGTTTCACTGAACTGGTATAACCTACCATTTCAGCCATGTCTATCTCATGAGATATAAAATCTTTACCCAATGCATTGGAGGGAGATATAGGTCCCACCCATCTTATAATGAATCCTTTCTTATGTGTGCCACATAATCATAAATCATACATCATCGCATAACCCATGTAATAAAAATGGGATTCTTAAACAACATGACATCATAAAACAATTCATATAAGATAAAGGAATTCCTAAAAATGTTTCCATCACAACATAATCAAATCCATGTAATAATAGGGATAAAAACAGAACCCTTTTATTATCTTAGATGGAAAATAATTTTGATAAAATACTTGAACTTCATTCTTGAGGAAAATATCCTTTCTACTTCAAAAACACTTTTCCTTTCTTAACATGTCATACAATTTTAAACTAAAACAAGTTGATTAAAAATAAACTTGAATACTTGTAAAGGAAGCTTCTTGGAAATAATGTTTTAGAAATCCATTCATGCCGTATAAGTTAAAAAAACATTCTTCTTACTTTTGTCGGAAAAGTCAAAAAGCACCTCGTCAAAAGATTCCTTTCATATTTTTTTTACTAAAAACTCACCAAAGGGTAAAATTGGAATTAAACAATTGTAGTTGGATGGAAATAATATTACATATGGGGGAAACATGGATGTGGATGATAAAATACACCACAGTAATTACCAAAGTAAAAACAATCTCAGATAAAAGTGAGATTGTGATATTTCCCTTACCTTAGGTCCGATTTGCTTCGTATGTGTCCGAACCTCCTGTATAATGAATTAAATAATGTCATTGACTTATTAAAAAATCATATTCATTGTTAAGATATCATATATGGTTCACTTATGACTTTATATTACCCGTTCTTTTGTAAATTTCATGTTAAAGAGCGTTTTGGGTAAAATTGTTTCATTTTTCGTCCGTGTTTTGACTTGTAATTATTCATATGATTACTTAGATCATGATTAATTAATTACAGAATATAAAACATGATTTATATATATATATTCAGAATATACATATATATAATGAATCAGTAAATGGAAAGAAATACACCATTCATGGAGATGGTAGTCCGTACGTACGCATGAACGCTGTTTTCGTTTCCTTATTGAATTGAATGGAATTAAGTATATGACATAAATATAAATATAAATAATTCCAGTATCATTATTATGTCATATATTTCATTATAACTTATTATATTTACTTTATAATCATTCATGAATGGTTAATCATTGAGAATGAATCTCATCGCGTCGTGGAGACGGTAGTCCGTACGTACGCACGAGCGATGATATCGTTCCCATGGTCATGGAATTGTGTTGAAGTGTATGTATACTATTTCAGTATCAATATCAATTTATAATAATCATATATAGTTACTCATTAAACCATTATACCCATCCAATTAAGGTGGTGGCGGAAAATAGATTACACCACGGCGTGGAGACGGTATTCCGTACGTACGCACGCGCGGTGATTTCCTTTTTCCGTAGGATGGATAGAAGGTTAATTAGAGTTGTTTCATATTTATAATAACATGTAAGTATGTAAGTAATACTGATGTTATTAATTTATCATGAAACAACTAAACAAGAAGAAGTTGTAGAAGAAAGAAATTGAAAAGATCGGTAATGGATATTACCTCTTCTTTGAAACGCCTCTTTGAATCCTTCACTTAGGGAACTATGATTGGTCTTTGAAGAAGACCAGAACCTCTAGGATTATACTAGTGAAGTGGAGAAGGGATTTTGGTAGGGGTTGGCCGTGATTGAAGGCTCAATGTTGTGTGAGGAATAGAGGTAGGAGGTGCCCTTTTATAAGGGAAGAGAGGGGCACCTTAGGAATATCTCAAAATATTATTTTATATTAAAGTCAAAATCGGTTTATAATGGTTCCAAAGGGTCTTATTTAGGATCTAAAGTGGGTATGGGTCTAAATAATATCAACCAATAAGATTTAGACAAGTTTAGGGTATTATTTTAACCTTATCAATTAGATTTAACTCTAAGTTAAATAATTTAACTTTTACCGTGTCTTTTTGTTTTCTTTCACTATATGGTTAATACACCTACTATAACATGTCAAACGAACCCCAAATTGTTTTTTATTAATATATACATCCGTATCTAAGTCATTTGGCCGATCCTTAGATTTTTAGGTATAAAATAACAATTAATAATATAATATTTGATTTAAAAACTATTTGGTGTCAATTTTGACACTATTTGATATATGATTTTTTTGAAAGTCATAACTGAATTATATGTTCGAAAAAAGTTGATTAAACAACACTAAAATATCATAGTAACCTATAAAATTAGTGGAATTCATAAAAGTCTCAAATTACATTCATTTGACCATTTATAACATCAATTATGTTAATATTTCCTTAAAAGGGTAATTACTGCATCATCGTTGTGTCATACATAAATTAATTTATTTAAAATTTAAAAATTATAAATAAAATATAATTATGTAGGAAATCGTTTTAGCTTTATAATGAATATTTATAGTCGAATTTATCTTATGTATAACCCCATATTAAAAATGTTTTCGTTATTAAACTTTGATTTTAACTATTTTAACTATTCATTAAAAAAATTAATAATAAATGTCATAATATAATCCAAGTGGACCTAAATGGTCATATTATATTCATAAGGTTGTTTTTGGTCGAATTACACTTATCAAATAGAATTAGGACATGCGTTAGGGTAATAGTAATATCATATTTACCCTTAGTTACCCTATTTACTATTAACCGCGGTAAAAAAAGTAAAAAGTTACTATTCACCAAAAAATTATTTTTATCACATTGAACCACATTTTACTTACTGATATCAACCGTGTCTATCGGATTTTCGAAATTCCATTCACAGAAGCAGTAAAATTAAGTTTTATGCAAAATTCAGTTTTTAACTACCACTTAGTAGTTTCACTATTCATCAAAAATTGATGTTTTTCAGAACAATGCCAAAATTTCATCCTAAGGTATATTTCATATTCTGAATTCAAAAATGAAGTCTATTTTACCAAATTCATAACATAGAAGTTTCATTAATTAATTTTATAATTAAATCCCGCTGTTAAAACAAATAGCGTGTTTTTAAGAAACAATATCTATCAAAAGATTGACACTTGATTATGTCTGGTTTAAATGTGAAATTACATTCAATGACCAACATTGTATTAAATTGTAAAAATATATTCTAAATATACTTTAAAACCACTGAAATTAATAATTTATCACTATTAATTATTTCTATTAAAAAAGTTGTTTTTAATTATAATTTAGTAATTTTCACTATTTATCAGAATATGAAAGTTATCCGAAAAGTACCAAAATTTCACCTTAGGCTAAATTCGATACTCCGAATCCATAAATGAAGTCCATTTTGAATGCTAAAATTTCTAAAATTTTAAAAGGTGGTTATTACTATTCAAAACGGCTAGTTATAATAATATTTTAATAGCATATCGTTGTTTAGTGAAACTCAGTATTGCGTACTACACACACTATCGAGGAAGGTTGTGATTGCGTGTAATGCAAGGCAAGTCAAGGATGCGTGTTGTGCAAGCTCCTTTTTGTGTTGCGTACAACACAAGACATTAGTGAAATTAAAAAGAATATTTTTCATAAAATCTTGGGCTGTTACACGATGGGGTCAGGATTAAGCTTCACCTAGGCTAAAAACCATGAAATGAATGCAACGACGGTATCAGAATTTTAATTCGAGGCCCCGTTCAAAAGTTATAAAACTGAATGCCCAAAGCCGCCAAATTACAAAAACGCCTCTAGAGCCATTTTTCACAAACGACCTGCGCCCGTGAAACTTACACCCATCCTAGGGTAAACGACATGCTCCGAACTCAACGATGCCATCAGTTTTCCAATATGAGCCACAGTTTAAGATATAATCACGTTTCAACATTAAAAAAATAAATAAATTAATTAATTTATCCGTTTAACATTACGAAAGCGAGCGAGGGGTTCAAACCTCCCGCGCCAACATTTTTTATGTCATTCCTAGGGTAAAATAAACATTACGGACCCATCTGTACACTCATAATTCTGATCTGAATCACCGATTAGGAGTTATCCCATTTATTTGGCGTTTCCAGTGTGGACGCACTGAAAATTTAATTCTGGCCACACCGGGGCTCAGAATCACACGCTGTCTGAAGGCGCTACTCTGGAATAACATCAAGAAATATTCCAAAGTCTTTCGCGGAAAAAATTGGGTTCTTACAGGTAAATTTTCATCATTGTGCTTCCAGGGTGAATAGAGAATGAGTAACTATGATCCTCATCCAATATATCCTACATTAATTATGGTATGGTAGGAACACAAACCCATTTACTAAACCATATTATTTCGTCACAATAAAGGTTGAATTTAGGAATATTTCTCAACTTCTTTTGAAACTCTGTATCTTCTTTCTATGCATATTTAATGTTAACTTTTATAGACGGTTGAAAATTTATTTGAGGAAGATAAGATATATCACCTTCTATTTCAATTTAAATATACAGACTTTGTAAATCCATAAATATTGGATCTTTTGGGATCCTCATCTTGAATAAGCTAGCATGGTGTTTTTGACTTAAATAATCATCCACCTTGATCGTTTTCCCAGGATAATAATGTATTGGGAAGTCTTAATCTTTAATAAAATCCAACCATCATCTTTGGTGCATATTCATTTTATTTTATATGAATATATTCTTTAAAATTTTATTATCAGTATAAATATCACACCTTTCAACATTAAGGTAATGCCTCCATAATTTTAATGCAAGTATTACCACGGCTAACCCCAAATCATGAATTGGGTAATTTCATTCATGGATTTTCAATTTTCGTGACGCATAATCTATCACCATATCATTTTTATTGAGAACACACTCCGATCCTTTTTGGATGCATCACTATAGATCACATAATTTTCTACACTACAAGGCAGTGTGTGCACAGGTGCACTGGATAAACTTCTTTTTAGCTCTTTGAAATTATATTTATATTCCTATGTCCAAACAAACTTAACTCATTTCGAAGTCAACATGGTGAGTGGATTAGATAACTGTGAAAAATAATTCAAAAAACATCGATAATATCCATCCAAACCAAAAAAAACCTTGGATCACAGTTACTGTTGTTGATCTCAACCATATTTAAATAACCTCTATTTTTGCTGGATCAACAGATTTACCCTCTATTGAGAGTATCTGACCAAAAAATCAGGCTTTTTAAGCCAAAAATTACACTTGGTAAATTTGGCATAAAGATTCTCCTTTTTTAGGGTCTTCAGTGCAATTCTCAAGTGATCATCAAGTTATTCCTTTCTCATTGAATGGAAAATAAGTTCATCTAAATTACTACCACAAACTAATCAAGATAGTCTCTAAAGACTCAATTCATTAGATATATGAAGATAGTTGGGGTATTAGTAAGACCAAAAGGAAACACTATAAATTCAGTGTGTCCATACATTGTATAGAATGTCATCATTGGTATATCCTCCCTTTTGACCCTTAATTGATGATATCCTAAATGAATATCAATCACGGAAATGTATTGAGATCCGTGTAGTTGGTGAAATAAGTCATCAATACATGGGAGAGGATATTTGTGGTTGAGAGTGATCTGGTTATGTTCTCAATAACTAATATAGAGTCTCATTGATCCATATTTATTCTAAATAAATAGAACATTTTCTCCCCAAGGTGATGCACTAGGTTGTATAAATCCCTTATAAATATTATCTTATAGTTTCTTCTTCAATTCCTGCAACTAAATTGGTTCCATTCTGTAAGGTGTCTTTGAAATAGGCATAGCACCCTGTATGAAATCTATTGAAAACTCAACTTCACGATTTGGTGGAAGACCTTGGAATTCCTTCAGAAAGACATCATCTAACTCCCATACAACGGTCGTGTTATTAATCATGAGTTTTTACCCAACCATTTTAGATAAATAACCTTCAATTATTGGAATAAAGACCCATAAGATGGATGAAATTTCTACTGTAAGATTTTATTCCTCCTTGAATTGATAGATGTTCATAGAATGATCTGAAATATGAAATGTGACTTCCATTATTTGTAAATTGATATGAGATACATATTAAGAAAGGAAATCCATGCCAAGAATCACAACAAATTATACTATAAGAAGGATCACAAGATTTTTAGGAATCAATTTCCCACAAACTTCTATTAGAGAATAATTATAATCTTTTGAAGCGACCGTTGTGCCATTAAGAGTTGTCACAACTTACCCAACATCTCATTGGTGAGATAATACGACGATACCTTTAGAAAATTATTTAGAAATAATATAGTAGGTGGATCCAGAATCAAATAAAAAAATTTCTACTTTAAAGTGGATAGTATGTTTACCATTCACCACTCTATTATCATACTCCACGTCACCAATAGTAATTGAAAGTTATTTCTATTTTATTTAGCCTTAAGAGTTTTTTGACATCAATCATCATCAATAACCCTTAGATTATGGCATTTATTGAAATAATTCTTCATTTTTTTTCACATGTAACATTACTGTGTAGGAGGTGTCTTTTATGTATCATTTTATTTATTATCATCTTTAGTCATCTTTATCCCATCACTTCAGTATTCAATTGTCTGATGACCTTATTTTCCATACTTAAAAAAATTTATTAGTCTCTTTAAGACAATTCCCACAATGTTTCTTTCTACACTTTGAGAATAACAGAAAACTCATCTTCTTTTCATTGTGGTCTTTATCTTTTCTTTTTAATTACATTTTTCTCTTCTTATCAAACCCATGTGAATTATGGGTTACTCTAATCACTATATCACCCTTGATTGCACATCAAACAATTTTTTCATAGCTATTGAAGTCATTTCAAGGTAATACCCTTCAAAGGTATGGTTTTAAGCCACTAAAGAATCGATCAATCTTACTCTTAGGTTAGATAATGATTCAAGAATCATACCATTCAAGTCTTGTAAAAATTTTCATCGTAGGTACCAACAGATTCATTTTCATTTTGATTAAGTTCATGGAACTCCTTCTACATCTATTTTCAGAGAATAAGAGGAATGTAATTATCGAAAAATATGTTCTTGAACTCGTCCCCTTCCATAGACTCAATTTCATCTCTTTTACTTGTATTGTTGATAAAATTACACCAATGACTGGCTTCACCTTCCAAACGATATACTCTTAAGTTGAATTTATCATGTTTAGAACATTGTAGAAATGAAAAATATATTTTCAGTGGTACTAATCCATTGTTCTGTAACTAGGGATCATAAGACCCACTAAATGAAGTTGGACGCTGCCTCATGAAGGATTCAATAGAAATTTTCTCCCTCTTTTGTTCATTTTGAATTCTGGCATAATTCATTTCTTAAGAAATTTGTGTGCACATGGCTGCAATATTTTTCATTCCAGCTCCCATAAGATTTCGTTTCTCAGGGGGACAATCATTGCATTGTCTATCGAATTCAGCTATAACATCGTTCCTTTGGGTTCTGGACATTAACTAAAACAAAAAATCCTAGTGTGAGAAACACTAATCAGAAGAAGAAAACTGTATAATCAAGAATAAAATTTCAATTTATGACACTTAAGGCTTCATCCAAGGTTATTCATTTTCATTTCTGAAATTCTAGGATTGTACCCTCATAATTAGACATATCTTTAAGGCTTTCTCATCCTAGTTTCCAAATTTTAACTATACCTTTCCTCTGATACCAACTATAGCGATCTTCTCTTTACGTACACTGATATCACTTCAGAATTGAAGTATATTTATTACAACATTTAACCACACCATGACAGAACTATATAGGTGTTTTTTTAGAAACTGGGAAACATAAACAACTAATTCATCAAACATCTACATTGTCTCCCATTTATTTCATCATAATTATAATCTTTCATTGCATATCATACATAATACCCTTCTTAATGTCCTTGGGAAAAGAAACATATAAAAGGGTGAGTTAAAATTCTCTATAAGGGTAATCAAATGAAACAACAATCATGTCATATTCATAAGAACATAACATTCGAAAATCTTATCCTGCATATAAAAGATCACAATATCATATCATGGGATAAGTAATAAAAATGAAATTTATTCCCAATAGTCATAACAAAAAACATGATATTTTGTGTCATACACACATAAGAATTAAAATTAATTTTATTTTATTCAATGCTCATTTCCAAGATCATCATAGTTGAAAAATTCCATTACTGAACCGAGTTCTCTACTCATTCCATCCATGTATCATTGAACCGAATTAACTTTTCATTCCATCCATGTCTATCTAATGAGATATAAATATTTACCCAATGAATTGTAGGGATATATAGGCCCCACCCATCTCATAAGTAAACCATTACTATATGTTCCACACCCAAAAAAGAAACATTCACCATAGCATAACCCATGAAATCCAATGGGTTTCTTAAACATCAATCCATCATGACATAATCCGTAAATAGACTTCATAAAAATAATTTCATAATTTACACAAAAAAATCAATGTAATAATATGGAGATAAATATAAACCTATGTAATCCTATATGGAAAATAATTTTGTTAAAACACTTGAGATTCATTCCTAAGGAAAATATCCTTTCTTCTTTAAAAACGTTTTCTTTTCTCAGAATGTCATGCAATTTTAAAAGATAAAAAATTAGTTGAAAATAAAAATTTAAACATGTCAATGAAGATTCATGGATATAAGTAATTATGAATATGTAAAAAACCTTTCATGCAGTATGAGTTAAAAAAATTCTCCTCATACTTTTGTAGGAAAAGTCAAAAAGAATCTCGTATGGTAAACAAAAATAGGGATTCATTCCAAACCATATAGTAAAAGTAAAAATGGTTAATAAATGTCTTTAAGAATACATAAAATAATATTAAACATTTTAGGATAATATTTTTAGAAAACATGTACATAAATGATAAATATATCCTCACTAGATACATCCGAATAAACAATCTCTGATTAAACGAGATTAGAAAAGTTATACCATACCTTAGTTATGATATCTTTCATATGTATCTGAACCTCCTGTATGATGATTTAAATTGTGTTACATATATATTCCAGAATCATAATCATTTTTATGATAACATTTATGGTAATATCTTCATCTTTTTTTAGTGACATTTCATTGTTACTCGTTATTTGGGTATTAACTACTTTATGTTCTTATGTATGTTTTCTCAAATAAAATCATATTCCTATTTTTAGGTTATAGTTATATCATTTAAAAATTGATGTTAGTAAAATATATATCATATTTTTTTTATTAAATTAATTTATATAATCATTTTTTTAATGAATATTGGGTACAATGGATGACATCGCACCGTGGAGACAGTAAGTCGTACGTAAACACGAGCAACTATATCATTCCCATAATTGTTGAATGGTATTGAAGTGGATGGTCTATAATATCTCAAAATTAGTATCATGTTATAATAATCATATATAGTTATTATTTCCATGATTATACCCATCCAAGTAACATGGTGGTGAAAAACAGATTACACCACAGGGTGGAGACGGTAAGCCGTACGTACCCATGCATGGTGATTTTGTTTTTTGTAGCATGGATAGAAAGTGAAATAAGGTTGTTTCATATTTATAATAACATATTATTATATTATTGATATTGATGTTTTTATTTTATAATGAAACAACTAAAGAATAATAAGTAGAAAGAGAAATAAATTTGAAAGAACCGGTATAAGAGATTACCTCTTCCTCGACATGCCTCTTTTAAATTTCCTCTTAGGGCACTAGAGTTGGACTTTTGAGAAGACCAGAACCTCTAGTATTTAACTAGGGTTTTTGAGAAAATAAATTGGTAGGGTTTTTATGAATGTGAAGGCTCAAAATAGAGTTAATAAGAGAGGGAAGAGGTTCCCTTTTATAAGAGAAGAGAGGGGCACTTCAAGAAACTCTCAAAATATTAATTTATTATAAATTCAATTTTATAAAAATGGTCCAAAACATATTTAATTCAAAGATAAGATAATTTTGGTTTTAATACCCATCATCCAATAATTTTTTGACATGTTTAGAATAATTTTTTATTATTTTCTTTTTTGTTTAACCCTTATTCTACCCTTTTTAATCTCACTGTGATATCATGTTATTTACATATTATTGGTTAATGTAATTACCATATCAGGTCAAATGAACCAAAACAAGTTATTAATTCCATATTTGGACTTATATTAAATATTTGGCTGAATCATTTACTTTTAAGAATTTAATATCATTTAATAAACTATTTTATGTTTTAGGTTATTAATTGTGTCAATTTTGGACACTATTCATACATGAACTTTTTAAAATTTTATAACAACCAAATTCCTTCCAAACTGAGGAATTAACTCACATATAATATGCCAATATCATCAAAAAAAATATAATTATGACATAAAAATAACCAAATTTCTTATTTTTAATTTATATAAATTCATTTATATTGATCTTTCATTAATTAGGTAATTACTCCATAATTGTGTCATAAATAATTATATTAGTCTAATGTCTAAAAATTATAAATAAAATTACATGATGTAGATATATATTTATCTTTAAAATTAATATTTATTGACATAGGGATCAGTTATATAAATTTATATTAAAATTTATTTAGTAAATGATGCATGTTTTGGTTATAATTATCTTTACCTTAAATTAATTCTTATAAAATTTCATTTTCACATCCATGGGAATCCATGGGGTCTCAAAATCATCCCAAAGATGACCATGGTCAGAAATATCATATAAAATATGATTAAGACACGTTTTAGGTTTCTTTTATATTTCTAAATTTTTATTTTTCTTACCCTTATTTACTAGACTAACCTTTTTAACATGGTAAATAATATAATTAGTGAAGTTAATATTCATAATGTCCAAAAATAAAAAGTACCAACTCACAAAATTTAGACCATCCGATTCCAAACATGGACTTATTTTTTTCAAATTTAAAATAAGGAATTGGTAATAACTACTTTAAAATTAATCTCGTTGTTGAATTGAGAATATGGGTTTTAATAGTTAAAACATTGCAAACGATTGAAATATTTTCACCTATGAATTCAGTGTTAAATTAATGATAATGACATAAATTATATTAAATGGTAAAATTATATTCTATTTATAATTTAAAACTTTTCAATATTATAATTTAACTTTATAAATTATCTTAATGAAAAAGTTGTTTTTAATTAAAATTGAGCATATTTTTACAATTCATCAAAACATGAATGTTATCAGAAAAAAATCATAAATTTATCCAAAGTAAATTTTTATATACCATTTCAAAATAAAATGTTTATGTTGTCATATAGAAATAACTAATGATTCAAAATCATTATTTAAAATGGGTTTTCCATTCAAAGGTGTAAAATTAACCTTTTAAAAAATAGGTTCTTATATATATAAATGTGTTTTATTCATACCCTAGGACTAAAATATAAATTGAATGAATGTAAAAAATATTTTATTAAGTATATGACACATATATCTCATTAATTTATTTTCCGAAATTAATTCACTCAAAATTTAAAATATCTAATTGATTTATCTTTTTCAAAAATTATTTATAGCCAATGAATTCCTAATGCATTTTTATAAGTTAGTTATAATTATTACTGATAACCTAACGGCTAGGATATAATGGTAATGTAATATTAAGGGCACCTAGTGTTTCATTTAAACTAAAGATTCCATTCAAAGTAAGATACTGAAGAATAAAAATTATTTAATGGAAATATTTCTTAAAAATATTTGGGTGTTACATTTACAATCTCGATATTATTCCCTTAACCTACCTAGCTTAGTTATAATTAATTTATTTGAAACATAAAGAGTTGTTTGTTATAATACCCACAATTAATGTATTGTTTTTCAAGATGATATGTTACTAAATGCATCTCAATTAATACAACAACAAATTATGTTCAATATTATATAATTTAGAACATACTTAAATGAATCAACACCAGTGAGATTGTAAGGTTGATCCTTTGGATGTTTTTATTTTTTTATTAACGCTTTTAAAGGGTATATACTTAGTTGTTTTGGATATTCTTCAATAAAATGATTTCAATAGACATAATCATTATCGTTAATGAATAACAGACTTTTTGGAGCACATTTATCACTAGAACTTATTCTCTCTATCTAAAATATATTTATTTCTTATATGGTTAATTATAGGATAAAATTTATCAATAAGATATATATAAAACATGGATAAAAATCCATGTAAGGTCAAATATATGATACCAGTTTTTTTTATAGGGAAAGAAAAAACATTAAATTTAATCTAACGAATCTTAAGATGATATTAACATTTTATATTTATGGAAACAAGTATTAAGAAATAAGATAATTAATCATAGTTAATTGTTTAAAAATTATGTGGAATGAATGTAGTGTTTATGTATTTGGATTAAAGAATTATGTTGTATAAATGTTAAAATAATGATAATCTTGTTATAAAAAATCATGACACATCTAATGATTTTTATTTAGTTGTTTTTCTCTATATATTTGAAATCATATGTTGAATGGTACCAATAACCACAAAAACTTAAAATTTTCAGTTATGATAAAAAGATGATTAACATTGATGGGATAGTATTAGAGACCATGAAATTGGTTTTTGATTTAAGGACATAGTGATCTAGTTGCACTATCATTGATGACATCAATCATATTTTTTGTATTTAGGGAATATATTCAATAATATATGAATTTAATTGTCGAATAAGTATTATGTTAGTTTTTCGAATCATATATGTTTTCATGTTATAGAGACCATCATGGGTTTACAATTTTGAGTTTGATCATGAGAAAAAAGACTTCTACCCCCTTATAAGGTTTTAAGTAATAGTATTTTGAGGCCACTAATGATATATTGGGAAAATATTTATGGTGTTGAGTTATATATAATCCTTAGGTTTAATGTGTTGTATTATTTATAAAAAAAATTATTAAAATTTTGGGATGTAATATGAAATTCATAAGTTTAAATTTGTGATTAAAACTTTCATTAATATTTATGTAATTTAATGTTTTTTGATATGGAGTCATTTATTTATTAAAATGATTATAATATCTCAGAGACGGTGATTAGGGCCAAGAAATTTTGGTACATGAAATTATGAGTGACTAATGATGATAAAAGATAAATTTTAAATTTATCTTGAAATAATATGTGATCAAATCCATTTGATTTTGGGTTTTAAACTACGTTAATACAATTGTACATAATATTTATGTTAGTTATTTATGGAATGATTTATTTTTAGCTTTGAGTATTAATATTTAAATGTTGTCGTGTTTCTTCTTATAAAGGCTTATTAATTTTTGGAATCACCTTACATTGTTATGCCATTTTGGTTTTGGTAAATTTCCAGATACAAGAGGAATAGCTTACTATCCATTTAGAGAATTATGTGACATATAGAAATACATTTTTGGGTTTCTAGAATGAAAAATATCATCTTGAATACTCATTATTTGGTGAAAAGGTGAGATTATGGTTGAAATGAATTAAAGAAATAAATTATTTTTCATGTATGTTTATTTTATGATGTTATTAGTCTAGGTAGTGAAATAACTCTTGAAATTTAGGAAAATTATTTTGAAATAAAAATGTTATCCACTTATTTTCTAACTGAGTAAACAATATTCTTATATCCCACCACTGTAACATCCTATGTAATTATAGAATAATAAATAACACATTAATTAATGTTTATGAATTAGATATTAATTTTAGTTTTAAGGGGATGATATTTTTGATAGGGTACCCGACAGACAACAATGGGTCTCTCTAAAATCTTATGTTTCACACAAGATAGAGATACACCAAAAAAAATACATCATTAATATTATAATTTTAAATGTCTATTATGGCATAATTTTTGTATTGGTGGGAATGGAAATAACTAATTATATTTTGTTTAAACATTTTTATTAAATGTTATAACTTTATTATATTAAATTTTAGAGGCTTAAAATTAGAATAAATCCAATTTCAAGAATAAAATACTCTAATAATTGTTTAAAGGTAGTTTACAACCTTTTAATAGAGAGCCCTTTTTTAATCTATTTTTTCAATTTTATATGTTATATTTGAAAAAATAAACTTCTTTTTCGGAATCAGAACATAAAAATTTTCTTTGGTTACATTTTTGGTATCATTCTCATAAAATTTATTTCTTAATGAATAGTAAAAAATACGGAATTTTAATTTAAAACTAAATTTTTGTCCAATTTATTAATTTTGTAATATTAACCTTTAAATTGGTTTTTCATTATAAGGAGATTATAATATTATCATTTAATCCAATTATAGTCATTTTAATTAATTTTAAATTGAAATTAGATATAAACTCATGTCAATCTTTTGATGGTTTTTACTTCTTTAAAACTCATTTGTTCATTCCCACAACGAGATTAATGTTTAAATTTAATGTTTACAATTATATTAATTAAATTTTAAAAAATATACATTCATTTTTTTAATGAATATGAAAAATGTGGTTTAAAAGGATCAAAATAACTTTTCTTAAATAGTAACATTAGTATTTTATTTACCACACTTAAAGGGAAAATCTAATTAATAAGGATAAAAATAATATTATAATAATATAAAACTACCCTAACACTTGTATTAATATTATGGGATGAATTATCACTGAACAAGAAAATTTGTGGAATTAAAATTTGGCCTTTTGAATCCAATTGATTGTTATTATGATATTTATAACATTTAAATTAAAATAAAGTCTAAAATATCAAAAAAACGACTCTTATTACAAAAAAAATGTAATATTGGGTTATATAAGTGGTATTTTCAACTATAAATGTTCATTAGAAATGTTAAAATATTATATACATCATTTTATTTTGTTTATAATTTTTATACATTAAATAAATAAATTTAATTATGATACAATGATGATGCAATGATGATGTAATGATTTCTTTATTAATGAGATAATAAAATAAATTATATTATAAATATTAAAATAAATATTATTAGACATAATTTATTTCACCCACAATTTTTTGGATGACTCAAATATGTAATTATTGAGTAATTATATTTTTTCTAAGGAATCAATTGGTTATGAAGTTTTTTTCAAAAAACTCAAGTATGAATAGTGTCAAAATTGACCTAATTCATAATATAAAATATAAAATAGTTTATTAAGAGTTATAAAATTCCTAAAAAAATAATATTTGACCAGATAGTTAGTATATGTCCTAATATGTCTTAAATGACACTTTTTTGGTCTTTTTACATTTTATAGTAATTAAATTAACACACAATGTTTAAATAACATGATATCCCGGTAAGATTAAAAAGGGTAAAATAAGGGTTAAACCAAAATGAGAAGGATTAAAAAATTTAAAAAACTATATAATCTTATTTGGATTATATTTATTCAACCCCAAATCATATTATATTTGAAATAAATTAATTTGGTACCCTTGAGAACCGAAATTTAATTTTTTTTAATTAATATTTTAAAAGTATCCAAGGGTTCCCCCCTCTTCTATAAAAAGGTACACATTCCTATCTAATACTCAAACTTAAAAAGAATTTTGGTTCAAATAATATCTACATTATACTATTTTTAGAATCCCTCCCCACATTATTGAGGACTTATATCTGGCATAACACCCTTCTTAGTGGTGTTAAGGTGCTCTTCATAGTGATCAATAGAAGAAGATGTATTGTTTTCTTTAGGTATTTCTATTTTATTTCTTCTTAAACACCCTTCAAATATCCACCATATATGATGAAATAAAAAATATAGTATCCAAAATATACTTATTTGTCGTTATGATAATATCATCACCTAAATCCATTTCCACTTTCATTAAATGGGAATGGAATTTATGGTTCATGCGTACGTGTGAACTATCACCTCCACGAACTGATATAGTTTGCATTCCATAAATGTCTATTAATACTAGTTATAATTATGGAGTAAATTTTTATATATTATATTCATGAGGTATTTATAATTTTAAAATAATAATATTTCAGTTATGTACTTCCTTTCTATGCACCTAAAAACTATAACGTTGTTCGTGTGTACGTGTGAACAATCACCTCCATGAAGAGATATGATTTATTTTTATTCCCTGCATCACTTTTATGTTATATATATGTATATTTATGTTATTAATTATTTATTTATGATTTAATGATCATTTTTAGAAGATAAAACAGTACTTACCTTCTTTACATAACATTTAATGAAAAATTAAGACGTTACTCATGTGTATATACGGTCAACCATCTTCATGATTGCAATGATGTTCATTTTTTATATCCAAAATTAATAAATGGATTTAAAAGTAAAATTGATATATAAATTTAATTATTTTTTAATTAATATTATTCTAGGTATGTTGGACTTGTGAACACATGGACTATTGAAATCAAGCCGAGTTCATTATCGACTATAGTACAGAATATCGACAAAATGTACGATATGTTTTTTAATAATTATATAATTTTTATAACATTGTAATGGGTGATTTAGAAGTAATAATGAACATTAAAAGTGTTATTAATTAAGTATAAATTAACCTAAGTATATTATTTAGGAATATAACGATTATTCATGATGATTTATACTCAAGGAAATGGAATTTTCCTCAATCTCCTTCCATTGAGACATTTCAAGATTATATTCATATTTATTGTATTATAAAGTATATATACATCCCCTTTGAATTTATGTATCTATATTTTATCTATAATCATGTTATTTAATGTTTTTGAAAATTTTCTACCTTCCTGTGGCTATTAATTTAAATGTTCAAATAGGTATGGGACTCCTTAAATAAAACATTGTTTTAAGTGACTTAATGATTTATTATTCTAAATTTTTCAAATTAATTTCCATTTTTTACAAATTATTTTATGAATTTATATATATATATAAGAATATTTTAATGTTTTATTTAATTTAAAATGTTTCAAAGTTTTATAGGACACTTTGATTCCAAATTCATGTTTTTTGCTATTTTAATTATGTTTTAAAAATTGATTGATTATTTCGATAACATGGAACTTTTTTAACATATATTCTAGGAATGGAATTTCTCACTTTCTTTTCACTATTATGTATTTATGCATACTTTAAAAGTTTACTATTTTATTTTAAAATATTTTGTTTTCATTTATGAATTTAAGGATTGTAAATATGAAATGTGATTTTCAAAGTGGAAGTGTTATTTTTCATTTATGCTTATTTTATGTGTTAAGATTATGTTATGGTTATTGGGAATTATTTATGTATAAATTTGGTTCAATGATAAACCATGGGAGGTTGAGACATTTATATCTCTCCAATGCATTAGGTAATGATACATAGATAAATGATATGGTTTTCCTATCATGTTTTGGGAATATACTTGGACGGTTATTCCAAACCTAACCATTAATGTTACTCTCATATGTAGCTGTGAAAGGAAAACATTAAGAACCATATGTATGACATACATTACCTTTAGGATATCTAAGATTTTTTTTATTAATATTATGATTTAATGCAGATTGTTAAAGATTTTATGTTTTATGGGTGAAAAGTATGATTTTATTAAAAAAAATTCATGAGTTTAAAATTTTAATGGACTGACGATTTCATTGCTTATTTTATATCCCTTACTGAGATTTTTGTGCCCATCCCATGTTTTTTAAATGTTTTTTCTCATGATTTAAGAGATAATAGTGTCAAGGATTGGATCAGAGAAAGTTTATGATTATTAAACGTGAAAAGATAACATGTTTCATTTTAAAAGTTTCCTTTTTATGGAAGAAATGGGTTCTATTGGATGTGTCCCTTTTTTATTTATTTGGTTTTGTTATGTAATAGTTATTTCTAAATTCCCTAGACCACTAAACGTGAAAATATATTCAATGTGAAATAAATTCAAATTATTTAATTAACTCAATATTAAGTAATATTTAATGATGGGGCCTTAATACCCTTTTGAATCTTATGTTATGAAATTTCAAGGTGATTAATAGTATTTTTGGAGACATTTATTTTTGAGGTAGTTATGGGTTATTAAATTTTGGGATGGAAACTGAAAGGTATATAATAAAATTTAGGGTTAAAATATGTTATGGTTATTTTTGAGGATATTACCTCATTTTTGGTAATGTAATAAGAATTATATAGTTTTTGAAAAAGGATAACCTACAGGATGGGTGATAACCCATCGCATTGGACAAGACAGTGGAAGTCAAACCCACAACTGAAGTGTGACATGGCTTTATCACCTATTACTATCCTACATGAAGTCTATAGTATGTATGACTTATGTTTTTAGTTAAGATATTATATGGACGAAGAATAATTTTATTTTGGAAACATATATTTTTTCGAATATATAACAATGGGATTGGAAAATTATTTGGGAATTAAGTGATAAATTTTATTTTGGAAGATGTTCACTATCTTGGGAATCCCATATGCCTATGGAAAATATAATACAATAGGATTTTATTTTATTATTAATGGTTGAATTTTATTTTGAAAAAATAATTTTATTTATTTTGAAGTTATGGTGATTCAGGTTATTTATGGAAATGATTAACCTAACATGGATAATATGTGATTAATGTAATTAATTTTTGGTATGGGACTTAAAGAGTAATTTATTTTATTTGGAGATAAATGTTAAAACATGTATGGGAAATCTTTTTGATCAAATCCTTATAAATTTTGGGTTTTAATCTTAGATTAGACTATTTATTAAATTTTAAAAATATATATTTTTTAATGGTCTATATTGGACATTGGGTATTAATTTTTAATTTTTGAAATTGAAAGTACACATTATTTATTTCAATTTTTTTAAATTTGAGGAATTATATTATTTTTTTCCTAATTTTTTGGTTTTGGTTAATGGTTCAATACTTGATTAGTTGATGGTTAATCATTTGTAGATTATGTGATTCTCTAGAAGTTCATTCTAATTCTTCAGGTAAATACAAAATCCATCTTAAATCTTAATCGTTTGGAAAACAAATTACGATTTTGCGGTAAAATTTTATTAAAGGATTAAGCTCCACTTGTCAAGTAAGTGAATTTCCTTATGTTCTTATTCTATGTTGTAAAATAATTCCTAACTTTTAGAAAAGTATCTTAAAAAAATAACTATTTAATTTTCTTATTATGAAGTCAAATACCATTTAACCAATCAAAAATTTATCATTTTGTGATTGATAACTTTTTCCTGACAATTTTTTCTATCACTCTTCATCAGAAGTTGATTGTTAGTTTTTCTTACATATCCATGTTTTCGTACATGGAATCCTAGTATGTTTTATCTCATATCACCATCATATTATCCTTTATTTATTTTAAATTGGATATTTTATTTATCCTTTTTTCGATGTAGTTTTTGAAAAAAGGTATTTTGAAAATCCAAACCATAGTTATTGACTTTGAATTAAAATTGTAAGGATGTAATATCCAAAGGGGGGGAGAATGTTACTTCCCAGGTAATTTTAGAATAAGGCTTTTTTAAATCTATTAATATTTACAAATTATATATTAATTTTTGTTTAAATGGGAAACTACATGTGACAGTGTACGAAACATGTAATAATGGGTTTCTCTGAAATCATATGTTGCATACAAGACAAACATATTCCAAAAAACAATACATTATCAATATTATTATCTTAAATGATAGTTATTACCATGTTTTTGTATTGGTGTGAATGAATGGAAATTGTTATTTCTGGTTTAAAAATTTTTATTAATTTTTTTACTTTCTTCTAATAAAATTTGGAGTCTTAAAATAATAATAAATCCAATTTTATTCATAAAATACTATAATATTTTTTTAAAGGTACTTTACTGACTTTGGATGGAGAACCATTTTTAAATATAGTTTTTTTTAAAATTTTATACATTCTATTTGAAAAAATAAACTTCCTCATTAGGAGAAAGTGATAGAAATATACTTTGGTTAAATTATTTGTATTTTTCTGATAAAATTCATTTTTTAACGGTTAATGAAAAATACAACATTTTAATTCACAACTTCTTTTTCGTCCAATTTATTAATATAGTTAGATTATCCATATAATTGGTTTTATCGTGTAATTGGATTCTATTTTTATTATTTAATCCAATTTTGGTCATTTTAGGAAATTTCACATTGAAATTAAATATAAACACATATCATTATTTTGATGGTTTTTTCTTTTCAAAAACCCATTTTTTCATTTTGATAACATGATTAAATTTTAAATTTAATTTTTCCCCTTCTGTGAATTAAATTTTCAAAAACTAAGAAAAATTATTATAATCAGTATGAAAAATATGGTTTGATAGGGTGAAAATTGTTTTTGGTGAATAGTAACTTTAGTATTTTATTTTCCAGAGTTAAAGGGTAAATCAGGTAAATAAGGGTAAAACTAATATTATAATAATATAAAACTACCGTAAAACTTATAATAATATTATTGGATGAATTTTGGATGACCAAGGTAACCCTTGGGACTAATATTTGGCCTTTTAAAGCCACTTGGGTATGATTATGACATTTATCACATATAATCTAATGTAAAGGAAAAAATATCATAAACATGACTCTTAATTCAAATACAATTTTAATATGGGGTAATATATGTGATGACTTAGACTGTAAATATTAATTATAAATATAAAAATATTACATACATCATAGTATTTTATTTATAATTTTTAGACATTAAATAATTAAATTTAATTATTACACAATAATGATGAACTGGTTGCTTTATTAATGAAAGAATCAGATAAATTATATTATAAATATTAAAATAAATAATATTTGTCATAATTAATCCCATAAAATAATTTTTGGGAAGAATGTTATGTTTTAATATTGAGTTAATGTATTTTTGTTTAATGGATTCTAGTTTTTATGAATTTTTTATGAAGTGAGGTATGAATAGTGTCACAATTAACATTATTCATAACATAAAATATAAAATAGTATATTAAATGTCATAAAATTCCAAAAAAAACTAAAATTCATCTAAATAATCATTATAAGTACTATTATTTCAAAAATTAATGTTTTTTTGGTCATTTGACATGTTATGGTGATTACATTAACCCACAAAGTGTAAATAATACGATATCATGGTAAGATTAAAAAAGGTAAAATAAGGGTCAAACCAAAAAGATAAGGATTTAAAAATATTCAAAACATTTATAATTTTAAATGGATTTTTATTATTCAGAAAAAAAACATATTATATTAAAAATATATTATTTTGGGACCATTTTTAATTGAAATTTATTTTATATTAATTTAATATTTTAAGAGTTTCCAAGGGTGCCCCTCCCATATCCTATAAAAGAAACATATTCTTATCTAAGAATCACACTTCCAAAGTCATTTTGTTTGAATAATATCAACCCAAAACCATTAATATAACCCCTCCCCACGTTCTTGTGTCTTTATATTTTGAATAACGCCCTTCTTAGAGGTGTTATGGTTTTCGTCAAAGGTGATCAACCGAAGAAGAGGCATTGTTTTCTTTAAGTATTTCAATTTTATTTATTTTTCCACATCCATAAAATATCATAAACCTATGAAGAAATAATAACTAAATTATCCTTTATATATTTAGATGTTGTTATGATAACATCATCTCAAAATCTATCTCTACTTCTATTAAATGTAGAAGGAATTAATATTTCATGTGTATGTGTGAAATATCACCTCTACAAACCGATATAATTGGTTTTCCATTATCATATATCAAGAATAGTTATAATGATAAAATAAATGTATATATATTATATTCATGAAATATTTATCATTTTAAAATAATAATACATTAGTTATCTTCTTACTTTCCCTACATATAAAAATGATAACTTCATTCATGCGTCTATGTGAACTATCACCTCTACAAAGTGATGTGATTAATTTTTATTCATTACATAATTTTTATGATATATATAATTATATTTAATTGATTAATATGATATTAATTATGTTATGAAAATTACAGAAATAAAAAATAGTATTTAACTACTTTCCATAATGATCAATGAAAAATGAAGATGTTACACATTCGTACGTACGACCCACCTTATCCACGATTATAACATTGTTTGTTTTTCATATCCACATAAAATGAATGGACTAAAAGTATAATTGATATATAAATGTTATCATTATTTCATTAATATTTTTCTGGAGATTATTAACTTATAACCACATGGACTATTGACATCAAGCCATGTTCATTTTCGACTCAAGTACCGAATATCGACAAAACATACGATATAAACTTAAATAACTATGTAATTTTTATAACATGGTAACAAGTTATATAAAATTAATAATAGAACTTAAAAATGGTTCTCAATAATTTTTCAATTATCCTATGTATATTATTCAGGAATATAATGATTGTACATGTCGATTCAGAGTCAAGGTAATGGATTTTTTCTCAATCTCTTTTCATTGAGTTATTTCATGATTATATGAACCATTATTATTTTATAAAGTGTAAGTAGAACCCCTTTTAATTTTTTTATTTATGTTTTATTTGTTCTCATTTTATTTAATGATTTAAAAAATGTTTTACATTCATGTGCCTATTAATTTAAATATTCAAATAGGTATGGGAATCCTAAACTAAAACATTATTTTAAATGTTTTAAATATCTATTGTTATAAATATTTATGATCCATGCCCAAGTTTTCAAAATGATTTTTTGGATTCATTTATATGAACATGAATATTTTAAATTTGTATTTCCTTCTAAATGTTTAAAAGAGGTATGGGACACACTGATTTAAAAATCATCTTTTTAAATATTTTAATTGTGTTTTAAAAATGGAATGTTTATTTCTATAACATGGAATGTTTTTTTAACATATATGATATGAGTGGAATTTTTGACTTTCATATCACTATTATGTATTAATATTTACTTTATAATTTTACCGTTTTATTTTAAAATAATGTGTTTTCATTTATTAGTGTGTGGATTGTAAAGATGAATTGTGATTTTCAAAGTGGAAATGTTATTTTTCCTTTGTGCATATTTTATGGGTTATAATTATGTTATTGTTATTGGGAATTACTTATGTATGTGTGAGGTTCCATGATAAACTGAGGGAGGTTGAACCAGTGATATCTCTCCAACTCATTTGGTAAAGTGATGTATTTAAAAGAAAAGGTTTCTTCTGAAATATATAATGAATATATTGTGATGGGAATTCCAAACATAAACATAAAGGTTACTCCCTATGTATATGTCAAAGCTACAATGTAAGTACAATATGTATTCCATATGTTACCAATATAATTTATGATTACTATGATGTTTTTCCGGAATATTATGATTTCATGAGGTATGTTAAAGAGTTTTTGTTTTATGGGTGAAAATTATGATTTTGTGAAAATGTTTTCATGATTTTAAAATATGCATGGACTAACGGTTTCATTCATTATGTTATATCCCAAACTGAGATTTGTTTTTAATCACATAATTTTGGATTGGTTTTCACATGATTTAAAGGATAATAGAGTCAAGGATGGGATGAGGGGAATTTTATAATGAATAAACATGAAAATAAACCATGTTTATTTTTCAAAGTTTCTCTTTTATAGAAGAAATGGATACGGTTGTAAGTGTCCACATTGTTTTCTTTTGGTTTTTTTATGATAGAGTTATGTCCAAATTCTATAGATATCTAAACGAACAAAGATCCACAATTTTAAATAAAGTCAATTTTTTTACCAAACTCTAGATTATGAAATGTTTAGGGCTAGGGCCTTGCAACCACTGGTTTAAATTTTTCTGATGGTTACCATGGAAACTTCTAATGATTTTTATAAAATATTTCACTTTAAATAATTTTATTTCTTTGATATCTTTCACTGCAAGTAAAAGAAAGTTCATATAAACCACGTAACATTACTCAAATATTATGTTTTTTTGATCAGCTAAACATTATATTGGAAGGTATGAATAGTATTAATTTTTTTTGAAAAAGTTATGGTATATAAAATTTTAATTCATGATTAAAATAAAAAACAAATATTATTACTAAATAAAATTTAATTTTTTGAAAAAGAAAATTACATTATAAATTCAATACATTTTATAACAATATATTATGTTAATCCCTATTTGACTATTATTTTAAAAAGATATATATATTAGTTACTTGATAAAAAATTGTATACATTCAATATATATTTTTCTATGCTCGGGATAAGAAAAAAACCAATATTATTCTTAATAATTTATTTTCCAAAAAAGAAGTTGTTCACATTTTTCACACACGCTTTAAAATTTATTTTTTGAATTTTAAATAAATTTATATCTAAAAAACTAATTACCCATTTATAATAAAGAATATAAAATTTGATAATTAATCCCCTCAAATGTTTTTCAATATCAATAGTAACACTAGTTATTTTGTTAACCACGGTAAAGTGAAAATTAGGTAATTAAAGTAAAAAATAAAATGATAAGGAATATAAAATGACCCCAACATGTTCCCAAATTTTATTTTATCATTAAATTTCATCAATATTCTTCTAATAGTCTATTATCAGAAATAGAACATTTTAATGAGATTATGACCATTATAATATCTTATTTTTACAAAAGTCAAACATTTCCCACTCTAATATTATATAACGAAAATATTTTTAATATGTAGTTATCTAGAGGTTATGTTCTACTATAAATAAAATTTTTAAATTTAAAATATTTTAATTCATCATGGTAATTTATTTTAAATTTTTAGTGAAGAAATAATCACCTTAAATTATTTCACAACACTGATGAAGGTATTCATTTAAATAACAACATAAAAGAATAAATTATTTTAAAAAATTTAAACTTAATATAATTTGAGATATTTATGGTGATCCAAAAATTATCTATAGGATAATGAAATTTTTGGTATATAATTAAATAGTATTGTTATATCTTAATTATCATCTCAATGGTTTTAAAATCAAAGTAATGACTATGATCAAAAATAAAAATAACGATATTTTATGAGATTAATATTTTATTAAATTATTTAAAATCATAAAAATGATAAATAACTATAAAAGAGATAATATATAGTCAAAAATATTTTCCCATGTGCATTTATAAGATATTTTGAATCAATTTGATCTCAAATAGTCATATTATATTTTAATCTTTTCAGAATTTTCAAAAGTGCCCCTCCCCTCAATTATAAAAGATAACTCCATTCTTTATTTCATTACACTAATTTGATCCTTCTAGATTAATCACACTCATCCAAATTATCTTCTATAATTGCCTAAACACATTATAGAGGTGTTTTTGTTCTCAAAAGAAAAACACTACAGACCTTAAGAGGAGATTTAAAGGAGTTATTTCTAAAAAGAAGAGGTTTGATCTAGAACAAAGTAAGGTGATACTTGAGGTAAGTGTTTATTTCACAATCATATAATTATTTGATATTTTTTATGTTTAAGTATTAAAAAGGGAATATGTCTATTCCATGACCCTGTTTTATAAAAATGTTTTAATAAAAATAGTGATTAAAATTATCCTACAATTGTATAAATCCGGATTTACCCATGTTTTACTGTTTACAAAATCGTTTGAAAAGAGTATTTTGTAATTTTCTATATGATGTTATTTGTAAATTTTCCAAAAAAAGGAAGGAATGTTTTTGACATATATTTAATGAGCTACATTTCCAACCATCATCACCCCTTAATTTATTAAATCTTTCTTTAAAAGTTTATTTCCAAAGAAAATATTTTCATTTAAATGTGTGCAGTTTTTTTATGTAAATAAATTTCAAAATAAAAAAGTAATTTTTCTCTAGAATTATTCTAAGTGATCTTTAAAAAAAATTCCAGCCAATGTGACATCCTTTGATGTTACATAATCTTTAGTGGGGATATGACCTAAGGTTACCTACCTTATTATTTCATTGGATGGTTTCTGTTTATGGTGAAAAGAAGAAATGTTTTGGAATCCAATTTCTTTTACATGGGTTTTGTTATGTTGAAATGTTTACGAAACCCATTTCTTTTCATGAATTATGATATGAAAAATTATTTATAAACATGTGGCACACATATATATGGCTTTCATTATCTTAAGGTTGATACCTATATTTTCCTCTAATTCATTGGTTAAAGATTGATATCTAATGAGATAAATATGACTGGAATGGAAAGTGAACCAAATTTAGTAAGGTACATTCCCCATAATAAAAGTCTTGCGATGGAACCTTGACTACTAAAATGGTTTGGGGAGTAAAAACATTTTACAAAAATAGTCTAGGAAAAAATCATTAACTACTAAGGAAATGATTTTCTATTCTTATATATATGCCATAGTTCCATGACTTATAACAACATTATTCTCTGATGGAACACATTAATTTTTTATTAATGTCTTATGAACTATCAATATTTAATCCATGACTCAATATTATGATTTTTGATTTTCAGGGTATAATTTTCAAATATTATACCCTTATTATCATGTTATGATTAATATACCCCTTGTTTACCCATATTAATCATATGAAATAACCCTTATCTTATGATTCATTTACCTATGATATGAATAAATTTATTAATTACGATAGTTAAAAATGTTTTCTAGTTCTGAAAAAAAAATTGTTAGACAATTTAGAAAGTCTATATACCAGTTATTTATGTTTTCATGTTTTTATAGTCACTATACTATTATGATGCTCAGAAATATATTTATGTAATGTGATAAATATTCATCGAAAAATGTGAAATATCTATGAATTAAAATATTTTGTCACTATATTTGATATTTGAGGATGGTTTTATATAACCTTTATAAACAAGGATGAGACAAAAAACAGATAAGTCTAACTATATGATAAAATCTGAAACTTTTTATAAAAAATACAACAAAAAATGACTGCTTAGCATTGTTTTATTAGTGATGGTTCATGTAAAAACCAAAATTTAAATCTATTTTAAAATATATAATATAGAGAGTATTTTATAAAACCACTACTATGGTTTTATTATTTCAACAATTAGTGATAGTTTAAAATAAATTGTCGGTATTTTTTTAGAAAAAACCATAATTCTTCCCCCTCCCCCACTAATTCTGTGTGATACTAACCCCTTTCCACCCCTACCTCCCTAGAACTCCTCCTCTCTATTCCTCAATGGTGAATATGACCCCATGATCCCAACCCTCAGTCCTCCTCCCCTCTGTTCCCCAGTGGTGACCCCAACCACGTGACCCTCGTTCCGCCACCCCTTTAACCTAGCTCTTACCTTCTCGATGATGACCCCAACCCCCACAACAACCTACCCCTCCTCCGACACTCGTAAAATATAATACAAACTCCCTCTCTCTATATATCTATTCCCCTCTTCATCAATGGCATGACCCCCCCCCCCCCCCCGACGTCCCTCTCCATAGCTTGGTTAGTGAATAGGTAATTTTAATTGTTTCTTTTTCTTTTTCTCCTACAAAACTCCCTCATATGGAGTTTATTTATATATAGAATTGGTAGGGGTTAAAGGTGTTATGGGTATGGATTTGTATATCTCACTTATATGTTATTCATTCAATGGATTAATTGTATAGATTTCATTTGATACATGCTTCCATATAACAGAAAAAAGGTTCATTATAAAACTACCGTGTTAATAAATTGGGAATATTTGAGGGACAATATAATTTAAAACTTTTTTATTAGTTTCTTATCATTTTTTATTTTATAAAAATTCTTCTAGGATTGACTAATTTCATTGCAATCATGTTTGAGGGTTTCATCACATCACACCAAGATAATGATGTCTGATACTTAGCATTGAACTACTGGGATGATCTGACTGGGATGTCTATACAGTGAGGTATTTTTTTATTTTTGGTTTTTTGGTTATATCTTACTGTTATTGTATTTTTCAATTTTATAAGATTTTAAACTTTTCAAAAAAGTGGGATTTCCTGAAAAATGGAATAAAAATTTACTTTGGTAAAGTCCATTGAAGCTTTAATGTTGTAAATAGAAACATTATGTATATCCCTAAATTTGTTTTTCTCTAGGGTGTATCCTCTGTAGTGGTAGAAGGGGGTTTGTTATCTTATACTTCCAGGGCAGACATATAGAGTGGATTATTTTGGGTACGCCTGACATATGGTGAGCTCATATACAGTTAAATATTTTTATAACTATAATTTTCTTGTAAACACACATATGATTATATATAATAATTTTATAAGTAATATTAATTTTAATTTTATAAAATAAACTTCATTATTTTATTCTAAAATGAAAATATTATCATATTAATTATTATTAATAATTTTCAAAAATAATTATTTTGTAGATAAAGAGTGAAAAGTAAAAATGACTAAAACATTTACTTTAATTACATCACTTTAATGGAATAATGGATAAAAAATTTTGATACATTTTTATATTATAAAAATATATATATTATAAATCAAAAAAATTTATTTTTTTATATTTATAAAACACTTTTATATAATTTTTCAAATATATGTAATAATTTAATCAAAATACATATTTAGTCAATTAAATTAAAAAACTAGTTTTCTTCACCTATTTAAATTATATCCTTAAATTTTACATTTAATTTATATCAATATTTTTATATTTTGTAATAATTATAGTGCCTTTTTTGGAAACAAATTTATAATTACTAGGATTAATGTTGATGACTGTGAACATGATAATAAAAAATATTGATGAGTTGTTTTATTTATGTTTTGTTACATTAAACTAATAAATTATATTGATATATTCAAAATACTGGTGATGTAATGATGTTTACAAACATATATGATTATATTAACTGACATTTTATTGGGTGTCAATTAATTATAATATTAATAGAAAATAATAGTAAAAGTATCATTTATCTATATAAAATAGTTTTCAAATATATAAAATGTTTTATTTTTAATTTCTGTTTTATCTTTATTATAAATTTCATTACATTAAATTAATAAAAATAAACGGTGAACATAAAAAGACAAAGTCAGATTGGTTTTTCTATATGTTTAGAAAAACATAATTTATATAGGTAAAAACATGTTACCACAGTAAAAATAAAAAAAATTAAAAAGTGAATATATAAGAGAAAATAATTTTATCTTTAATGAGAAAGGAACTTTAACTTTCTACTCTCTATTTAAGAAGATATATTTGATATCTTGCATAACATTCATGTCCTTCCATTGTGCTAAAATGTATTGTTTTATATTTATGTATAATTTATTTATTTTTAGTATAAATAATATAATATTTTTTTGTTATATGGGTGGATTATTTTGTTCATGTTTGGTTGGTTTGTTCTAGGATTACCTTGATTGTGAGAGATTGGATTAAAAGCCTATAACTGAGATAATGAAAAGCTGGAAATTTGTCAATAATGCATAAAAACATCCTGAAAAGTTGAATTCCTACTACTTATTTAATTAGTTTTTTAATCATTTTATCTTTTATTTGTTATATAATTTTCATATAATTTTTATCAAATACTTATTTATTTTTTTCACAGATCTTTTAAGAACTCATATTTTTCTTTCAATTATCTACAATAAGGCACAAAAGAGATAAATGTTTCTTTCTACTAATGTTATCATGATTTCTATTTTCATTGTCTTTATTTTTTTAGCATATAACACTATATATTGACTCACTTTTATTATTTAAAAAACATTTCTTGTTGTTGAAATATATAATAGTTGATAAAACTCAAGATCCCATTGTGGTGACTTCACATGAAATAATGGGAAGATGATATTCCTCCTCTCTTCTAGATTTTAACAATGAGAATGGATTTTCAGAAAAAAGCATTGATTCAATATGAAGTGTTGGTAGTTTAACAAATAAATAAAATGGAAATCATGGTAAAATTGGATGTCAAAATTTTTTTTTGACTTTGGGATTTGTAGGAATCAACTTCACCTCAATCTGACAAATGGTGTGACCTATATAACTCCATGTGTATCTTTTTATTTAAAATTGATATTAATTTTTAAAAAAAATACAACTAAAATACTGAACAGTGAGAAAAGATATTCAGGTTATTTTGATATTTAAGAAAATGATATAAAAGTAATTTCTGATGTGTAGAAATCTGTCATACCTTAATATGATAAATGATGTCCCTAGTATTACTTAATATGCTTGTTTTCAGTTTAAAGTTGACATTTTAGATCAAAAAGTGTCACTCAATGGAACTGAATAAAAAGTGCTCATATTTTAGTGATAATCTATTAAATTTAATCATAATTCATTTTAGACATGTAGAAATTGGTATCAAGTCAAACTGATACACGATGTGATCAGCATGATTCAAAGTACATGTTTGTAGTTTAAAATGAAACTTTAGTAAAAAAGAAAAGTGACATACTTAAAATATAGAAAACACATTTGGATTTTTTTAATAATTTACTAAAATGATCTATATGTAATTAGAGACATCTATGAATCATTTGAACCTCAATTTTACAGATGTTGTGACTGGTATGACACTAAGTGAGTCCTTTTATATACAATGGACATGAATTTTAGAAAAAAGGAAAAACTGACCTACTGAAAACTGATAAAATGTTTTAGGATTGTGTTATACATTAGTAAAACGATCCATAAGTCATTTATTATTTTTGGGAGTAAACTTCACATCAATATGAATAAAAATATACCTCGTATGACTCCAAGTGTGTATTTTCATTTAAAATTGACATTCATTTTATTAAAAAGGACAATTAACCTACTCAAAACTGAGAAAATGAATTATGATTAATTTTAATCTTTTGGACAGAGATCCAAAAGTTATTTTTGACTGGTATGAATTAGTTTTACCTCAATCTAATACATGATTTTTCTAGTATAACTCAAAGTGGGTGTTATTAGTTTAAAGTCGATATTTTAGTTAAAAATTTGTTTCTAACTGAAAAATGTGTAAAAGCGCACATATTTTGCTAATAATTTTGGAAATAAATTCCTAAGTCATTTTTTAAATTTTGGAATTATTCTCAAGTAATCCTGACACACGATTTGATTTGTATGAGTAAGAGTCTGTGTTTACAGTTTAAAAAGAAAAATTAGTAAAAAAGACAAGTGAAGCACTAAAAACTAATAAAACAAATTAATCTTGTATATATAATTTCAAAAAATGACCAATATGTCATTTGAGACATATATGAATTAGCCACACCTCAATCTGATGCACATTGTGACCGGTATGACACCAGGTCCATCTTTTTATTTAAAATTAACATCAATTTAAGTAAAAAAGACAAATGAACTAATCAAAACATAGAAAATGTATTTTTTATGTTTTGATACTTTAGTAAAATTATCCATAAGTCATTTTTGATATGTAGGATTCAACCAGACGTCTATATGATACACGGTGTGCCCGATATGTCTCCAAGTGCATGTTTTTCATTTAAAATTGACAACCATTTTTGTAAAAAGGACAAATGGCCTACTAAAAACTCAGCAAGTGCATTAGAATTATTTTTATACATTAGAAAAAATATACATATGTTATTTTTGAAATTTATGAATTAGTCATAACTCAATCTGATAAAAGATGTTCCCAGTATGACTTAAAGTGTCCATTATCAGTTTAAAATCAACATTTTAGTTCAAAAAGTGACACTCACTAAAAATGAATAACACACATTAATGTTTTATTTATAATTTTGGAAATAAATTCATAAGCCATTTTTGATGACTAGGAATCAGTCTCACATCAACCTGATACATTATGTGATTGGTATGGGTCAAATTTCGTGTTTTTAGTTTAAAATGAAAAGTGAAGTACTCAAAACCAAGAAAAAGAATTTGGAATGTTTTTATACTTTTTTAAAAATATCCACAAGTCATTAGAGACATGTATGAATCATACTAACCCCAATTTGATGCATAGTGTGACCAATATGACTCAAGGTGCATATTTTAAATTAAAATTGACATCAATTTTAGTAAAAAGGACAAATGACCTACTCAATACCAAGAAAACTCATTATTACTGTTTTGATACATTAGTAAAATTAACAATATTTTATTTTTTACATTTAAGAGTCAAATGAACTTCAATCTAATACACTATATTCCTGTTATGGATCTTTATGAATATTTTTATTTAAAATTTAAATCCATTTTAGTAAAAAGGAAAACTCACCTACTCAAAACTAAGAGAACACAATACCATTGACTTAACTCTATAAAAAATGATATGTAAGTAATTTATGATGTTTAATAATCAACTATACATCATTCTGATACATGATTCACCCTATATTACTCGAAGTCTCAGTTATTAGTTCAAAATTAACATTTTTGTTTGAAATGTTTGAGTCACTGAAAAATGAGAAAACTCAGTCAAGTTTTATATATAATTTTTTACATCACTTTATAAGTAATTATTGATATTTATGAATCAATATAACCTCAAACCGATACAAAATGTGATCATTATGACACAATGTATATGATTCCCGTTTAAAATAACAATTTATTAAAAAAGACAAGTGGTGTAATCAGAATTGAGAAAATCTATTCTACTTGTTTTGATACTTTTATAGAATGATTAATAAATAATTTAAGACGTTTAGTAATCATCCTCACCTTAATCCAATATGTTTTGTTAATGGTATTACTCCAAGTATATATTTTATTTTAAATTGACAACAATTTTAGTAAAAAGTAAAAATGACATACTAAAATCAAGAAAAGATATTCAGATTGATTTTATACTTTATGAAAATGATGCTTCAAAAACAACCCTTTGGCATTGAGTAAATTCAAATTTAAAATTAATACCATATAAAAAAGGGGGTTTGTTTTTATTTTTGGATTGATATCTGCTGATCCTATGGTCATCTGTGTCATCTCCAATAGCCTTGTAGGCGTGCTACAGTCTGTCAAGGATTAGATCCCACAACCCCAATTCATGATATTGAGGGAGTTCGTATTGAAATGATGAAATAATATGTGGTCATGATGTCTCTACCCTCATATAACAGACCATGTTTAGAGGATCTTGTTGGCGTTAATATAATCTTTCCTCTAGAATGTTTGAAGGGGCCCTTGGGGATTTCAGTTTTTCCTGGATTAGGCATCTAGGGTCTTGGATCTTTATGGTCCAAGGCACTGAATTTAGGGACTAATTCAGGTTTCTATATCCCCAATTTAGTCCTTCCCAGATAGAAACATGGATCTCCCAGGTCTAAGACACCGAATTTTCTTCCAACTCCTCCAAATATCCAACTGATCCTCCTTCATAAAATATTTTCCTGTCTAAAAATTAGATTGTTTGGGGAATAGGATCATGGGGTATGGAGAAAGGAGGGTAATTGGAAAGATAAGAAGATGGATCCATCCCCTATTGATCAATCCTCAGAAAATTAGGCACTATTAAATGAGCCCCCACAATCTCCCTCAGAGAATGAGGAGGATGATAAAATCATTTGTTTCAAACATAGGAGACTATAAAACAGAATGACAAATCATATAGATGTGGGAGAATATCTGGTGAATTCTGGAAGAAAGGCAGAGACTCAAAAATATTATTGTAACCTTTTAAAACTAATAAATACCTGATTAGTTGGCCTAGGTATTTAATTTATGGTGCCTGTTTATCATTATCAAAATGGTGATAAGTGAGAGGTTTCTTATGACAAGGCCATGGAGTCTAAAGGTGACAGGCTTGAGGATCGAAACTGGTTGGTTGATTTGATGGCATCTGATAGTGTCATGAATGAGGCATGGAAGGATAATTTGACCTAAAGCTTCTTCGACACTCTGTGGAAAAGATGATAGATGGATGGTCTGATATTAAGATTTTAAAGGAAGAAGTACATAGAATATATGATAGATCCATTTAAATTCATATTAATGAATATCAAGATGATTATGTCAACAATCAATACTATATTTTGGTTCATGGAATCAATGAGGGGAAAAAATGTGGAATAATACATTCAAACCGAGGATTTCTTTTCCTACGACTTTGAGGATTCCATCAAAGATTTTCAAGATACACAGGTAAAATATATCTCCTCGATCTTATGTATGGTGATTAAATAAAAAGTTTTATTGTTTATCTATAATAGTTTGGTAAATTTTTATAAGGTTTTAATTGGATATGAAATGTAAATATTTTGGGTTTATCACTTTCACTTAAATGTGATTTCATAAATAAAAATTTTAAACAAAGAGGGGGAAATTATATATTAGTAATTTTTGACACGTTGGAATCAAACTCACCTCAATATGATATACGATGTGCTCGTTATAGCTCCAAGTTAATCATTTTCATTTCAATTAAACATTCATTTTAGTAAAAAGGACAATTGGCCTACTAAAAACAAAAAATAATAATAATATTTTTTAATACTTTAGCAAAATGATCTATAAGTCATTTATGACTTGTAGAAATAATAATCACATCAATCTAATACATGATGTTACAGGTATGAATCAATGTTTCGTTTATCAGTTTGAAATTGACATGTTAGTTCACAAAGTATCACTCACCGAAATCCACGAAAACACACTCAGATTTTTTTAATAATTTATGACATAGATTCATAAGCCATTTATGATGTGTAATAATTTGGATAACGTAAAAACATTACATAATGTGATTCGTATGAGTCAAATTGTGTGTTTCCAATTTAAAATGACAATTTAGTAATGAAGAAAAGTGAAGTACACAAAGCCATGAAAAATATTTGGATTGTTTAGATACTTTTCAAAAAATATCCATCTGGAATTTAAGATATGTAGGAATCAAATTCCCCTCAATATGACACATTGTGTGATTGGTATGAGTCTAAGTGGATCTTTTTATTTAAAATTGACATTAATTTTTGTAAAAAGGACAAATAAACTACTCAAAACTAAGAAAATGCATTTATATTAATTTTATACTTTAGTAAAATTATTCATAAGTCATTTTTGATGTGAAGGAGTAAACCAAACCTATATCTGATAAATTATGTGCCTAGTATATCTCCAAGTGTGTCTTTTTATTTAAAACTAGCCAACTGAAAACCAAGAAAATTCATTCTGAATGTTTTGATAATTTAGGAAAATGATCCATAAGTCATTTATTATGTGTAGGAAACAACTACAATCCATTCAAAAATATTATTTTCCATAGATTGTTGTAAATGACATTTTGGGTTTTAAAACTCTATAATGAGTGTAGAAGAGTCAAAACCATAAAAAATGACCTTAGTTTGATTTTAAAATCTAAGGAAAATCAAACAATTATTTTTTTTATAACATAGACAACACTTCAATCATATCTATGGTGTGGTCAAAATTACTCAGTAAACACTTCTTAAAGTTAAAAAAGTTTCTAAAAATAAGTGTTGGGTGTCAAAACCAAGAAAACGATGTTGAATTCCTTTAAAATTTGAGGTCATTGACCATAAATTTAATTTTGATTTTTAGGAACTGATAAAATGTTAATCGAACTGATTTTTTTCCCTAGATGGACATAAATGTGTTCTTCGAGTTTTAAACCCCTAAAATATGCATCGAAAAATTCAAAACTATAGAAAAGAAACTCGTATTGATGTGAAATCATGGAAAAACAACATCTTAGTTGTTTTTACAAGTACAAGTAGACAAAACGTCAATACTACATGCTTTGTGGTCGAAATTACTTGGTAAACACTTCTTAAAGGCACAAATGCCTTCAAAAACAATTTTTGGGGGTTAAAACATGGAAACTTGTGTCAAATTTCCCTAAAATAAATGGACAATGAGAGTGGATTTAATTGTTAAATATATGATTTAGCATAAAATCATTTCAAATTACGATTTTCATGTGATTTCCATAAATGTGTTTTTAGTGTTTTAAGACACTAAAACGTTCGTGGAATGGTCAAAACTATATAAAATGATCTCAGATTGATGTGAAATCATTTGACAACCACTTTTGAGTTTTTTTTTCAAGTGTATAACTTGTTGTGATATTGAAGTATTTAATTTTTTTTATTAAGTCATGTTCATGCTCACCGGATGTTGCTGTAAAAATAAGTTAGAATATTTACTTATCCCTTATCAGTTTCAAGTGTTTAATCGTAAATTAAATATGCAATTCAAAGCTTTTAATTTGGTTTTCGTTATATATTATATGTTTTATATTAAATTTATTTTGTTCGATTAACAAAATAAATAAATTATGTGAAAGAATATAAATATATTTTGTATCTTTTTTATTTTTAATTTCATTTATTTAATGTTCTGGTTTTCATTATAGGTGGAAAATTTAGGTAGTAGGAAAGAAGTTTACCATTATGATCAATGGTATTTTTCTAATTTTATACATAAATTCTGATTTATTATGTTTAGTTTTAATTTTTGTTTTCCTTTTTTTATAGTAGATGGCATTACATTATCGGTTTCTATTCATCAGATAATGTGTAGAAAAATAGATGTAGTAGAGGTCATGATATGGATGTATATTAGGAATTAGTTAATATAGATATATTTTATATTTATATATTGATGGAAGTGGTATTATTTTATAGGTATATGGGTTGACTAAATCAGTTTATGATGACTTTGGATGTTTGTATATATAACTATGGATTTATGATGTATATATGACAAGTTTTGTTATTAAATAATTTAAAAACAGCTGATTTGGCTATGGTTTATAGTAACTATCACTAAATACATTAAATAAATTTTTTTTACCAATGGTTGAAATTATTGGTCACTAAAAAAAAATCCCTAAAACAAGTTCAATGGTGGTTTGTTTCATTTTATTTATATTTCCCACGTATTTTTTGTCTAAAATAACCACTACTAAGGAAACATTAAACTGATGATAAATGTTCCAAAAATGACGCATAAGAAAATCAATACGAAATCAAAAAACCTGCCACAAAATAAGTAGTGATTGTGAACTTCACTACGGTTTTATTTACTACCACTATACTATTAGGTGTCCATTTAAGCTTCAACTGGCCTATAAAAAATATTTTATAATTGACTTTTTATAGTGAATCGTGAATAACATAGATTAACCCCAAGGTTTCATAAAATAAGGTGTTGTAATTTAGACATCCCATAAATATTCTTTCATTATTATGTGGTTTTCCACAATGATTATTTTTTATCACTCTATGATTATTAGTTTAATTCAATGAATGAAACTTGAAGGAATTATTTAAATGATGAATTTGATGAATAATGTAATTATTTTCATCCTAAGAAATTGAATGTTATGGGATCTGGAATGTAGAATCTTGTTTCTACACTCACACAAATTTCTCAATATATGAATCATGCTAAGTTTTCAAATGATCAGATTAGGGGGAAACATAATGTTGAATATTTTATAAAGAAAAATTTACCATATTTTAGTGGATCTTCTAATTTGATAGTTTATATGTGATTGATCAACACCATTGAGGAAATATTTTTTTTTCTTCAACGATTATTACATGAAAATGTTCCACTACCTATTTATCATATGGTAAGAAAAACCAGATCGATGGTGGAATGTTATGAACAATAAATGGATAGTGTAATAAATTGAATTAATGGAATGTTATGAGTTTAAGGGGATATTACTCAATAGGTACTTCCCCCATATTCTACATAAAAATATGGAGAAGTAATTTCTCGAGTTGAATAAAAAGATAACAAATTCATGGGTGCCTAAAAGGAAAATTTTATAAGTCTTGAAAGGTACGATTCTAGTTTCATTACCATTCCTAAAAGTTAAATTGATCAATTATTTAGTGGCATAACACTAGGTCCCTAAATTGAACTAGCATAATGATACTTTAGTACCTACTGAGAATTTTTTTGATGTTATCTTAGGGTGATGATAAATATTTGTGTTTCCCATCAATCTCATGGTTTTTATAATAAGAGAAAATATGGAATTCAAATATAATTATGAAAACCATGGAAAAAATGAGAAGCACTTTCCTTTATTCTCTATGTCTAGAAGGAAACATGGGGGAAATTATTTTATTAATACTAGTAAATCATTCTTTTTTTGAAAAGAATTTTAATGGTAAATCAAATGCCGAATTGATGAGAATATGTTAGAACATGATTTGATTAGTTAAAATGCTACAAAAAATGCACCACTAATGATCCAATTATACAAATAAATATCATATGGGAATTATTCCAATTGGTACAGAAATTGGAACGTTTTTTTCTGATCATCTTCAAAAACCTATTAATACTAAAAGAAAAGAGAAGTATCATGCGATCACATCTATTGAATTGGGTGATGATAATGATGTGGTGAAAGGTAGACTTATCATCCACTCAAGAACAAATAATGCCTTATTTTGATTCTAAATCCACCTACTCTTTTATTTAAAAAGAATTTTCAAAGGGTATCAGTGTATCACATAAAAAATTTGATATTGATTTATCTACAAAAACTCATAATGGAACAATTTTCACATATGAATTTTATATTTCTTCTCTGAATAATGTTTTTATAAAATAGATTCCTACGAATCATGTGATTCTTCCTTTAGTTAAATTCAATTTGATTCCTAGAATGGATTAGATTTTTTATATGGAAGCCATATTAATTTTCTAATAAAGGCATTAATATTTCAATTTTCTTAATGAACCTATAATTATTTATCAATGCAATGATGAATATGAACTTATTATGGAAATTTCATCCATTTAGGGGGTCTTAATTCCTATACATGAAGTTAATATACCACATATGGTTGGGGAGAAACTCAAGATTAAGGATAAACATTTTATATGAGAGTTTTTTAATGTATTTCTTGATCAATTTTCACATATTCTAACAAATCATGAATTTAATACTTCAATAAATCCCATACCTAGTGTTATGCCCATTTTGAAGACTCTTTATAGAATATACCTAATTGAGATACATTAATTGAATAAGAAACTCTATGATAGTCTTGATATTTGATTTATATTCCCTTGTGTGTCATCGTGGGGTGATCATATTGTATTTATTAATAAGTAAAATGGGTCAATGACTCTATGCATTTATTATTGGGATCTTGAAAAAATTCCAATCAAGAAAATTTATCCTCTTCCCTGTATTGATGCCATGTTTAATTAACAATACATAGCTCAATAATTTTACATGATTTTCCTTTATTCTAAATATAATAAATTGATTATAAAGAAGGGGAAAATACCAAAAAATAATTTTATACAAGTTATAAACACTATGAATTTTTATTCATTCATTTTGGTATTACTAATTCCCCTGCTATATTCATTGAATTAATGAATAGAATGTTTATAGAATCTTTTGATTAATATTTGTTAGTTTTTAAAAATGATATTATTGTAAATTCAAAAATAATGTAAGATTATAAATATCACTTGAGGATTGTCCTAAAGACATTAAAGAAGGATAATATTTATGAAAAATTTACCCAATGTGAATTTTGGCTTCAAAAAGTTTCATTTTTAGGGCATATAATCTCATGTGAGGGTATACCAGTTGATCCTGAAAATAAAAATGTTACTCAGAAAAGTTTTAGACTAACCACAGTGATAGAAATCAATTATTTTGTTAAATTTAAATAATATTATTGAAGTTTTGTGAAAGAGTTTTCAAATTTTTTTAATACAATCAGCATATTTACATAGAATGGATTTATGTTCATATAGATAGAGGAATTTGAAAATAATTTCAAGGAGATAAAAATAAGGTTGGTCGATGAATCTATGATCACACTACGTTTTAGTGAATAAAGTTTTCTAATCTATAGTTATACATCAAATAAGGGACAATGATGTATTCTCATTAAAAATGATATAGTGATAGTTTATTCCTCATTCCAATTTACCTTCCAAAAGAAAAATATTCTCAATCATTATTTGGAGGTAACTGAGGTAGTTTTTGAATTGAATATATGGAGGAATTATCTCTATATTGAATTTTGTGACATATATAATGATTAAAAAAAATTTAAATTGTATTTTCACTGAAAAAGAGGTGATATAAAAAGGTGTGTTTATAAATTCTTGGTTTTTAAATAGGTTAAAGATGAGAGATAAAAGTCTAATGGCATTTTTTACCCATTATCTATACCTAATAGAAATGGGAAAACATGACCTTGGATTTTTTTCATCAGTATATGAGAAACAATTAAATTCTATAATTCTCTATGCGTTATAGTCAATCACATTACAAAGTTAAAATACATCAGTAATATCAAAAAAAAATTCTCTATTGATTAGATTTCTATAATATATATTAAGGAAATTTTTTATATTTTATATATTAATAATATCATCTGATTGGGACCAGAGGTCTACCTCAATGTTTTTGTGAGGTCCTTAGTAAGCTCTGGATTCTGAGTTATATTTCACCACATATTACGTTCCTTAGATTAATGTTCAGTTTTAAAAGGATATTCAAACACTATAATATATGTTGAGTTATTTCTTTATGTATTTCAATGGTGTTAGGGATCAAGACCTTCCTTTAGTATAATTTTATTATAAAAATTTCTTTCACTCTGTCATTTATATGGAACCCTTTAAAACCCTCAATGGTAAGAAGCATATAAATCCAGCATGTTAGAATGAATTTGGAGAAATAAAGCTATTAGGTTCTGATCCAGTTGAGGATTTTGTATAGAATTGTTTATCTATTCAATAGTATCTAAGAGCATCTCAGGGTCAAAAAAAGTTAACGAAACTTTCACCCAAAATAACTATAGTTTGAAATAAGTGACAATGTATTCATACAAATATCACCTTGGTAAAGAGTGGTGATATTTGGATAAAAATTAATGCTAAGAACTCAGTATATCAATCACTTTTAAATTCATGATCAAATTGGGATGGTATTTATAAATTTTCTAATCTGCTAAATCTCTCTTGACTTTATGATGTTTTCGATGTATCTCTCTAGAAGATGTACATACATGATCCTTCATATGTACTAAATTCCATATTCATACCATAAGGTAAAGATCTTTCTTCTGAAAAACAAAATATCTATATTAGGGATATTAGAGATAAAGTCCAATGAAATAAGGCCACTCACTTAGATAATGGGTTTTTGTGAAATGACCAATTTGAGGAACCTAAATGGGAACATGAGGATGTGATGAGGTGGGTTTATCATCATTTATTTGTATATGAGCTAAAATTTCATGGAAAAAATATTTTAAGGGCGTATAAAATAACACCCCATGATTTTCATGAAAAGTTTCCCTTTAAATAATTCATTTTTATCAATAGCTTGTGTTTCACACAACAATGAGTTTAAACAAATTGTGTAACATTACTAAAATATTATGTGTCCATTATTTCATAGCCATTATATTGGAATGTATGAATAGTAGTAACTGAATTATGAATAATATATGGCCTATACATATAAAATTCATGATTAAAATTAAAAAAAATAATTACTTTAAAATAAAAGTAATGTTTTTTTAACAAAATTGTTTTATGCATACAATAAATTTTATATCAATATATTAAATTAATACCTATTGGTGAATAATTTAAATAAAATATATATATTATTTAATTGATGAAATTTTTTTATAGATTCATTAAATATTTTTCTCCTCATAATAAAATAATAAATATAGTTTTCTGCTTAAAAAATTATTTTTCTAAAAAATCTGTTTTTGTCACATTTTGAGCTTTTTAAAATTTAATTTCTACCATTTATAAATATTTTATCAGATAAAATTATTTACATATTATGAATCATGATGGTGAATTCTTTTAAAAATCCCTTTTTACTTTTGTTCAATATTAATAGTATCCTTATTAAGTTCTGTTACCATAGTAAAGTGTAAATTGGGTAATTAAAGTTGAAAATAAAATGTTAAGGATTATAAAATGACACCAACATTTGCCTTAATTTTATTAGATAAGTTTAATTCATACATATCTAATAAAAATTTAGTCATATGACATTTTATGGCCATTTTAATGATATTATGACCTTCATAATATTTTATTTTCAAAAAAGTCAAACATGTCACACTCCTATTTTTAATAAATAAAACATTTTTAATATCTGATAATCCAAAGAATGTGTTTGACTATAAATATTATTTTTAAATATAAAATATTAAACTTCATCATGGTAATTTATATTTAATTTTTAGTGAATAAATAATTAGTTTAAATCTTTTCACAATACTGATGCATGAATTAATTTAATTAAAATAAATGATATTAAAAATATTAAAATTGACCTAATTTATGAAATTTATGGTTATAAAAAAAATTCCTAGATGACCATGAAATTATTATGATATAATAAAATATTTGGTTCAAATTTTATTCTTTGCCTTGAATTTTTTTAAGTCAAAGTTATGAATAGTATCAAAATTAACAATAATAATATTTTATAGGATTAATATTTAAAAAATTATTTAAAAAATAAACATATTAAATAAGAAAAATAGGATAACATATTGTATAAAATTTCATCCCTTGGGAATTTACATTCAATTTGGATGAATTTGGATCTAGAATATTCTTATTATTTTTTAATCCTTCAAGAAATTACCAAAGTTCCTCTTGCCTCAATTAAAAAAGGGAACGTCCACATTCACATTATTTCACTAATTTGTGTCTTATAGATCTACCATAATCTTAATAATTCACGTCTCCACTTCCATATTAACATTATAGAGGTGTTTGTCCTAAAAATAGTTTAACTCAATAGACCTTAAGAATAGATTTAAAGGAGTTCGTTACAAGAAGATCAAGATTGAATATAAAATTGGAACAGAAAGACTTGATGTAAGGTTTTATTTAAAAATATCTTCCATATTTGGGATCATTTATATTTATTTATCTTCTAGTAAATAGTTATGATCTATGTCCGTGTTTTATAAAAAAACTCAAATATGTGTTTACTATTCTACTATAATTTTATCAATTCATTTTAACCCATGATTGACATTTATAAAAATGTTTTGAGATAAATATTTTTAAAATTTTCTAAATAAGTTTCATTTTTACTTTTCAAGAAAAAATATTGAAGTAATTTTTGTTTTAAATTTACATCATGAGTCGATTTTCTTATTTTCATGACAAATTAATTATTTGAAATTTAAATTACATGTTTATAGGATTATTTTCAATGAAATCATTTTCAATTAAAAGTGGGTATTTTTTTAAAGAGAGTTGATTTTAAAATGAAAAAATATATTTTTCTTAAAAATTATTCCAAGTTATATTTCAAAATCATTATTACCATCCAATATAAAATCCTTAAACGTAAAATATCCTTTACTATCGATGAGATCTTTGTGTGACTTCCATATTTTCCATGGGTTATACTATGATGAAATGTTTCTGAAATCCATTTATTTTCATGGATTCTAATATGATGAATTATTTATGATCATATTTCTCACATAACTATGATTTTAATTTTGTGATGGTTAAGACCTATATATACCTCCAATTCATTGGGTGATGATCGATATATATTGAGATAAAAATGACTGGAATGGGGAGGTAACCAAGTTTAGTAAGGGATATTGTCTACTATGATAGTCTTGGGAGTGATCCTTTCCCACTAGGATGGTTTGGTGAGTAAGCCCCTCCCACATTGATAGTTTGGTAAACAATACTTGACTATTAATGAAATGATTTTATATTATTTTGTGTTTTCAACTATTTTATGTCTTATGCCAATCTTATTCTCCCATGGATCCTACTCATTTATGATTCATGTCTTATAAACTACCAGGATGTATTCCATGAATCAAGATAATAATTTTTGATATAAAGACTATAATTTTAAAATTATATTCCATTATTCTCATGTTATGGTGGATAGCTTCATTTTTTACTTTTACTGAGCATCTAATCTCACCCTTTTCTTAATTTTTCTTTCCCTGGGACATGAATCAAGGTATTAAGTATGGTACATAAAAGGGTTCTAGTTTTGAAGAAATAAGTGGGAGAAATTTTTGATATTTTAAAAATAGTTTTCCTTATTTCTTATGGCACTATAACAAAATGATCGTCATGTAGGTTTTTGTGTAATGTGATGAATATTCATATAAAAATATGTAATATCTATGTATGAAAATCTGGGGTCACTATAACATTTCTTCTGCCCATGTTCTCTATCAAATTCTATCAGTCCTTGAGAGTTAGGTTTTTTATCCATGTACATCTTTCCACTACCCACTGATGTTATCTTATCTAGAAACCCTATTTTTTTGTGACCTCCACACTTCACTTTCCCACTTTTTAATGCTATTTTTTATTAACACTTCTTAATATGTGAATTTTTAACAAAAAAATAAAATATAAAACCATTAAATATCGAGGAAATGTTAAAATTGTGAGGACACAATTTATGAGAGAGAAGGATAATGTAAAATCCAAACATTTTGAAAAATATTTCTCTTTAAAAAAATTTATTTATTTAATATCTTGTATTACACCCAACATTGGGTTTAAGCGAACATTGATACACTATTAAAATATTATTATTTGATATGATAGTTTTAACACAAATATTAAATTAGAAGGTTTAAATATGATAAAACTATTTTACTAAATATTTATAAATTATCAACTGTATATAAATATATATATTTATAAATTTTCATTAAATAATCACACAATTTTTATTAATGTTTTCTTATGCTAAAAAATAGCACTTCCTTTAAATATATGATTTTTTTTATTCTTGGGAGAACATATTATAATCATTTTCTCTAAATTGTTAAAAATTTGTTTAATTACACTAATTTTTTTTAAATCATCATATGAAAATTATCTTTGGGTGAGATTTTTGGATTTTTGTTTGAAAAAATTGATCTTTCAGTGAATAATGAAAAATATTAAATTATATTTTTCTTTAAAAAATTTAACAGGTATCACTTTTTTCAAAAATCATAGTAAATTTAGTTATATTATATTATTATTAATCCAATTATGTTATTCATAATAAATTTTTTCAATTATAATTTTTATAAAAAAATTGTACATAAACATTATTTTTCTCTAAAATTTTGATTTTTATTGCAGATTATGAACTTATAATAAAATTAATTATAGTTATATATAAAAATTATAATTGATTAGGTGAGGTTTATTTTTTGGTTCATCATATCATAATTATCCTAAGATAATATTTTTACATTTTTATGAAGAAGTCAGAATTTTGGTGAGTAGTCCAAAAAATAGTTTTTATGAACTACAATATCTTTTATGATATCACCAAGACATAAAAATAGTATAAAAAATAGAAACTTATGAAATGAATCATTTATTATAAAATAATAAAAATATCATAAAAATTTATGTCTATATATATTATAATTTATTCCATGATAAATATGAAATTCATTTTCAGTGTCGACAAAGAGCATACGCGGTGCTAGAAAATTCATATTTGGCAATCAGAAGATAATATTTTATATTTAATAATACCTTTATTAATTTTTAATTACATAATAAGTTTTATAGATTAATTTTGTGTTTTGAAACTACTTTTTTGAGTTATATAAAAACCGTCTTATTCAAATGTGACTTCAATACTTGTGTATTGCCGAAAAAATCAATATGACATATTAAATAAGTTTTCATGACATATATATTAGTAAAAATGCATATTTCACGAATATAAATGTCTATATCTGGAATAATAGAAATATTTTCATGATGGGAATTCATTTATAATTTTTTATATTAAAAAATACCTTAAATTCTTATATAATGATTAAATAGTAATTATTAAATTAATGAAATATTAAAATTAACTATATTAAAAATATTAAAAGAAATAAGATTTATAATAATTAACTATATAACTGAATTTATTAGATGAATATTATATTTTAGGGAAGTATTGAAATATTTTAATCAAATTTTACATGTTAACTTGATGTTATTAAATTCATAGTAATTAATAGTTCTAAAAATACACATTAATTATACATTTAAAAAATATTTTATTAAATGATATAAAATTAATAAAAACTGTGGACTCATTTATGTGACTTGGAAATAGTGTCTAATATAAACCATGGTCCCTTTACGGTCTATTTTTTGATTTATAATAACTATATTGACCCTTAAAGAATAAGATACCATATTGTCATGGAAAGTTTGAAATGGGTTAACAAAGGGTTAAAACCCAAATATATTGGAAAAAACACAGCAACAAACTTCTAAATTTTTTAATAAATGAATATAATTATACCTTTATCACCATATACTTTAAAATTAGTTATTTAATGGACATATTTCAATGAAATTCACCTATATATATTTTAAACGAAAGAAACTAACAAAATGTCACGCTCTTTGTTTTCAATATATATCATGTGTTCAAATAAGGGAATTTAATTATGAAATAATTTAAATAGTAATTGTGTTTATAATGAAATTTTTTAGTATATAAATTTATGACTAATTTTATTATTTATTTAATTACCCTAAATGATTATACAATGCTGATGCAATATTTATCATTTAATAAAACAAGTATAATAAATGGTATTGAAATATTAAAACATAAAAAAATTGGATGGGTTAATATATTAAATATATTATATCAGTTCATATAACATATTATTATTGTGTTAAATTATTGTATAATAACTTAATTTTTTTTATTAATGACTTTTAAGTCATATTACATGAATAAGGTTAAATTGATAATAATGATATCTCATTATAATACAATTTTATAAATGTGATTAATATTAAAATAGGAAATATAGACTAATTTATAGTTCAATATTTAATCCCTTGACTATTTATATTCTCTTTGGAACAATTTGAATTCATAATTAATTTATTATAATTTATTCTTTTCTGAAATTGTTAGTGTCCCTAACCTAAATTGAAAAAATTAACCTCCTCTCCCACTTATTGGTACCACATTTACCCATCTATATTGACCAAAATATAAAAAATTAAATTAATAAATTCCCTGTACACATTATGGAGCTTCTAGTTTTCCCAAAAGACCAACCCTAGACCCCATTAGAGGATATCTAAAGGAATCCTTTCAAAGAAGATGTTATAATATTAACCGATCTATTTATTTTATACTCTATTATACCTACTAAAAATATATGGTATGTATCATAAAATAATTAATTTTATATTCTAAATTTGAAAAAAAAATTATTATAAATATTAAAACACCATTATACACCCTTTTTCCCATCAAATGATAAGTGAAAGTATAACTCGTGCGTATATTCGACTTACAGTCCCCACATAGAGATACAATTCATTTTTCATCTCCATATTTTATGGATGACTATTATCATGGGTTTAATATTTATATATGATAATTATAAAATAACTACACTTATATAATTTCAATATAACATATACCTTATTACCATTCGAAATGTTGGAAAACAGTAACATCGTTCATGCGTACATGTGGATGACCACCTCCATGAAGAGATGTGATTCATTTTTCTTTTCAATTTTACGTGGTTGGTATTATGTACAGATTTAATGAATTTATATAACATATATAAAAATATAATGATTCTTTAAATTTTAATTATTATATACCTTTTTTTCATTCCATCCATCAAAAAATGAAAACAACACTTATCCATACATACGTTCGACCATCTCCATTAACGGTGTAATTCATTTTTCTATATATAATTTTTAAAAAGACTCTAAATATGTGTATATAAAAATATATGATATATATATATCATTATTTAATTTCTAGTAGTGATAGAACCAAGATAAATGTTTGAGGATCTGGTCTACAATACTAAAATACTCATGATAAATAAAACAATTGAAAAAATAAAATAATAATTTTAATAAGGAATTATGGACAAAGGGGGTGTTCAAATGTTATAAGGGGATGATATATGATATTATACATATAAATATGAATATGATATAAAATTTTAATAAATTTAAATTTATTATTCAGGAGGATAGTGTGTTTTCAAAGCTAGTAAAACAAAAGGTAAGGATTTATTTCACATTCTCATTAATATTTGGGATTATTTATATTTAAGACTTTGTTGGGGGTATTTTCCTTATTTATAAATTCTTTCTAAAAAAATCAAAAAATTTATTTCCAATAATCAATTCTTTTTTAATTTCATTTTTACGACTATTTTTATTTTTTACAAAATGGGTTAAATTTAATATTTTTTTCATTTTTTAAATGAGGCACACTGTGAACCTTTTGAAAAAAGTATAGAAGAGATGTTTTTTATCTTATAAAAAATTAAAGGACATTCCTAAAATCATGAATATATTTATATTTGAATATTTATAATTTCATAAGGTTATTTTCTAATAAAATTTGTTCCTTTTGAATTGTGTAGATTTTAAAAAAAATTGAAATGGAAATGATATTTTCCACAAGAATTATTCCAATTGGTCATTAAAAATAAACTTCCATAAATGATAACAATATTTGATGTTACTTATGATTTACTTGCGATATGATCCAAATATATCTTCAGTATTATTTTTTTAAGGTTTATATTTTTTAAGAAAATATGTAATTTTTTTAAACTCATTTCTTTTATAAGGGTTATGTTATGATGAAATGATTGTTAAACCCATTTTCTTTCAATTTTTTATGTTACAATGAAATTTTTTTACCCATTTATTTTCATGGGTTATGTTAAGATTAATTATTTTTTATCATGTGAAACACATATATGTGATTCTAATTAAGAGATAGGTTGGACCTATATCTCCATCTAATGCATGGGGTAAAGATTTATATCTCATAAGATAAATAGGACTATAATGTAGAGTGATCCTAGATAAATAAGGTATTATATCCACTACAATATCCTTAAGACTGAAATTTAACTAGTACGATGGTTTGGGGAGTGATCCCATTCAATTATCATAGCCTTTTCAATGAGCCTTTACAACTAAGGAAATGATTTTCTATGTTTATTTGCATATCATAATTTCATGCCCTATTTTTATATTATGATCTCATTTTTCATGTTTTTTTATTAATTTATGATTCATATCTAATTTACCACCAATATTTGTTAAATGAATTAATATTATGTTATTCGATATGTAGTGTATAATTTTCAAATGTTAAGATCATGTTATTATACCCTTATTCCAATTTAATGGTTATATGATAATTGATATATCCCTTATTTACCCTTACTAAGCATCTAAGATCAACTTTTTCGTATGTTTCCTTTCCCAGAGTAATGAATATTGGTATTAAGATATGTATATATAATAATGGTGCTATTTGCGAAGATATAGTTTGAAGATGATGTTGATATTTTATAACCGAGTTGTTTTAGCTTCCATTTTTACAATGATTCTAGATCTAAATGATCTCTATATTGTTCAAAATTTAATTTAATGAATATTCTTATATTAAGATATAATTTCTAGGTTCAAAAAATATGGGTCACTATAATAAAATCTAATTGTATAAAATGGGTTAATAAATACAAAAAAATCATAATTTAACAACTAGAAAATCCAATTGATCATCTTTACCATTAGGAATCATAGTTAGCAGAACAAAAAAAATAATTTGAAAAACAATATCATGAATGGAATAAGAATTTTTAAAAAATATAAAATAAAATAAATAAATGATAATTGTGATTGGAGAATTTGGAATAAACAAAATTTATCAAATTTAATAGGGGTAATAGGGATACTGTTTTACAATTATAAAACTGTATATAGTCGTTGGTTATAATAAAAGTAAACAATTTACATGTTTATATTTATTGGTATGTAATTGATATAAATAATTTTTATTTGGATATTAAAAATATAAATTTTCATTATAAATTATTTATTAACAAAATTGTATTGTATAATAAAATGATATTTATTATATTGTCAAAAAAAATTCATTCTAATGTGATTATGTTTTAAAATGAAGTTTTATTAAAAATGATAAATATATTAACTAAAAGGATTAAAAAAATTAAACGCATGATTAATAAGATAAAAATATATCATCCAATTATTAATTAATTAATTATAATGAAAATAAAGTTATTGAATCCTGGTGAATGAATTAATATATATTAAAAAATAGATATTGAATGTTTTAATCTACATTATAAAATCATCAAATCAATTTTTTTGAAATTTAATTAATTTTTTGTATTTATAAAAAAATTATTTACATTTATAAAATAAATACTAATTTGAAAGGAATGATAAAAAATCATTTAATGTTAAACAAGTGACATTTATGTATTTTTTTAGTTTTTATGATATTTTATTTAATGAAAAATAAATCATTGTTTCAGTATGATTATAATTGAATTGATTTTTTATTTATATAATAAAAAATACTAGAAATAATTTAATAATTAGTGATTGATATGAAATAAGAATACTAACACTTAATGTTAAAAAATTATTTTCTATTAAAAACTATTTTAAAATATATATTCTTTTTAAAAATTAATTTATCATATTTAGAAATTGAATTTCACTAAATGGAATATAATTTTTAAATCATAATATCCAAAATTATGTAAGTGGTTCCATATTTGATTTTTGAAAAAAACATTTGTGGATAATAATTAAATCGTGTAAAAGATAGTAAAATGGTCAACTGTCAAGACAAGAATTTGGAATAATTAGTCTAGTATTTATATATTAAATAATTAATTTTATTCATGGGATACAATCCTAAAATTTCAACCATCCATTCATCAGCTGACTCCCATTTTATTTCATATTTAATATTCACCTCACTTCTATTTATAAAAAAATATCCCTTATTTTCATCTATAAAGTACCCCTTATCCACCCTCTCCAAAGAAACAATAATAGATCTTTTTTCTCCTGAATAACTTTACAAAAACCCTATCAGATAGTATATTATCATTTTGGGAATCTTATATTCAAAAAAAAACATGCGTAAGTCCATATTTCAGTAGGAGTTCATTGTAAGAAGGAGTCATTCAATCAAAGTATGTAACATTTTATTCTTCATATATTTTACAAATATTAACATATCAAATACTATAAAATCTCATAAACAATAGTGATGATTTGATACTATAAACCTTAATATTATTTAAAAAAATTACAACTTTAAAAATTCAAAATATTACCTATTCATTCATTATAATATGTTCTTATGTGTATATGTTTTACCAATTACAACATTGATGGTATAACATACTTATCATGATTTTTTATGAAATATTAAATTGCAGTAATAATTGATAATAATAACGAAATAACCTTACGTTTTCAATTTTGTAATGGTAATATTTATTTTTTTATTTGTTTATTAAAAAATCAATTCTTTTTATTGATTTGTTATTAACAAAAGTTGAAATATTGAGTCATTCATTATCAACAGCCATTTTAAAATTATTGAAATAATATAAGTAATTTATAAATATATAAACTATATATATAAATAACCTGATTCAAAAATTTGTATGTCATTCATGCATTAGTAAGGAAAATGAACCAAAACCCCCATATTGATGAAAGTACGAAAAAATGGAAAATTTTAATCTCAAAATTCTAATTTAACATTTAACATCTAATAATTGGTTGATAATAAATTATAAATGAATATTATTAAGTAAAATAATTATAAATAAAGTCATAATATAAATAAATAATAATCCAAAATTCATTATAAAGTGGTTTAGAGTGCATCTGACTACAAAATAATGAAAATAAGTTTTTCATTGTCTCAAACTCTTTTTAGGAGACATATTTAATATTTTACACAAATATATATTTGAAATGGTGTACATACATCCCTATTATCAAATTTTTCAATAAAATATTTTTTATTAAAGTTATTTATACGTCTATTTCCTGATCTATATTCCATTTTATTTTTATTAAAATATAATCAATGTCATAATGGTTTTTCATGTCCCAATATTCTCCCATATAGTCATAATATTTACTAATTTACCATGTTCTTATGTGTTTTCCATATTCATAGAATTATCCATATCATGTGTTATTTATTCTATTATTGTAGATGGTTACATTTTCATATAAATCTTATTTTCCTTGATTGATTTATTTTTTTATAAAAATAAATTGTTATTATGATTCTCTACCTCAATATTTTCTATTTCTCCTCTACGTATAAATTAATCCTAATAAAAATATTTTTATTTCATATTTTAAATTTTAAACATTATTCACTTATATATATTTTAATTTAACCTATAAATATATTTAAAAATTAAACTTTTAACATTTTTATATATGTGGGTTTCTTTAAACTATTCAAAAATTATTTTTTATAATTTATCTACCATTTTCCTCCCTTTATTTTCATGGTTATTTTTATGTTGTATATTTTCTTATTTTTTTATTTTATCTTTACATAATATAAAAGGGATTTATTTCTTTAGTCATGTAAAATTTAAAAACATCCTCTATATTAATTTTTAATCTATGCCAACACTCATTTAGGATTTATCCCTCAAAAAATTTAATGAAATATTTTGAATAATTGCACCTTTTTTTCAAGCATCTCCTCTAGAGAAAATGAAATTTATTATTTAATATGTAGTTCAATTTTTATTCTTAGTTTCTTGGGATGTACCTTGGGGCAATGATGTAAATTTAACCTAGAATTCATCTTTAAAAAAATTCATGGGTATTATTGATCTAAATGTATTGTGTTTACCATTAGGATGAATCTTAGTGAATTTCTTATCACATTTAATTTTATGTATTCATTAGTGTTTATTAATTAAATATATTGTTATCCAACGAACACAGATGGTGATAACTTAGAAATATAGGGTTCTATTTTTTAATCCTTTGGATTATTCCTATAAATTGTCTTTGTTCATAATTGAGTCGATTTCATTGTTTGATCCCCACTGAGGATTAGAAATTGAATATTAAGAATAATATATTATATTTATATCATGTGAAAATGTTTTTAATAAATAAATAATTCCTAAATATGGATAATGATATGAAAATACATTGATTGTGTTTTCTTCTATAATGGGAGTTTTATCCTAGGGTGGTTTTATTTGGGTTTTCACCATAGACCTATGATGGGCAGTCACAACTGTCATTCGTTTTCTAATTTTTTATTTAATTTAACTTTGGTTCATATAAAACCGATAATTCCCATATAAATTTTCATTTAGTAATTATTCTTAAGATTATCCACACAAATATTCAATATAAATCCAAGATTAAGAGAGGTAAGATGATCCTTTGATGATTGGAATGATTTATCATCAGAATACAGTCCTGGTCATGATAAAATAGATGATTAGATCACACAATTATTATAAACATAACATTTTCATTAGTGACTATTTAATGATATGTTCATTCTATAACTAGGTATAGATCTATTTTTTTAATTTTTTCTATGTGATTCATATCATGAGATCTTTTTTATAAATTTCTTTCTAAAATAACATGTTCTGTAATTTTTATGAATTTTTATTTATTCCAGAGATTTCTGATTTTTTTCCTTTTTTATGTTCTATAAATTCTTCCTCCAATGATTGTTGGATGGTCTTTTTAAAAACCACTATTAATTTCAGTCTATGTATCTCTCTTTATTTTCCTACCCCATTTTTCTTATGTTCATCACCCACTATTACTCTGACTTTAGTTTAAATGAATCTTGGATTGGATTACCATGTGATCAAGATCTAGAAACACGAGGGATTAGTGTGTGTTTGATATTGAATATTGAGGTATGTTGTAAGAACATTAGGTAATGATGGATCAATAGAGTGTGAAACCAAGCATTATAATGGGGGGGTAGCATCGTCAATAGTAATCGGGGTTGGGTGTGAACACACATAAAAATCATTTTCCAATAGGCAATGTTAATAAAACATTAATTAGAGTATTAAAATTGATAAATGCATATTTTAAAACTATTTTGGATTCGATCAAAGTCAATAATAATGGAAATGGATGATTTTAGGCGTTCTATAAATTTTTCACTTGCAGACACATTCACATAATATGTTATCCAGATCAATATTCCATGTATCACCTATGTAGTAGCCGTTATAGTTTTGAAGGATTAAAAGATGAAATAATGCCAGACATTGGTATATATTGTAAATTTTTCACTTGAAGACACATTCGCATAAATGGGTCTTCATTTCATTCACCATTCCTAGGACATGTCATATTCATCGACCCATACACAACATGATCTATGACGGTACGCTACAATTACTCCATCGATCCCACATATTGTGTACACTATCACATATTTTGTGTATATAGACTCATAAAAACCATGTATAAGTCTAGTATATAAAGAGACTATTTATATTTGGCTACACTATATGTACTTTATTGTATATTCCATTTACATTTCCATCCTTAGTGAATTTTTATATCCCATTAATGAAGACTTGAAATAAGTAACTCGGGTAGTCCATCCTAATTTTTTCCAATATAAAATTTTATGTTTAACTCATTGTAAAAATATAATAGATATGAGGTGATATGTGTGGTAGATTATACATAATTTTATAGTCTTAATGATAAGGTTTGTGTCTGGTGATCAAAGTATTCATAGGTATTTTACTCCCCTATAATCATATTTTTGATAGGGTGTGTGTACCCCACATCACAGAACTTTTTCTATACTCCTCCACATACTCAGGGAATGGGTCCTCTATTTGTGGATGTTGGAACAACCTAATTTTTGATCATGGAGAGGTATGAGTACTCTATTGGGGTTGGTATATCCCTTAATCGATACTTAACCATTGCTAAGGCGTAGGTCACCACACACAAAATAGAGATCAATACTCCACCTTATACATAGGGTGTGGGTATTCTACCCTTGTAATTATGTACTCCCTCATTTGATGTGCACCACTAAATGAGATTTGGGTCTTCAATTATGGTTTTTATGAGGTGAGAATGGTTTTCTCATAACTAACTGGTTCTAATTCTAGGGATTTTTAATCCCTTTAATGAAACATATTCTTAGACATGTTTTCGCTTCCCCTATGGGTTTTTAGATCAAGGAAATGGTACTGCTTGATATTAAGGTAAACCACTCCCACTATAATTATCCATACTTAAACAAGAAGATGGTCCACCTTGATAGATTCTAGATGTTTTTTAGAATAAAAGTGGAGCTAGTCAGATACTTAATGATTTTTTACTCCACATGCATATTACTTCATCACATTAGATATGTGACATATATATGGGCTGACATCATTGTTTTTTGGATTTAGGTACTCAAATCATGTATATTTTTTATGAGATATAATTCTACTTGGATTTTAAAGGATATGTCCATGAAATATCTATGTACTTAAGATTTATTATAGTTAATAATATCATGATATTTCATTTTCTTCAACTTTTTTATCCTCTCCTACAAATATTTTTGGGCTAAACTGTTTCTTAATATTAAAATTTTGGTTTTGGGTGTCCAACTGAGTGTATTTATACTCACGTCTATAGTGATGTGTAGTTATTGTGTCTGGATTGAAGATAAATCATAGGGATTCATGGTATTACATGATGGATCATGATTTTTCCAAAAGTTAGTGGTGACCATTTCAGCTGGAGATTGATTCAAGAGTACATTTATCAAGGAGGGTCCTTCTAGGGTCTTGTATTTGTCATGTATAGAGGCCCATGAGATGTATAGTTCCAACTACCTTTTATTATTTGGTGATTTAATTTTATTATATGTCTCATTCATTCATTTTATACGGTTATTCGGTTTATATATATTATTTGTGTTACTTATTATATTTTTATTTAATATATGTGTTTGTTATGAGTTTATAATTCTTATAGAGTACCATATTTTATGGTATGAATCATTAGTGTTTTCCACTAGTCCCTAACCTATTAGAGGTAGGTATGAGGTGGCATAAGAAACATACCACCTTCCCAATCATCGACCTAGTGGTTTAGGTCATATTAGAGTGGTATCATATTTTTTGATTTGTAAGGAATGAATTTGTAGTTTTTCATTATAAGGAATTTTATAAGAATTTAGGGATGTGGTATTAAGGTGGTCATAGGGTTGTCAATAGATATGTAAGGATAGTTTAGGTGTGGAAGGTGAAAAATCCTTCCACTAGGAATTCTATAATCTTTTAGTTGAGTCATATCTTTAATACATAGTTTATAAGCTATAAGTAGAGTAGTTATATATGACATATAATTATAAATTATAATATTTAACTTCCTTTTTGTGTCTTCTCATCAAGATATTATATGATACTTATGGGTTTGACCTGTAAAATTAAGGGTGATAACAAGATATATTCATATTTTTACTGAGGTAGGATTGTAGTGGGCCCTTGTCTATAGACAAATATATCACTATCGATTAATGAGTGATGAGGGGTTGTTCTTGAGAATTATTTGAGAAATATTATTTCATAATGATTTTTTTTTTCACTTTCTCTCTACTTTTTTCTTAATTTATACTTTTTAATATAGTTTATGCTATATCTAGATATGTTATAAGACATTACTCATAGGTTTGGAATTTTTTATGTGTTCTGATGATTGATTCCTCATTGGTTTATTAGGTGGTCCTGATCCTTGGGAAATATTGGTTCAATTAGATTGTATGGCTCTAATTTCCCTATTTTTATATCCCTAAATGATCATATAATGATTCTAATATTGAGTTCCATGATGAGAATAGTAAATAATTAGATTAATTTGTTTCTCAAACTCTTTCTGTGACAGTTATACAATGCAAGAGTTTTAGCCCTTGTTCTACATAGTTTTTTATCAAATGTTTTTTCCCTCTCCACCAAAACATGACCATATATGAGTATGAATTGATCCTCAAAATCTATGAAATGTGTCCTTGTGACATATTTCATCATTGAATAATTTAATCTATGTGGTTATAGTGGGGAGTATAGATAAATAAACTTCAATTTTGTGTTGTTACTTTATGAAATAGCACTTATATCGGTGTCCCAAAAGTGATATTACATATGTTTTATAGGTGATATTATCCAATGTTACAATTTCTATTCCTTATACAAATGGTTTATTTTTATGATGTAATTATATAAATGAAAACCATTTCTTTTCTATCGGTTATTTTGTTATTGAAAGATGTTTATGAAACCCATTTAATTACATGGGTTCTGATATGATAAATTATTTACGATCTTGTGGGAAAATATGTATGATTTAATTATGTGATTTTTGGGACTTATATCTCCCTCCAACACATTGGGTAAAGATTTATATCTCGGGATATATACATAAATGACCTTGTCTGCTAAGATGGTCTTTAGAGTCAAACTTGAAAACTAATATGGTTATGTGAGTAAACCATGAATACTAATATGGATATGGGAGTGAAAAATCACTTCCAATATAGTATATGTGGAGTGATCCAATACTACTAATATGTGCTTGTAAGTGATGCCTTGACTACTATAGAAATCATTTTTATTCCTATTTTATTATTTTATGGATTATGTTCTTTATTTTCTTATAATTTTTGACTTATGAACTTACAATATTTATTCCTGGACTCATGTATATGATATTTTTATATGCATGGTATGACCTTAAAATATTATGATCATATTCTCATTCCCTTAAGTTATTATTATTCTGACACATCTTCCTTGTTTACCCTTACTGAGCATCTAAGATCACCATTTTCTTATGTTTCCTTTCCCTATTTTATAAGGAATGTTTTTATGTCAGATTACTAAAGGGAATGATCTTTATGGGAAACATTTAAGATATTCCATAGGACTAGAGGTTTGTGTTACATGTTTCCAATGGCACTAATATAATATGTTCTTGGGGCATGTGATTGTGTAATGTATGAAATGTTCCACAAAAATCACATAATGGTAATTTATGAAAATGCTGGGTATCTATACAAAGTTACCAATATCATTTATCTAAATAAATTGAATGTTAAATAAATATTTATCAAACATAAAACCATAAAACAAATATGTGAAAAGGTTCATTGATACCATCATAAATAATGGTAATAAAAAAATTCTTTTGAGATCCTTTTCCTAGAGATTAAGAATTTATTTTCCAAATATACAAGGATCATAATGAAATATATTCACTTAATAATTTTAATTTCATAATTTAATAAATTTCCATCATAATTTCATCTTCTTCCCCAATCCATGAGTATTAATGATGAATTTTATTTATCCTTGAAGCACTAAATTCATTTATTAAAGGAACACTTAACCATAAAAATGAAAATGAATATATTCCACATATATTTAGATATTATCCAAAACCAAAAACAAATAGCACATGGTACGATAATTCACAAAATTAATAAACCATAATATGATGACATAGTACGTTAATATCCAAAATTTAACAGCCACACCCAAGTTAAAACTAAATCATTCCATATATAAACAATTCTATATCACAATAATGTTAATAAACTAAACATTAATAAGATTTTTAACCTCGGTGTTTTATAGTACCTTTCATATTTCAAGAAAACAAATATTGATTTTCTTCTCTAATAACATTAACTAATTAGTCACCAAATAACATTATAATCCCATGGTTAACTATATGATAAAACTTATGTTTAAATAATTAAATCAATTTTCGATATCAAATATAACCTAAAGGTTATCAAAACCATAAAACTTATGTCCAAAACATTTAATGTAATACATAAATTTAAAATAAATATTTACATATATTTAAACCCAATAAAACATCTTCTAAAGCATCCTTAATCCCATTAGGATCTCATAAATTAATCCTTGAAAAGAGGACTATAAAACATTAAACTTATAAGAAACATTAATATTACAAACCTATGAAAGTATCCATATCTGTTAAGATTTCCACATATGAAAATGTCCTAATAACATACATTTTCTTAACCCCCATCGGAACTAAGTATAATATCCTCAGACTCACATTCTTGGATCTGGTGCTAAATACATAGACATTATATTTACACATTTGATATCGATGAAGGAGGACCAATTACACCCACCCAAAAAAACCATCAGAAGGAAATATTTTATCACATACATTCACATGGAACGAATATGTTTAGAGTTTTAGGGAATTAGGATAAACTCATAACATCATGGATTCTTAAAAAACTGAAACATAAAGATGAATATCATCTACCAATATACCTGTATTTTCTTATTAAACATTAGGTCATTATCATCATCCATATGAATCCATTCTATAAATAATTCATTTAACATAATTCTGGATTATCTCGTAAAAGTAAGCATGAGATGTGTGAGGTTAAATGATCAAAAAGTGTAAATATAATCATTAATTATTAAATGTCATCAGTGATATTAAAATGATCATAAGGGTAAGATGACATAAGAAAAGTGAATGATAATAACATAAGATAGACAATACCCATCAATACCTATTTAATAAAACATAAAAAATGGAATAAGTCTTTAATAAATGAAAGATTAATTATAAAAATATAATCTTGAGTCATGTGATATCAATATTCGTTAAAGGAATCATTCCTAACCAATGGAATCATAACAAAAAATATTGGTATCACATAACATCATATTCATTGAACCCTTAAAAAACACTTAAATAAACCTTAAAAATTTCATAAACATAAAGTATAATTCTATTACAAATTCATTGGATCACTATATAGGTTTACCAATTGTATAAACTATATCATTATAACGAAATTCTATCTAGGTTAACCCATTATATAATAATCTCCAAGAACCAAAAATAATATACATAGAGCTTAAAGTTCATTGTAAAAATCATAAAAACAATGACTATTACTTTAATAACTTGATTTACCCATGTAAAAGAAATGTTTTTCATTAAAATATATTTTAATCATGATTAACCTACGAAAAATAAACGAGTACCATAAAAATCTCTTTGAAACATTATTAATTTAGGGAAAAGAAATGGGTTCTATTATAATCACTTTGAAACATTGATTTCCCATCTACAGAAAGAATGAGGAATGTATCATTAAAAAATATTACCATTTGATAATAAGATACAACAATGTTTTTTTTATTTTGAATAATGGAAACAATATGAAAAAACCACTATAACTTTTGAGGAAAATTTAATTTTTATTTTGGAAATCACTGTTAAAAACAAAAAAAATCAATAAAAAATATGAAAATAATTTTATTTGAAAATAAACATGGAGTAATATAAATCAAACTTGATGAAAAATAATGGACATTGTAGTGGTAAAAAAAATCATGTCATAAGTGTTAAAAATATTCATTATTTTCAAAAACATTTTGAAAAAGGTAGTCAAAAGTGACCCAATTGAAAAACACTAAGAAATTTACTTTTAAACCCTTTTTAAAAGTAGGTAAAAGATCATATAAAATGGATTTATGAAATAATTTAATTTTATAAAAGAATATATTTGAGAATATTTTATTAAAAATGGTTTTTTAAGAGAAATATACATGATCCAAAAGATATTATAAGATCGGTATCACTAACAAATGACTTTCTTGATATTTATTTAATCAATATGATTGAAAATGGAAATAAAAATTGTTTATCACATTAATAACCCATGTAGACTGAATATGTGTGGTTATTCAACATAATATAATATTATTTCCTCCAAAATAACCTTTAACATATAAAATCCCAAAAAATAAAGAATATTGCGACACAAAGCATTTGTCATTTCCGTAATATTTGTAAAAGTAATCCCCATTCAATAATAACATCAAATTAAACATACAAATTCATGAATATAAGGAGTTATATAATATAATATGTCAAATGATAAGTATATATACTTCTTAAAATAATATAGGTGTGTAACATTATAATATTACTCAATGAAGTGAAATTGAGATAAATCCCCTTACAGATTTGGTAATCTCATGATCAAAACCCCATGAAAGTTGAGAAACCGATATGGATTTATAAATAATGATAATAATATCATCTAAATAATATTAATATAAATTTATTTTTTTTATAAACAATACAAAATAAAAATTGGTGCTGAGTATGGATATGTCTAACAGAAGTAAAAGTGAGGTGAGAGAACCCTTACCTCAAGTCCAAAAATTCCATGTGTATCAATTAACTTTTGATTAATAATACTATATAAATTATTTTATTTATAAATATCTATTTTAAAATTTAATTCCTTATACATAAATAATTTACTTAATTTCATTTTAATTACATATTAAAATACTTTATCAATAACATCCATGTCGGGTGTTTTGAGGATGTTGGGTTCATTATTTCAAACAGATTCAGCATGTTGACCATGGTAAAATAAATAATTATTTAAAAAGATTCATAATAATAATCATGAAATATATATCATATATTTACATAAATTATAATTTTGAAACCAATCCTGAAATAGGGTTATGAAAATTAACTCATTATAATCATGGAGATAGTAGGTTGTACATATGCATGAGTAATGTTTCCATTTTTCAATAATCATTATACAACGATGGTAACTGATATATTATATTTCCATAATTATTATAACATATTAAACATCGTATTATTTCATTAAATATACCTATATACATTGTCCACGTGTTTCGGTGATGAGAAAAAGAATCACATCACCATGTGGAGGCGGTAGTCCACACATATACATGAATGATGTTTCCATTTTTCAGTGTAAAAAATGGTAAAATATATTTTATGAATTTTAAATATGTAATTAATATCATATTTATGTCATTAATATCAGATATATTCATTATATTTATCTATATTTCCTTCCATGTGTGGTGTTAGTGAAAAACGAATCACATCACATCCTAAGGTGGTAGTCCACTGTATACTTGAATATTGTTATTATATCCCCCATGGATGGAAATTAAAAAGTTATATATGATAAAATAAATCAAATGAATATAAATATGTTACAAATATAATATATTTCATTTAATCTATCGTTATATCAATCCCTAAGATACGGTGATGGAGAATGAATGAAATTTGTTCGTGAGGCTGTAGTCCTCCATACACTAGAATAATGATTTTGTATCCCATTTGATAGAAGAGAAGATAGATTTAGTTTATTCCATTAACATAATATAATATCATTATATTATAGAAATTTTTTTATATAATAATTTTGGAATATTTTAACTCTGTGGAATAAGAAATAAAATAACGAAACAGGGTTATGCATGATACCTCTTCTTGAGACAACATCCTTAGGTAAGCACCCAAAGGATTATTAGGATTTATTTCTGATAAAAATAAGGGGTAGTATATGGGGAGGGAATATATGAAGTAATTTAGGAAGGTATTTTATAATAAAAAGATTTTTTAGGGTCTGAATAGGTTAGGATATGGGGTGGTCTTTTGTAAGTGTGGTGATGGGCACACATGTGATATTTTGAAAAGAAAAATGTGTACCCATATTTTCACATGAATCAAGACCAAAAGGAAAAATTATCAAGAAATATACATTATAATGACTAAATAAGTCCATAAAATTTTTTTATTTTATTTTTTAGGTCATTTGAACCCTTATATTTTTAGTTTAACCCCACCCCCTAGTAAAACCTTTTTCACCATAATCACAGTAACTAATTTTTACTGTTCTAATTATTTACTATTGTGAAAAATTAATTTCAACTTATTTGATAAAATAAATTTTGATGTTTATAAATATTTAATCTATTTTACCAAATTCAATCAACATAAGTGTAAAATTTAAATTTAAAAATAAACGTGTAGATGCGATGAAAAAGTATGTTTTCAAGATATATATTGTTTAAGGAAATCATAATTTTATATTAACTCTATATAAGTAATTGTCATTTTATGAAAATAAATTAATGTTTATTTAATTATAATCAAGAAATATCATTTATATTATTCCTCATTAGGTGTTTTTTAATTAATATTCATGGAGAAACATTAAGGTCATTAATGAAATTTTCAAAAAAAAACTCATTTTTAAACCCAAATGTTTTTTATAATTAACCCAAATATATATATGGTCAAAATGTATTAAATCACATTAAATATAAATAAGTGAAAAAATCATTTTAAATCACATTTAAATCATAATAGTAATTTTAAATTTACTTAATTTAATTAAAATTAATGAGATTTTTACAAAAAAAATATGTATTTTTTCACTATTTGTTGGAAAATAAATCCTTTCAAAAAAATGAAGATTTTCACCAAAAGTAAATTTTTATATTGAAATTTAAAAAATGATGTTCATTTTATCAAATAAAATTTCTAAAATTTCTTAAAAATAATTATTATATTTTTTCATGAAAATGAATAAAAAGGATTTCTGATGATTACATATTTTTTACGCTAAAAGGACTTTACTAAAAAATTATTGGTTGTTTGAAAAATAATTATCAAACATTGATATTGATTTAGACATATATATATATATATATATATTGTGTGTGTGTTACATAAAGGAGTCAATAATATTTATAAAAAAATTATTGTCTAGTTTATAACAGTTATATATTTTGTGGGTTCTTTAATCATAGTGTTGGGTGTTGAATATAATATCGAACATATTTTTCTTCTCTAAGATCTTAGGGTGTTACAATTAAGAGCAGATATAAAGGAGACCACTAAAATAATAAGTAATCATCTTACCCATCCGATTTCAATTAATTTCTGCTCCCCCAAAATATTCTTCAACCATGATGATATAATAACATAATTATCTCTTATATACATAGATGTTATTATATAGTTTGACATCTATCCCATCTTCCATAAAATGGGAAATGAACACATTATTTGTGTGTACAATGGGATATCACCTCTCTCACCAATGTAAACCAAATCCCACTTACAAGGAATTTAATAAGAATTAATATATATAATACATTTTATATAATAATGATTCAAGAAAGGGGATTTATTATTTACCATTATTTCATTTTGTCCATAATAAAATGGAAACAATGTTCATGTGTATGTTGTACATGCCATCTCCATGAATGGTGTAATTCATTTTTCTATCCCAACCTTTTATGTATGAATCATATTATATATATATATTGAATATATATGATAATTATATCATGGATAAAATTTTGGATATGATTTGACCATGACAGAGGTACAAGGAATGGATCTAATAAACTAAAATTCTCATGATAAATGAAACCATTTACACCTATAGGTGAAAATTTTAAGAATATATTTTCAATAAGTGGGTGATAAAATGTTATAAATGGATCATATATGATATTATAATTATATAATTGGTTTTTCTTAATTATTATAATGATTTTAATGTTTTTATACAATATGTTAGACTGATTTCTAAGAAAGTGGAACTCGAGGTAAGGTCTTATCATGTCAATTTATTTCATAGGGACATATGTTATGTCACACAACAATATTCATTTATAAGTTGTATATACTTCCCTTTGGCAAGAGATATCATGAATATCCTTAAGTTCATAATATTTAAAGTTTAATTTCAATTTATTCTTTCATGGGGCTTACGATTCAAATGTTACCAAAGTTGTAAGGGTTTTATATTAGAATATCATTATTTTCAAGATTGATTACGATTACCTTTTTGATAATGTAATATTTGGATGTACCACTCATGAATTTTATTATGAACTTTATATTTCTTGAGAATTAATTTTTCCATTAATTATCCAAACATAAATTACTTAAGTGACCAAAAATCATTTTTATTGAAAAATTACTATATTTCTATATTTAGTCAAAAAAATTATTCCATAACAATTTTTTCTAAAAATTATTTCAAGAACATTATTAATATTTTTAAATTATGATTTAAATCCATTTTTACCCATGATATATTTTTTTAGAAACTACTTTAGATGGAATATTATTGTTTTTTTCCAAATGAGGTAATTTTTTAATTTTTATAAAAATGTGAAGCTAATGTTTCCTTTTAATTTTTGGCATGAACAGAATTTCAATCCAACATGACCACACAATATTATAAATCCTCATTTATAATTTTCCAAAGATACTTTAAATTAGATTTTTTTCACAATATTTTATCAGTATATAGTTTTTGAAGAGCTATTTTTATTCTATAAATGAAATTTTCCTCAATATTATTTTAAAGATATTGTAATTGTATATCAATTCATTAAATACAAAAACCACTGATTTAAATGATTAATTATTATTTATTTTATCAAAGGATACCATCTTTATTATTTCTCTAGAATTTTTATGTTTATGGTAAAAATAAGTTTATGAATACCACTCCTTTTCCAAAGGTTGTTCGATGATGAAATGAATAAATGTTTTATGAAACCTATAATTTCTCTATTGATTTTCCTATGATGAAATGTTTTTTACACCCATTTCTTTTAATGAATTATAATATTATTAATGTTTTATTATCTTATAGAAAACACATTTATGATATTGAGAGTGAACCAATTTGAGTAAGTAACTCTATCTAAAATGATATTATTGGGATTAAACATTGACTACTATGATGGTTTTGGTAGTAAACCAAATAAAATATGATAGTCTTTTAAGTTATTTAAGTCTTATTTGGAATTGATTTTTTATACTTATGTTTATGAAACAAACTAATTTCCAATGCTAATGTCGTGACATTATGACTTAAGTCTTTCAAACCATTCTGATTCGTGTATTATGAACTACCATGATTTATTTCATTACTCAAGATTGTGATATTTGATATGAGAAGTATGGTTTAAAAATGTTATTCTCACATTATAATATTCTTAGTCTCACATTAAATTATTATATCTCGTGTTTACACTTACTGAGAATCTGAACTCATCCATTATTATGTTCTATTTTCCCCAAGATATATAGAAAAATTTTAAGTATGATGTGTATATGAAGGATTATAGTTATGAAGAACTATATGGGAGTGGATATAAATAATTAATGAAATTTTTGTTTATTTATCCAATATTACAAAGAAAATAAAACATTATGGTTTTGGGTAGGATCATAATGTTATTAATTGAATATTAATCTAAAACTATGTGATATGTGTGTATGAGATAATATGATACCTATAAATAATTCACATCACCTTATAATTTTCATTAAGTCATCATCCAATATATAATTCCAAGAAAAAGGAAAGAATTTATTTAGGTTTCATCTTTAGTGATTCCTCTTTAGGGTGACTTTTTTCATAACAAATCACTAATCTATGAAACATCATTACCTATTAGACATAAATATTACCATTACCCTCGCTAGGATCCACAAGAGTATGACCGATGTTTTTCAGCTTGTCAGAAATATATCCCTTTTATTTTATTCACTACACTCTATTCAGTCTACTAATACTAATACAAGGTCCCTTCTAGTGAACATAAGAATAGTTCAGCAATACTAAAACACCTTCACAAACACAATATTTTCATATTTTCTTTGAAAACTATGGCATGTTGGACTTATTCCAATCAACACTTTCTACTAGACTCCCACAACTAGACCATGTCTATTGGACTAAGTCTGATGAAACCTATCCGTTGGACATTATACACTTAAACCCATTTTCTAGATAATATTAATTCATCACTATCTTGTGTGGGATCATTATTTGTCCATGACTCAAACAAAATGTTGGTGCAAGTTCACTATCCAAATCCTCAAGTGATACATTTAGAAATTGTACTTGTAAATATTTTTATTAGTTTACTAAGAAAAAACATACCCCAGTAAACAAATATCTATCCCACTTGATAATTTTTTACGTAGATAATGCCCAAATATCTCCAAATCAACGATGATTATCAAGTTCGCACTAAAGTCATACTGGTTCAGATTCCCTCTACATTTAATTTCATTTTAGATTCCTTGTGGTTATATGCATCATGGTTTGTTATTATTATTTATAATACCAATAAATAAATTCCACCATAGATTTTTTGGAACCATGATATAACATTATATTGAAACCACAAAACTCATATGAAAGCCTCATTATAGATCCATCAAACCAAATAAGTACTGAGTTTTAAAACATTCAAATTTTTGGAATGGCCGTAAAAAGTACAATGTACACAATATATGTGGGCTTATTTGATCAGATTCAACTATTCTCAAAGACTCTTTTATGAAATTTTCAAGCAACCTAAGAAACCATTCATGTATAGTAGATGTTATGGACATTATAATAATGACCCCCATCTAGAACCACTCTATTTGGAAACATCTTATATCATCTGTATGGAAAGCTCCTTGTGAAACTTTTATTCGCTAAAACGAAGGCTTCCATAGTCCTTTGATCCCATATATTCATTCTAGATCCAACACATTAATATTTTATCACATTCTAGAGATCCTTCTATCTTCTCTATTGATCATCAGAAAGATCGTTTCCAAAAATCAAGATATCAATAGAAAGAAATGTGTGCCTATGGAATGGGGTTGTCCTTATATAGAATTAGTATGGTCTAAAGTCATTCCTATGAATTTTAAGATGAGGGAAACAACATTCATTTGATATTAAAACTTTAATGTGTTTTATACTCTCATCATTTTGACTGACTTCTAGTCTATCTTGTCCTGTTTCTTCTCCTTTCATTAAAGGTACTTTTATATTACAATTTATTTATATAATAGAATCTAAAAAACATGAACTTATTCCATGACCACCATTGATTTCACTATCAAGGATTATTTTCAATCATATCATGAAAAGGAATTTAATGAAAATACGTCATTTTCCCTCACATTAGTGTTCTTGTGACATCCATGCCTTGGATTCCATGATACCAGTCATCTGATACCTACAATTAATGTAATTCTTTAGACAATTAAAACTATTTCCACAAATTTCATTACCATTAACCCCCTCATAATAAAATTATATCCCTTCCAAAAATAATTCTTCTTTATAGGATCTTTATCTAATCAAATTGGACCCAGGACTATCCTTTTTCCGATTAATGTATGATGAACCTATCGCAACTAAGATATTATCTATAACAAGTTAAAAGATATCACTCAATGAACATTGATTGATGTTACTCATATTCACAACTATAGTCTTTTCCTAGGTTATAAAACATATTGGTAACAATTTAGTCACCTATATTAGTAAAAAGTTTTGGGATCCTCTAGAGTGGTCATCCTGAAGAACAAATTTTCTGATAACTTATCGAAAATTTGATAAATATGAACTCAAAACTCGAAAAACATTATAATAAATAAGTATTATGAAACTAGAATTAAAAAAAAGAATAATCCATGTGTTCTATCAATAGTCACATTTATTTTTTTTCTTCTAATTTTCAATCCAATGAAATTTAAAAAACCCTCTATGATTAGTAAATACCATCATTATCCAATGTTAGCAGGCCTCCACCACCAGAACATCATGATCGTGCCTCACCCATAAAATTATCTTTCTGTAATAATAGATCTTCCATAATATTTGAAGTAGAAAAATGGACTCAGTCATTCCATATGGAACCTCTAGAGGTAACCCTAATCATTAAATGTCACCATGATGAATATAACACGTTGCATGACTACTACATTAATGAATACTTTTGATAACACAAAAAACCCAATGACACCACTATTGTATTCATGTTTGACAACATTTAAAATATCAGTAAAACCCTTAATAGAGAATTCTATACATCATTCCGAAAATATAAACTTGCCACCTCAACAACAGAACATGCCTCTGGATTAGATCCAGTTAAAAGAGATTTTGATCACACAGAAACATCTCTCATATATCTGTGGTTTCTAACAGACATTCATTAATGAATTTGAAAAACTGTTCATTATAAAACTCACCAAAACAATGAACATTTCTTCAAAACCACCAAGTAACCTCCTTTTGAAATAAATTTTTGGGGAATCAAACCCATCCTAATCACCATAACAACCTTCATATGATAACAATAATGACAAGCATGTATTGGTATGACAGAACCATTGGACACACCTACTTGATGATGACCACTATAAAAAACCCCTAGAAGAAGAACCAGTTTAGAACATGATTCCAAAACACCAATGATTGAAAGATCCACATTTACATCATCTTTAGGAATTAGTTAGGCCAAGCAACCCCAACCACTATACTGAGAAAATTCTAACACAACACCACATTCATGTACTTCTCAGATTTATAATATCCCAAATATAAAAAAAATCAAACAAATAAGAAAGGAATATATAAAAAAATGGATGAAGAACAATAGGGTTATTTTGGTTTAGAAAAAAGTCCAACATCCAAGGGAGAATGGGAGCACTTCATCGATTTCATTGAAATAAAATCATGTTACAATGATAAACATACATACGCAACATAGACTACTATAATATGATATACAAACATCTAAAAACATTAGTTATTCCATATAATAATCTTTTATCTGATCATGGTCCATCTTGACAAGGTTTATAATGAAAATGACCACATTGAACCTAGGTATCCCAATTTAAGTACGTTCACATATTTATTTTTTAAGACTCATTATATACAGTCAGTCACAATCATTTTTTTCTTTATAAGAGTACCAATGTACTTCTTATATTGGTCCCAATACAAAAATGTAGATATCATCACTTGAAAACATTTATAAGAATCCCTCCATTGATGTAAACCATGGATAGTCACCAATTTCTTCCATTACCTAAATATATGACTCTTTGGGGATAGTGCACATAAACTTCTTATTCTCACTACGTTATCAAACAATAATTTATTTGGGAATCTAAGAAGAATGCTTCCAATTTTCATCCTCAGTGCTTCCACTACAGATTAACTTCTATAAAAGTTATCACTAACCTATGAAACATTATTCTACTATTGAATTTATCTCTAATCACTATCCTCACTATATTCCTCTAGAGAATGACTACTACCTTTTTGGTGAAGGAAACAATATACCTTCTAGTTAATCATACTCCACTCTACTCAATACACTATTCCTATGATAATTTCCCTTATGGTGAATATAGGAACTCCTCACATTCATTTAAACAAAATAAAAATTCCATTAATTCAACATTTATAAGACACCTTTATCTTTTAGACTTTACTAAATCATCTCTTTATTCTAGACTCCATACACTAGAATCAATCTACTGGACATTGTTCCTAGTAGTTAGTCTATTAAACCCCACCCATTGGACCCTTTCCATTTAGTTATGTCTATTTAAGGATCTTTAGTTGTCCATAATTAGAACATGTTGGTGTTTAAGGATATTCATCCATGTTTTCAAGGGTCACTTTTAAAAAAAATCTCTTAAAGGATTCCAACACTTTAACAAAAACCAGACATCTCACACCAAATCAAAACAAATTCTACCTTATTTCTCTCTTTTAGAACCCAAAAAAACTTTTATAGTGTCATTCCAATATTTAATAATAATAAGTGTTATCAGATGTTCCCTTACCTTAACTTATAAAATGGGAATACTTACACTACATTATTCAACACATATTACTTTAAATATATTCATGAAAATGATAAAAAAATTCATCTTAGAAACCTATCACTTATACATAATCAAGTATGTAAATTATATTTTAAAATACATACATTTTTAAAGACACTTTTATGAGGAGGTTCAAAGTCCCAACATGAATATTAGTAAATCCTTATATTTTTATTCTTAGTATTTTTCTTTGTGACCTACCATAGTCATTGTAACATAATGATGTCAATAGAATTTCTAAGCTATATTTTTTAATATAAATGAAAAAAGTAATATTTATTCTATTATATACACTTATAAAAAAACATTTATTGTGCCTTTGTGCGAACTACCACCTCTACAAATTAATGACTTGTTTTTTACCACTGTATCTCTTAACTGGTAATAAAGACTAAAATAGAGAATAAATTTCATATATATAATATAATTATGATATTTAAGATGAAAATTAAACTCCACCTTCCTTCCCTCTCATTATTTTTGAAATTATATAATTAATTGTCCATTCTGCAGAATACCACCACCATAGTGTACCATTTTTTATTTTTCAAATTGATTTTCATTTTTTATCAAAACCACATAAAATATGATTAAACATCATAAAATAATATGTATAACATAATTATTAGTATATTAAAATGATATTATAATCTTCCATAACTATACTCACCCATCGGATTATAGTATTTTATTATATGGGTCAGTTTACCCACCTATATAAAGTATGATATAAAACTCTAACATTGATGAAACTAAAAATATATTTATGGAATAAAAATTAATTTTTTGGTTGGAGTGAGTACCTCAAGTGGGGGGTTAATTTTTTCCCCAGTTGAAATTTATATTTAAAAAATTGACAACATAAATATGCTAAATTAATAAAACACCCAATTAATTAAAAGGGTTGAAATACAAAAATTTGATCTTTCAAATGAATTATCAAAAGAAAGATTGATGCTCAGTTAAAATATAATTAAAATAAATTAATTTTTTAAGTTAATTTACATAACCAAAAACTTTATATAAACACAAATTAATCAGGACTATCAATGTAACGTTTTTTTACATGTTTTAAAACAGATACAATTTTACACATTGAAATAAGATTTTAGTGACAGATCTATCAATTGTAGGCCTTTATTTTTTAATATTTCAATAGTTGATCTGTTTTAACTAATGGTAGATCAGAATAACCAATGTTAGATCTTATGAACTAATGGTAGTTTGATAATTTACCAAGTTAGTTCAAAAATTTACTAAGAAAATGATTTACTATAGGGAAAAAATGAACTGGTTAGAAACATAAAAAAATATTTGTGATAATTAAAATAATGATGTGCCAATATATTCTTATGAAACTATTAATATTAGAGAATGATAATTTTATAAATTTTATCAATGATATGCATAAAGAAATTCATAGTAAATTTAATCACCTAAAATGAAAAAAGAAGGCAAAATTTCTTAATTATAGTTCATTATATAAGAACCTATATAACTATATAAAATTTATGATAATATAATAATAAAGGAAATACACCACAATAACTTCGGAGATTATGAATTTATTTTATAACCCCATTAACCATTATAAACATACAATTATAGTTATATAGAAATTGACCAAACTAACTCAAATAACCAACCAAAGAAAACATCATATAACGAATGGATTTAACGTTATTAAAATTAGTAATAATTAAATTAAATTTATAAATTAATAATGTTCTTAATAAGTAACTTAATAAACATTGTTTGATTATTCAGGAAGTTAAGGATATGAAAAGAGATAATCGGGACTAATATAGGGGTTTATGCTAACTCAATTTTCATCCATTGTGATACAAAAATTATTATTAAACTTTATTGTTTTATGTATGATTTATTCTATATAATTGAATAAATTATATTTTATTCCATTGTTTTTCAAGGAATCTATAATCATTCTTATAACCTAATTATAAAATGATTCCTACCTTAAGGATTATGTAACATGAATGGGTTTCTTGGTCTCAATTCATATATCTTGAGACATACTTCTTGTTATGCCACAATTTACCTTTATATGGTTAATATACTATCGATTTGTTATAGTATATCATGAATTATAAAATTTTCAAGTTATTTGATGTTTAATTTAATCCTCTTTATCATTAAAGGGATTATAATTTAAATGTTCCTTGATCTATAATAGATTTCTTGAATCAATATCTTCTTCCTTGATAAATAAGTTAAGTACATGGTTATAATCTTTTAATCCCCATTTTCTCCTTCCATTTCAATTTCAAATGGTAAATTATTTTTTCCCTTGGTAAGTTACTTCAATTCATGGATATCATCTTTTTTAATGAAATTCCTTCTCAAATAAAAGTTTTAAGTTGATAAGGATAAATCCAAATCATTCCAAAAGATCATTCTCCTCTATTTCCCTATTTATATTTCTTCTAATTTTATACCCACGTTTTGGTAGATAAAATATTTAACAATTCATGTGATTATATTACTTATCATTTCCAATTTCCAAATTGACATTTTATTATATAATATATGATAAGGTTTTTTAATAAAGGGGTTACAAAATATTAAAAGGTTTTACATATTGTGTATATATTATTTATCATGCTCTCTATATTTTCACTATAAATCATTTATGTATTTCATAAGACTAAATATATGGATATTTCATAAAAATTAATGTTTTAATATATATCAAATTTTTCCTTACAAACTTTTTGAAAATGACTTTTTGAAAGAAACAAGGGACTATTTCACATTGGCATTCATTATAAAAATAATAAATAAATCTTATTTTTAAAACAATTTCTCAACAATAAATTAAAAATCCATTTTAAACTTATTACCCTTTTCCAAGGTGTTTTGATGTTAATTATTTTCCAAATATTCTATGATTTGTTTTAATATTTTTCTTGTAATATGTTCATTTTCATCAGGATTTTAAATTTACAATTTCATTATTCTTCTTAAAGTATTCTTCATTTACCTATTGATTGTTTTCCTATGTTTTCAAAAATTATAAATGATAAATATCTAAAGGTAAAAAGATCTATAACTTACTTTTTCTTGGATAATCATCTTTGGAAAAAACCATAATTTTTATTTCAAAGTTATTCCTCTACAAATATCTTATTTTTTTATTCCTTTTACTGTATAGTGTTCAATTAGATTCCAATTATCAATCGATTATGGAAAATGTTTACTAAACCATGTACCCTTTATCTAAATAGTGTAAATATTATATGATTTATTATTTTAACTGATGTTTATTTAACTAAAATGTTATTGAGTATTTTTGGATAACAATTTATTTTATATTGTTTTATCATCTTATGATTTTTTTGGAATTATAAAATATCTATTTATGGTAGTCTATTTGAATAGTATATGAAACCCATATTATAATTATGGACCCTTATAATGAGATGAATAAAACTCAATTTATTTTCGTGGATTGTTTATTTTATGATGAATGGATGATTTCAAGTGTAACACAAATGTATAGATAAATTATGGATGGGGATTGTGTCACCCTCTAATGTATTGGTTAAATGTTTATATATTATGATACATCTACATATAATCATATTTGAGTTGTCTCATAAGAATTGGTGAAACTATGTAAATCATGAATTTGATGTTTCCTATGACAGTTTTTATGACAAATTTTTATGGTATCCAAATTTTACTCACTAATAGTTCGTGTTTATTGACTAATATTTCCATAATATTTGAAATTACCCTGACATTAATATCCCAGAGCCAATGTAAACATTATTACATTATCACTAGATACAATTGATCACATTCCAAATGACAGAATAGTTTATTAGACTTTATAAACTGGATAGATAAATTATTCCCATATTAAATTTAAAAAAAAATAAAAACATAATTCTTTTTTTAGAATACCAATATTACCAATATTATATCCTTACATATCATTATTTTTAAAATTATTGGATTTATGGGAAAGGAAAAAAGATAAAGGTGTGCTCAAATTCTTGGTAAGGGTTGTGTAAAAAAAAATCCTTCATGAACCAATAATCATAATAAACTTGTAAGGGTAAATCAATGAACAAAAATTTAATAAATAACTTCACTATCATGATTACATAAGGAATAATCAGTGTAGATTGGTAAGTATATGAAAAAAATCTTTTAATGAATTATCTGAATATCATAATATAATAAGGAAGAATCAATGTGGAAAGGTAATTATCTAAACACACATATAATTTAATAAATAACTTTAATATCATTATAAGATAAAAAATGTTTAATATAGAAATAAAAATAACTGAAAACACATTTAGTTTAATCAGTAATCTGAGAATGAAATTAATCCAGAGATAATATCATTACAAATTCATCATGGAAGTTAATAACTAAATTCTTGATATATGAAATTCCTCATTATTAGACTTCATAATCTCAGGTATTAGGATGACTATATTATCATGACCTTCTATAACACAATTTAATACTGATGGGTAGGTATACACAAGAATCTAACCTTATAAAGGCTATCCAAATTATTCATCTCAAGAAACTACAAATGCATCAATGGGTTCATTATTATTAAGCCCCACCCTTATATTAATATCCAAGGAATTCCTAATATATATAATAATCTATTTATTTCATGAAGTATCTTCTTTATCAATAAATTTCAGTATTGAGTAACGAATAAAGATAAATAATAATTTCCCCAATCAACCATGTATGTTTTTAAGTAAAATAATTTATATAGAAATGAAATATTGGTTATCTAATAAATATATCCATCATAAGATATATATATATTTATGGGAAATATAATTTCAAATGTTGATAAGAAATTGAATATTTCAATGGAAATATAATGATTACAAAAATAAATAAATAAAGTGAATACCAATAATTACCCTGGTCAAAATGATTATAATCCATCCAGATAAACAATATATATTTTTTCAATATAACATATCCTCAGTAGATTATTTTCTTAATAAAGGTTTCATGTCCCTGATTAATATAAATAATAAGAAAATTATATTAAAAAAATTCTTGAGGAAAATCACCTTTTCACTTTGGAAAAAAAATTTCACCTAAAAGTTCAGAAATTTTATTATGAATAATCTTATATTAAAATAACCATTTAAAATTCTAATGTATACATTAAAATTTAAGTTTCCATGATAGTCGGAAATTCCTTACAGTGTGTAGACATTAAAAAAATATTCTTATCACAATTTCTGTAAACGAAAAACATACATTATTTAAAAAATGACATAAATATTTATTTCGAAATAATTTATTATAATAAAACATGTGGAAAATTCATTTTTCTATAACATTTGGATAATGTTAAAAAATATTGAAATCATTTTTAGAAAACTTTTTTATGGGAGAAAATTTAATTTATATAGAAGAGATAAAGGATGTCTTATTATATTAAAAACATTTTCTAAATCATTTTATGTACCAAAGAGAGTAATATGAAATTTTTACTTGAAAAATCATGCATAACCATAGGAAAATAAAATTAAAGGGGTTTTTTTATAAAATATGAAAATGATTTCTTTTGAAGGAGATAAAAGTATAAATAATCCTGATTAAAATGAGATTGTGAAATAAACCCTTACAAGATCATAAAGTTGAAGTGAGAGTTAATGAAGAAATAACTTATTTGTATCAAATGTAAATCCACATAAAACATGTAGATATACAATTTTAGTTATTCAAATTTCTTATCATTCACAATATTATAATATAAAATAAAATGAAGAAGTAATACAGCTTAATGAAATTAAATTTATTTATGAAATTATTTACCACTAGGTAATTATCAATTCAAATTCCCATGGGTAAAATAATTAAAATTGGAAAATAAAATATCATGGATTTTGAAGGATTCATGATATTACATGTAAAAGGGAAAGTATATAAACCATATAAAGTAAATTATATGTACAAATATAAAATAATCATCAATAAAGATAAATTGTTACGAAGTCCCTTACCCCACACTTCCTTTTAGTTAAACATGATATAACTTCAAATATATTTTTTTAAACATGTTATTGACATATAAAATTACCATATTAAAATTTTTAAAATCATATATTATCCTTTTACATCATATTTTCACTCATTTTTTAATAATCCTTCACTATTACTATTATTTTCAGTGTTAACAACCTTGTTTTCTCATGCATGTTTTAACATAAAAGATATGGTTATTTATAATATTATATAATTACATAAAATATATAATTATATTAAGGTTTTATATATCATATTTCCTCATTATACATATTTTAATAATAATTTTTTTATGTTTGAACATGTATAATAGATCACATCATTTCAAGGAGACGGTAGGTCATACATACACATGAGCAACATTATCATTTACTTAACGATAAAACGGGTAAGGAATTAAATATTATATTAGTTTCCAATAATAAATTTAATTTTATATGTATTATATATATTCAAATAAATTTATCTTTATTACCATCCATGTAAATCATAAGTGAAAAATGAATTGCATCACTTTATGAGGCGATAGTCTACCATACACACGAGCGACCTTATCTTGATTTAAATGGAATGGAAAGTAAGATGGTTTTGTGATATTATAATTAAATAATTTGAGTAATTTCATAAATATTACATATATTTTTATAAATTAAATCCCTATTTATATACAATCATGAGATGTGTAGATGGAAAACATGTTACATCTGTTCGTGAGGAGGTATTCCTCCGTACACACGATCAACAATTACGTTCCCTATTTGATTTGGGAGAGGAGTAAATATTATTACATCAGTATTAAAAAAACTTTTTATATGGTATAAATGTTTTTTATTATATAGTAATATTAATTTCAGAATTTAATATGGAAAAGAAGATATAAAACAAATGATCTTTGTTAGGATAATTAACATCTCTTAGAGAGACCTCCTTTGTATCCCTTCTTAAGAACCCGGAGGTTGGTATTTTTCAAAGAATATATTATCTATAATTCAATATGAAATTAAATAAAATTACATAATTTCGATTAAAAAATATTTAATCAACTAATTTTACTTTTAAAACCATGTTACAATAAATCAATTAATTTATATACTTTAAAACAAAAGGCAGTTTTGATTAAACAATCAATATTTTTTACTGTACATACAACAATGAATATTTTAAAAGAAAATTACAAAAAATCACCTTATGATAATTTTTAAATGATTATCTAAAAAATTACTTGAATTTTTTAAAATAAATATTCTAAAAGTGGTAAAAATTAAATTCAACATAAGTTCTCAAAATGTGACGAAATTGTTTTTTTCAAAAATAATGTTTTTCAAAAAATATTTTTTTAGTATTATTCATATTTTATTTATAATAAATAGATATAAATTTACATTATTATATACACGTGTAAACAACATAATTTTAATAATTTAGTTATTAATATTTATACTGACCAAATTAAAGGATATGTTACAATGGAATTCTATTTTGGGTTTTATCTATACTCGGGGTTGTGTGTGATGCAAGCTATCGAAGAGGATAAATTTAATTAAATTTATTTATTGGGTTATTTAAGCCTATAATTTCATATTTCATTATCTAATGAATACAATTTTCTTGTTTTATAAATTTTGGGTGTTACATTCTCCCCACCTTAAATAAATTATATCCTTATAATTTGGGCTTGTGCTCAAAAATCCATGGTTGGATATTTGAAAATTACATTATTGAAAACTCACATCATAAATATGGGTAATTAAACATTATATAAATAAGAAATAAATGAAATTAAAATTCACATGGAATAACACATAACTAGGTTTTTATATAAGATAACTCTAGGGGAAAATGAAGATACGTACATGGAATAAATTTATAAATAATTATAGCGAGTCATCACGATCATTGATCATAATAAAGTTAATGATCAATAAAGAGTTAAGGATAAAAACCCCATAACTGTGTGATGTTATAAAATACAATTTGATTCATTGGATATTTAGGTAATAGGATATCATTTTTATTATAACATCCTTTTCTTAAAGTTGAGGAATTTTTTTATTATCTATGAATATAAGGGACTATACTTAATTGATATATTTCTACTTTATAAGCATAATTTCATCCTTTGTTTATGCCTGAATAAATATCCAATTTATCACTTACTCTATAAAATGAATATCCAAAAATGAATTTTTTATTCCTGGGGCACTAAAATTCACATTTAACAGATCGTAATATCCATTAAATATTGATATGTTTTTTTTAATATCTCTATCTATTTTTTTTAAATGAATATGTATAGAAAAATATATCCAATACAATATATTAATCTCTAAAAATCAAAAGTAACACCAAAAGTTTAACATTAATTTTAACCAATCAAATAAATTAAGAAAAAACGATGACTTATTATCCAGAACATCACATAGGCGTTTGGTTGGCATATCACCCTTTTCGCCCTTCAGTTGTGGGTTCAAGCCAAATGGCCTTTCCAGATGCAATGTTTTGTCATCCAACGTGTAGTTTATCCTTTTTCTAGAACTATTTTATTATAATTATGATAATATTATTAAATTTTAATAACACATAATTACCCTAAAATCAAGATAAGAAAAACCCTTAAGGTTACCAGTATATTAAAATTTTGAAAAAATATGTAAGGGAATTCTTTCTCAGAGAAATTTTTCACATAAACATATACTAAACTAATGGGTTTTATTCCCTTAAATTTTCCCCAAAATATCCTAAATCATTGTATACTCCCATCAAAAAAACCAAAAAAGGTTTGTTTAATACTTTAATATTTAGATCAATCTTATAATCATAATCCCAAGATGGTTTCCATAACTATTTTGTTAATAAATACCAATATTCTTCTAAAATTATCAAAATACATATATGTTTAATTATTGTTTTAACAAAATTATGATATGTAAAAATAATTGTAAAATATATTTCTAGAATACCAAAAAATAACTCAAACATTTTCATTCATCATCATTACTTGATTATTTTAGGATTAAACATTTAAAAGAAGAAATAGAACCTGGAAATTCTCATGTTCCCCAAATTTTTTACTTGAAAAAATAATTAATAACCTGAGGACAATAAAATTAAATGGTCTTATTCTAAAATTATCACATAGTTTCCTACAATAAAAAGTTATGAATAAACAATCTTGATTAAAATGATATTATGAAGTAAACCTTTACAAAGATCATAGCATTGATGTGATAACTAACTAACAAATAAATTATGTGTATAAAATCTAAATCCACAAAAAATTTTGGAAATAAGATATATGACACTAAAATATCATTATAAACATTATCATATATTTTAAAATATAGTGAAGAAGTAATATAATCCAATAAATAGAAATTTAGTTATGAAATTTTTTACGACTTGGTAATTATCAATTCAATTCCCCTTTGGGAGAGTTTTCATTTTTTTATTTTTAGTGGAAGATGACTCTCATTATCAATTTAACGGTGACTCAGATGAAAATTTATTCATGAATTTAAGTAAATCATTATAATTATTTCTCTTATCACTAACATTCCTTTTTACCATGGAAGTACTTCATCCGAATTAGGTATGATGTTTCAAGGATATAGCATATGAGTCTTCATAAATTAAGAAATATATTATTTAAAACATAAATCCTGAATAAGATTATGTAAATTCAAAAAACAAATTTATTTTCAATATGAATGCACTTTGTGGGGTTAATGTCATAAATTATAGCCTCATCGAACCTCATTGCTTAAAAAATGGATGGTGGGTTTTTCTTGATCATTGATTACCCAAAATCCCTTCAATTGAGGATTTCAAATTGTTGGGAAGGTGGTGAATGGAATATAATCCCTATTAGAAGATGTTTCTTATATATCTCAATGAAGAGAATGGATGACCTCGAATCTGTACAAAAGGTTGGAAATGTTAATATAAATCTTGGGAGACTGAGGATTTCTTATTGGAAAATCTATTTTCATCCTTTCAATTAAAAAAATTTAACATCAGAAATAGGGGTTAGATTACATGGCCTGAATTGGGTTTATTGGAACCCTACAATCTTGAAATATATTTCTTTCTGCATTGGAATTTCATTAAAATTATATCAATACACTATATATAGTGAGATTGGATTATATAATATAATCTTGATTTATTAATATATTGATACCAAGATACCAGTCTCTATCAACATCATTTACAATGACCATAATATTGATGTTAATGTAGATTATGAATATGTTCCCTTCTTTTGTGATTACATCAAAATTGTTGGACATAATATCTCTAATTTTATAATTATTCAGAATAAAGTTAATATCACTTATGGTTTTAATACTTATAAAGAGGTTAGTAGGAGGGATATGGTAAAATCTACTACATTGGAAAAAACTTATTCACGTAGAAAAGATGATTCTGGTAAAAGGGTGAAAAACAATCATCTACTTGTGATGTTAAAAACTGCAATGGTAAATCATAGGCTACTTTTGTTGTTGAAGAGGAAGGGGGTGACGATTTATCTCATCCCACCTATTATCTATATGTACCTAGTTTTTATGGTAATAATATGGCTCATGATAGAGTTTTAAATAGTGAGGATGGTTATATTTTACATGAAATTTCATAGGATTTTGTGTTCCTAGTTGATTCTCATCCAGAAGATATGTCAAATGTCATCACTGTTAGGCATGTTAAAGTATAAACTTCTTTCAAATATATTATTTTGGTATTATTAATAAACTCCCTTTGAGGTTAAATGGGAACTACTTACAAGTAACAAAAGTTGACAAAATCAACCTTTCTAGTAATTACACTATAGGTGTTGTTTTCTAGGATGTTAATGGTGAATCTTAATGTTATGGATTTATGGAACTGGATGGTGAACCCATCTATATTAAATATTATAAAGATATTAAGATAATTATAAAATATTTATAGGCTAAGAAACTATTATGTATTTATTATTGTTAGGAACAACTATTATTTTCTCAGTCTTGTTTATCTGTACAGGAGGTAAGTAATACCCTATGTAAAGATAATTTGATATATATCGGAATCATGGATCCTATTGGTATGAGTGTTGTAAATAGGCTTAGTAAGACTCCTCTATCTAATGAAACTCTAGTAATGGGACATCCATCCAAACCATATACTATTAATCCTATAATTGGTGTTTTTTTATCTATACCAGAGGGAAATAACACCGTATGAAAAGATAATTTGAAATTTTCAGGCATTAAAAAGAACCCTTTTTCTCTAGGTGTTTTAAACATTCCATATCATACTAATCTATTTGCCAATATTTTGATAAATGAACTTCTATCCAACATATCATGAGACATAAATAATGAGAATTCCTTATATTGGGGTTATCTATAATATATGGTTACTCGATTTCAAAGGTTTTCAAAGCCTAATGACATATTTAGAGAATGTTTTACTTATCATGTTAATTATGGAGTAAATGTTGAAATTCTAATTATGAATGGTGGTAATTCATGTAGTCATATTCATACTAATACGAATTTTAGTTTAACTTCTAATGGTATTATAAAATGTATTTTCACTACATTATCGTACCATGGAATGGAACTGAGTTATCCCTATGCAAAAACAAATCCATGCAAGGATAGTGTTGTCACATAGAGCGATGATAAGAAAGAAGTTTTTTATAGAATACAAACCAAGAACAATAAATATATAGGCAATAAAATGGGTATCTTTCACTCTTAACCCACTTTTAAATGAATATTTTGTTATGTATTATTTAGTGATTGGAAAACCCTAAAACAGTTTTCTCTCTTAATATTTTTTAACAAGAACATTCCTGATCTTCTATTTCTTTTTGAGACCAAAATGATTTTTCTGAGAAAGTTTTTTCCCTTTCCCAAATTAGATAATATTTTACTTTTACTAATCATTATAGTGATAAGAAAAAAGGATATGGGTTTTTTTCTCATTTTAGAGTTGATAAAGTACGTCTTGGTAGGTCTTTAGAGAAATTTTTACCCTTAGCTATAGTTTTTTGGGAATGTCATAATATTGCACATTAATTTTTTTAGAAAATGATTATGAAGAGATAAGATCTTTATAGATTAGTATCCTTCCTTGAAGTAGAATAATTATGGATCCTTGGTTTCTTCTTGGTTATTTTAATGATAGTCTCAACAAGAATGAAAAATTAGGCATGGTTAGCTCTTCTACCTTAATCTGAAAATTCAAGTCTTGTATAGAATATAGTAATATGAATGAGGATAATTTTTTGGTTCTAAATATACTTGGTATAGAAATCACTTGAATAATGTAATGTCCAATAAACTAGATAGGCATTTTTTAAATGTGGAGGCCCTTGATTATTGTGACTCTATTTCGTGATTTAATCTAGAAAGATTTATCTCAAAACATCACCCTATATTGATGAATTTTATCACTAGAGATGATAAACCACCTTTCCCATTAATATTTAACAATTCTTGGGCTTCACTTCCTAAATATAAAAAAATCTTAAAGACACATATATTTCCTTAAATAACAAGAATGGTGACTTAGATTGTGTTTTTGAGCTCAAAGTCTTTAAAAAGGACTGAAAGTCTGTAGTTGTGAGGACTTTACCCATGTGGTGGAAAATATTAATAACATTGAATCCTTTATTTATTATATTTAAGATATTGATACCTGTGATGATTTTTTAGTAGGTATTAATTATGAGAACAATTTCTTTTATGATCATTAAAATCTCTTAAAAATCAAATATTGTCTGAAAAAGAGATAATTTTAAAGAAAATGGACCAAGGATGGTGACTGGAATTAAAAATTATTTTCTTATCTAAAACTAATCAATAATCCTAATATACCATTACATATTCTCAATGGTAATGGTATACTTCTTGATAAAATAGAGGAACTAGCTTCTCATATTATTTTTTATAAAAAAATATTATTTATGGGCCTATTACTAGTATTGATCTTATATAAGGTATTATTGCAAGATATTTCACCCATTAAGATAATTATATTTCTATTTATCTTCCTCTTTAATTTGAGATTATGGGTTTTTTTTGGATTAAGCTATGGAAGCTCTCCTGGCCCAGATATGTTCACCAACACTTTTTTCCAATATTTTTGGGAGATTATTCAATGTGAAGTCTGCAGGCTTGTTAGTAATTTTTTCAGAGGTCAGTAGTTAAATAATGACATTAATCCTCAATTTATAGCAATTATTTCTAAAGTTTCCATATATAATGATATCCACCTTTTCAGACCAATGGAACAAGATAATACAATTAATAAAGTCAATATTAAAATTATTACAAATAGAGTATACAATATTTCCTACAGAATTATGTCTCTCAATCAATTTTGTTTCAAAAAAGGAATAACTATTAAATATTTCCATATTACTGAATCGGAATGAATCAATATTCTCATGAAATTAATCAATGGTGTTGACATTTTTGTTAAAATTTATTTTCAAAAATCTCATGATACATTAGATTGTGGTTTTATCCATAAATTTTTAAGAAATTTTGGCTTTGATGATATCTTCAACAGTTGGGTTCTCACTATCTTGGGCTAAGAACATATCTTAGTTATTATAAATTGCTCTCCTTAGGGATATTTTAAATATACCAGAGTAGTCAGGAAAGTTGTTTTCTCTCCCAACAAACATTTTCCCTATTACTGAAGATCACTTAATAAGGCCTTTTATCAACATATATATTAATAATAAAATCATGTATATCAGAGTTTACATAATCCTTTTTCCCCAATGCACTTATTTTATATTGATTACATATTTTTATTCACTCAAGGAAGAAAAAATAAACATCAAAAACATTAAATATTTTCTCCTTAATTACGATAAAGTATTGGTTCATGAGATTAGTTGAAATATTTTTTTTTACTTTAGAAAAAATATCATGTCAGCTGAAAAAATTGATATCAATAATGAGATGGGTATTTGAGGAGGTTTATTTATTTTCATATATCTTGGTGTCCCCATGTTTTAGGGGAAATAGTTTGTTAGAAATATTTCTCATGTTTTTATCCAGGTCATAAATAATCCGCCTTCTTGGAAAGGGTAGACTATCTCAATGACTGGGAGTGTTAGACCTGTAAAATATGTGATCCTCTTAGAATTTGTTTACTCTTTTCTGGATTATAAATTTCTAGGGGCTCTTATAAAAAGTATAAAAACCTCCACCAAAAAATTATATGGATCAGAAACATTCTTCAAAGAAAACTTGTGATGATTTCATGGAATCAATATTGCAATAAAATTGATCAAGGTGGGATTCAAATTAAAAATATCTAAAAATTTAATGATGTTTTGAAGTGTAATTTTATTTGGATACTTGTCAATGAGAATTATAAATCTCTTGTGTTATTGAGATCAATATTTTTAAATACTTTGAAGTTGAGAATTTTAATTATTTCGACTCTTGACTTTTTCATACTTTCAATAATTCTTTTTCCCAAATCTCTATTAATTATCTTTGGTTAGTAAGAATAAATTATTCCTCCATTTTTTGGTTAAATAATTGAATAGTTTTGCCTCCTATTAAAAAATATTAACTCTAATAATACATCCTTTGAAAAAAAATATTTCAATCAAATAGCAATTTTGAATTTTCAGGAATGTTCTCCCACTTGAGATCAAGGAGTTAGTTTTTAAATGGGATTCCATAAAATATGAGGATATTGTTGTTTGGAATCCAAACTCCAATGGGATAATTTCATCAAAATATCTTTATCATCAAGCTATTGTGGGGCATGTCAGAAATTTTTATAAATATTTCACTTAATGTTTTATTCTACCATCCATATTTTCTTGTATCTGGAGACTCATGTACTAAAAACGTCCTAATTATGATTTTTAGTGGTTTTTTATTATTCTTTTATCCATAAGTTCAGTATTTCATTGGTAAAGAGAGTTATTTGAGGATATATTCTTAGTATGTCCAAATGATTCTATTTTATGGACTGTAATAGATGACTATTTTGAAAGAAAAATTCCCACACATAGTAAAAATTTGGGATCACCAACTTAACTGCATATGTATACCTATTTCATAGAAAATGTGTAACCTATTTATATTTTATAGTTTGGAGATTGTTTATTACATATGTAATGTTGAAGATAAATTTATTCATGGTGGTTATGCATTTAGGATTCTGTTTTCTTTAGCCCATATTTTCTCTACTACAAAATATGTGATTGAGGACCAAAATATATTTTTTGAGAACCCTATTGCTGATTTTTTTTGCGTAATTTTTTTTGCATTAGAAGTAGTCACCATCTACCTACCGAGACCTTGTAAGTCATATAAATTTCTCTATTTCTAGTTTGAATCAAATGAAACATATAAGGGTCATTGAGAGGCAATCAAAGTCCTTCCATTTATGGAGTGATTTTTGAAAATGATTGTGGTGAAGAAGTGGGATGCTTTTATGGAACTTGTGGTGTCATCACCACCGTTGATGCTAAATTGTTTTATATTATCAATGCTATGGAAATTTAAAATTAGGGAGGTTATTCAAAATTGTGAATTTAGTATGATTCCACCACCATTTTAAAGATATCATGAATGAAATCATTCATTTATCTTGTAAATTTACTATAAGATATATAAATTTCAGGTATATTCTATTGTTAAGGAATTGTTTCTCCACACACACATATAATGAGGCAATTCAAATGGATAATGGGATTGCTAATAATGGGGTAACTTTCCCTAACATGATTTGGGGAAATAATGTTCTGTATGATTTTTTATCTTTTTTCACTTAATGATTATTGTAAAAAAGATTCAATTAGACTTTGTAACATTGTTTTTATTAAATAAAGAAGACTTTTCCTTTTGGGAAAGATATTATTTGTCAAAAATAATTCCCTATAATTACTTATTTCCAATTGAAAATTAAAATACTAGGAGGTGTGAATGATTCATGATAGTACTAGTAAAAGAGAGATTCTCTAAACCAAATAAAATAAATTAGGTGAACCATAGTAATATATGCCTAAATGAATTTAAATTGAGATGAATACCCTTACCTCATGATTCCTTTTATTTTAATGTGCTTTTACCTCTGGAATAACAGGTTTGAAATTTTTATTAACTTATAGTAGTAAATGTGAAATTGTGATGAAGACCTCTAACTCACGATTCCATTTATTTGAATGTTATTTAACCTCTTTTATAGTAGTTTTGAATATATTAAAACATCTTATCACATGTTCATTAATAATATTTCATTATCACTATTTTTTTATGTTTAATGCCATTTATCAAGAAGGTTTCGATTCTTGAGAATTTTATATATTACCATTTCTCCAAAATGATATTAATGCTATAAATATCATATTTACCCACGATATATATTGTTAGAAACATTATTTAATTTCTATCATGGATAATGGATAGCATCACTTCGTAGAGATGGTAGGTCATATGTGTGCATGAGCGACATTATCATTTATTTAACATGTTAAAGGGTGAAAAGTAGTTGATATATTAGTTTTTTAGAATCAATATAATTGCATATATATCACATATATTAATTAAATTTATCTTTATTACCTTCCATGTTAATTTTATTTGAAAAGTGAATCACATTGCTTCATGTGGCAGTAGTCCACCGTGGAGACGAGCAACATTATCATATTTTAAACTGCATTGAAAGTAAGATGGTATATATGAAATTTTTATTCAAAAAGTACAATAATATCATAATTTGTGTGTGTGTGTGTGTTTATATATATATATATATCAAATTCATTAGGATATATAATCATGATATGTCTCGATGTAAATCATGTTACAACGGTTTGTGAGGTGGTAGTTCATCAAACACACGGTTGATGATTTTTTTCCCCACTTAATGGAGAATGAAATGGGTTAATATTATGCCAACAACATAATAAAATATTAGAGTATGTAATAAAGTTTTTTATTAAATTTTATGTATTAATACATAATTGAATTTGGAAACAGAATAAATTAAACAAAATTGGATTGTTAAGACAATTACCTTCTCTTAGAGAAACCTCCTCTGGATATCCTCTTAAAAACCATGGTTTTTTTGGCTAAATAAATGATCTAGAATATTTTTAATGGTTTTGGGGAGATATTTTGGAATGGTTTATTCAATTCAATGTTCTTGATAGGTGTGAAGAATTAAAGGTTGGTACTGGTATATTATATGTGGGGAGAGGACACAAATAGAATTTTTTATAATAACAAATATACCCAAAATATCCACACGAAAAAACAGATCTAAAATAGGCCAACCATCAAAATTAGATGGGGTAAGGTTGAAATATTTACCTCCAATAGGACTTTTTAAATTTTTTATCATTTTAACTCTCCTATATTTTTAGTTTAACCCCCAAGTAAAATTATTTTCAACTTAACCACAATAATTATTTTTTAGTTTTTTCACTATTTACAATATTCAAAAACTAATTTTACTTTATTATATGAATTAAATTATTCTAATTAAAAATATGTAACCCAATTTTTCAAATTCAATTCAAATAATTATTGTAATTGTTTTTATAATTAAATCCTTAAATTTGACTAAAAACAGTTTTCCAATGTTAAAACATTCAAAAGCATAAAACATTTTCGTATAAAAATTCTGTATGAAATTGATTCAAATGAAGTAATTTAGATTAAAAAATATATAATTTAACTATATTTAGTTTTAAAACCAAATTAATTTAAATTTTTTATTGTGTATTCTTTAAAATAAAAAAGGGTTTTTTGATAACAATAATTATTTTTTTCTATACATCAAAGAAGGAATCTTTTTTAAGAAATCCCAAAAATTCAGGAAAAATATATTTTTTTTATTATGATTTTAAAAAATTGATTTTATCCTATAAAATAAATTTTCTAAAATTGGTAAATACTTCTATTAACATAATTTCTCAAAATGCAACAAAACTATTTTAGTTTAAAAACACATTTTTTTTCAGGACACATTTCTTTTTCTTCCAACTGATTCTAATTTTATTAATTGTTAATATATATACATTTAATTTACTCTATACATGTATAAACCATATAATTTTAATAATTTAGTTAATTATATTCAGACCTTCAAATTTAACAGGCTATTAAAAAGATTAAATTTAAAGATATTTATTTCATGGGTCGTATAAGATCAATGTTTCATGTCACAAACACTATCAAATACAATTTCTACATTTTAGAATATATGGGTATTTGAATTTTGATTCAAGTCCCTTTCCTTATTCTATGAATCATGTTTTATGGTCTAATATTTTTTGTTTATGATTCTATTATGTATCTTAATTATACCTGAATTATTATATTATTCCCTTTTAATATATTTTATTTTTATCCATTATATTTAACCGTATTGATCATCTGATTCCACCACTTTATTGTGTTTCTATTTCACTAAGTTTTGATGAAATGTAATACGTTTGATGTGTCTATAAGATTATTTAGTGTGGTGAATTTTTTAGAAATGTTGATGTTTTTTCAGGGATTAATTAGTTTTTTATATAGTGGGAAACATTTCTATTAGTTGATAAAAACACGGGGTTTTAGTTGATTTTCATCTACAATTCGTTATAATTCAAATAAAAAAGTCCTTGGATATGTATTGTAATATTATTTTCTCTCTCTCTTGTAATTGAGACAGTCAGGTCTATCCAGTGTCAAAAAATGGGATTATTATTTTGGTGTTTATGATTAAGTCTGAGTTAATTGATCTAACTAATATGGTATTGGATGATACTAATATGTGGTGTGACACATGGACGTAATAGTAAAGAGGTCGTACTCATGCATCATAGCGGGAATATAAATTTCACTTTGAATATTTTTTCTTTCTTGTGATTTCAATTTAGATTTTGGAAAATGGATTTGGAAATTTTAAGTATTAACAAAAACATAAATTTTTTCCTATATTAATTCTTAGAAGTATTATACTTTGATAAAATAGGATAACGAGTCATGTTATGGTTTTGAATGTCGATCATATGTTTGAATGGTGTGTGTGGTACGCATCCACATATAGGTGAGTCCCTGAGGCCAATGTATGTGCGCCTTCACATCAATTAGGGAATTGAATGCGAGTATGTGATTTGTTTCCTATTAGATATTTCCCTTTTTTGGTATCTATATTGAATACCTGTAATAAGTGTAGAATATAGTTTCTTACAATATAAAACCTATAAATCCTCTATTTGAACTTATGGAAGGTGGATATACGATTCCAACAAGGCATGCACTGTATGGGGTCCCCCAAGTTAGATATGATAGTGAGAAATAGATAGAATATTTGAGGTATGAAATTCAACCAAAGTGGACTGAGAATATAATTGCCCTGAACCCACACTCCTAAATCAAGTGCTTAAAAATATTTACATTTTGGGATTTGATACTGATAAACTTGACCCAATTTTAACCCTTCAAAACGTATTAAATAAAATTGAAATTTTTTCTCAATTATATACCCAACAACTTTTTAGGTTTATAGTTTTAGAGAATCATGATAAACTAATAAAAAAACTTATATACATAAAAACAATTTTATAACAATAAAAATCATCTTTAACTAAATTCTATACATTCAGTAACCTTCAAGGAATAAAATATATAAAACCATTCTTCAAATAATGGAGAAAATGAAACAAAATAACAGAGAGATAAAATTATCAGTAAGGGTAAACATATGAATTCATAAATAAATATCATCATTTATCATGAGTTGATCATATTGGTGTTATAAAATAATCAAATTCTAAGTTCAAAACAACCTAGATCTCATACCCATAAAAACCTAGATCATAAAACATGATACATGTCATAAATTGTTAGCATAAGAAAAGAGTTATATAGATAAACAATCATTATCCATATGAAAACAATCACATGGAAAATGATAAATTAGAACTTGATGAATGAATAAAGAAAACATATGTGTAACTTGGAAGGTCATTTTCTTATCACTCTTACATTCACTCTTATAAATTAAATAAACTACCCTGTAGATTCAAATAATCTATTAGGATAAACCTATAACCAGTTAAATTTATTACTTATATAATATATTATAGAGCTATATAATTCTCACACATCATAAAGAGTTATATTGGTACCAGCAATCATCCTATAAAATTTATAAGAACTATAATATAAACATAACACATGACATCTTGCATTTTTTCAACACAACAATAACCATTGTCCATATATAGCTTCTTTTACCCATGGAAAGGAAATGAGTTCCGTGATAATATATTTGATAAAATCATAATTCATATAGGTAAATTTTAATGATGGTATCATTACAACACATTCCCAATGTAGAATAAGTAATATAATTTTTTTATTGATGAATAAAAATAGAATAAAAAGATCATTGAATTTTTTTTTAGTAAAATACCATTTGAAAATTGAAAAAACACTTTCCAAAAAAATAAAAAAAAATATATTATAATCATTTTTATTGAAAATAACCTTGCAAAAATATTATTTATACTTCAAAAAAATAACAGTCATAGTGATTGAAAAATCCATTCATGTCACAAATGTTAAAAAATTAATTCTTTTGATACTTTTTTAAAGAGATTAAATAGTAACCCATGTATAAAATGTTGACACATTCCATTTTAAAATAATTTAAAATTAGGTTAAAGATATTATAAAATAAATTTAATAAATCATTTATGATAAGAAAAGAGTAATTTTGCAATATTTTACTAAACATGGGTATGGAAGAGAAATATTGTTTATGTAAAATAAGATACATGATCAGTATCACATAAAAAATCATGATATTATTTTCATCAAAAAGGGGGGGAATAGAAAATAAATATGTAAAATATATTCATAAACAGTTTATAATAAAATATATGTGGGTCATGCATATAAGATCACTTGATCCCATAAATGAACCCTGAATATAAACAATCTCAAAAATAAATGATATTGTAACAAAAATCCTTTACCACTTTGGTAAACATCGAATAAAAACCATTTAAAGAAAAAAATTTATAAATTGAAATAATTTTGAAAATTAATATTAAAAATTTAATTCATGAGTCAGTAAGAAAATCATGGTGCATGTCATGAATTAGGTCTCAAGGAAATCAGATTGATATAAATAAAATCATTACAATGATCATAACTTTTTAAATGATAATTAGTCCATGTAGTGATTATGGGAACATATGTAAATCGACACAAAATGTGGATATTCATAATAATAAAATTTATTGATAAATTTATATAAAACCATGGAATAACAATTTTGATAAAGTAGAATCATAAAACAATGAATGAAAATTGAGTTAAGGAACCCCGTACAACACGGTAACATTCACATCAAATACCTTTGAATTAATTAATTTTAATTGTAACATAAAATGTCATAAATGTTTAATAATTAATGATATAAATTTTAAAATGGGTTCTATAAAATCATACAAATTAAATTCGATGAATAAAAAAAATATGCCTTGAGGTAGGGAAATTCAAATGGAATCACTTACATGAAAACCATACAAGTAATGTATATGCTTTATAACATATATAATAATCATATAACAAAAATTATATTTTTTAATGACATTTTACATGTTTAATTACTATCATTAAAAAATATATTTAACTTATTTTAATGACATATAATCAGGTGACTCCACTTTAGGTGTTTTGAGGATGTTCAGTTCATAATTTCAAAACATCTTCAGTATATTGAACATGGTTAAAAAGATAATTGTTCCCTCGTATAAAAAATAATAATCATGAAATAATTTTCATTCCTTTACATTAAATATAATTTTATGTCTAACTATGAAATATTCTTCTGATAAATTAATTATGTTATAATCATAGATATGGTAAGTCATATGTATGCTTGAGTAACATTTCCATGTTTCATAGAGTATGATGGAAATAAGGTAAGTGTCATTATGTAATTAAATAATTATATTTATAACATAAATATCATACTATAACATTAAATTATCTTATATATACAATCTATATATTTTGGTGAATAAAAAAGTATCACTTCACCTCATCAAGGTGGAAATTCACACATAAGCATGAAGGAAGTTATCTTTTCTATGGATACAAATGTAATAACATAAATGATACATTATATTTTAAAATTTATAATTATGTAATTAATACCATATATGTACATCAAATCCATCATTATAACTAATTGTGAGAGGCGGTGATGGAAAATAAATTACATCATTACATGAGTTTGTAGTCTACCATACACATGAATGATGGTTTCATTTCCATTTTGAGTGAAGGGGAGATAGAAATAAGAAATTAATTTAAATAATAACATCTTATTATATTTAAGATACTTATAAAATTATTTGATCATGTTTTACGAATATTTTAAGGTGTTATAAGAAGAAATAAAATGAAAACCTACGTTTAATAACCATACAACTTCTTCGGGAAAGCACTTTAGGCGTATACCAAAATCCTTCCATGGTTGGTTTTATGATCAAAATAATACCACTAGTTCATGGGTATGGATGTTATTAAATGATTTTGTTATCTTTTCTCTAATCAAAAATGCTCTTAAAGTGTGTATATGAGAGGATAAGACAAGTGGTGTCTTTTTATATGTGGGAGATAACACATAATAAGAATTTTTAAAATAATTAAAATATATTAATTTATTACTCACGAAAAATGGATCCAAATTGGAATATATCAAAAGTATTGGATGATATATGGTTGAAATATGGCTATAAAATAGGTTTTATGTAGGTATTTAGGTCATATTAATAGTTATCTCTATATTTTAACCCCTTATAAATTTTTTTTAGCATTAAAAGTTTAATATAGTTTTACTAATATTAATATTAATTATGAAAAAAATAGAGTCGGTGACCTAGAACCAAATTTTTTATTACTTTGTTAAATTTTTTCCATATTAATTAATTTTTCTTCTAACATCTCTATTATTATTCTGATTGATATTTTTATGTGGTATTTTACTTAAAATATATGATGTGTTTAAGGGTAACAGTAATTCCCTACAATGATGAGAATCTAGAGGTTCCACTACCTTATCCTTGGACCTTGTTCTTTGTCTAGATTATATCTTATGATATGACATATAAAATATAGTCTATCATGGTTAGAAGACTAATAAGGCATTAAAACACCTTATAATGGTGTTCTCCCATGGAAATCTATAAAACATGAGGTTATGATAAAATTCACATCAATAAGAAATCAATATTTCCATGTGTCATTAGATATTCCCATCTACAGATGCCTTTATTGATAAATAAAATTTAATATTGTCACTAATGGATACCATGACTCGTGTACTTAGATATATTAATGAAACCTATGACAATATATGTTCATGTCAATTCTGGATATGTTGGTTTCATCATAAAAGATATAACATTAAGAGATAATGTGATAAAGGAGTTTTCCATTTTGTCCCTTTATGAAAGTTAATATATCATTACCTTTTATGACAATGAAACCTTTTTAATAATCTCATGGACATGGTGTTCAATGTAACGCCCTGACCCTAGTTACCCAAAGTCGGTGCATTATTACATAACATTGGCATGATCACAAGGAAATCATGCCCTGAAAGACCGATCAGTTTAGTATTATTGGAAGCAAGATTCATACATAAGTTCAACTTTACAATTTGAAAAAAAAAATACAACACTAATTTATTCCATTAGAAACATCCAAGCCTCCTAGATTATTCCTACAAGTCACTCATAAATAAAATCTTCATATCCTAGTAAAATGAAACATAAGAAACGGGTGAGCTCAAATTCTTAGTAAGGGTAAGCAACACAGTGGAAAATAGAATAAATATTAAGCATGGTGAATAATTGAAAACACATGCCTTTATAAATAATAAACATGAACACTTTTATGGTAGGAATATGAGTTGAGTAAATAATTCCATAATAAAACATAATCATGGGTATTCTACTAGTCGAATGGCTACATGAACCATCAATATTATTTTCATAATGAGTGAATGAATAATGTCGTAAATTCTGAAATATTTTGTCAAGGCCTCGTCCAAGACATCTAAAAATGATTAAGGCCTCAGCCCAAACTATATATCAAATTGGGAAAGGCCTTGTCCAATTCCACGTCTAGTTGTCTAATGAGACCTATCGAGGAATCAAGGAGCTATAGCGGGCTCTACTTGTCACTTACTTTGTCTAATACATTCCCCATATGAAAAGGTTTAAACATAACATAAACATTCGTATTAAATTTAGCAAATGAAATGTTAATAATTTAACCACAAACCATGAATGGTATAAAAATAACACATCCACAGTCAATCATATCACAAAACCATCAATATAGTATGTAAGATTTGTATCATAATTAATCGACTTCAAACAAGTATAAAATCTATTAAAGGATATTGACATAGATGAAATCAAAACTATTTGAGAAAAATACCTATTTATTTTTTTGAAATCATTTAAAGCTACATAATTATAAAAGAAAAAATTTATTTGAAAAATATTCTTATAAGATTTTAATGGAAGATTTGACGATGTTATAATAGAGGAGTATAATTGCACCCACAATAAAGATAAAAAAACATTCTTACCTTAATTCTGTCAAAAAGGTTGTAAAGTCCCTTATTTGGAAAATTACCTAAAGATTCCTTTCAAAAAATATTGTTCAAATAAGGTTATAAATGACTTTAACCCATTGTATATTATATATTAAAAAAAATTGCAACACATTTTTAATAATCATGGATGTATATGATAAATTGGTCTTAGTAGATACTTATGTAAAAACAACCTTAGATAATAAAGAGATTGTAGAATTAACCCTTACCTTGTACTTTTCCTTGGTTGGGGGTCAGTTAACCTCTTTTATAATGGTGAAATAATTATTATTAAATTATACAATAACCAAATACATTAATATTATATCATATATGATCTTTTAGTATTTCTTTGATAAGAATATTTTAGTATTATCGCCGTTTCGGGTGTTAACTGATTCATTTTCCTTTATACAATTTGTTATATAAGTAATGTTTGTTATGGATAGGATGTATCTTATTCATAATCATAATGATATTAAGTCTTTAAATGTTATTTTTAATCATAAAATGAAAATTATTCTTGAAATGATGTGATGGGGAATGAATCTCATCGTGTTCGTGGAGACGGTAATCCGTACGTATGAATGAGCGACAATATCATTCTTTTGATTTTAAAATAGAATATAGTTGAATTTTATATAATATATAAAAAATCATTATTATGTTATATTTATTATTTAAATCAATCATAAATCATTATTATACCCATCCAAATAATAATGTATTGAATACAACTACACCACGACGTGGAGACGGTAAGCCGTACGTACGCACATATAGTGACATGTAATTGAAAGGATGGATAAAATAATAAATATGGTTGTAATATAATTATTATAACATCACAAGATATATAATATACTGGATTTCTTATTTTATAATGGAAACAACAAGGAAAGAAGAACTGGAAGATGAAAAAAACATTAAAGAGGCGATGAAATATTTACCTTTTCTTCAGGTTCTTCCTTTTGATTTGATCAACATGAATCATTATGATGGATTTATAAATAATGGAAGGCCTCTAGAATTAGAGGATGACAGTGGATAGGATATTTGGGCAGGGGTTTTCTATGCCAAATGGCTTTGAAGGTGTGAATTTGAGGGAAGGGGAAGTGCCCTTTTATAAGAGGGATGATGGGCACCTTAGGAAAAGATTTAAATATTATTTTATAATAAAATAATTTTCAGTTTATAATGGCTTTAAAATAAATTATTTAAAGGATAAGGTGGGTATGGGTATAAAAACACTCAACCAATAGGTTTTAGACAGGTTTGGGTCACTATATTAACCTTATCTTTTAGATTTAAATCGTAGTTAAATAGTTTGACATTTACCATATCTCTTTGTATTGTTATATTATATGGTTACTAAAATTACAATTAACATGTAATGAAACCAAAATTGGTTCATTAATGATACAAATATCTTTATATAATAGTTTTTTCTGAACCGTAGATATATAGGATTATTATATCAACCAATAATATTGTATTTGTTTTCAAAACTCATTTATGTCAATTTTGACATTATTTAATAATTGATTTTTGTTAAAGTCCTAAAAACTCATTACTTTGAAATAAATATATTTAATAAACCCTAACAAGTCATAGTCACCTATAAAAATTTTTTATGGCATCAATGATTTCAAATTATATTTATTCTAGTATTTATAATATCATTTATTTTATTGTTTCATTAATAAGGAAAATACGACATCATTATTGTGTCATATATAAATATATTAATTTTATGTATAAAAATTATAAATAAAATATCATGAGGTAGGAAATATTTTTTTATTTATAATTACTATTTACAGTCGAATATTTCAAATCAATAACCTCATATAAAAATTTTGTTACTAAAAGATATTTGCTTTTCTTATTTTTGTCTTTACATTAGATTATTTAATATAAAATTTCATTATCAGTCCCAAGTGCACTATGGGGTCCCAAAATCGACTCAAGGATGACCATGGTTGGAACTGAATAATCCAATAGAGTTAGGACACATGTTAGTGTAATTTAATATTTTTATAATATAACTTTTTAACCTTATTTACTCGATTTACCCCTTTAACCACGGTAAATAAAATACTTACTGAAGTAAAAATTCCTAATGTCTAAAAATAAAAGTTACCTATTTACACAATTTATAACTCATGATTACAAATATGGAATCCATTTTTTCAAATTCAAAACATAGAATTTGCAAAAATTAATTTAGAATTAATTCCTGTTTTCAAAAAAAAGCGTGTTTTTATGAAATAATAACTGTCAAAAGATTGACACTTTTTTATGTCCAGTTTAATCATGAGATTAAATCCAGTGACTTAAATTATATTAAATTATAGAAAAATAATCTAATGGTACTTAAAAACCATTAAAATGTGTAATTTAACAAAATAAATTATTTCGATTAAAAAAACTATTTTTAATTAAAATTTAGTAATTTTAACTATTCATCAAAATATGAAAGTTATCAGAAAAGTACCAAATATTTATCCAAAATAAATTTTTATGTCCTGATTCTAAAAAATAATTTAATTTCATTAAATTGAATATATAACATTTTTAAATATTTTTTAAAAAAATGGTTCTATATTAAAAGGCGGTAAAATTGTATTTTTTGAAAAATACTTATTTTATCGGAAAAAAATGTATTTGTTCTTATATTATGTCTAAGAAAAACATAATATGGATATTAAAATTATATAGAGTATATAAGATTCAAATTTTAGTTAATACTATTCATAACCTCTTTTTGAACTATTAGTTTAGTAAGTTGTGGTGCTCTCGAACTCGATGTTGCCTATTGTATAAGCTATTGAATTTCTTTAATGAGATAACATAATATGAAATACTGGGGTGTTACATTCTCCCCTCCTTCAATAAATTGAATCCTCGCAATTTGAAATTTTTCTTCAAAAATAAAAGGATAAAAATAGAAAAATACCTTTGTGGAAAAACCACATCGGAAATTGGTTTAATAAAATTTATTATCAATAAGAGGGAACGAGAAATGAAAAATTCTACACTAAATTATGATCTCTATTAAGAGAAAATTGGTGGAAATTAGAGACACATAATTAAAGGGAAACGTAAATATTTATAGGGATTGATTGAGGTCATCAATCAAAAACAAGTGTGTAATTGAGGGCCTCAAATCCATCATTTTATGATGATTTAAAATATCATTAGTTCAACATAAGTTACACATCTTTGGTTTTATGATCCCTTCCCTAAAGATTAAGTACTTATTTATTCATAGAATAGGAGGGAAAAAATATACTTGACAAGTAGAGTTTCATCCTTCCATTAATTCCTACCACAAACTCATCATTCACAAAAAAAGATAATAGAATTCGAAATATTATATTTATCATAATCGTATAGGGTTCAAAAAATTAATGAATTTATTATTAATTTTTCAGATTATTTAAAAAAACTACATTATACAAACTAGAAATCATGTAGACCAGTGGTAGGTGATGCAACCTTGACACCCTTCGGATGTGGGATTAATTCTTGTGGCCTTGCAAGACAAAACGGGTTGTCTCCCACCCTCCGGGTTGTCCTTTTTATTATAATCTAAAAAAAATTCATGAATTTATTTATCCTTGATAATAGTATCAAATGTCAAACTAAATTGATTCCAACTTTTAGGATTATCCAAAATACTTCTGTCCAAACTCTCAACCCAAAATTTATAAAGGAGGTAAATATAATAAGGATCTATTTTTCCCCGTAACAACATGTGAATACCTTCATCGTGTATTCTTTTAAAACACTCTAACACCATGAATTAACATAAAAATGTAATGATTACATTCATCCTTCCTTATTCCTTATAAAATACTATATATATTCCTTAAATCCCAAATTTTTTAAAATTCCAACAATGTTGGAATAAAAAAACTATTAATCAGTTTCCAGGTAATCAAGAATATCCAATAAAATTTATCCAAATAAATCATATATTATTCCAAAATAACTACCTCAGTATCAGGACCATATTATGGTTTACCTTTCCTTCAACCATGTAATTACCAAAAAAATTAACATGAAACTGTGACACTTTACATGGTACCATACAATTATCAAATCCTTAATGAAATAGTACAATATTACAATCCTTTCTATAATTCATATAACTAGTACATCGTTGATACAACACTCAAATGAAATAATTATTTAATAACAACATAATAACACTAGTCATTCCTCTTCATATGTGGTAGTATCATAAAATTATTATTATCCAATAACATCATTTGGGGCATGCTCTAATGATTTGGACATTGATTCATGTAGAGTCCCAACTCATTCCAGATGACGCATTGTACATTAGAAACCTTTTTCTTACCCTTGAAATCACGTACATTGTGTTCTTTTCACCACAGTTATAACAAAATCACATTCCCTTGAAGAATTTACCAATGTGATTCTTTCCATATTTATCACATATGGTAAAATAATTCGTTCCCTTCTTCCCTCTATGCATCATCATTTCAAACATCCTTTTCTTCTCTTGCTTCCATAGAAATCCATTGTAATCATAGAATTATTTACTTATCTTATTAACACGTGATACTATTTCATTATATGTTAAGAATACATGGGAGACTATTTTCCTTCTAAATGTTGGATTAAATCCATGAAATATGTGATCCTTTTTACTTTTTAGATCATACGTATTACTGGAGTTCTCATTCCTTCTACTGGGTGCCATTTCTAAATAATGAAATACACTAGGTTAGTTTATGAATAACAATTCATAATTCAAAAATTGTAAAATACCTAAAGTAAATTGAATATTTTATGGATATAATCCATAATCATAAAAATGTTTTCTTTGAGGATGTATATACTCATAAATCTTTCATAGTGGTTTGTAAGGAAAATGAGAATTATCCTATGCATATCCCCAGGGAGTGTTGTAACCAAGAGTGCAGTAAGGCCCATTGTTGTGCAGTAGTTCCTATTCGAGTCTAGCTCAATGTAGTGGTTTCAGTTTTTACCCCTAGGTACATATGTGCTAGAGCTGCCTCTACCTGCTTGTATCCATAAAGTGATGTATTTCTTGGAAAACTCACAAAATATCTACAATACCAAAATTCTAAGTTCTTCTATACTAATCCTCAAAGTATATATTGGGGCTATGTGCTCTAACCAAAGTTTATCTAAATCTAGTTTCCAAGGTTTGTACTGAACTTTCTTTGATACCAACTGTAACGCCCCGAACCCAGTTACCCAGAGTCGGTGCATTATTACATAACATTGGCATTATTACCAGGGATCCTGTCCGGAAGGACCGATCAGTTTAGAAGTCTTGGAAAATAGATTACATATATGAATTTTACATTTCTCTTCATAACATAAAACTCAACATAAATTATCCCTTATGAATTCCATTATACCCTTAGCTTAACCCTACATATAGATCACAATACAATTCTTGGAATCCTAGGAAAAATAAGACAAAGAAAGGGGTGATCTCAAATGCTCAATATGGGTATGTAATACAGCAGTTGATAAAAAAAGTATTAAACATGGTGAATAATTGAAAACACATGCCTTTAAAAATAATAAACATGAACACTTTTATGGTAGGAATATGTGATGGGTAAATAATTCCATAATAAAACATAATCATTGGTATTTTACTTGTTGAATGACCACATGAACCATCAATATTATTTTCATAATGAGGGGACGTATAATGTCAGAAATTCTGAAACATTTTGTCAACACCTCGGCCAAGACATCTAAAAATGATGAAGGCCTCAGGAAAAACATATTTCAAATTGGGAAAGGCCTTACCAAATTCCACATATAGTTGTCTCATGAGACCTACAGATGCATTGAAGAGCTATAACTGGATCCACCCGTCAATTACTAAGTCTAATACATTCCGCATATGAAACGTTTTAAATATAAAATAAACATTGGTATTAAAACTATCATATAAAATGTCAATACTTTAACCATAAACCATGAATGGTATAAAAATAACACATCCACAGTCAAACATATCACAAAACCTTCAATAAAATAAGGAATATTTGAATCATAATGAATTTACTTTAAACAAGTATAAAATTCATCAAAGGATGTTGACAAAGATGAAATCAAAACTATTTGAGAGAAATGTCTCTTTATTTTTCCAAAATCATTTAATGTTATATAATTATAAAAGAAAACATTTATTTTTAAAATATTCTTATATTCTTGTAAGGGAATCTTTAACGATGTTATAACGGTGGAGTATAACCGCACCCGCTGTATAAGTTAAAAAAACATTCTTACCTTAATTTTGTCGAAAAGGTCGTAAAGCACCCTATTTGGAAAACAAATGAAAGATTCATTTAAAAACATATAAGTTCATATAAGGGTATAAATGACTTTAACACACTATCTAGTAAATAGTAAAAATGTTTTGAAATTAATTTTTAAGAAACATTGATGTAGATGATAAAGAGGTCTTAGTATAATCTAACGTAAAAACAACCTCAGATAATAAAGAGATTATAGAATTAACCCTTACCTTGTACTTTTCCTTGGTCGAGGATATGTTAACCTCCTATATAATGGTGAAATAATTTTTATTAAATTATAGATTAACCATATAAATTAATATGATATCATATATGGTCTTTTAATATTTCTTTGTTAATAATATTTTTTTATTATCGTCGTTTCAGGTGTTAACTGATTAGTTTTCATTTATATACTTTGTTATGTATGTAATGTTCATTGTGGATAGGATGTATCTTATTAATATTCAGAATGATATTAAGTATTTAAAAATTATTTTTAATAATCAAATGAAAATTAGTCTGGAATGGATATGATGGGGAATGAATCTCATCGTGTTCGTGGAGATGGTAATCTGTATGTACGCACGAGGGAAAATATCATTATTTCGATATTAAAATAATATATAATTGGATGTTATATCATATATAAAAAATAATTATCATGTTATATTTATTATTTACAACAATTATACATCATTTTTATACCCATCCAAATAATAATGTATTGAATAACTACCATATCACGACTTGGAGACGGTAAGCCGTACGTACGCACGAATGGTGACATGTTATTCAACAGATGGATAAAATAATGAATATGGTTGTACCATAATAATAATAACATCATATTATATAGAATATACTGAAGTTATTATTTTATAATGGAAACAACAAGGAAATAATAAGTGGAAGAAGAAAAAAACTTGAAAGAGCTGATAAAATATTTGAATTTTCTACGGGTTCTTCCTTTTGATTTGATCATAGGGGCTCCATAGGTTGGCATTATGACTTATGTAATGCCTCTAGTATTAAGTGTGTACAGTATAAAAGATATTTGGCCAGGTTTTGGCTGATTCATATGGCTTTTAAGGTGTAAATTTGAGAGAAGGGGAAGTGCCCTTTTATAAGAGGGGTGAGGGGAACCTTAGGAAAAGATTGAAATATTATTTTATAATAAATTAATGTTTGGTTTATAATGGCTCAAAAATGATTTATTTAAAGTATACAGTGGTTATGGGTCGAAAAATACTCAACCAATAGGTTTTAGATAGGTTTGGGTCACTATATTAACCTTATATTTTAGATTTAACTCTTAGTTAAATAGTTTGACATTTTACATGCCTCTTTGTATTTTTATATTTTATGATTAATAAACATATAAACTTACAAGAGAATTCCAAGTTGTTCATTAATGATACAGCTATCATTATATAAGTCTTTTTAATGAATATTATATTTTTAGGATTATTATATCAACCAATAATATTGTATTTGTTTTAAAAAATCATTTTTGTCAATTTTTACATTAGTTAATAATTGATTTTTTCTAAAGTACTAACGAATTAATTACATAGAACTAATTAAATTTAATAAACCCTAAAATGTCATAGTCACCTATAAAATTTGTTTATGGCATCAAAACTTTCAAATTATTTTTATTTTAGTATTTATAATTTCATTCATTTGATTGTTTAATTAATAACGAAAATACTGCATCATTATTGTGTCAAATATAAATATATTTATTTTATACCTAAAATTTATAAATAAAATATCCTAAGGTAGGAAATATTTTTATCCTTCTAATGATTATTTATAGTCGAATAGATCAATTATATAACCTCATATAAAATGTTTTTTACTAAAAGATATTTGTTTTTGTTATTTTTGTCTTTACTTTATATTATTTAATATAAAATATCATTATCACTCCCAAGTGGCTTCATGGCATCCCCAAATCGACCCAAGAATGAACATGGTAGTAAATGAATAATCAAATATTGTTAGAAAACATGTTAGGGTAATTTAATATTATTATAATATTTTTTAACCTTATTTACTGGATTTACCTCTTTAACAACATTAAATAAAATATTTACTAAAGTAAATATTCCTAATTTATAAAAATAAAAGTTACCTATTTACAAAAATTTTACCTCCTTATTCCAAATATGTAATCAATTTTTCCAAATTCAAAACACATAAGTGGTAGAAATTAATTTAAAATTAATTCCTGTTGTCAAAACAAAAAAACATGTTTTTATAGAATAATAACTATCAAAAGATGGACACTTGTTTATATCAAGTTTAATAGTGATATTACATCCAATGTCTTAAATTATATTAAATATTAAAAATATAATATAAATATTCTTAAAAACCATTAAAATATAAAATTTAACACTATAAATTATTTTGATTAATAATGTTATTTTAATTAAAATTTAGTAAGTTTCATATTCATCAAAATATGAAAGTTATTAGAAAAGTACCCAAAATTTATCTAAACTAAAATTCTATTTCCCGATTCTAAAGAATAATTTAATTTCATTAAATTTAATATATAACATTGTTAAATATTTGTTTCAAAAATGGTTCGCTATTAAAAGGCAGTAAAATTTCATTTTTGAGAAATACTTATTTTATCCAAAAAAATGAATTTGTTCTTATAATATGTCTAAGAAATACAAAATATGGATGTTAAAATTATATATACTATATAATATTCAAAATTCAGTTAATTTTATTCATATCCTCCTTTTTAATGATTAGTTTAGTAAGTTGCGATGCTCTCAAACTCGGGGTTGTCTGTTGTGCAAGCTTTTGAATTACTTAAATGAGATAATATAAAATGAAATACAAGGGTGTTACATGCAATGGGTATTTTCATTTAAAAAAATTCAAATAAAGAGACATTAGGAATATTGGTTAATGGAACTGGCATGAAACATACATAATTTGAAATATTATGATAAAAGGATAATATTACATGGTAAATATTCATAGGAGGTTGGATTTCATTATGACGTTAACTTCTTTCTCTATAGATTTCATGGAGTTTTTATAGACACTAATCTTTTACTTTAAGAGTATATTCATAATTTAACTCAGAAATATGAATGTAGTTTTATACACAAAGTGAATTTTTAGTCTTATTTAACTTCTAGTTTTGATTTTCACATGTTATAAAAAATAATATTTATTCATTTTTGGTTGATTTTCATAATTTTTTCATAATTCATTCAATATAATATGTCTGATAACGAATAATAATAATTTTTTTCACATGTTTTAAGAATATAACATTTAATATATTAATTGATGAATAATGTATTGAATTTTTTTATTAAATAAGTAGTCATTATTAAAATACAGGAAAATGTGAATGATGGAAAGTGGGCTGAGTGTAATGGTCTAATTGGATGTGGAATAAATGATATTTACTTATATTAATTATGTGTTTGAAATGTCAATAACATAATAATAATATTTATTTTATTATTTTTATAATACATGGTATCGATTGTAACATCCTAAGGTTTTGAATGGGTTATTTTCTGGGTAAATTTGAGCTTTTTAGTTGGTGGTAAGACCAAACCTTTTTCTTGAACATTGGAACCTCATTTCTGGAATATTTTTCAACCTGTCGACTTTATTTTGGTGTATTCTATTCTTTGGTTGGAGTCTTGGTTGTTTGGGAAAACACAATAGGAATAAAGGATGACCTAGGCTGCTAAAATATTTTTTCAGACAATTACACGGTGTGTATTTAAAAACACATCATATAATAAGTTTATTTCATGATTTTTATGATAACACTAGTGAAAAGCTATAATTTAAAAGGGTGTTTTAATATTAAATGATTTTTAAATTCCCATGAATGATTTTTCAAAATAGTAGGTAAGGGTGCTTGGCACTGCCTATTTGATGCACAACAGGGGAATCACCCAGGGACCTTGTCAGTGTCGCTCCCCCTATTCCCAAGGGATCTTGATGTCTTCCCTATCTGATCTTCCGTCATTGATCCATTATTGGATACAAATTAACCATGGAAAGGACTTCAATATTATCTCCTCTTTTCTTCCTCTATATTTCCTTGTGGTGTGCTAAATCCATGCAAGCTATTTTACCCTATTTTGAGGGTGTTCATCTAAAATTTTGATTTCCTCCAAATTGTCTTGAGTTAGAGGCTCAGATCAGGTGAGCGGACATCTACCAACTAGAGGTAAATGGTTATTATCTTTCTCCATGATTTTTATTGTTGTTTTGAGGGTGATTTCTTGAGTGTCTCATTGGGTAGTCTGAGAGAGAACCTAATTAATTAACCCATTTCATTTAATTGAACATGATACCATGTGGGATGCCTCTAAAAATAACCAATACATTGCTTCCATAACCAATCTGGGAGTGGTTCTTGAGACCACATGGGATTTTACGATGGGTGTTCTTGGTTATTAAATTGAACTTCTTGAATTATAAATAATTCTTGTGATGGTTTCAAGGGAACATGACCGGATTTGACTGAGAATAGAGATGGTTATGACCACCTAACTTGAGGTGAAATGGTTTATCAGGATAGATATAGACCTAGGTATGATGAATGATCACTGATTTGGGCGACTTAGTCATATTTTTTAGTCAGTGAAGCCTTCACGTTGTGGGAATGACACGAGTTATTTGTGATGGTATTGACCATATGGTTGAGTGATGTGGTCACATGGGCATGATTTTCTAGGTTGGTGTGGCTTAGGTACTTTTTTGTTATTTTTTCTCACTAAAATTAGTTGACACTTCATTGTTTTCCTTTGAACATAATTAATACTCATATGACTAGGTTTTTTTGACCAATCATATGGGGAGAGTCCTCTGTTAGATGAAGATTTTGATAGTGTTGACCATTAGTATCATTGGAGGTGATTTATATATAAATCCGTGTTGATGGTGAGGATCCATCGACTTTTGGTGTTGATACTATTGGTTGGGGAAGAGGATCTTCATGTATTAAGGTTGTTGGGATGGGACTATTTAGTAGAAAAATATCAATTTTCATTGGGATTTCAATCTTCAAGTTGATGCGAGATTTGAATGAGGGGTCCAAGGGACCATGTATTTTTTATTTTGGAGTGGTTATTTTAACATTTTTACTTTATTAATAGTATGATGTGCAGGGTAATAATTTTAGTGGTTTCATTTAAGGGTTCACATAGATGAATCTTCATGAGGGGTTTCCTTGGGAATAATTATAAGGATCATCTCCACTAAAATTATATTAATAGTGTCTAAATAAATTGATTTCTTTCATGTGGTTATTGATCACAACATCCATAGGTTATGGTATATGACAGTCATATACAATATTATTTATTTTTAGCCCACCCCTATTTAATCATAGATGTAGGATATGAATAGGTTGGTAGTGATCTATAGAGATTATTTCTCACACCATACATGGGTCCTTCGAGATGCATGTAGATTTGATAATTCTGTAATTAGGTAAGGGTTTATGCTCAGGATCGTTAACTTAGTGATCATGTCATAACTTTGTCATAGGATGGATGTAAAAGGACCATGGTAGTTCCTACATCAGCTATAGTTAATTTTTGAATCATCTTTTTTGGAATTATCATTATTATTATATGTATTCACCGGTGGTTGTCCATGGACAACCTTTTCTCATTTATTGTATTGTATGACCTACCTTATATGCTTGTTATATAAATGGTTTCTTAAGATATTTTACTATATAAATGGTATGTATAAGCTTATTTATTACTATTTATAGAGTTTTTTTTGTTTCTGTTATGATGGGTTATTGGTCTTGTCATTTAATGTCTTTCTTTCATTGTAATGTTTGTCTATAAACCATTACAATTATCTTCAGCATAGTTTATAGTCTCCCCACTATCACCCCTTTACACCCTCACAACTAGACCGCATCCTTTGGAATATGGGTAGGCACCCCTAATTCCCAATGTCCAACCAGCACTAAGCACTGCTCGGGTGAAAAAACAGGTCGGGTCATTACATCAACTAAGAATTATGGAATTGGGAAAGGAATTGTGTGTGATTTTGAAACCCTTAATCTTACAAAAACAATATCAAATTTTATATCTTTCCAAGAACACAATTGGTGTGTAGAATGGATAGGTTGAGATCTCAAAATCACTATAGAGAGATCACAGAATCTAGAGTGTTTTCCTCCCCGCTTATATCAAGAAAACAAGAGATCGCCAAGTGTTATTCCTCTATAATGAATAATTATGCTATGATTAGTCACAAATAATGAAAGTAATTAATATTGGTCATTCTATCACCAATTGGTTCTACGAAATCATTCATATAGTTTTGCACATGTGTGAATCACTACTAAAGGGATTATGCACTTGGATCCTTAAATGAATGATATTATGAAAAATATTGTTAACCAAATATTCAATGAAAGACAAATTACAGGTTGAGGTAATTCTATATCCTATCATAAATTAATTATAATTTACATGTGAATATCCTTCTATTTTAGTCTTTATATTTTAATTTATTCAAGTATTCTGAAATTTTCATTATACATGATATTTTAATCATATAAATAAATTATTAAACATTATTAATGACTAAAAAATTAGAGTTGTTCATAATAGAAACAGACTCATCTAGTGCATCTAGAACCTGCAAGTTGTATCAAAGAGGTCACATGTTTAATTTAAAATTATTTATAATTAATTGATTGGTTGAATGTGTTTGTGTTTTCTTTTACTTAAAAATATTTGTTTTAACACTCAAAATCATTGTATATTACCTTTATTCATTATGGATATTATAACCAATAATATATTAATTATTAATAATGAATAAGCATCTTATTTACACCATTTGTAGGTTCCAAAGGATCTACCTAGAAAAAATCAGATTGCATAATGTGTACTTATAGTGTACACATCAAGTGATTTTGTTTTCATGTATGTATCCCAAAACAAAGTTAGATAGATTTGATCCAATTAAATCTAAGATATTAAAAAGTGGATTAGTTTGTTGATCTAGATATACTATCATATATATATATAACTACACACCATGTAAGTTCCTTATATTCCATGTGGTTCAAATCTTATTGTGACTGTGAATGTGAGGTTTCCTAGTAATCTGTATATCAGATACATGACATGGGGATATACATGTTGTGAAAATTTGAGGTTACATTAGGTGAATTACTAGAACATGTTGTGTACCTTGAACACATCCACACCTGGAAATAAAACCAAACCCAAGGGTTATGTTGAAAACATGGGTAGAAGACAGTTGTACATCATGAACTTTTGTATATTCCCTATAGTCTGCTAATAGTAGTGTTTTAAAATTTTCATAGTAATAATAATTAAACAGATAATGAATCCTGTTAAAATATGTTTTTCATTTCATTCATTTGATAGTACATGCCATGTCATGGGATTAACAATTATATATTAAATTAATTTTCATGTTAAAATTTTGATAGACCCATGAGGTTTCCTCCATGTACACTTGTGTACTACATTAATTTTAAATGAAGTTATTTTTTAAAAAAATTATATAGAATTTTGATTTAAGGATGAATATATGGAATTAAAATATATTTAAATATATAGATTAATTTGTGGCATATTATCTTAATTAGAGAATGAATAGAGGTAATTGATAACAAGATTGAAACATTATTCCCATTGATTGATGTGTTGATTATTATGAGATTACACTAACCATTATGTCTGATATGTTTATTTAAATTTAATATTTTATTATTGAAAAATTATTATTCATTGAATTTGAGTCATCCCCTTATCCTTATAAAGTAATGGCCTATATGATCATGATTTTTTTATGAAAATCCACATTATCTAATCCAATTGACCCCCTCACCCAAGTGTGAAAAAGATTATATAAGGATAAATATCATAGGAAAGTGGAGGTGGTTTGAGTCAAGGATCAAAGTAAAACCAATTGAGGTGATTTATAGGAGCTAAGGTAGAATACTGAAACATGAACCAAGATATGGTTCTAGGTGTTTTTTCCTAGGTTCATGGGTTAGTTTATCATCCCCTAGATAAATTTACCATTAGAGAATCTCATGGTCATGAAACTTATATATTATTTCTATCAGTTTCATGGATATTTATTTATTTCTTGATTATTGACTGATTACCTAATAAATTAATTAATAATAAGGAAATGTGGAATTAAATATAATCAAATTATGTGTGAATGGTTTATCAGACATGGTTAATTACTGGAATAAAATTAACATAATATTAACATGTAATGTAAGTGGATATAATGGGATTAAACCCTAAATAAAAAATCTATAAACCTAAATATGAATTTTTCTTATCCTTATGTTACTTATTTTATAATTATCCTGAATGTTTATAGTTATTAAATAACCCATATTTAAAAGATTTGAATTACCATTGAAACATTAGCTTAAGTTTTTTGGTTAACTTAACTCATTTTACATCCTGGGTTGTCTTACCATGTAAAAATTGTTGTGACTAAGTAGAAGGGGTTAAGGAAATATTAAAATAGAATGTCAAGATTGGGAGTCGACTCAAAAGATCAAGGAACTATGAGTTAATGTGGTTACATGTTACACCTGCCAAAAACCCTATAAATTGCTAGTTAGGCTAATGTCTAGTTTTTTAGAAGGGAATATGAATCCTTTCCACTTTATTATCTAAGTGAAACGATATTCATAAAATTATGCTGAGGGATGTTAGGTTATAAAAAATATTAAAGATTAATGGTATTTAATTAATTTTTTTAAAAAAAATAATCTATTTTTTAATCAAAACAATTTGTAATTAACTACTCTTACTTTGTAGAAAATGTGAAATCAAACAATTTCAATAATATCGCTGTTATCCATACTAGATCTGAATAACCTTATCATCAAAATTAATTTCTAGTAAATATATAGGTGCTTGCGTGTTATATTATACCTTGAATTAAAATCATGCATACAAGAAACCCCACTACCTATGTTACTTTCTAAAGAGGCTAGTGAGAACGATGTATCTCTATATATAAAGCATGTGATGAAAAAATGTATGTCTATTTTTTATGATATCTATAATTTTCAGGTTTTGTTTAAAGAAATATGATGATATAGTTTTGTATAACATATTTTCTGACATTCATGATTTTTATCAAGAGAAGGTGATGTTGGAGATATATGAGAACTCCAATGAACATGTCACGTGAAGGCCTGAAGATTCGATACCATCTAGACCAAATGTTGTCAAGATGTTTTTCTTCATTGATCTCCTAGATATATTGGGTTTCCAAATCCCATATGATTTGCTTACAGATCTCAGTATTTCATCACAACCCAAAAACTCACCCAATTTTATTGTGATTTATAATGTGAGAAATAGTGATAAAGCACTACCAAATCATATAACACTTATATTCCATGTTGATAAAAGAATGTGGTGTAATAGTCCCACTATTTTTATAGTGAATAAGAATATTGGGAATAAGGAAAAGGGTATGAAGATCCATTTCACGTCTAAGGCTTCATAGCACCATCCCACTAAAAAATACCCAGAGGCAAGGAACATGACGTTGTGTGTTTTTCATGGGGAAAGTAAGGCCACAATAAGAGGAATTGAACCCATACAAAGAATCAGGGGGAAGATTCATGCATTTTCATTATTGATTTTGATATTTCCATATCTACAATTTGTGTATTAGATATTTCTTGTGGTGATCACATTTGTATCTAAATACTGAAAAAAAGAAGATTTAATAAAATTTTCAAAGATGAGGTTCATATGTGTGATGATTATGGGGGAAGTTTGGCGATAATATCCATTGGATACTACCCTCTTACATTTCTAAAAGGATTTATTTTTTTTAATAAACTATTTTAATGTTCCTAGTGTAACTAAGAAAAATATTTCCATTAACCATTTTTATAAGCATGTATTTATTTAAAAAATTTGAAATAAGGGTTTCTAGTTTTATAAAGACAGAATATTTTATGGTATGGAATAGCTGAATAAGTGTCTTAATATATAAAAGTATGAAAAATATATATTGTTAATTGATAATGAATCTAATATGTGGGACTCAAATGATACACAGTTTTGGAATCACAGCCTTGGTCATGTAAACAAAACGAGTTTGAAAAAGTTCTATCAAGATGTATATTTAGACTATTTTGACTTAAATTGTCATGACCCGTCCCCCAGCGCCCATTCCGTGACTACCCAATCCCACTATCCATTGGCCAGGGGTTAGTGACTAGCATCATAAAGGCATATAAAAAAACAAAAAGGAATTTCCTTTTAACCTGTACAGACACACATTCCAAGAACATAACAAGAAGCAACCATGAGTAATCTACTATAGTAAAAAGGGTGATCAAAGTAGAGGGGGTGGAAGAAAATCCCAACTAAAAAAGTAGAAGTACAATTGAAAAGTAGAAATACATCTGAAAAGTACAAAATAGCTTCTGGATCGTCAGCCATGCTTCCTACCAGAAGGGTAGGTACAGTTAGTCTCCACAGCATTCTATGATAGACCTTCCCCTCTGAGTACCACCTGGTCCGGGCTCAATCAAGTGTCATCCCCGATGATCATCATCTGCACAAGACCCAACAAGGTGTGGGTGAAGCCCATGCAGGGGTGAGTATAACAACACACAGTAGAGACCCTGAGACCCCCGTATGTCACCCAGGGTTTCAAAAATTAAATACCATGAAGAAAGACCTCAATCTCATAGAACTAAGAAATAGATATCAACTCTACTTAGGTATATGCCCATAAATATACCTAATTTATCAATACATAATCATCTCATACATGAAGGAAGAATACCAAAAAGGTAACACCACAATGGTATAAGTTCCATAAAGATAACACCACGAAGATAGAAGTACCACACAGGTAACACACGAAGATATAAGTACCACAAAGGTAACACCAAGAAGATAACACCACAAAGGTAGAAGTACCACATAAGTAACACCACAAAGATAGAAGTAACACATAGGTAACACCAAGAAGATAAAACCATGAAGGTAACACCATGAAGGTAGATGTACTACATAGGTAACACCATGAAGATATATTTACCACACAGGTATCACAACGAAGGTAGAAGTACCACACAGGTAACACCACAAAAATAACACCACGAAGGGAGATGTACCACACAGTTAACAATACGAAGATAGAAGTACCACAGAGGTAACACCCTGAAGATAACACCAAAAAGGTATAAGTACCACACATATAACACCAAAAATATAGAATCACCACATAGGTGACACCACAAAGATAGAAGAACCACATAGGTAACACCAAAAATATAGAAGTACCACACAAGTAACAGCACAAAGGTAGAAGTACCACATAAGTAACCCCATGAATATTGAAGTGAAACATAGGTAAAACACAAAGATAGAATCACAACACATGTAACACCAAAAAGATCGAAGTACCAAACAGGTAACACCACAAAGGTTGAAGTACCACAAAGGTAACACCATGAAGTTATCACCACAAAGGTTAAAGACTCATCTCATACCAAATATAACTTAAGTACAGAATTACATACAATTAGTCATAAGCAACATTATCTTACTATATTAAGAGGCACTACTACTGACTCACACATGATCGATGGATAATAACTCCCATTGACCCACACAGGATTTGACCCACACAGGATCGATAGGTACTAACCCTCGTTGACCTACATAGGATATGACCCACACAGGATCAATATGGGAAGACCCACATAGGATTGCTGAGCGCTAACCCACATAGGATTTGATAGATGCTTACCCACAAATAATTTATATATGTTGACCCACACAGGATCAATGTTCTGTCTTTACGTTACATCCAGCCACTAGATTCCTCACACCTGGTGCACTTGAAATCTATAGAATCTGCCCCTCGAGATATCGATCATACCTTGACCGCCACTATGCTCCACAAAGAAGTAACCCAAAGGACTGTAATGTCGTAAGGGTTTCTACGTGACAGATGGTGCATCAATTAGACACTTGGTCTATGAGTCATAAGTGTTTTAGTTTCGAGGCCCATGTTGGACTCAGGTTTGATCCAACCTTGTCATACTCCAAATTTATTTAAAAATAAAATGGAGTATACCAAACAAATGTCTCATTCCAAGGATCCCATCACCATAGACGGTTTGTCAAATGAATACCTGGTTCTCAGGATTGGGCCTTTTAAGTGTTTATGGGTCCAGTTGGGTGCGGGTTAAGTCTGACCTAGTCGGACCGACCCAACCTCATTCTGACCTAGATGGGCTGGGCCATGGAAGGCTGGGCCCACTGGGTTCGCGATCCGGCCCGGCCTTCAAGGTGAGGTGTGTCCTGGCCTGCAACGGCACGGCCCACCCCACAAGGGGGCGGCTCAACCCACAAGGGGGGTGGCCCGGCCCGCAAGGGATCAGCCCAGCCCATTGGGCGGTGGCCCCTCGGTCAATCGGCCCCCTGCATGGTGGCCTGCTACACGGGCAGCCCGACCGCATGAGGCGTAGCCCGCTAGGGGGCAGCCCACAGTCTGCCCGAGATGGAAAGGGGGGAGCATTTCCAACCGGTATCCCGAACGGACCAGAGGCCATTCGACTATGTGAAATGGCGGCGCCATATGGGTGTCGTTTGGTTGTCACCTTACCCTCTAGGTAGGCGCAGGTTCTGTCTCTATTTCGGCTTCAGTCGTGGCCCTCTTCTCATCGGCGACACACTGATCGCGTCGTCTCCCCTCCTACGGCCAGCCGATGTGACGGTCGCCTCCTCTGACTACTGTGGCTGATGAGCCACAACCCTTTTCTTACTGGTAGCACGTGACGGTGCGCGGCACCTCCTCCATGGTCATCCGATGCCGACCACTCTGATGACCACTGTGGCTTTGTGTCGCGACTGCTTCTTGCAGAGAACGTTGGCACGCCTGTTCCTTAGTAGCCGGTTGGTTCTGTTGCACCGGAATTTTTCCATGGAGGGAGAAAGGGTAGAAAAGTATCAGAGGGTTCGGGTGGGGTTCGTTAGTCTCACACCCACCACGATAGCTTGTAATCATGATGGAGGATTAAAGGATTCAAGAAATTCACTTTAATTTAAACAAGGATCTATCCCCTACCACCATAACGATGGAGAAATGTCTACAGTTAAAGAAGTGGGTTGGTGTTTTCCATCACATACAAATAACCTCCAATGACGTCTCTCAATCGTTCATCTTCGGTTAGGGGTTTTAGTGTCCCTCTTCACCACTCTCTGAATCCGACTTCATTCTCAAAGAGTTTGGTGTCTCGAAACTTTGTCAGCACTTCGTTGCTTGGTGAATCTGTGTTGATGCCTCCCCCAAAACAAAACTCTTTATAAATAGGATAGGGGAAGATAAGTACTGATGTCCAGAATTAATGGCAGCTCATTAATTAAGAAGCTTCTTAATTCCCCAATGACATCGTTACTTATGTTTTGAAGGTCAAGACATTTATTGGCATGACACACTGTTTGTCCCACGATTCCATTTTTTCATTAGAGGGAAAGAAAGAAATTAAAATTAACTAAGTTGTTTTTATTATTCTTTAAAAACTACTAAGACATATGTTTTTCTCCAGGCCTACTGCAGAAAATGTAGAGGCTCCCCTAAACTAATCCCAACAATTTGGATTCAACAGTTCCCTCGAATTTTTAATATGATCACCAGTTAAAAAGGTAGAAAAAACCACTTCCGCCTTTACTGAACATACCTAAAAAAGTTCATAAATTCATTTCTGTCACATCGGGCCTTAGAATCACATGCCATCAATTTTTTCAGACTCATAATAATTCCATATAATTAAAAAATTACATGGAAAATATGGGTCTTTACATTCACCCCACCTTAGGGATTTTCATCCCTGAAATCCACAATATAGACTGAGGGAACCAAAGGGGTTACTGAGAAGGAATCTGAGCCTCCCTATCCCATGTGTTCTCCTAGAGGTTCCTAAGCTTCCAGCGAATGTGCACCAGATGTATCAACCACCCATGAAGGACCCGCTCCTATCGATCCTCATTTTATAATGGAACCTCCGTAAACGTCACACCATCATCAATGTCTAGCTCACCATGGGCAATGATGTGAGATGGGTCATACACCTATCTCCCCAATTGAGATATATGGAAAATTTCATGCACCCTTTCCAATTGCGGTGGATGTTCCAAGCATTATGCTACCTTTCCAATCCTCCCAAGTATCAGAAATGGTCCGATAAGCCTCTGTGATAACATGCAGCCTCATCCAAATCTCTAAAAACCTTGTCTATGTGAGACCCATAGGAAGAATTGGTCTCACTCATTGAACTCCAAATGTCTCCACCTCCTGTGAGCATAATAATTCTACCAGCTCTGTGTAGTCTTCACTTGCTGACATCTGAGGCATCATGATACAAACTCTACCTCTGCTTCCTTTATCCCTAGCCACCAGCACTAATGTCGGAAGTCCTGGTACATCTTCACCACTCCAGGATGTACCGTTAAAGGGGGTGTAGGAATCTCCTTCAACACCTCTTCCTGAAGCATCACTAGAACCATGGTTCATCCTCTGAAGATGATGGCACTCTCTCCACTTTCAAAAAATCCTTTATAAGACCGTGCTGAGGATATCTGAGCACATCGGGCTTCGTAATCAACATCCCAAGATGTGCCTCCAGAATTCAATGAAGAAATGAGGAAGCGACAGTCATAGATTAGAGGTAAGATGATCCATATTTATCCATGAAGGATATCTGTAACGTGACTAGCTGCTCTGACGTCTCACTCAGAAGTTGTAGACCAAACCTCCAGCTGAGTGCGTCTGCTACCACATTCCCCTTCCTAGAAATATAGACTATCTCAAGGTCATAGTCCTAGATGAACATTATCCATAATTATTGTATCATCTCCTAAAATCTCTTCTGACACTTCTCTATCCATAGGAAGGGCTCCCCCTTCTTCATCAAAGCTGTCAAGGGTGTCTCTACCCTAGAGAAGTCTGGATAAAAACTCTAGTAGTACCCAGCCAAAGCAGAAGTCCCTCTCCCTTTAGGGAGTCAATCTTGGAAAAACCTTTTGAAAAGATATCCCCACTCTCTGCCACTCTTGTATGGAACTAAAAAAATTCAAAATCCAGCTGCAATGATGTTAAGGATGGCCGACTCAAGAGTGATCTTCTACACCCTCTTTTGCATGAATTTATCCTATGATTCCTAGGATTCAATTTTTTTCACCGACCAAGGAAAACCCCATTCCAAAGTTGTAGATAAAACACAAACCTTTTTCCTAATAACATCAATCTGAGTATGAACTGTGGATGTCCAGTCCATACCCAATCTAACATCGTAAGGCCTCAATGTTGCCACCATGAGGTTCCAACCAAAACTCTTGCCTCAAGTGTCAGATCACACCATCAACATAAGTTTGATTATCAAGTCTCCTCCCAAAGTTATCTCTAGAAATAAGGGTCAAGTCATTGGTTTAACTAGAAAATCTAGGTATTTAACAAGATTCATGGCAAGAAGGAATGATTGGTACCTATGTCTAAAAAAATGATAGCCTGTAGTAGACAGAGACTATACCTTGATTCATTCATTGAACCCCTCAGTCACACTCCTTGACCACATGTAGCTACTTCATTCCCATGTCCTCCAGCTCTCTGAGACTGGTGGGGAATGCACTGTGGTGATGGTTGTAACATGTCAAAATGTGTACCACTTCTTGCTGTTCTCCTAGCTCCTCTTCCACATTTTCTTACATGTATATTCATCTATCCCTATCACTTCCTCTTCTTGAAACATTTTACACAACCAAGTCTCTGAGACGGGATTACGTTTCATTCTTTCACATTGCTAACATTCACTTGTTGTATTCGTTCAGCCAATGAACATTAAATCAAAAAGGTTCTCTCAAGAACCCTAACATAAGTAGAAATCCATAGTGGAATTTTCAAATCTTAGATGTCCCTAAACACACCTTGCTCGGAGGTCCGATCTATGAAGCACTGACCATACTATATTCAACAAGTACCTAGAAAGGTTTGTATACCTTGATGAATACTCAGCTACTGACATGTCATCTTGCTGACGTTTTAGAAGCTTTAGGGAACTCTCATCCCTTATCTATTTATGGAAAGGTAACCCCTTTTTGAGGAAGGTTATCATGTTAGTCCACATAAAATTCACCTCTTCACGAGATCAGGGTATCCTAAAGCTCACCATCCTCTTGTTGAGCAATGTAGAAGGCCCACTACCAGGACCACTATCTGATTTAATGGTGCCTTAACTAGATGGAAACTCATCCACCTCCTCAAGCTAGTCCTTAGCCTCTTGTGAGTAGGTATCACCTCAAAACCTGAGGTGTATTTTATGCTGAAACACGTGTAATGCACTAATACTACACGTGTCATATACTGGTACCACCAGTTGTAACTATTGTCCAAAGGGCAATGATATATTTGGCACACTACCTAAAGGTACACACATGGGAAACGGTCCATATAATGAAGCTTCTTTAGCCTATAGAACATCCTCATGGTGATGCACTAGAAAATACTAGCACTTGGGGTCACTCTCTGCTCTACTGGTGTCTCAACAAGGAAGAAAACTCTTGTCAGAGTCTCTAACCAGTCCTCAGCTGCCTGGGGATTTGTCTCACCTCGAAGACTTTGTGGCCTCTGTTGTTCGAACATATGAAACATGCACAATCAGCATGCACCATCCACTAGTGTGGATGGTGGTAACTACTACCCAATGGGTGGTGGTAGTACCGGTACACCTCCCAAAGGATCTAACACAGTAAGAGGGCCCTGCATTGGAGACTCGTCGCTCAGTGGGCCATCATCATGTACTCTCTTGAGAAATACTAGTTGGCAACCTACGTGGTGAAATCCTAATAAGGAAAGATGTGACATGGTAATTAAGTTAAACCTGGTGAGTAGAATCCAAATAAACCAAGGAAAAATATTTTCAAAATACACACAATCAGTGTTTTCTTGCACCAAGTCAGAAATCGGAATTCAGGGTCATTGTGTATGGATATGTCAGCCGCTGCACGAACACTAGATTTCCCAAACTGAAAACCACACTCATAACACTTAACACTAATTCCGGTAAGGGTGGGTGTGGCTCGACCCGCAAGGGGGAGGCCCGACCGGCAAGTGGGAGGCCTAACCATCTAGGGGAATCCCGGCCCACTGTTTGGTGGCCCATTGGGCAAGCGGCCTATTGGGTGGTGACCCACTAGGCAGGCAGCCCGACCGCATGAGGCACAACCCACTAGGGGTCGACCCGCAGTCCACCCAAGATGGCAAGGGGGGAGCGTTTTACCCTGGTATCCCGAACGGCCCGGAGGCCATTCGACTTTGTGAAACGGCGGCGCCATGTGGTCATCGCCCGGTCGCGGAGAAACCCACCGAGTAGGCATGGGTTTTGCCTCCTCCGTGTCTTCGGCCACAACCCTCCACTCACAGACGGCATGTTGGTCACGCCGCCTCCCCTTTTATAGTTGATCGATGTGTCGGCCACCTCCTTTGACCACCGTGGATGATGATCCACATCCCTTTTCTCACCAGCGGCGCATGACAGTGCGCCGCCCCTCCTCCTTGGATGACCGGTGTTGGCCTCTCTAATGACTATCGCGGCTTAGTGTTTCAGCCTCATCTTGGAGCGCGCGTCGGTGCGCCACCTCCTTCATAGCTGGTTGGTGTCGTCACACTAGTGGTCTTCCACAAAGGGCACAAGGTAAGAAAAGTAGTGAAGGGTTCGTGCGAAGTTCGTTTGGGCAACACCCTCCACGTTAGCTCATAATCATGAGGGACGATTAAAGGGTTCAAGAAGTTCATTTGAATTTAAACAAGGATCAAACCCATACCTTAAGATAGATGGAGAAACATCCACATTTAAAGAAGTGGGTTGGTGTTCTCCATCCCCACCACTAGACTCCAACGATGTCGCTCGATCTTCAATCTTCAGCTCGGGGTTTCAGTGTCGCTCATCACTACTCACTGGAACTGACTCCGTTCTCCAAGGGTTTGGCATCTCGACACTTTTTCCACACTTCATTGCTTGGTGAAGCACTGGTGATGCCTCCCCTGAGCTCTATATAAATAAGAGAAGCGGAGTGTATGTAAAAATGTTGGTAATTAATGGGGGATCATTAGTTATAAACCTTCCTAATTCCCCAATGACATCATTACATAAGTTTGAAAGGTCAAACCATTTATTGTCTTGACACACCGTTGGTCCCATGTTTCCATTTTTCTATTGGAGGGAAATAATGAAAATAAAAATTAACTATGTTATTTTTGTTATTCTTTAAAAAGTCCCAAAACATAAAATTTTCTCCATACCTATTGTGGTAAAATTAAAGCCTACCTTATGAAAATCCAAGTGTTGTGGAATCAATGGTGCCCTCGTATTTTTAATCTGATCACTGGTTCAAAAGTTATAAAACACCGCTTATGCCTTTTATGAATGCACCTAAAAAAGTTCAGAAATTTATTCGGGGCACAGCGGCCCTCAGAATCATGTTCCATCAATTTTCCAAGACACATAATAATTCCATATAATTAAAAAATATTACATGGAAAATTAGGGTCATTACATAAATCCAGTTGAAATATATCATGCATGTTTATAAGAAACTATGACCAAACAACCATTTGGTGTTCAAGGTGAGAGGGCCATAAAGGTTCTATATTTTGTAAATATTGATGCGTGTGGACCATTTCTACTTGAATCTAGAGGTGAATTCTCATAAATTATTTATATTACTGATAACTTTAGATTGTATGGTTATATCTACTTAATAAGGTATATGATTGAATCCTTTTTAAATTTCTAAGAGTTCAAGAATGAGGTTGAGAATCATGTTGTTAATAAGATAAATAAACATTGACCGAATTGAGGTGGTGAATATCATAACCAATCCTTATCTAGTTTCTATGGGATTATTTAATTTTACCTCAAATCATTCCACTGTAAACACCATAGTGGAATGGTGTTGGTGAAAATAGGAATTTTACAACATGGTATGGTGGGGGATGTGTCACAAAATCCATCCATTATACTATTTAGGATATACAGTAAAAACAATTATACATACTAAACCGAGTAAAAACCAAAGTGAAACTTGTATTTCCTTTGAGTTATAGAATGGTAATAAACATAAATTAACACACGTTCTTGCATGGGGTTGTGAGGCATTTTTCAATGATACCTCAAGTGATAACCCATCACCCTGAGGATTGAGTTGTATCCTTATAGGGTATCATAAATAGATAATGGGATATTATCTATACAAAACATCAGATAATAAAGTAACCATCATAGGACTTGCCATATTTTTAGAGAGGGAGTGCATCCTCATGGAGGATTGTGCAATCAAGATTGACTTTGATGGATTTGATACTCAATATACGAAACAATTAATGTAGTAATAGATTACATAGGACCCCACTAAAGAATCTGTTCATGAAACAAAAATGTTATGTATGAGTAAAAGATAGAGGGAAGAAATAGAGAGATATGGTTTTATAGTCACTAGTTATGGTGACTCGTTATTAGTTGCAAATAATAATCCTCTATTTTACCAGGAGGAATTAGAGATCTGAGAAGATATAATATGGAAATAATCTATGAATTATGAGATATATTCTATATATAAAAACCATATTCGGTTTTTGGATGATCCAATAGTTGATGTAAAGACTATTGGGTGTAAATGGGTATACAAGAGAATGATGGAAATTAAAGGTAATGTAAATACCTATATAGCATGGCTAGTGGAAAAAGGGTTTCGAAATGATCATCTAATTGAATGAAAAAAAACCTTTTCTACAGTTTCCATGTTTTAATCCATTTGAATTTTGTTTTATATAGTATCATAACTATGATATTTGGGAAAATCATTTCAAAAACACATTACTTAACATGAACATTCAAGTGGATGTGTATATGAAACAACTATAAGGTTCCATAGATCCAGGAAATTCGAAAATGGTATAAAAGCTAAGGATACCCATCTATAGATTAAAGAAAATATCCAATTCATCGATGAATACATAAATAAGTTTTGTTTCATTAAGAATAAATGAGATTTATGGGTTTAATAGTGTTTTAGTGAGACTACTGTTTTCTTCACAGTAGTGTATATTGATAAAATATTACTAATTTTAAAAAAGTTTACATCCTTACAAGAGGTTAAGGAATTGTTGAGCAAGTGATTCTCCATAACAGACTTTGGTCAAGCTGCATACATTATAGGGATCATTATCATATGTGATATATCCATTAGGTTCTTTGAAATAATCCATAGTAAATACTTTGATCATATACTGAATAAATTTAATATGACACATTTAAGGAGATTATTAGTTCTAGTTCCACACAGTATACATCATTCCAAGAAAATGTTTCCTTAAACACAAGAATAACAAAAAAATAATGAGTAAGATCTTGTACTCCAATATTATATGATCCATCATGTATTACAATTTATGTATGGGGTCTGATGTTTTATATGCCTTGATAATATTAGGTAGATATCATGTAGATCCACCAGAATAGAATTGGACTATAATTATGGCTATCCATATGTTTCTGAGGTATAATAAGTATATGTTTCTAGTGTATAGAGGGGATGAATAACTGGTCATCAAGGGTAATTCATATTTTTAATGATAGATAATAATGATCTAAATTCATAGTCTAGATATTTTTTTGTCACAATGTAATATTTTTGGGCTATAAGACATCAAAGAAGCCAATTGACAACAATTCTACAAAATAATCTGAGGATATTGAAACTTACCATGCAACCAAAGAAATATTTATGATTTACAAATTTTTCTAAGAGATTTATGTTTTACCTAGGACTAAATAACCTTTAATATTTTACTTTGATAATATTAAAATGGTTGATATCTCCAAATAGCCAAGTTCACATGAAATTATAAAGCACAAACTTTGGAATTTTCATCTCTTAAGGAGTTGTCTCAACCAGGTGAAGTTGCAGTGAGAATATTATCTACAGAGGAAATCATGGAGGACCTGTTGATGAGTATTTATCTCTTCAGAAGAATGATTATCATGTGAGAACCAGTAGACTAAAATTTGATGTCAGTTAAAGTGGAAGTATATTGGATTTGGTTTCCTAGAACCAACTATTTAGAGTTTGATTTCATGTTTTCTATATTAAATAAATTTTCAAATAACATATTTATTATTATTTTGTATGATATCAGTTTGTTATAATTTATTTATAATATATTTAATGGTGATTTGTTTTAGAATTTCCCTACTATGATGATAACAAAGAGGTTCTACTAAATTATTCTTGAACCTTTTCTGATTTCTAATTGATATTGTCTTGTAAGACATAGAAAATACATTCTATCTAGGTTAGGAGGCTTATTAGGAATTAAGAAAACTTATCATGGAGTTACCCCAAAGTAATATCTAAGATAAGTGGTTATGAGGACCGTAACATCGATTATAAATCCATGTTTCCATATTTCACTAGATGTTCCTATCTATAGATATGTGTACTGATCCATACACATTAAGATTATCATTAATGGAAATTATGACTTCGGTACATTGATATACTGATCAAAACTATGATCAAATATATTTTTGGTGAGGTATGATAAATTGGGTTCATCATGAAGGATATATAATTAAAACATAATGTGAGAAATGATTTATCCCTTTTGTCTCTTGATGGAAATAAATTTCTCCATCCCTTTGATTGGAATGGAACTAACTGAATATATCTATCTCCATGATTTTCAATCAGTGATTTCATTATCAGAAATCCAAATAATAATACATCGAGTATATAGGATGATGGCACAGTCATGCAATCTTCTTTATTTTTGATATTGGGATAAAAGGATTATATTACGTGGTACTTGTTTATAACAGGTCATATATCATTGTGACGTCAACTTTTTTTGATATAGATTCTTTGAGATATATCAATACACTACCCTTGGACATTATGTGGTTTTTCATAACTACACTAAGAAAAATTCTTACAAGGTCACACACTAAGTGAATTGACAATCTCAGTTAAATTCTACTATTGAATTTAAAAAGTTTAAATAAATAATATTTATTTTGTTTGGTTGATCACCGTAATTTAATTAGAAGATATTCAATAGAATATGTGAGCTAAATAATAATGATTGATATTATCTAGTATTTTTTCAAATATAATATTTATTATGGTCATCGATGAATAATGTAGTGACATTTATTAATTAAATAAGTAGTCAATATTGAAGGATCCATAAATGTGGATGAGGGATAAGAGTTCATGATTAATGGTCTGACTGGATATTTTATAAATGATATTTATTTTTGTTATGTATGTATTTAATATGACAATATTAAAAAAAATACTAACATTATTATTATTAGACATGGGGAAACTAATAATTATAGAATTGAAAAAGTATTTGTGTGTAATTTGATAACTGTAAACCTGCTAAAACTAAAAATCTAATTATATATCTTTAAAAAAACAAAAAAATCATAATATATAGAGTGATACTCTCAAAATATTTAGATAGAGGTCAAGAGATCTAGCCCTCTTTCATCCCCTCCTCTCTCAAAAGAATCCGAGAACATCAAGAGTTTATACACTCTTGAGAAAGATTTTTTTGGGATCAACCACGAACAACCCAAGTGATCTGGGTCATCCATGCGAGCTCCCGGTAGTTCTAGGACATAATTTAGAGATTTTGGATCATGTTTGGATCATCTAAATTGGGAATATACAATTGGATCCTATAGTAATAATATGGTACCACAATATCCTATAAACTGAATGATCAAAGAAAACAGAATTACAAGTAGAGTGGAACTAATTATGTTTTAAAAAGATTACAAAAATATTGTTTTAATGTTTAAATAATTTACAATAAAAGTTAGTTTTGAATAAAAATCAGTAATTTTTAATATTTAATGACAAATAATATTTTCGTTTTTAAATTATCATAATGAAATCCTTCGATAATTGTAATATGTTGAACACAAAATTTTATTTTATTTTTTCAATATAAAATTTTATAATTTGTAAATAATTATTTTAAATAAAACAATAAAATGATTCAAATCCCTCTTTGGTTATAAATACACCCTTTTACATTTGATGAAAAAATTACCTAATTTTTTTATAATGAATTTAAATATATTATTTATAAATAATAAATATTAATAGGACATTAAATTTATTTATATTAAAATTTTAAAGGTTGTTATATTCATCACCCTTTTATAAATTTCTTCCTCCAAATTATTTCTTGTTCCTGATAAAATGAGTTTAAAAAATTTTCGAAATCAATTCTAATGAGTGAATGGTAGAAAATATAGTCATTAAAGGAAAAAAATAATTTTTAAAAATACCCTCATTGAAACAAAACATTGTATATTTTTATATTAAAAAACCTTTTAAAAATAAGTAATTTGAAATATGAACATCATCTAAAATAACACATAACTAGTTTATTGAATAGGAAAAAATTATTAGGAACTCAAAATATAGACACGAAGTAAAAACATAATGTCCAATTAATGATGAAATGTGATAGAGAACATAGATCACTATAAATTTAATGCTTTTGATAAATCCAAAGGCCACAAAACCATAAGTCAACGAGGTGTGAAAAGTAAAATCAATTCATTAAACATTATGGGAATAGGAAAGTACATTTGTTTTAATATTCTTTACCTAGATTTTAATGAATTCCATTACCATGTAAAATAAGAATATAATGATATATACATACATTAAATTTAAAACTTCATAGTTTAATAAATTCATAACACAAAACTATTTTTCTACAAACTATGAGTATTCAAGATTAATTTTTCATACATGTAGCGTTAAATAATCTTTAAATTGATCTAATAATCAAAAAATATATAATAAGTTATTCCACATATCTTTTGATGTTAAAAAATGAAATGGCTAGAAAAGGTATGATAATATAAAAAATGAACTAATATAATAGAGTTTTTATAAAAATAACCCATCAACTTAAACTATAGGGTAATATATACCTCAAACTAATAATATTTTTCCTAATATATAATTAATTTATTTAAAATCTCATAACCTAAGACCTAAAAATGGGAATTATTTACTTTAAAAATATGAACAAACTTAATCATGTGATACAATTATATTATCTAAAACTCTTAATTTAACCTCACATTGAAATATACTAATCTAAAAATTCACATAATCCTTTTCTATGTTATCAACTATAACATCCTCGAACTCACACTATTAGATCCAGAACATAATATATAATCTTTTAACATGTCATTTTGATACTAAAAAAGAAGACAAAATTTTAACCCTTTAAAACATATAAAATCAAATTTAAATATTTAATAAATTTCATACTAAAGGACCTTTCAGTTTTAGAGTTTTGAAAAATTTGGAAAAACTCTTACATAAGAAATTTGTTATATAATCAATTGGTTTATAATAATATAAAACATATCCAGCTATGTTCTTCACATATTGTATCCATATTAGGCATAACACAGTTAAAACATTTCTTCACATCCTTAGGAAAATAAAATTTATGAATACTAAGCATAAATTTCATGTAAGGGTAAATGTGGGAGTTTACAATTTAATGTTAACAGTAAGAATAATATGAGAATTATTTTATAATGATATAATAAAAATTCATGAGAATAACATAAGTTAATTCATACCCATAAAAACCTATACCATAAAATATAATATAGGGTATAAAAATTTAACCTAAGACAAGAGTCAAATAATTCAAAAAACATTAGACATTTGAAAGAAATTATATATCCAAGGATATAATAGATATTGATGGAAGAATAATTATATCATTTCAAAAACATGGATCACCATTTTTATACCACTCATACAATAACTATTATTAATAGAATAACATACCTAGAAAATTACACTAATCACTTACAAGAAACCTATGACCAGTTAAATCTACCTCTTTATACAATGAATTAGTGTGATATATTAGGATCACCAGTCATAATGCGATATATTAGGATCACCAATAATCATAAAAAATTTATATGAACCATAAAACATAATCATAACACATGAAATATTTAACTTTTCATTATAATAATAACCATTATTCATTCATATCTTGATTTACCCATTGAAAATAAAGAGATTCCATGAAAACAAATTAAGGAATAATTATCCATCCAGATATATAATAAGTTTTGAATCATTATAACATATCCACAATAGAGAATTTGCAAAATAAATTCATGTTATTTTGATTAGAATAAATACCATAAAAATATCATTAAAAACGATTTTGAGAAAAATAAACATTAAAATTTAAAAAACACTATTCAAAACAAAAAACTAGAAAATTATTAAGAAAATAATTTTCATTGAATGTTACCTAAGAAAAAAAGGGAACTTAAAAAAAATAAAAATCATAATGAATAGTAAATCCATTATTATCATAAATGTTTAAGATAAAAATTCATTTCAAAATTTTTTAATTAGATTCAACAATAACCCAAGTAAAAAATGATTATAAATATTGTTCTAAAAATATTTCAAATAAGGAAAATGGATTTGTAAAAAATATTATGAAATCATTTATCTTTATAAAATAAAATTCATGAAACTTTTTTGAAATCATGGATATTGAAGAAAATTATTCCCAATCTAAATGAAGATATTATATCGATACCATTTACAAACTACTTTTTTATGTTTCTTTAATCAATAATGGAGGTAATGGAAACTAAATTTTAAATTAAAATTTGTAAACATGTGATAATAAAAAAATATTTGTTTAAATAAAATTAGATTATATGATCCGCTAATAGGACCATAAACATAAACTACCTCAAAAATAAATGAGATTGTAACATAAATCCTATACCTCTTTTGTAATTGTAAAATAAAAAATCATAAAAATAAATCGTATGATATGTCTATATATGAAATAAATTCCCTAAATTAATACGACAAAATTAATTCATGAGAAATTAAGGACACTATAAAATGAAATCATGTCGTAGGGAACAAAACATGTCTTAGGTAAATAAGATTGGGACAAATAAACCCCTTGTGGAGAACATAAATTTTGAAGTGACAATTTAACCATGAAGTGAGTATGTTCACATATGTAAATACACATAAAACAAGTTTAAATACATAACAAAACAATTTATATATCAATTCACACATAAACAGGGAATATAAATTTTAATGAATTATAAGTGTATCCCAATGAATGGAATTTGAGCTAAGAAACACCTTATCACTTTGTAACGTTCAAGTAAAATACCTTTATATAAAGAAATTTTAATTATGAAATTAAATATAATTATTTATGAATTATTTATGATATAAAATTTAAAGGGGTATTTATATAAACCATATAAAATAAATTAGGTTCATAACATTAATTAAAGCCTCAATGAAGTGAAATTAGGATGAAATCCCTTACATTTAGTCGATCCATTCTTTTAATGTCCTATAATAGCTGTATAATAAAATGAATAAATTATTTTATTTATTAATAAACAATAATAGGATTAATAACATATCTTTATACAATTAAACTCCCTAATTTTTGTGAAATATTTAATTATTTAATAGGTAAAGTCTAATTCGGGTGTTTTGAAGATGTTTAGTTAATAATTTCTAAATTACATTGGTATATTGAATGTGGTTAAAAAATTAATTAATCCATAATAACTATAATAATAATTAGTACATAATTATAATTTATATACATTAAAAATACTTGGAAATAAAACAATGAAATATGTTTATGAGATCTTAATTATGTTACATTCGTGGAGACGATTAGTCGAACCAACGCATGAGTAATGTTTTCATTTTCATACAACATGAGGGAGTTATGTTATGTATAATTTTATACTTTTTTAATGATTATTATAAAATAAATATAATACTATATATTTAAATAAACTTACATATACTATAAAAGTGATGTGATGATGAAAAATGAACCACATCCCTTCATGGAGGTAGTAATCCACACGTACATAGGAACATCATTATCAAGTTTCAATGGATTGAAAGGTAAGAAAAAAGGTTTTATATAATATATCCATAATTATAATTATATCAATAATATCATATATATATATATATATAAAATAAATCAATCATTATAAACATCTTTGAGAGCAGGTGATAGAAAATGAATTGCATTGGTTTGTGAGGCGGTTGTTCGCCATACACACGGACAATGGTTTCATTTCCCATTTGAAGGAAGTGGATATGGATATAATTTTTTCCATTAACATAATAAAATCTAATCACATTTAATATATTTATTTTTTTATTTAATAATTATTGAAGAATAGTTTTATTAGAAAAAAAAGAATAAATTTAAAAACACTCGATTAAGAACTATACTCCTTTAGAAAACCTCTTTAGGTTATATATATACCATTCAATGTTGTTTTTTATAAATAAAATGACCTTAAGATGTGTTTATGGATTTATTAAGGTATTTTAATAGGTATTATAATAACAAAATGGCTCTATAACTATGTTGAATAGAGGATATTTGGTTTCCTTTTATAAGTTTGGGGGAGAACACAATTTGAATTTTTTTTAAATGATTAGAATATATTAATGTATTAATCATTCCATATAGAACCAAAATGAGATAATGATACATATTACATGATATATGGTAGAAATATGGTCAGAAAATTTATTTTTACTATTTTTTAGGTCATTTAAACCCCAATATATTTAGTTTAACCCTCATGTAAATATGTTTTAACCATAAATATAGTAACCAATTTTTACTATTTTTAATATGTATTATAACAAAAAAAATTGGTAAACTTATTACCTAATTTAAATTATTATTATTACTAATATTTAATATATTTAATCTACTTCAATTCACATATTTAGAATGATTCAATTAAAAATTAAACCCACAAAAATTCAATGAAAAATGGTTTTTCAGAAAAATGCATTTTAAGTATCAAAAAGCTATTATATAAAATTATAATATAATGCAGATTCAAGAAAAATTTATACTATTATATTTAATATAAATTAAATAATTAAAATTTAAAGCTAATAAAAAATTTAATGTATATTTTTAAATACTATAAATGAAAATATAGTTTTCAATAATAATCAGTATTTTTAACTACTTATTGAAAAATATTTTTTTTAGAAAATTCAAAGAAATTAATCTCAATATAAATTTGACACGATGAATTTAAATATAATTTTATTTTATTAAAATTATAATTGAATAATTAGGAAATAATTGTATAAAATAAAACTATATAAAACAATAAAACCCCATTTGGTTAGAAATAATGTATTTTCCTTTTGACTGAAAAATTACATAATAATTTTATAATGAATTTAATTATATAAAATATTTTAAATGAGTATTTATAACACACTAAAATGATTTATATTAACAGTAATAGTGTCTTTACATAAATTATGGGGCAGTGATTTGATGATAATTTTGAGGGAACATTGTATGGGTTGTAGAGATCATAGATCAAAGAACCATGGGAGTTGTGTCTTCAATAAAATATCTGATAATGAAATTTTAGTATCATAATCCTCCATGGTTCCGGGGAGAGTGTGGATCCCAAGAAGTAGTGTATCGGCTCGAGTTAGATTAGATAATCTAAAATTAGTTTGGGACTCCACCAACATTTTGGGTGAAGTGGACAACATATATACAAGAGGTAATAGTGAAAGGATAAGGTGATATATAGAAACAATCAAGAATACATGATTGGATCCTCTAAAATTATTTTTAGAAGATAATTTTTTATATATTTTCCACAATACATTATGAAGATATGTATCCCATGATTTCAATAAAATGGTGTAGGGATAAGCTACAGTCATGGACTATGGAATGAGGTTTAACAAATTATTATGCTTCATGCTAACATTTTTAAGAGATGAAATCATATAGTTGTGGCAATTCAAGGATGGTAATAGGCATACTATCTCGGGTAAAAGTAAAAATATACATGTTGAGCTAATTTTCAAGAAACTAAAATAGGATTTTATAGTGGGGTGAAACTTGAATAAAGTTAGTGTACCCAGTAAGTAAGTTATACTAGGTGAGCTAGGTATTGGTGCTACAGGTATCCTAAAGCATGGTCATGAGGATAACCGGTAAGGAAATTAGGGATGTAGGTTAATGATTCCACTATATATTGGATCATAAATGACATTTTACCTATATATATTAATATGAAATGTTCATTTCTAATGTGTTTTACCTATAACGGAGTGTTAGTTTTGTGGCCCGATAGGAAATATAGACTATTTATATTGGATAATCCCAAAAATAGTTGAGGGTTGGGGATTAGGTAAAAATAATTCGTCATAGGTATCACTTGGATTTATGTTAGGATATGGTAGCATTCATTCATCATCCTTATAAATTAATGATATTAGAAAGGATACCTTTGTAGTGGGCTAGTGACTAACTCCGAGTTTGACTGCACTGGGACGATAAAAAAAATGGAGTATGTATTCAAGTCAAATCTGTGTGATCAAGTTTACTTTCATAGGGTTTCTTTTGGGAGATATCAATGTTCATAGGATCTCTATGAGAATGTTGGTCACTATAATTATTATGATGGATTTTTATTAATTATGTGTATCATATATAAATAGAATGGAATAGTGTTGGTTGAGTAATGGGAATCATTTATGATGTATGGTAATGGTATGTTGATGGTCAGTGGTTCTGCATGTTGTATGTTGTGAGCATAATTTTGGGTGATGGTTAAGTATCATAGAATTAAAATTTTGGGTATATTAACTGCAATATTACAGGGTTAAGAAACTCTTATGGTGGGAATTGATCATAGTTTGAATCTGGATCTCAATGACTATTGGGCAAGGTAATTGGAAAAATGGATTAGTTAACTATCATCTCAATGTTCTGGGAGGGAGGTGAGTAATACACTAGGGTTTTGGTAATTTTTTGTTAGTTTCATGGACAAAAATATCATGGGATTGAGCCATTAAATGTTAAGGATGTCAGAGTGGATTATGTATTTTTGTGAAGTAATTTGGGTTTAATATTTAGTCGTCCATGGGGTTTTTTGACCCTCTTGAGGTGTCACAGGTTTTACTAAAGTTTATGAGTTGACTTTCTGGAAGTTAACCAAGGATAAAATAATAAATTATATAGCATAGAAAAATACATGTTGTTGGGTGTTAGTATCATAGTGTGGTGAGGGATGTGTTATGTTAAATTTTTAGTGTGGAAATATTTTCATACCAAAATGAAAATGGGTTTAACCTTGAATAATGGTTTGTGATGGTAATAAAGAAGAGTAGTGTTATACAATTGTTATGGTTGAACACATTGAATGGTTTCTTTAGGAAATATCTATGTCATGATGGGTGGATGTTTCATTATATGGTCTTAAGGGATATGATTTTTTATGTTTCAATGAGCAGTTCATTGTTTCATGATTAGAGGGGTCACTCAAAAACCCACCCCCTTTGTAATTTACTTTATTAATAATTTAATAAAATTTACATATTTAAACAATCAAAAAAATGTGGAATTATATTCATTTTTGTCCAGTAGATTTAGGGAATTAGAAATATGATATCACATACATTATTTTTCATCCAAAGGGGTATAATCATCATTTTTTGGTCTTTATTTGATCAATCTATCATATAGAGGAATTGTGGGTAATAGTAGCTATCATTAGGATAATTTTTTATATTATTATCATTTTTTCATATTTATACACCATATGTACCTTAAATAAGGTATTTTTATTGGATCTTTAGTTTCTTTATTAGATTTAAAAAGGTTTTTGATTATCGATGATTTTTTTTCCTACTAGCTATAGGTAAGTGGTTTATATATAGTTACATTATTATATGTGTTTTTATTCATCATATGATAATCATGTGTTGGTAGGGTAGTGTGCATGGATAACTACACAAACTCTTTTAGTTTTCATTATTTATATAAGATGTCGAAGGGAAACCTTATGAGGATATTGGAGGGTTTGATTGGAAATTTAACCTTAATAAAAGAATCCATAACTTATAGTAAAAAAATCAGGGGGAGATATTAAAGAAAAAATAAATTATTAAAAAACAATTATATAGAAATACTTTACCTAAAAACCTTATTGTCCTACCCATAGTAGAGTTTGATGTTATTCTAGGTAAATATTTCCTTAGTGTTTACCATTGTAGAGTATATTGTAGAGATAAAGAAGATGTATTTCAGAAAGAGTTTATTTTCTATAAAATAATGAAATCAATCCGTTGATAACATATCAAGAATAGGAAACTATTAATATATGAAAAGGAATTTTACCTTGAATATATTAGAAAAAATCAAGGAACTATCCATATTAATGATGCACCCATAGTAAATGAAACCCGTGATTTTTTTCTTGATGATGTTCTTGGTATTATACTAGATCATGAAATTAAATTTACTACTGACTTAGTTATTGATGGTAATCCCATTTCAACTATCCCCTATCTAATGGGACAAACAGAACTTCAGCAATTGAAACGTAGTTATGAGAACTACTTGAAAAGGATTCATTAATACTAGAACCCTACAATGGGATGCTCTTATTTTTTTTAAATAATTATTTTTTCATAAGGATTTTAATTCATATACGTTATGGGTATCCTCATATATATATGATGGAGGATAAAATTTTACAATAAATTTTTTTACTTGATATGGAAATTTTTAGTTTTTATATTCCCTTTGGGTTGGAAATTTACCCATCAGTAATTATAGACCTTGGGAATATAGTTTTCCATAAGTTCTTTTTTAATTTTTTGGTTGTGTTTATTGATGATATATTGATATATTCTAAACATAACGAGGAATGTTAAAGTCACCCTTGTAATGTTCTACAAACCATAAAATAAAAGAAACTATATGAAAAAATTTAGTAAGTGTGATTTTTGTTTGCAAAAAATTATTACCATGAGCATATTATTTATAAATATTGCATAACAATTTACCTAGATATAATTCAGGTTTTTGAACATTGTAAAATACATATAAATTTCACAAAGATTTTTAATTTTTTGGACTAGTGGGTTACTAATGGTGGTTTGTTAAAAACTATTATTGGTTCTCTAGACCACTAATGAAGTTAGCTCTAAAAAGAGATAAATTAATATGAAGAGAATAATTTGATGATAGTTTCATAAAATAGAAATAAATATTTTTTAATGCTAATGCTTTACATATTTCCTCCATAAATGGTAAATTTTATATCTATAATGACGTTTCATCAAAATGACATGGATGTGTCCAGATTTAGGATGATCAATTAATTTCTTATGCTTTATGAAAACTAAAACCTCATGTGTTAAATTATAATTTACTTGATTTGGAATTATATTATGTGTTTTCTACTTTTAAAATTTTGGAGTCGGAATTTATTTTTATTATAGTGTGAAATTTATGAATATTATAAATTAATGTAGCATATAGTCACTCAAAAATAGTTGATCATGAGAAAGAGGAGATGGTTGGGACTGATTAAACATTTTGATTGCATAATTCATTACCATCTCGGAAAATAAAATAATGTAGATAATTCCTTGATTAGAAAAAATAATGTCACATTAACCATGTTATGTTTGTAATATGGCCCTTTCATTAATGATTTGATGAAATTTGGCCAAGAAATTTTTCATGAAAGAACTTCCTCTACATTCATTTAGGTGTAAGTATAATCATCACTGTTAGAAAGAATTAATAAATATATGAATGGTTTTCATGTTTTATAGGAAAAGGTAAAATCAATTAAAAAGGATAAGTTTCTAGAGTTTAATATTGATAAATGAGGTGTTATTATAATTATTAAAGGATTATGTGTTCCTTGGGATTCCCAATTAAAGAGAGAATTATTAATTGAAGCTCACAGTTCCTCCTTATTCATTCATCCAAGAAGCACTAAAATATATAGAGAACGTTGAGAGTATTACTGGTGCGATGGAATTAAAATAGGTTTTTAAAACATTACCATGAGATATTTTACTTTCTAGCAGGTTAAAGAAAAAAAATTACCTAATGGGGTGTTTTATCTATTTCTAGTGCCATACTAAAAATGGGAATATATATCCAAGGAATTCATGATGGTATTACTAAATAATTCTCAAGGTAATAATTTTATTTGTGTTTTTATTGATCGATTTCCTAAGTCAACAAATTTCCTTCCCATTTGAGATAATATGTATTTTGACTAACAATGTCGATTATACCTTAAGAAGATAGTCAGGAACATATAGTTCCCCTCTCTATTGTATCAGACCATGATCCCATAAAAAATTATAATTTTCATAAAATCCTTAAAATTTCATTAACTACTAAATTAAATGTTAATAAATCTTCTCATCCTCAAGCCGATTGATAGTCCAAGAAAAGAATTTAAACCATATGAGTAATTTTTTGAGATTCTTAAAAAGATTACCAGGGAAGTTAGGATCAATATATATACATTAGTGAGATTTATTATGATAGCAGTTTTTATTCCATTATATATATGGAACCTCTTAATACATTATATTGATAGTGGTGTCAAACTTCAGCGTTTTCGGAAGAATTAGGAGAAATGGTGTTAATGGGGCCAGTTTTGGTAGAGGAAATTATTGATATAGAAAATATTATTCAGTAAAATATTAGGATATCTCAGAGCAGGTATAAAATATTTAAAAAAGTGAGGAAATATATTTATTTTGAGGTAGGTGCAAATTTTTTAATTTCTCTCCATAAAAAGCATAATGTGTGTTGGTAAAAAGTGGAAGGTAAGCTTGTCGTTCATTAGACCGCATGAAATTAAAGTAAATGATAGAGTAGTTGACTAATTATGGGACTTGTCTCTAGGATTATCTTAGGTACACATAGTACTTCATGTCTCAATCTTATGCAAACATGTTCTAGATTCATATAATATTTTGAATCCTAAATTTTTTCGGTTGGAAAATAACATTTCCTAAGGAATAACCAGTTCATATTATTGATATAAGAGAGTAGGTGTTACATAGTATGGTTATTCATTAAGTTAAATTTTTATTTATAAACCATATGGGTGTAGAAGTAATAAGGGAATTTGAATATTCTATAAGGGAAAGATATACCAATTTGTTTAATATATGAATAAAATTACGAAGAAATAATTTATAAAAGGGGGAATAATATAATACCCTAAATAATATTTAGATAATTAATTTTCATATATCCATTAATTATATTTTATAGAGTTATTTAATTTGAAGAATATTAGCTAATTTTTTTCAAAAATGAAAAACCTTTATTTCTAACTAATTTGGGTTTTCATGAATTATATGGTTTTATTTTAAATAATTGTTTTTAAGTTTTTTAATTTTAATTGGAAAAAATTAATTTACATTTTAAATTAATAATTTTTAAATTATCTTAACTTTTGAAATTATGATTTTTATTAAAATATTGATTTTTTGAGAATAGTGCAAAATACCAATTTTTTAAGAACCTCCATTTACATTCATTTTAAAACGACCCGAAATATTTTTTATTTTATAATAAATCAATATAAGTACCCATTATTTATAAATAATGATATTAATTACATAATAATCCTTGTTATACATGATCTTGGTATAAAAATAAATTTATATATGAAAATGATTTTTCTCAAAAAAATCGTTATTCATCCTGCTTTGTGGGATAATTATAAAATAATTTCCTAAAAATTATAACAATTGAATTGGTAAAATGGATTCCATATTTTTACACAACTAATTTAATATTATTTAATAAGTTCAAATAAATTTTTTGTCATAATTAACAATAAAAATAACCAAATTTGTCACTATGGTAAAATGGTAACTTGTGTTAACTTAGGTTAAAAATAAGTGATATGACCAACATATTTCAACTTCAATCTTATCAGATGAAGTTATTATTTTCCTTATCATTATAGGATATATTTTTTTTATGTGATACCTTTCTATGAAAGTGGATCATATATTATTTTAAATAAAGAAAACAAAAAAATATCAACGTATTGCTTTTAAATATCTCTTATGTGTTCATAAAGAGGAAAAAGGGAGTTGTAAATGAATAAAAATGGTTATTTTTAGAATAATAAATTTATTTCCTGATGATAATATATTTTTAATTTTAATAATTAAACAATTACATTAAATTATTATGAAACGCTGACATAGTATTTATTTGATGAAGAGAAAAATAAAATAAAATTTTTCAAATTATTTAATGTAATCTAAATTAAATTAATTATTGTGTTATATTAATTTTTTTTGATAATTATAACATTTTATAGTGGTTTTAATGGAATATATTAAAATTACTAATATTTTATATTATTTTCAAAGTCAAATTAAATAAATAGTTCTGAAAATGATATTAAATATACTTTATAATAAATAAGAATTTATTAAATGATTTGAAATTATTAAAAGTCATTATTTCAACCAAGTGATTGGTATATGTATAAAAATATAAACTATGGTTTATTAATTGATGATCTTTCCTTTTATCATAACTATATTGACCCTTTAAGAGTAAAAACATTGTTAATGTGGTAATTGTCAAAAATGGTTAACAAATCATAAAACCTATCTAATTTTGGTTTTAAAGTAGTATTTTGACTCATATTTATTCTAAATCATATAATTTTATATCCATTTGATAATGAAAATTAATTTATATAAATTTAATAATATATGAAATTCTAAGAGATTCCCACCCCTCTCTTATTGAAGGGAACCTCCTCTCCTATTTTCTTCACACTTTAATGGAATTATATATCCAAAAATACCTACACTATTCTATTTCACACAACCCTTCCCATATCCTAGAGGGAATTTTTATTATAACATTGTCTTAGGAATTCTGTTAACCTTTATAGGTTGTTTGAAGAAGTGGTATAATTCTTAATCAAACATTTTCATTTTATTTCTTCTTCTACCTCCTAAAAACATTCAAAACAATATACTAAAATAATGTCACCAATATTATTTTAAGGACATAAACTCAATCCATATCCACTTCTATTATATGGTAAATAGAAACATCATTCTTGTGTATAATGATATACCTTCTTACGAACAATTGTAATTATATTTCCATCATTGCCTCTCCTAGCTAGTTATAATGGTGGATTTAATGTATATATATGATATTTTTGAAATATTATCGTTGCGAGTAAGTAATATATCATATATTTCCATAATTTTTCCTTAACTAAAAAACTATAATGATGTTCCCTCATATGTGTGGACTACCACCTTTACAAAGAGATGTGATTCTTTTTTCATCACAATGTCACATGGAAGATATATATTAGAATATATAAAAAAATATAGTATTTATTATGTTATTATTATTTTTATAATATAAAATAATACTGAATTTATTTCCTTAATTATCATAAAAAAAATGGAAATCTTACTCATACGTACTTATGGCATATAATCTCCATGATTATAACATAATTGATTTTCCATTGAAATATTCCATGATTGTTTTTAAAATTATAATTTTTGTATAAAAATGATAATTATTTAATTTTTATTGTTCTATGGATGATAAAATAATTCCCTTTTATCTATGATAAGTGAACTGTGGACATTTTATTCTTGTATTGTTTTAAAATATTTCATGTTTTCATCAAAAAAACTCTTTCTCGTTTTTTGGTAATTTTTAAAAAAAATTATAATTGGGTGGATAATTCAATATCTAGAAATTGTATCTAATTGGTCAAAGGAAATTTTAAAAACTACAAGATTTTATATATTTTAATTATGTTATGGTTCTTGGGATTTATTTATGAAAGTTGATGGTTCTATAAAAAACTATGTATGGGTGGTTTATTGATATCCCTCTAGTAGATTGGGTAATATTTATTTTGGAAGTTGTCCATGAAGATTATTCTATTTGTAATCATGAAGGTTATTCCATTGGTAACCATGAATTTTATTCCTTTTTAAACCATAAAGGTTATTCAAATTTTAATATTTATATAAAAATGATTCCATAAGTTAAATATATGATTTATATATTATTTCTCTAGGTTGTGATGGAAATATTACAGTTTAAAAAAGGTTATCCATAAGTTTATTTTTAAAAAATAAAAGTATATGCTTCTTATTATCTGTGAAAAGTATAACATTGTAAAAAAATAAAGAGTTTTTTCATGATTTCAATAAACCATTCATGAGTTTTATTTTCCATTTATTATTTCTTTATATATTCTTTATGAATATATTTATGTATAAAATATGATTTCTTGGGTAATAAAATAATTATTTTGATCCTTGATTTTATTTTTTACAAGGTAAATTTTAATATGTATTCATTGACTACCAAATTTAATTAATTCCTTTTATGTCCCTTGCTAGTATATGATTCCCCATACCACATTTTAAAATGATTTTTATAGGGTTTTAAGGATTTTTAGGGATATTTATGAGGTTAAGATGAAAATTGTGATGATTTTTCATGAAAAGAAAACATATTATATCTTAAAATATTTTTCTTATGGTAAAAATGGATTCTATGTGGAAGTGACCATTTTGTAATGAAATATTTATTTATGTAAGTGTGATGACCTAATTACCTAGAAATTTTAACCTGAAAGTTTTTCATGAATCCAATAAAAGTATTTATTTTATAGAAATTATAGAATATTTATTTTTTTAATTCCAAGTGCATATAGAACTAAGTAATTTATTAATCATTGAGAATTATCAAGACTCTATTAAAATTGATTCTCTCTATCCCAATTTCAATCACTTGTTTTTTACGCATTTTATTATGTCCCAAGTAAACTAATAACCTACCTTACTGGTAAGTATACCATCATCACTAAAGTGTAAATTTAAATAGATTGTTTTTAATACATAGAGTATGTGTATTCCAATATATGGTTTCATATATCCTTTGTTTTCCACCTCCTATGTTAAAGTAAAAAAATCATGAGTACTTTCAAAAGGGTTATTCTACGGTTTAATGGTGGGTAGATTTTTGAAATAAAAAATACAAGTTAGAACTATAGACTTATCTATAGGTGTATTTCATGATATATCATAAACATAGTGAGGGTACCCCACCCATATAATTATAAACAAATCACTCACATTTATTTTTCCCTTTTCGTTTCTATGGGTAAAATTTCATATATTTAATTATATTGAATTATTAATCCTCTTATATCAATTTTCATGAATATATTTGTTTTATATACTATTTTTTATAAAAAATATTTCTCATATAAATAAATTTTTAATAATGAAAAAGGGGGTCAAAATAGTTATAAAAATATTATTTTGTGGACATATGGCCCATAAAAAATGAAATGTCTCCCCTATTTTCCTAATTATAAAGAACTTACTAGGATGTACTTTGATATAAAATTTCTCACCCAAAATTAACTAAAAATATATTATGAAATACACTAAGATATGGGTTGTCTAGGGTTAATTGGATTATACAAAATCATACCTAACAAGTGGTGCATTGTCTATATGGTGTAAGATAGATTAAATGTAAACGTGGAACTCAATAAATTGTTTTAGGGATTAACAATTAATAATGGAATCAGTCATAATTAATATGACTCTTATAGATTAAAATAAAATTAATATAAATCTCTAATTCCAAATGTCCCAATACACTCAAGAAAGTATGGTGGAAGGAAGTGAATTTCCTAGGTAAGTGGTGATGTATCACTAATATGTGGATATACATTGGTGATTCACTCTTTATAATTTCATATTTGAAATTAACATATATGACTAGTTCATGTCTCAATCCACTCACTTTTAAATATCACTCTAATCTATTAGTAATTATAATAAATAAACTCAAGAATCACGTGGGTTGTTTTACAATGATCACTCCCACTATGGAAAACTCCTCCATGATTGGTTAAGGTAGAGTTTGAGACCCACATTTAATATAAAATATAATGATTGATTATAGTGTCTATCTCCCAATAACTTATTCTATCGATTATTATATAATCTCCTAATTATTTCTTTATACTTGATCTTTCCAGTTTACAACCACAATCTAAAAAAGAACCAATAAGATCACCATAAACCGCCAATATTCCCCAACATCATGAAAACAACTCATTTAAGGGCATAAAATATTCAACAAAATTCTATCTTCATCGCCTTCAAGATTGTAATATCCAGATGATTTTGTATGATGTGTCTAATCTCTGTTCTTATATAATCTCCGAATTATTTCTCAATTTAATTTTTCCATCCCTTATAAATATAATTTTTTTTTATAATTTTATAAATTACACATAAAATATGCTCAAATAATTACATAATACTATCAAAAATTATTTTCTCAATATTTTTTATACAAAATATTCTTCCTATTAACTGATCATGTACATTTTCTAACCATGATACTCTAATAAAATTTCATAAATTACAATACATAATAATTCAAACTATTCAATTGATTATTTCAATAACTTCATTAAATGTAATCTTTATTTAATATTTCCAAATATTTGAATTTTAAAATCCAATAATAGTCAAGAAGTGTTCTTAATAGTAGTTTCTCATTTATAAATCCTTTAAAATCATCTTGAATCATGGCTTATTCCATTCAATATCATGATTTTTATGACTTCAATATTTGTAATACATTATTTGGATTATTTCTATTCTAGATTATCCTTAAGTAAATATTCTTATTTCTTTTAATAGACTGGTCTTAAATTGGATGTTGGTTTCCCTTAAGACTATTTTGAAGAAAAGTGTAACCTTTTAGTGAGATTTTAATAAATCTTACGTGTCTTCTAGGATAACTAGCTTACTATTACATATCATGTTGAAAAATTTTATGTATTCTTAAAAACATTTTGGTCACTGATTTGTGTCCTTATTTCGGCAATTATGTATGCACTAAAAATTTGGATTCACTACTATATAACATAGTGAAAATGTGGTGCATTTTTAAATATCATAGCCTCTGAAACCTTTATGTTTCCATTTGAAAACAATAACGGACCTTACATTTAAAAAACATACTTTTTAAAATCACAATAACTCATTTTTCTACCAATTTTCAATATTTAAGGTTTAGAAAAACCATTATGTACTTCCTTTTCTATATATACCACTATATAAACTCTTACTTATCCTTCAAAATATCATAGTTATTCTTAAATATATATCTATATTTCTATTACAAATAGAGAGGTTTTTCGATTTCTATAAATTTTACACCTCAATAATTATTAGATCTAAATTTTAACTCTTTCGACTCAACTCAAATTGATCTCAACTACTTTAAATCACTTCAAAATACATAAATTATAAGATTAAAATATAAAAATCATTCTCAATAAATTCCCATGATCTTCACTCAGTATTGAAAAAAAATTGCTTAAAATTTCATGAGTTTATCAATCTCCCCAATTGGATTTGTTGTCAGCTCTAATAACTCACTCCAAATTTCATCAAAACATATACTTTTTCATAGAAAAATATTCATACAAGATGATATTGGGTGAAACAAATTGATATAATTTAATCCCATGGTGAAAAGAAAATTATGGTTGGGTGATTTTGATGCTCTACCTATAAATCAACTCATCTTTTTCTCCACCCACCCACCCTCATGAAAAATAGCTTTCAATTAGAAAAACTAATAAAAACGATATGTGTACCTTTATACCCTATTTATAATTGAATATAAATGAATGTAGAAATTCCAAATCCATCAAGTTAGAGGGAGAAGTGGAACATTCATATTCAACCTGAGTAATTAAAATAAGTATTTTGGCACGAAATTTGTAAAAATTCAAGTAATTTAATGCTTTGTAGGAATATATTCATACGTTGCATCTCTATTTACTATTTTATATTTGATGAAATGATATTTGATGTAAATATTTTTAGATATAGAGTTTTTAAAAAGATTCTTGAACAGATCATCTTTACTTTGATTATAGAATTCAATTTTCAATGGATTATCAATTCCTATATAAGAATATTTTAACTAATATTTCATATAAATCATCTATTTGAATAATTTATAGCAACTACACACTCAATATCTATAGTTTAAAAATTACATGAGTTTTTTTCTTGTAGTAACAGATCACACAACTCCATCTTAGAAAGAATATACCACATTAAGTTGGTTTCCAATCATAAAAATCACTAGCTTAATAAGAATAATTTTATCCAAAACCTTAAGTTACCACCAAATTTTTACATCATATCATGTTCTAATGTTCCTTTGATTTATGTAAGAACTATATTATATTACATTAGGTGAGATTATTTTAGATTACTTTGACACCTTGTGAAAATTTTCATTATATAAACAATGAAATGTATAGATGTAGTGAGATAATTCAAACTACAAAAAAATTTTCTAATTTATTTTACTGTACACTCTTCCATACATCATCTTTTCACAACTTCAGCCCAACATTCATAGGTTTGAACACTTCCCTATAATATTCTATTTGAAACATATTTAATAAATCCTTATAATGTTTTTTAAGTATAGAAAAATGGAATATTATTTTTACATAACTTATAATCCCATGAAGAATTTCATTTATCCCTATGTTGAAATCTCAAAATTCTTCTTCATTTTTATTATAAATTCTTCACAAACAAACTCTTTGTATACTATAAATATAATTTCATCAATATCAAAAATGATAATAAAAGTAATTATTCTCATTTCCAACAAATAAGGGGTGTTTTCAAAATTATCTTCAGTGAACTTCTTCTCCCTACATTATACATTTGACATTGAATATCAAGATGTAGTGTATTTATTTAACCAATATAGATCGATCTTTAATTTTCAAAACATAGTTCCATCATTGTCGATAAAAAAACCTACAAGAGGATCTATATAAACTTCTTCTCAAAGTTATCAATTAAATAAAGAATAATTCACATCCACATGATAGATTTATTTACATGAGGGAGGATATAATAAAGAACATCCATATGTATTCAAGTCTTGAAATAAGAGAAAATTTATCTAAAAATTAAACTCCTTCAACATAAGACTACCCCTCTCACACTAATCTGGAATGTTTTCCTAAAAATTCACCATTTTCATTGAACTTATTTTGGAAAATCATCTTCATTTCAATAATATTAATCCTTTTTGGTGTTAGAAAAATTTTCCAAGTGGATTTGTTTAATCAAATATAGCACCTTATTTATTTCATCCATCCATTATTTATTCTCAAAAGAATCAATAACTGATTGTTTCTAAACTTGAGAAATAAAGGTCGTTCTGTTGTCATGTCCCAGTATTTTTCTTGTTTAAACTAGTACAAGATTTTTAATTATATTTACTAGTTCCATATGATTGTTTATAATTTTATGTTTTATTTTATCCTATTAAAAATCACATTTATCATTAGTGATCTGATCTAAAACAGCATTATCACAATCGGGTTCATTTTGGGCTTCTTCCTTACTAATTTTTTCATAAATTTGAAAGATTTCTGAAAATTTATTTCATAAATATACTTCATTTTACTCATTAAATTTTATTTATTTTCAATAATATCTATATCCTATCAATCAATAAACTTGTATATAACTTTTTAATATAAATTATATCCTCTTATATAAGTTAAATATCGCATTAAAACCCTTTCCTTAGATTTCTCATCAAATTTCCTATGTTATAATTGTTTATAATTAATAAAATCAAGGGGGTATAAAAACATTAAATTAATTCCCAAAATGGGTTTTCTTGTAAAACAGTTAATAAGCTATCATTTTGTATTTAGGCCTCAATAAGTCCCAATTTGGAATGTGTAAATATTTACTCAATGCTTATCACTAATTTTTTTTTGAAATATGGTATTATCTAACTGTGGTTATTCCCATATATTCTAATATTCATTTTTTCTCCCCGTAAGTACATTTTTTTGTACTGTATATGAAGGACTATAATGACGCTTCATCCCATGAATAGAAATATGTTATTTAGAATAATTTACAATGACCACTCCTTTATTTTGAGTTCTGAGTTTATTGATATAAAATCATAATCGATCTCAACATTTCATCTAAAAAATTTGAAAATCTCTAAATATTTTGAATTTTGACTCGTAGAACATAAATTAGTTATTCTTGTAAAACAATAAATGAATGTGATCAAACAGTAATAACCTTTTATGGATTAATGAATCATAGAACTTCATAAATCAGAGTAAATCGATTGAAGTGTCATAGTGGAAAAAATTTCACTTCCTTCTGAATTCATTGTGTTATTTTTTACTTTTTAAATGTTTCAAAAATATATTATTTTTTCTCCTCGTCTAACTAAATTATATTTTCACATATCATCCTAAAAATTTCCATAAACTCGTTAGACAAAGATGTCCAAGTCTTTAATTCTATCTTTTGTTCTCGTCTATTGATCTCAAAAAACAAGTATCATTTAAATTTCTAAATTATAAAAAGTTTTCACATGTTTTTTATCCCTTTATTATAATTATTATATCCTTTAATTACATGATTATTCAAGAATTAATCTAAAAAATAACATAATTTCCATCTTTAAAAAGCTGAATCAATCTTTAAAAATTATTCATAATCCCATCAAAAAACTAAAATTTTGTAGACCTTAGTTTTTGAGGTCCAATCATTATTATTCTAATACCTCTGATATTTAAATATCTAGATATCATAGAATTAACTATACCTAAATCATGTTATTCATGATTTTTTTGTCTCCTTTTATATGATATAAATATCTACTATCAAGTATCTATGGCTTTATTCTCATTATTTATCTAATATTTTCCTCAATAAAAAGTGACTTCCATATTTTTCTATTCTCTAAACCATTTCATTTCTAATAGTCTAAAGAGTTTATCCTATATTGTTTTCATAAATTCTTCAACAAATTGACCATAATAGCCACATGTTTCAAAAAAAATAATAAAATAAAATTTATTTTGAGTAGATATACTTGATGATCGTTTAGTCATAGCATGATTCATTTCAAATAATTTATTATCCTCCATAGATAGCTACCACTTACTAATTACCTTCTATGAGTCCACAGAAATATTATATTATATGAGAAAAAAAATATTTATGAAAAATATTCAACAACACTAAAAATTTCAATTAAAATATAGTTTTATATATGAAATATAATCCTTTCTATGAAAATATTATTATTATCTAAGTGCATTGTAAGCAACATTTTTCCTTTTTCCTTTGAAACTCCCTTTCTTCATGTTGTCCCTAACTTCCCTATATATAAAATTTTTATTTCCATGTTTCTCCTCAGATCAAATTTTCCCCTATTTTCCTTTATAACCTACACTATTATCCAAAAGGATTTGTCATTATTATGGTTCTTAGGTGCATTTTTAAGCTCCATTTTAAGCAATAATTCTTACAAATTCAAATGACTAGGCCATTAATTACAAATGTTTGTTATAATCATATATCATATTATTTATGATATGTTTATCTTCAAGACACCGTGATTTTTTCTTGATTAATTAATATTTTATTACTTCATATTTTTCATCAAAATCATTTAACATTTTTCTTGTACAACAATGTGTAGTTTTTGAAATTTAATTTCTTCAATACAACCATTCTTCTAGTTGAGTAACTCATATTCACCTTCTCTATATCTTTAAAGTAATGTGATACATTTCTTAAGCATTGTTTTTTAATAATATATACTTTAAGTTCATATTTTATCATATTCTCAGTGTATCTATCACTATCCACCTCATCACAATATGAAGTGAATTTAGGTTAATAAACATGATCTATGAAGGTTTTTTGTTTACTACTGGTGACTTCATATTATGACTCACTGCTTTATACGGAGTGAGATGAATGTTATTTTCATTACATTTTAAATTTATTTTATTGATTTAATCCTCACCAATTTGTCATTTTGAAATGAATTATATTATTCTTTGGATTTTCGGTGATTTTTGGGAAAATGGGAAAATTTTCTAAATTCTAGAATTTTATAGATTGTTATCACTTATATTTCATAGAAATAATATTTTCTATAATAGTTAAAATTGTGAAATTAATTTTTAGGGTTCCTTGATTCTTGGGTTTGATTTACATCAATTAATCCAAATACTGAATTGAATTCAATGGGGGCTAAATAAATTATAAAATTTGAAACCTTTTGGGCCACTAGATTAGACTAATCCTCAATAAATGAGTCATATCGACATCTAAGAGACTTAAAATTAGATTATTCTATTTTTAATGGGAATATCCCTCTAAATTTCATAATAAAATTATATTGTATTGGTAATTTCCCTAATTAACCAATTTTACACACCAGAGTGGGTGCAGATGAAGACTCTTTCATCCAAAAAATATTATTTTTAGAAATTTGATAATATCATTAACTAGACATATTAAATGGATCTAAAATTTTTAGAGAAGACATATAAAAAAATTAAAACATATATCTAGAAAATAACCTATCATGATTTATAAATTTACTTGGACAAAACTACACAATCATTTAGAGGAATATTCTGGAGGGAAATATGGCCAAGCCTCTCCCAATAAATTTATATTCCACCTATTTTCTAATGAGTTATCCAAATTAGTTAATACTTTTTTAGAATATATGAGAGTGTTTATAAATTATAGTAAATTTACATATTTAATATATATTATTATTGTTATTGTCTCATCCTTTTTTCTATTTCCCTTTCTTGTTTCCTCGTTATCCATTTTTCACTATGATTTTTTAACTCATGGTCTTAAGTAAGTAACCCAAGGATATTTCTCTGGGATAAATCTAGTGTTGAACCAAAGTATTTTTTTCATCATGATAAAAATTTCTTATTTAATTAGATATATGTTATGGGGTTTGTTGGAAATTTCCTTTACATATCCTCTTTATTCTAGTGGTTTAGATTTCCATTAAGGAATATTCTCTCTCAATCGAGTAGGTGCATGTGTAGTATACATGGAAATAATTTGATATATTGTATGTTATAAATTAGAGAAATATATGATGATAACACCTATAATGAATGTGTTAGTTATGTAAATTTGAAATTAATAATGATATAATGAAGGTTTATTCAAGGTGATTCTCTTATTAGGATTTACTTTCTTTCTAAAATCATTCATTTTTCTTTATTGTGCAATAATTTTAAACTTCATTATCTTGCTTAGATTTAGTTTTCATTGCACAATTTTAAACCCACATGTTCACTTGATTTCATAAAATATAGAAAATACCGAAAAATATAATTATTAAATTATGTTTACAGAGATACTGATTGTGATATCTCATTAGACAACACAAACTTGGTCAGCCACTATGTTAAGCTAGAGAATTCGAATATAGGTTTATCATTAACCTATGAAATTTATTTCAATGGGACTTATTTTTCTTCTTTTCCCATCATAATCATTATAATCCTTCTTGGTAACATCTTATTTCTTATGTCATTCTTCTTTTTCCCCATTTATTTATAGAACATTTTCTTCTTTCTCATCACTCTCAATTCTTCCATTTTTCTTCTTTAGACAATCAAAATAAAATTTCCCAATTCTAAGATAATTAAATAATTTTATAGGAATCATAACTTTTTATTTACATATTCCAATTATGGTGTTATTATAAAAAATATACAATATTCTTTCATTCCCTTTATCCCTTTATACATCAAAATCGTATACTAATAATGATTCATTCTTATTTCCATTAATCTTGAGACTTTTCTTTGATTTCAGGGAAACCTCCTTATATTATTTAATATTCATATTGAAAACAAAATCCCTTCTCATTTCATGGTAGATAATAAAATTTTACCTTTCATTAAGAGATTAGTTATCTCAATAATATATGTAAATATATTTTTCATGAAACCTATTAGTAAATATTTCATTAAATTATTACAAATGAATGAATATTCTAGAGTGTCTCCAAAACCTCCGATGTTACTGAAATTAACTTTAAAAATGTTATCAGGATTATCCCATATTTCTTTGGATGTTCTGAATTACATGACTTTTATATATACTATGTAATATAATGATATTAAAATTTTATTCCTTTTATTTCCATCAACCTCCAAAAATCCTTTTATGTGAAAATTTAATGGGATAATTACTCTAAAATGTTGTAAAAAAATGGCATCAGTGTCTATAACTTCCATTCCATTAGAGAGAAAAAAAGGAATCATCTTATTCTTAAAACATTATAATTCTTGGAATATAATTTTTGAAAACTTATATTATTGACATATTTAATGTTCTTTATTTCCAACTTCAAATTAAATAGAATCACTTAAATGATATTATATTTTTTTATGATAATTTAATTTCCTAGGTAAGTGGTGATGTCTCAATGAGAAGAGGATTCAATCTATTTTATTATTTTTACAATTTTTTTCTATGAAATTAACTTATATGATTTTTAATTTATTGATACACTGAATTTTAACTCTCACTCTCACATATATGCAACTAGAATAAATAAATTCAAGGGATACAAATATTTTTTACAAGTTTCACCCCAAATGTGTGTGACTATTTCTTAATGGGTTTGTCTCAATTATGATGCCCATTTTTAATCACTAATATAAATTATGATTACAATAGTAATCTATCTATATCTCAGACTCTTGAATATTATATAATATCTCAATAATTAGTTTATATTGAATCTAAATAATTTACAATAATAATATCAACCAGAATAAAGGCTATCACAAAAAAGTCCTATATGATCCAACATTATCTAAAGATGACCATTATGCTTTCAAAATATTCAACATCATACCAGTTTACTATTATTTAATATCTTAATTCCTATAAGATTTAATAAGATATAGTATATCTATAACCCATACTGAATTTAACACCAAAATATTTTATTATGTTTTAATTTTTAAATAAATCTCATCAATAGCTTGTGATATATGCAATCCTTATTCTAAATGAAATATAATATAATATACCATAATAACATAGCCATTAAACTGGTTAGTATTAATAGGTCTATCTAATTTATAAAAATTATGTGTTTTAAACTTTTATAAAAAACTTCACTGGTTATTAATTGATTATAAATAAAAATTAAATACATATGTAGATAAAATAATTTTTTTCCGGAAAAATGGTTCTTATACACACAATGTGTTTTAATTATAGTAATTTATGTTAATCACTATTTTTGAATTATTTTAATGAAATTTATATATTTTATCAAATCATTTATCATTCATGTAATATTTTTTATATGAGTGGGATAATAATAAATCACATTTTATGATTAGAAACTGTATTTTTATTAAAAGGCGTTTCATCGAATTTTGTGAAATTATTTTAAAATTAATTTTGTTTTCACGTTTAGAAAATTGATTTTTAAAAAACAAATTAACTTTTTAAATAATCATATAGAATTTTTCTTGTTATGAATTAACAAAATTTTTCTAATCATGTTAATGTTTTGTTCAATTCAGAAAATACCGATTTATATTATTTTTTTGTCATAATGAATATTAAAAATAGTAAAAAACATTTACTGCTATTATAGTTAAATTAAGTTTAATGGGGTTCAAACTAAAAATATAAGGGTTAAAATGACAGAAACAATTTTATTATTTCTAATAAATATCTATATCTAGAAATTATCACATATAATGTGATGAAATTGTCCATTTTGGATCCATTTTCTAAAAATGTTACATGAAATTACAATAAATTGTTTGATAATTGACAAGTGTTCCACTCATCTAAATTATAAAAAAGAACCTCCTCCCCTCACCTATTCATGCCTCTTGAAGAATTTAACTAGAAAAACACCAAATAAAATATCTCCCAAACATCATTGTAACCATTATATATCTTATGTTATTCCCAAAATACAAACTCTATGTTTCTTAATAAGATATCCAAAGGTGGATTTTCTAATCCAAGGTAATCGCCTTCACCAAACTCTTTAATTTTACTTCTTCTTTTAACACTTTAAATTATGCCTTAAAAATTAAAATATAATGAAAAATATAAATAAAATTTAATTATATGTTATTATATTTATTTAATAATTATTATCTATCTCCCCTTCCATTAAATGGGAAATGACACCATTGATCCTGTGTATGGTGGACTACCGCCTCACATACCAATGTTATTCATTTTCCATCACTGCATCTCACAGATGAATATAATGATGTATTTAATATTAATATATGATATTCATTATATAATTATAATTTTTTAATTATAATATCACATATTACTTCTTACCATTCATCATGTTGGAAGATGACAACGTCACTCGTGCGTATATATGGATTACCTCCTCCATGAAGCAATGTGATTCCTTTTTCATTTTACATTGAAATTGATCATAATAAGGATAAATTTAATTAATATATATGCTATATATGATATAATAATTATTTTGGAAATATTAATTACTATTTAACATTATTTTTTCATACATATAAAAGTGAAAGTAGAATTTATTCGTACGTACATCCAACCATCTCCGTGAACAGTGTAATTCATTTCTCTACATATACATTTTATAGATAAATATATAAAAATATAATGAATATGTATATATATATATATTATATTCATATCAATATTATAATTCTATAGTTTATGGAAACATGATCAAATTAAAATTATCAACACTACCAAACCAAAACATACATGAAAAGAAAAGTAGTTATTACCCACAATAGTAAATTTAAAACATAATTTTTAATAAATGGCTGATAAAAGATTATAATAAATAATTTATTCTATGATATTTATTATTATGCTTCCCTAATATATTTATATAACATCTATATTTATAATGAAAATGTTATAACTATATATGAAGGAAGTCGAATATAAGGTCAAGGTTTATTTCACAATCTTATCATTGTCCGAGATTGTTTATGTTTAAGTCTCCACTGGGAGAATTGTTTTATATTTCTATCATAAACCAAATATATTTTTTTTCTGAGTTATTTTTTAAAAATTCAAATTTTTCATTTTATTTTCCTCTCTTTAAGTACTCGAGATACCAAAATATTGTTTTTGAAGAATATCAGTTTGTATTTTTACCTAGTTCAGAATATTTCTATTTCATGTCTATATTTACCATAAAATATATAAAAATATATTTTTTAAATTATCCGATGATTTATTAAAGAAATTTTTACCTAGGTTTTACTTTTTATAAATTGTTTTAAATGCAATCATCTTGTTGTTTTCCTAGTGAGGTACTTTTAACATTTTACCAAAAGTGCAAAAGAAATGTTATTTTAACTTATAAGTCTTGAATAGAATATGTAACATCCCAGGTAAATAAAGAATAAATAATTTTCATATTTATTAATATTTACGAATTTAATATTAATTTTACATTAAAGGGGTTGCTATGTTCGATAGCGTACCCGATACGCAACAAAGAGTTTCATTGAAGTCTTACGTTGCACTCTAGTAATAAAGTAATATTATTTTAAATGGTAGTTAACACATAGTCGTTGTATTAGCAGGAAAGGATATAAATAACTACAATATGATTATATATGTTTGTCAAATATTTTTACTCTTTACAATAAATGTTAGAGGATTACAAATGCAAATGAATTCAGTTTTTAAGCATAAATATTCTAATATTCTTTAAAAGGTCGATTAACCGCCTTTTGATGGAGAACCCCTTTTAAATACACTTTTTGACAATTTTATAAGCTCTATTTTTCAAAATAAACATATTATTTATGATTGGGACTTGAAATTTTCCTTGGGTTAATTTTTGGTATTTTTCTGACAATGTTCATTTTTCAAGGAATATTGAAAAATACCGCATTTTACATCAAAACTACTTTTTCATATAATTTAATTTTATGGTTATATTATCTTTTTAATTTGTTTTAAAGTGTAATTAGAATTTATTTTTACCATTTAATCCAATGGTGGTCATTAGGATTAATTTCACTTTGGAATTGGGCATAAACTAATGCTAAACGTTTCATAGATATTGTTTCAAAAAAACCCGCTATTTGTTTTAAAAACGGGAATTATTTTTAAATCAACTATTTCAAATTCTGTTTTTGTAATTTGGTAAAATTTATTACATATTTGGAATCAGGAGTTCCAAATTATGTAATGAAGACTATTTTATTTTTGGACATTATGAATAGTAATGACGATAATTATCTTTAATTATCTTGATTAATGAGTAATCGGGTAGTTAAGGATAATAGAGTAATATCATAATAATAAAAAATACCACAACATGTGTCCTAAGGCTACTGGTTGTCTCATGGCCGACCATGGGATGCCTTGTGCCAAACATGGGGGCCCCATTGAATCACTTTTGTGGAAAGTGACTTGTTATCTTATTTTTTTAAAGAAAGTAAATATAACAAGAATGTACCACCTGATTAAAAGATTTTTAATTTTGTCTACATAGATGATATTTTAGACTATAAATATTAATTGGAATTCTAAAAAGATTTCCTACATCATAGTATTTTGTTTATAATTTTTAGACATTAAATTTATTAAATGTTTTATGACATCATGATGATGCAACGATTACCTCATTAATAAAGGATTTAAATAAAATGAAATGATAATGTAAAATCTATGCCCTACACATGTCCAAAACCTATTGGATGGGTGTATTTCGAACCCTTATCACCATACCCTTGAATTATATCAATGCGGGACCTTTTGAATCCGAAACTCATTTTCAAATAAAGTAACATTTCTTTACTTTCCAAGAGTGCCCCTCCTCTCCTCTTATAAAAGGCCCCCACCTCTACCTCCATACCCACACTCCCAAAGCCTTTGGCTCGGCCAACCCCTGACCATTTTATCTCTCCACATCCCTCTATTACTCCTTGAATCCTCACTTTTGGCAGAAGTCTTCCCAAGGAAGCCTTTGAGCTCAAACCAAAGGGAGTTACCCGATTTTAAGGTAATGTCTTCACTTGAGTCCTTTTGTTTTATTTTGCTTATAAAACCCCCTAAACTATTTTTATTCATTTCTTTTGTAACAAATCATGTATATTCAATATAATAGGATGTTTTTATAAGAAGTATTCGAAATACATTTACACATACCTACATTTAATGGTTAAAGGACATACTGTTTCCGTGGATGGTGAATTTATGCCTCCCGAAATGATGATTGTTCAACATTCTTTTAACACCTACAAAGGTGGACATTAAGATGTCACTATATTTATATATGATATATTATATGTTTATGTTTTCCTTAAGTTTCTGTATTTTTCATTTTGGGCATACCTTTATGGTTTCCATTATGGGTAAACGCGATATCTTCATTTAAGGAAGTGCGGACTACCGCCCCCTCAAAGTGATTTGATTCATTAAATACCATATGTGGGATGTATAAAGGATGAAACTATGATATTATATATGATATTATTCTGGAATTATAATATACATTTATATCATTATGATTCCATTCTATAAAATACGAAATAGAAATGAAAGTAGCGTTCATGCGTACGTACGGCTTACCGTCTCCATGAACAGTGCATTTCATTTCTTACCTCTAAATCATTATGTAATATTATAAATTCATGTATATAATGGATATATATGATATATACATCATGATTATAATTCTGGATATAATGGATACATGAACAACTTGTAATTATAAATGTTTTATTTTTGACCCAAGTACCAATGATCATTAAAACGACCGTTATTAACTTAAATAATTACATAGTGTTCATGACATGGAAATAAGTGATATAAAAGGAATAATGAACTTGAAAAAGGTTCTTAAGAAAGTAGAAATTAACTCAAGTTTATTACTCAGGACATTAAAGAATGATCGAGTCAAGTCGGACCCGAGGTATGGGACTTCGTCTCAATCTCCTTTCATTGAGGCATATTATGTTTTATACATAACCCTCTTTTATATGGTGTATAAACCCCTTTGACTTTTACGTTTATTCAAAAAGAATATTTTTTATACGAAGCATGTACTAAACGACAAAAGGGAATGTTTTTTTCATACGTATGCGGTGACAATGACTTCTCCACCGCCATGACCATTATTTGAGTTTCGGCTTCCTCTACAAGCCATACCTTTTTTTAAAAAGAAAAATAAATACCATGTTTTACTTTTCTTTTATTTTGGTATTGAAAATGGTTTTTATAATGTTTTTATTATATCAATGTGTTGTATTGATATCTTGTGATTGAAATGTGGAAATTTTATGTTTCCTTTATGCATGTTTTATGTGATACGATTATGTTATGGTTCTTGGGAATTATTATGAAGACGGGTGGTTCCGTGATAAACTAAGGGCGAGTGAGCCCGATATAGCTCTCCAATGCATTGGGTAACGCGAAGGAGTGAAATGTTAAGGTTTCTCCGAATATATTTAGGGAATATACTGTTATGGGTATTCCAAACGTAACCAAGAGGGTTACTCCCTACGTAAGAATGTTTTGAATGCCTCAAGTTACCTTTCTGTCTTATGATTTCTATGATTTATTCATGATTTGATGAGGTATGTTAAAGTTCTTATGTTTTATGGGTAAAGTATGATTTCATTATTAGGTATATATGTACCCATGCTTCCTTTCCATATTTTTATATCCCTTACTGAGCCTTTTATGCTCATCCCATGTTTTTAGAAATCTTTTTCACAGGTCAAGGGAAAGGTACATGATATGATGATAGTGCCAAGGAAGTGTCAATAAGGATTCCATGTTTTATTTTAAATATGTTTACATTGATGGTAAAGAAGAATACTATCAATCTTTAACTACTTTTCTTATATGTGGAATGTAATGCATGTTTTATGATCTAATTCTATAAAACTCTAATCCCGAAAAGATCCTCAATGTGTAATCTTGTAATAACTCATGATTATGTAAGGATTAAGGCTGAGGCCTTATAGTTGGTATCAGAGGTCGGTTTAGATAACTTTAGGAGTTATAATTCTATTAAATGATTATCCAAAAATATTATTTTTATGGTCAAATTGAAGTGATGTAGTATTTGATTATTACCATGTTACTTCATCTAAGACATGTTTGTTCAGAATGGTTTTTCGCAGAGGAAACAGGGAAGCAGTGCTAGGAAGACATGCAGAAGGTAATAACCTTCCGAATCAGCATCCAGAGATGGTCGGAATTGGAACTGAATAGTTTTTTGCAGTAATGGTGCAGTTGACTCAAGTGATAAATGGTGGTGGTATACATGCACAAGATCATCCAGATCAACCGCAGAGGATCTTGTAAGTGGTGGAACATTTCATGAGGCAACATCCCCCATCATTCAGAGGATCATCTGACCCTGTGCTAGCTGAAGGGTGGATTAAAGCACTGGAGAAGATTTTAGATGTCCTGGTGGGTTCAGACAATCAAAAGGTTAGTCTTGCTATTTACCGTTTGGAGGGTGAAGCAAATTAGTGGTGGTCGATGGTTAAAAATATCAGGGACGCTTATGAGATTGATGCTCTCGACTGGGATGAATTCAAAGGTATGTTTCTTGAAAAGTATTTTCCTAAGGCTGTTCGACTTAGGATGGGAAAAAAATTCTTGGAATTGAGGTAAGAGGAAGACTCAATGGCTACCTATGAAGAAAGGTTCACTCGATTGGAAAGGTATGCTCCAAATTTTATCCGAGACCTTGATAGTAAAATCAATCGTTTTTACTCAGGATTAAAGCCAAAATATCGAAGGGCATTAGCTTCTCGTGAGTTTAAAAGTTATGAAAAGCTTTTTCGATGTGCTGAGAAGGTGGAAATGGAGTTTTTCGATGATCAAGTGTTCTATAACAACCAGGAGAAGAAGAGACCAAGGTGGCAGGAGAAAGGGAAGAATTGTTCAAAAAAGTATGATGGTAAGAAATCTAAGTTTTCAGTTTGTGATAAATGTGGCAAAAGGCATGATGGGGAATGTATTCTGAATTCTGTAAAGTGCTACCGATATGGTAAGATGGGACATAAGGCTCGTGATTGCACTGAAAAAGATCAAGGTGAAGGTAAGACCAAATTTGATTTACAGTTAGTGAAATATTTTATGTGTAATGAGATGGGTCACTATGCAAACGAGTGTCCGACAAAGAGCTTGAGTGATGGGAAGCAATTAGACTACAAGCAGAAAGGGGTGGTGAAATCCATTGCAACTACTTCAGCAGATGTCGGGCCATCAAATGAAGTTGTATCAGGTACATTGTTTGTTTTTTAGATTATGCCAGTCTGTTTTTTGATTCGGGGTCCACAAATTCTTTCATCTCAAAGACCTTTTCTAGTAAAATGGGAATACCATCTCAAGAAATGACTCCTGAACTTGTGGTAAAAACACCTGGGTGAAATGTTGAGGAAAAAAGAATTTATAAGAATATTCATATCCTTATCTGTGGAAAGAACCTACTTGCAAACCTTATTGTTCTACCTCTAGTAGAGTTTGATGTTATCCTGGGTATGGATTGGCTCTCTATTTACCATTCTAAGATTGACTCTAGAGTTAAAGAAGTTTCTTTTCAGAAAGACATTCATTTTATGTACAAGAATGAACCGTTACTATTGATAACTTATCAAGAGGCCAAGAAATTTGTAAAAGATGGAAATGAAAGTTACCTTGGACACATCATTGAAAATAAAGGAACTGTTCAGATTAATGATGTGCCAGTGGTAAATGAGTATCCTGATGTTTTTCCTGATGATTTTCCTGGAATAATACCAGATCGGGAAGTTGAGTTTACTGTTGACATAGTTCTTGATGCTAAGCCAATTTCAAAACCTCCTTATCGAATGGCTCAAATTGAACTTTTAGAGTTAAAGGAGAAATTGAAAGATTTATTAGAGAATGGATTCATTCGACCAAGCACATCACCATGGGGTGCTCCTATTTTATTTGTGAAAAATAAAGATGGTTCAATGAGATTTGCATGGATTATAGAGCCTTGAATAACATCACTGTTAAGAAAAAACATCATTTGCCTCATATCGATGATTTGTTTGATCAGATCCAGGGAGATCAGTATTTTTCCAAGATTTACTTGAGATCGGGGTACCATCAGCTGAAGGTAAAGGAAGCAGATGTTCCGAAGACCGCGTTCCATAAAAGATATGGCCATTATGAATTTGTAGTAATGCCTTTTGGGATAATCAATGCACCTGCTGTATTCATGGACTTAATGGATAGAATTTTCCATGAGTTCTTGGATAAGTTTTTGGTGGTTTTCATTGATGATATTTTGGTGTTTTCTAAAAGTAAAGAGGATCATGAAAGACATTAAAGGGTTATCTTGCAAACCTTAAAAGAAAAGAAACTGTATGGAAAATCCATCAAGTGTGATTTTAGGTTGTAACAAATTTTTTTCCTTGGTCACATTATTTCTAAAGATGGGATAACTGTTGATCCAACAAAAACAAAAGTTGTGGAAGACTGGCCAAGACCCACAAATGTAACTGAGATTCGTAACTTCCTTGGTTTGGCAGGCTATTACCGAAGGTTTTTTATAAATTTTTCACAGTTATCTAGTCCAATGACTAAGCTAACTCGGAAGGGTGTTATGTTTATCTGGACAAAATAATGTGATGATTGTTTTCAAGAATTGAAAAGAAGATTGGTTAATGATCCAGTTTTGGGACTACCTTACAGGAATGGTGAGTTTGTTATATACAGTGATGCTTCATTGAAAGAACTTGGTTGCGTCCTAATGCATAATGATTAGGTAATTGATTAGGTTTCACGACAGTTGAAAACTCATGAGACAAATTACCCTACACATGATTTGGAATTAGCTGCTGTTGTTTTCACTTTAAAAATTTAGAGGCCTCATTTGTATGGAGTAATGTTTGAAATATATACTGATCACAAAAGTTTAAAGTATATATTCACTCAGAAAGAGTTAAACATGAGACAAAGGAGATGGCTGGAATTAATCAAGGATTGTGATTGTACAATTTATTACCATCCGGGAAAAGCAAATAAAGTGGCTGATGCTTTGAGTCGAAAAAGTAATGCTTCATTAGCAATTTTGTGTTTGGAACGTGATCCTTTGGTTAAGGATTTGATGAAATTTGTCATAGAAGTTATTGGTGTAGGATGTTCTTCTGTTTTGTTTCAGGTATCAGTGAGATCATCTCTATCAGACAGAATCAAGCAAGCATAGAAGAAAGACAGTGAGTTGCATAAAAAGGTAGAGTTGGTTCAGAAGGGTATGTTGCCTGAATTCAACATTGACAATGATTGTGTTTTATGATTTGGGAAGAGATTTTGTGTGCCTTGTGATTCACATTTGAAGAGAGAGTTGTTCTGTGAAGCTCATAGATCTCCGTTTTCAGTTCATCCTGGCAGTACTAAGATGTACAGAGAACTGCAGGAGTATTACTGGTGGGATGGAATGAAAAGAGATATTGCTGATTTTACTGTGAAGTGTTGGACTTGTCAACAGTTTAAAGCAGAGCGGAAGTTACCGAAAGGGATGCTTCAGACTTTACCAGTGACAGAGTGGAAATGAGAGAATATATCCATGGACTTTGCTATGGGATTACCGAAGACATCTCAAGGTAATAATGCAATCTGGGTTATTGTTGATCGCTTGACTAAATCTACTCATTTCCTTGCTATACGAGATACTTTTTCCCTAGATCAACTTTTCCGTTTGTATCTTAAAGAGACAGTCAGGTTACATGGAGTTCCACTCTCCATTGTATCTGATCGTGATCCCAGGTTCACTTCTAACTTTTGGAAAGGCCTTCAGAAGTCGTTGGGTACTGAATTAAATTTTAGTACAACATTTCAACCTCAATCAGATGGGCAGTTAGAACAAACAATTCAGACCTTGGAGGATATTCTACGATCTTGTTCGATGGATTATCATGGAAGATGGGACCAACATCTTTCTTTGGTTGAATTTTTATATAATAACAGTTTTCATTCCAGTATACAGATGGCATAATTTGAGGCGTTATAAGGGAAGCGGTGTCGAACTCCAGCTTTCTGGGATGAAGTGGGTGAAAGGTAGTTGATGGGACCTGAATTGGTAGAAGATATGGCAGAAAAAGTTCAGATGATTCAGAAACACATGAGAATAGCTCAGAGTAGGCAGAAGAGTTATGCAGACAACAAGAGGAAGGATCTAACTTTTGAGGTAGGTGATCATGTTTTTTTCAAAGTCTCACCATGGAAATGTGTGATGAGATTTGGTAAGAAAGGAAAGCTGAGTCCATGGTTCATTGGACAATATGAAATTTTGGAGAGAGATGGATCAGTTTCATACCGGGTGGCTTTACCTTCGAGTTTATCTCAGGTACACAATTTTTTTCACATTTCGATGTTGAGAAAGTATATGCCAGATCCATATCATGTTTTGAGTCCAGAGGTAGTTCAGCTAGAAGAGAACCTATCTTATGAGGAACAATCGGTCCAGATTATTGACCACAGGGAGCAAGTGTAACGAAATAAGGTGATTAATCAGGTAAAGGTTTTATGTAAAAACCACTTGATGGAAGAGGAATCATGGGAATCTGAAAATGCAATGAGGGATAAGTACCCTCATTTATTCGATAAGTAAATAAATTACGGGGACGCAATTTTCTAAAGGGGGAAGGATGCAACATCCCAGGTAAATAAAGAATAATGAATTTTCATATTTATTAATATTTACGAATTAAATATTAATTTTACTTTAAAGGGGTTTCTATGGTCGATAGCGTACCCGATACGCAACAAAGAGTTTCATTGAAGTCTTACGTTGCACACTAGTAATAAAATAATATTATTTTAAATGGAAGTTAACACATAGCCATTGTACTGGAAGGAAAGGATAGAAATAACTAAAATATTATTATATATGTTTGTCAAATATTTTTAATCTTTAAAATAAATGTTAGAGGATTACAAATGCAAATGAATTCGGTTTTTAAGCATAAACATTCTAATATTCTTTAAAAGGTCAATTAACCGCCTTTTGATGGAGAACCCCTTTTAAATCCACATTTTGAAAATTTTATAAGCTCTATTTTTCAAATTAAAAATATTATTTATGATTGGGACATTGAAATTTACCTTCGGTTAATTTTTGGTATTTTTCTGACAATGTTCATTTTTCAATGAATAGTGAAAAATACCGCATTTTACATCCAAACTGCTTTTTCATATAATTTAATTATATGGTTATATTATCTTTTTAATTTGTTCTAATGTGTAATTAGAATTTATTTTTACCATTTAATCCAATGGTGGTCATTAGGAATAATTTCACTTTGGAATTGGGCATAAACTAATGCCAAACTTTTTATATATATTGTTTCAAAAAAAAACCCCGCTATTTATTTTGACAACGGGAATTATTTTTAAATCAATTATTGCAATTTATGTGTTTGTAATTTGGTAAAATGGATTATATATTTGGAATCATAAGGTCCAAATTATGTAATCATGACTCTTTTGTTTTTTGGACATTATGAATAGTAATGATGGTAGTTATCTTTAATTATCTTGATTAATGAGTAATCGGGTAGTTAAGGATAATAAAATGATATCATAATAATACAAAACGACTACAACATGTGTCCTAAGGATACTGGTTGTCTCATGGCCTACCATGGGATGACTTGTGCCAAACTTGGGGGCCCCATGGAATCACTTTTGTGGAAAGTGACTTGTTATCTTTTAATTTTTTTTAATGAAAGTAATTATAACAAGAATGTATCACCTGATTAAAACATTTTTAATTTTGTCTACATAGATGATATTTTAGACTATAAATATTCATTGGAAATATGAAAAGATTTCTGACATCATAGTATTTTTTTATAATTTTTATACATTAAATTTATTAAATTATTTATGACATCATGATGATGCAGCGATTAACTCATTAATAAAGGATTTAAATAAAATGAAATGATAATGTAAAATCTATGATCTACACATGTCCAAAACCTATTTTATGGGTGTATTTATAACCCTTATCACCTTACCCTAGAATTATATCAATGTGGGACCTTTTGAATCAGAAAATCATTTTCAAATAAAGTAACATTTCTTTACATTCTAAGAGTGCCCCTCCTCTCCTCTTATAAAAGGCCCCCACCTCTACCTCCTTACCCACACTCCCAAAGCCTTTGCCTCAGCCGAACCCTTCCCATTTTGTCCCTCCACATCCCTCTCTTACTCCTTGAATCCTAACTTTGGGAAGATGTCTTCCCAAGGAAGGCTTTGATCTCAAACCAAAGGGAGTTACCCGATTCTAAGGTAATGTCTTCACTTGAGTCCTTTTGTTTTATTTTGATTCTCCAACCCCCCTAAACTATTTTTATTAATTTCTTTTGTAACAACTCCAGTATCTTCAATATACTAGGATGTTGTTACAAGTAGTGTTCGAGCTACACTTACACACACCTACATCTAATGGTTAATGGACATACTGTTTCCGTGGATGGTGAATTTATGCCTCCCGAAACGATGATTGTTCAACATTCTTTTAACACCTTCATAGGTGGCCATTAAGATGTCATTATATTTATATATGATATATAATATGTTTATGTTTTCCTTATGCTTGAGTATTTTTCATTTTGGGCATACCTTTATGGTTTCCATTATGGGTAAACGCGATATCTTCATTGAAGGATGTGCGGACTACCGCCCCCTCAAAGTGATTTGATTAGTTAAATACCATATGTGGGACGTATAAAGGATGAAACTATGATATTATATATGATATTATACTGGAATTATAATATAACTTTATATCATTATTATTCCATTCTATAAAATATGAAATAGAAATGAAAGTAGCGTTCATGCGTACGTACGGCTTACCGTCTCCATGAACGGTGCATTTCATTTCTTACCTCTAAATGATTACGTAATATTATAAATGCATGTATATACTAGATATATATGATATATACATCATGATTATAATTCGGGATATAATGGATACATGAACAACTTGTAATTATAAAGGGTTTATTTTTGACTCGAGTACCAATGATCGTTAAAACGGCCGTTATTAACATAAATAATTACATAGTGTTAATGACATGGAAATAAGTGATATAAAAGGAATAATGAACTTGAAAAAGGTTCCTAAGAAAGTATAAATTGACTCAAGTTTATTATTTAGGACATTAAAGAATAATCGAGTCAAGTCGGACCCGAGGTGTGGGACTTCGTCTCAATCTCCTTTCATTGAGGAATATTTTTTTATACACAACCTTCTTTTATATGGTGTATAAACCCCTTTGACTTTTACGATTATTCAAAAGGAATCTTTTTTATACGAAGCATTTACTAAACAAAAAAAGGGAATGTTTTTGTCGTACGTATGCGGTGACAACGACTTCTCCGCCGCCGTGACCATTATTTGATTTTCGGCTTCCTCTACAAGCCATACCTTTTTTTAAAAAGAAAAATTAATACCATGTTTTACTTTTCTTTTATTTTGGTATTGAAAATGGTTTTCATAATGTTTTTATTATATCAATGTGTTGTATTGATATCTTGTGATTGAAATGTGGAAATGTTATGTTTCCTTTATGCATGTTTTATGTGATACGATTATTTTATGGTTCTTGGGCATTATTATGAATACGGGTGGTTCCGTCATAAACTAAGGGCGGGTGAGCCTGATATAGATTTCCAATGAATTGGGTAACGTGAAGGAGTGAAATGTTAAGGTCTCTCCGAAGAGATTTAGGGAATATACTATGATGGGTATTCCAAACGTAACCAAGAGGGTTACTCCCTACGTAAGAATGTTATAAATGCCTCATGTTACCTTTATGTCTTATGATTTCTATGATTTATTCATAATTTGATGAGGTATGTTAAAGTGCTTATGTTTTATGGGTAAAGTATGATTTCATTCTTATGTATATATGTACCCATGCTTCCTTTCCATATTTTTGTATCCCTTACTCAGCTTTTTATGCTCATCCCATGTTTTTTGAAATGTTTTTAACAGGTCAAGGGAAAGGTACATGATATGATGATAGTGTCAAGGAAGTGTCAAGAAAGAATCCATGTTTTATTTTAAATATGTTTCCATTAATGGGAAACAAGAATACTATCTTTATGTAACCACTTTGTTTATATGTGGAATGTAATGCAAGTTTTATGATCTAATTCTCTAAAACTCTAAACCTGAAAAGATCCTCAATGTGTAATCTTGTAATAACTCACGATTAAGTAAGTTTTAAGGCTGGGGACTTATAGAATATCCCACATTCACGAACACACATTGATTTTAATATCCCATCATAATTAAAAATATTCCTTTAAAGTAAAATTATTCCCCTTTTATTTGGGGAATTTTTAGATTTTAAATGAGTTATTTAAAAATTAAAAGAGTGTTTCTCTCAATAAATATTACTCTAATATTTTTAAAGTATATTCTTAAGTGTCAAAATTATTTTAATAATATTATTATTTAATATGGATGTATTATTCTTATAAAATTGTCCATATTACTATGAATGGATTAATATTATGTGGTTTAATTTGGGAATTATTAGAATTCTGTATGCTAGTTTCCCAATTTGAATTTTTATATCGATTATGTTTCACCCTGTTCATAGTATGAATCCATTGGATATAGTACATGATGGTATGGGGCCTCTATATCCTCTTGGTATATCGATCGGTCTGATGGAACGAACTAGTTTATGATTTTCTATTCAAATGCCTTACTTATTTATATATGTTTTCTTATCACCATTCATTAGTGATAAGATTGTGATTTTGGACAATATGCATTAAGTAATTATGAAACTAGTTATAATAATCCATTTGATTATTTATGTTGTCACTTTATCCATGGATGTATTCCCATTGTTAATATATTAGTTATATAAAATATTTTATTATTATTTATCTTAACCATATTATTCATGTTTTATTTACTTAATGTTTTCTTATGTTATACACATACCCTTATTGAGCATCTAAGTTAAACCCTTTACTAGGTTTTCTTTCCCTAGGATGCCAAGAAATTTTTTATGATTGATATTCAGGGATCCTATAAATGAAATAATGGTTTTCACATTGAAAATACTATATTGTTTTTTATGTTTCTAAACATAATGTGAAATTCAAGTATTCATCTAGTTTTCCAAGAATAAAAAACTAGTCGATCCTTTAGGGTATGATCATTTTTATCTAGTATGAATGTAATAAAGTAAAAATAAAATACCATCTTCTAGGTTTGGATTTTTTACTATTGGTATCAAATCAAGTTTAGTGTAATCCATGGGTACTGGACTCATGAAACCATTGATTAGAGAATATACCCCTATGTTTGGATTTGAGGATAAGTATAAGTATAGAATAACATCCTAATGTTTTGGTAAGAAATATATTATCTAGGATTATTATCAATACATACAACTCAATGTAATAGAATTTTACATGGTTATTTTATAGATTCATCTACGTGTAATAACCCTGAAAATAGTTGGTTTGAATATATTTCGGTCATCATTCTGGTGCACAGTGAGTGTGTCCATTCTATACTTCTATTTTGGCACCCCAGGAGGATATTGATGGATTAATTCATAGTTTATTTATAAACTATTTAGAAGGATTTCAATATATTTTAATTATTTTAAAACTTTCTTAAAGAAATCATGTTTACGGTTTTGATATTCTCTATGTATGAAAATATCAATTAAGGTTATGATTTTTACTAGTTTATAAATTATACAATAAGATTCATAATTTTATGATCTAATATGGTGTATCAAATTGTTTAGACATGGATCCTAGTGTATGGAATTAAAATTTTATCGATGTATGTAATCTATGTAGGAATTTCCCTATTGGGAAACATAATAAAGAAGGAACTCATGATGTGGTTGGAGTTGACACAAAATTGTAACTATATTAGGGTAGCTAACTCAGGATATGACCACTAACCTTTCCTGTAAAAAGTATCTTACTAATCCAAAATGTCTTCTAAAAATGTTATACCACTACATGAATTAGAAACCTCCATCATTTAATGGGACTAAAATTACATATTTAGTTTAGAAGTAGATAAATGTAAGGGCTCGATCCCAGTAGCCCAAATCCTGTGGATTAATTTACCACATTGTCATATAAACAAGTAATATGCATCCTGAAGGACTGAGTTGTTTAATAACTTTGGAAACAACATACATAAATAAGTTTCATATTACAACTAGAGAGGAAAAAAAATTTAAACTCCTTTGACAACAACATTAACTCCTAGGTTATTTTCGCCTGTCATTCATAATAGACCTACCAATACATCAAGGGGATATATTAGGCCACACCCATCACTTAATAAGTCCAAAAAATTCCTAATATGAATGGGGATAAACATAAACAACATATATATTCATATTGAAACTAACTTATCAAATGCAAATAACATTCTCCAAACATTAAGCATAAAAACTAACCTTTAGAGTAAATTGGTGAATGGTTTTAGGATGGTAAATACATATTAAAACTAATCATAAAGTATTAAATTAAATATGGGAGATTCTTTCATACATAAAAATCAAAAAAATTGTTGAAATAGATAAAGATACTCTAATAAAATCATCGAGTAATTATTGAGATAAATACTCTTTTACTTTGAAAAGAAGAGTTCTTTTGAAACAAAAATTTTATAAAACCATAAGTGAAGTTAGTATTTACATTATAAAATGAGTGAATTTATAAATATAATTTTTTCTAAAATATATTATAGATTTCCCTTGATAATAGATAAGAATTTGATAAATTCCTTTGAATCGGGCTAGTATTTTGGGAAGAATTTTTGAAAGATCCTTTTAAAACATATAACTCCCATAAATAAAAGTAGGATTCTGTTTAGTGCAAAAATATAAAATATTATCACACAATATATGAGTAGTACATATGAATAAATAATAATTTAATTTAGGTAAGTAGAGAATAAGGGTAACACGAATGAAAATGGAGGTTCTGGTAGAAAAACCTTACCTTATGTATGATGGTGTTAGTCACTTGATATTAATGTCTTAGATAATAAAATTAAATAAATTAATTAACTAATTAAGAAACATTTATAAATATAATTTATTAATTAATGTTTTATTAGTTTTTTTATAATTTATAAGATTTAATTTTGTCGTTCTGCAGTGTTCGTTTCCTTGATTTCATGATCGATGCAATTGATTATAAGTAATGTAGTTTATATGGAATGGATATAAATATTTACAATTAGACATATATATTATTTATGAACATATATAATTTTAAATGATTATATATATCAATTGGTTACATTGAATGAGGATGATTTATTGGATAGAATATTTGTGATAACCATTTAAATTATTTTGGCGATATCTCGATTGTTACCAAATAGATTGTTGTATGAATTAGTGTTAAGAATATATAGTAGTTCCTAAACATTGAATATGTTATAATATATATATTATTTTCTGGTTCAAACATAATAAATTAAAATAGAATAACATAAAAAGAGTGATTCAAAAAGATAAGAGTTGTAGATTCCCTTAACTTGTAGAGTAACTTCTAAAACATGAAGGTTGGGACCTTGGGGGCTTGGGGAAACCTTGGTAGGACTCTTATAGAGATACAATTACCAGATCCTCGAGGATGATGACTTTATAATGAATGAAAAGGAAGTAATGAGTGGGTATTTATAGAAAAAGAGATTTATTTTTTTTATTAATTTCAAAGGACACCTCATTAGTGGTATTTGAAAAACCATGGTATTTCCCATGGTATTGACCACTTGGGACAAATCATATAATATTTTTATTTATGAACAATAACCATTATTTTATATTAATTATTAGATCATTATTATTTTATTAATCATATCAAAAACTCAAAACTATATTTTTACTATTCACAATAAACTAGAGTATTTTATAAAATTATTATAAATTTAGTGTAACCTAATTTCAATGTTCTAAAATAAAAAATAAAATCCATTTTCTGAAAATAAATTTCTAATTATAATTAATCTAATTTTTAAATAGAATTATAATTTATTCCAGAAATAAAAATTTTAAAACTATAATTCATTTTATATCCCTTCGAAAAATTAATCAAGATCTGGTTATCATATAAAGAAAATAAAATATTAATAGAATTTAATATTCATAAGGGCCATATAACTATTCATATTACTATTTAAAATGGCGTGTTACTATTCATTTTAAATTAAGTTTGTCTTATCAGACTCTAAATATCATATTGAATAAACTGTGTATATCAGTTTTTCGAAATTCAAATCACATAGGTGGAAAAATTATGTTTACTGGCTATGTTATAACAAAGTGGTGTTTTGTAATGAATTTTTGTTTCATGAATTTCTTTATAAATCCTTGGAGTATTACATTATACCCTCCTTATAAAAAATTCATCCTAGAAATTACTAGATTGTTTCCTCAAAAAAATACTTGGATAGTTCTTAATCATAATCTTCTCAGGCTCCAATGTTGTCTCTTTGATATTATGATTTTTCAAGGTATCTTTACCAGTTCAGTCAGTCGATTCCTCAACACATGTTCTTCAGTTTCCAAAATCATGATAGGATCTTCACTTTAAGATAGGTTAAGTTCTAATTATATACCTTCAGAAGTGAGGACATATGTTGGGTCTAGCATGTACTTTCCCAATAATTAGGCCTGGAACACATTGTGTAATTTAGACAGGCAAGGTGGTATATCCAAATGATATGAAATAGATTCCATTCTCTCTAGAATCTTAAAAGGGCCTGTGTACCTAGGGCTCAATTTCCCTTTCTTCCCAAACCTTATAACACCCTTCTATATAGAAACTCTTAAGAAAACATGTTATCCCACTTGAAATTCCAAATCCTTAATTCGATTATCTGTATATCATTTTGTCTACTTTGATATTCTTTCATATGTCCTTGAATAGTATTTGACTTCACTATTGTTTCATCTATAATATCTATTCCCACAATCTTCCTTTCTCCATCTTTATCCTGGTAAGTTGGTTTATAAAGTCTCTTTCTATACAATGCTTCATATGGTTCCATTTGAGTACTATAATTGAAACTATTATTGTATGAAAACTCTACTAATGGTAAATAATGATCACGCGTACCTTGAAATTCAATTGAACATGATCTCAACATGTCCTCTATGGTTTGGAACATCCTTTCTGATTTTCCATCAGTTTGATAATGATAAGAAGTACTCAAACGAAGCTCAGTTTCAAATATTTTTGAATAATTTTCCAAAAATTCAAGGTAAATCAATGATCACAATCGGTCACTGTTGAAATAGGTTCTCCATGAAGTTTTAAAACATAATTTATTCAGAGTTGTGCAAGGAACTCTAGTGGAAAATCCTCTCTTATAATGAGGAAATGTGCATATTTCATAAGTCTATCCACAATTACCCATATTACATCATTCTATTGTGAAGTTTTGGGTAATCTAGTGACAAAATACATGGTGATGTCATCCCATTTCCATGTAGGAATAGGTAGAGGTTTCATGACTCCTCTAGGAAGATTTTTTTTCCTTCACTTGTTGAAAGACTAAACATCTTGATACATAATCATCAATATCCCACTTCATGTTGTCCCACAAAAAATGTTCCCTTAAATCTCTATACATTTTAGTGCTATGAGGGTTTATAGAGAAATTAGAGATGTGGGAATCATACAATAACTCCCTTTTCATCTTGGGTAAATAGGGAACACATAGCCTCTTCCCATATATTATAAGTCCATCTTCACATATGAAGTCATAAAACGTTCCATATTTCACACCATTAATTTTATTTTGAAGGTTCTCATCATCAGGCAGAAAGATTTTAATTCTTTCTAATAAATATGGTTGGGAAACCATTATAAAAATTAATGATGTTTCACCTTCTTTGATAATTACCATGTATATCCTTATTAGATCCATGAAAACAATATCCCTTTCAATCCTCATTTTCTTTAAAACACCATGATCCTTCCATCTCGATGCATCAACTACCTCGTTTACCTTTCTTGGGTGGTATTGTATGAGAAAATCCTAATCCATGAGTTTTTTGAGCCATATCATTTTCGTCATGTTGAGTTCATTATATGAGAAGATATATTTTAGACTCTTATGATCCGTATACATCTCACTTTTATCTCTAGGGATATAACATATCCATATCATCCGAGAAAAAATTACAGTTTCTTACTCAAGAACATGAGTATGATAGTTTTGTTCACGGATTTTAACAGCCTTGATGCACAGTAAATAAATATATCAAGCTACATAAAGACACAAACAACTCCTTTATTTAATGCATCACTATATATCACAAACCCATCATTCCCGGATGGTTGTGGTAGGATCAAAGCATTCACTAATCCTTTCTTCAATCCCTCAAAAATTTCCTGATGTTCTTTTGTCCAAATAAACTTAACCCCTTTACATATAATCTTGGTGATTGGGTTATATAAATAAGGGATGTTCGGAATGAGATGATGATAATAACCTAATAAACCAATAAAATTACATACCTTAGTCATATTCGTTGGAGTAGGCCATTCATGAACAACCTGTTTCTTCGCAGGATCAACAGATATTCCATCCATAGAGACAATGTTGACAAGAAAGGAAATTTATTGAATCTAAAATTCACACTTGATAAATATCCAATATAATTCATTTATTTTAAGATTATTCATAATAATGCGTATGTGATTTTCATATTAGTTCGTAAGTGATTTTCAGAATCTTCGTAGATTTTGGAGTATACTGAGATATCAGTAATAAATACTACCTCAAAGTCCTCAAGATATTCCTTGAAAACCCTACTAATTAGATCAATGATGACAAAGTGTACATTAGTCACTCCAAAAGGAATTATTTTAAACTCATAATGAACATACCTAGTTCGAAACACTGTCTTTGGAATATCTTCCTTCATTACTTGCTGATGATGATATCCAGATCAAAGTTCAATCTTTAAAAAATATTGGGCTCCATGAAGTTGATCAACTAAATAATCAATGTGAGGTAGAGGATACTTCTTATTTATTATTATAGAATTGATATCCCTATATTCAATGAACACCCTCATGGATTCATCTTTCTTCTTAATGAAAAGAATAGGGGCTCCCTATAGAGAGACACTAAGTAGAATAAATCATTTTTTACGCAATTCCTTTAGTTGTTTCATCAGGTATACTAATTCTACAATGTCTATTCTAAAATAAGCCTTTGATATAATCCATGATCCAAGAAGTAAATCAATTGAAAACTCAATTTCACTCACTAAATTATGTCCAGTTAAATCCTATAGAAACACATCAACATATTCTTACACAATAGTTACATACTCTATTTAAACATTCAGTTCCTCACCCATAGACATGGCATTCCCTTCCTCTCCAATAATTCAATTTAGTAGAGCTACTGGGGGTGGATCTAGATAAGAATAATATGTTAAGGTTTTTGCTCCAAATATAAGGGATTAAATACTTTTCTCAAAAATCTAAACATCCCTCCTATAGTAATAGATCTTTGCATCATAACATGATAGCCAACTCATACTAATGATTATATCGAATTCAATCAGGGGTATGATGATATGGTTTTAAACTAAAGCACATTTATAATGAGGGTTACTAGTCAACACATCCTGGTTGCAATGTCACATCCCCTAGGATGTTTTACTCACAACTTCTTTATTAAGTCAAATTGAACATGTCTAATTTTATTGGAAAACTGGGAAGATATAAAAGAATTTGATAATCCAGTATCAAATAAGACATTATCTAAGTCTAAGGAAGCGATTAAAGTACCTTATTCCACATCATTAGGAACTCTAACCTCTACATTTGTGACCACATAAGCTTGGCCTTACTCCCTTTTCCTTCTTTGTGGAACATTTACTTGATGACTATGAAACTAATTTGCATAATGTCCCCAATCCCTATAAGTTTAGAATTGAATATTGGTAACTTTTTTCTTCCCCTTACAATATCGGGATAGGTTCCCTTTTTCTCCACACTGGTAACGAACACCCGAAACCTTCAGGAAAGTACTAGGTGGTCTCTTCCCACAATTATCATAGGTTGTAAGGTCAAATTTTCACTTCTTCCCAATTTTCTTATATCTTTTCCCATATTTTTCAGCAGCCCTCTTCTCCTCTTGCTTTCCTTTAAAATCATAAGACTTCGAGAATTATTTTTCTATCTTGATATCACTGGAGGCTATATCTTCATATGATGAGAATATTTAGGAGACTAGATCCCTTCGTAGGAATATTTTTAAACCACAAAATAATAGATCAATATTTCTCCTTGGATTATATTTGTAGTATGTGGTGTGTATTTCTATCCTTGTGAGGTTATATTCATACTTTGAAACATTATCATCCAATTTTTTCTTCAAATTTAGAAACGGAATTTCCATATATAGTCTTTGTTTACGAGGGATTTATTTTTCTAAGAATACTTCCTTAAAATCCATCCATTTCATTTCTTATATTTTCTCTTTCTCCTTTTTTTATTAAATACCACCATTGATCTATATCTCCTAATAGTTGATAAATCTCTATAACTAACTTCTCTCTTTTGTTACATCCCAAACCAAGAAATATCTTCTCTAGTGAACTTATCCACATCTTCACAATTAATGGGTTTTTAGTCCCATTAAATGATGGAGGTTGTTGTCACATAAAGTGGTCTAACATATCTCCCCCGAGTGGGGGATTTGGTGGCCCCATACGAATAAGGTTATTTTTAATAACCTAAGTCAGCTATCCAATTATAGCCATAAGTTTTTCGGAACCAGTGATAGAACCAGATCCAACATCATTATCTTGCATCAGTAGAAAATCCCTACATGGGACACACACGTTCATTCAGTTTTCATTACTTCCACTATGCACCACTTTTAAATATTGTCACACCCTAGATTAGGTTACCAATCCTAATTTATAATAAAAACATTTAAAAACAGTTAACATAAGTTGAAATTATATACATAGCTAATCTCATAATAAAAAACATGGTTTTCTGGGGGAAAATTTAACATTTAAATCCTTCATGATGTATTGTAAAGAAAATATGAATTATTCAAAGCATATACCTAGGGAGTGTCAGACCAGTTACATATTAAGGCTCATTGTCATGTACCTGGATACCCCGAGTCAATCCAAAAACTCTTTGTTAGAGTGTTCACTACCCGATACATTTGTCTCAGAACCAATCCCACTTGTAGTATCCAGACCAGAATTTATTTTCTTGAAAGATCTAAATAATCTATTCCTTAACAAAAAATCTAGTATTTTCTAGTATGTTTATCCTCAAAAAAATGTATAAGGTTTTGTTCCCAAATATATGTTGTCTAAATATAGTTTCCATGTTTTAAAATAAACTTCCTCTGATACCAACTGTAAAGACCTAACCCTAGTAGCCTGAAGTTGATGCCTTATTTTATCATATTTTTATATAAAAAAGGAATATTCATTCTGATGAAATGAGTAGTTTATTAGATTTGGAAACAATATACTTACATGAGTTCTACATTAAAAATTTAGAGGAAATATTTTAGAAAATCCTTTGAGCAAATCCATAACTCCTTGGTTATTTCCACATATCATTAATAATATACTTCTTCATGTGCTGGGAAAATGAAACATAAGAAAGGGGTGAGCTCAAATTCTTAGTAAGGGTAATAAATACAGTGGAATATATCATAAACATAAACATTATTCATAGTTAGTAGCTAACAACACATTCCCTTAAAAATGAAATTGAACACTTTATGGCATGAATAAGATATAAATAAATAATTCCATAATAAAGAATAATCATGGGTGTTTTAATAGTAGAATAATCTCTGGAACTTTAAATTACTATTTTCATAATAATAGAATGCATAATTCCATAAATCAAAATCATACTGTCAAGACCTCGTGCTGAGACCGTAAATAAATATTTTGTCAAGGCCTTGTCCCAAGACTTTAGTTTGCCTTGTGAAACCGACTGATGCATCAAGGGGCTATAGATAGACCCACCCATAACGTAATATTTCCAATGCATTTCTAATATTAATGGGGATAATAATATACAAAATATACTTTCATATTAAAACTAACACATGAAATGTAAAAAACCTTCCAGGAACATTAAGTATAAACACTAACCATTTTGAGTAAATTGGTGGATGGGTTACGGATAGTACATCCACACTAAAACTAATCATAAACCATTAAATTAAATATGGTAGATGATTCTATACATAATAATGAACAATAGTGTCTAAATAGATGAAAAGAATATTAAAAATTGTTGACTAATTCTTGAGATCAATACTCTTTTACATTGACAAGAAGAGTTACTTTGAAAAGGTCTTTTTATAATACCCAAAGTAAAGTGAGATAGTATTTAAATTATAATATTATTTATTTTAGATATATAATAGTTTCTAAAATATATTATAGAGTTCCTTTGATAAAAGGTAAGAATTTGAGAAATTCCCTTTAATGGGGCTTATATTTCGGAAAGGATTTTTTAAAGATCCTTTTAAAAAAACTTCCCAAAAATGAAAGTAGGATTCTGTTTGGTAAACACATATAGAACATTATCACATAATATATGAGGATTATATATGGATAAGTAATAATTTAATTGAGTTAATTATATAATAATAGTAACCCAAATGAAATTGGACGTTCAATTAGAAAACCATTACCTTAAGTCTGAAGGTGTTCCTCACATGATCTTAATGTCCTGGATAATCAAATTAAATTTATTAATTAAATAATAAAGAACCTTATCAATAAATATTTTACCAATTAATGTTTTATTAAATTTATTTATTATATTTTTGATAAGTTATAATATTGAATTTTTTCTTCCTCGAGTGTTTGTTTCCTTAATTTCATGATCGATTCTCTTGAGTATAAGTAATGGAGTTTTTTGGAATGGATATAATTCAAAAAAATTAACTTTTATATTATTTATAAACATAAATAAGTGTAAATTTTTATATATATCACTTGGTTACATGTTATGTATATGATTTATTAGATAGAACATTAGTGCTAACCATTTAAATTATGTAAGTGATATCTTGATTGTTACCAACTAGTTTGTCGTGTGAAATAGTATTACAAATATATACTAGTTATAGGACATTTAATAGAAAATAATACACATATTATAGTATTATTAAACCATAAAAATGGTTTCATGACCATCCATGAATATGGTAATAGAAATTGAAAACCCATTATCCTTTAATGTGATAAATTAACAGAACTCGGATGATGTTTTCATTTTTTTGTATAAAATAAGGGGAAAGGAGAGATGATGAGGAATTATTAATTTATAATAACAATATTATAGTAAATTTAATTTAATAGAGTTATAATAAAATTTTTATTAAAATGTGTGAGGAATGAAAAATAAAATAAATGAACTTGAAATAAGAAGAGAAGTTGAGAAATCCCTTACAAAAATTCATCTGCCTAACGGCGTAACATAGAATTAATAAAATATTTTGATGAGAAAAAATTGGGTCTCTCATAATTATTAAATAATATGGACCCTAAGTGGATATGGAATGAAATATCCCATCATAATCCAAAACAAATTAAAATAGAATAACATAAAAAGAGGTCTTGAAAAGGAGAAGGGTTGTAGATTCTTTTACCTTGTAGCGTAACTCCTATAACATGATAGTTGGGACCTTGGGGACTTGAGGACACCTTGGGAGGACTCTTATTGAGGTAAAAGACCAGATACTTGAGTATTATGAGTTTGTAATTAATGAAAATGAAGGAATGAGTTGGTATATATAGTAAAAGTGAGAGAGTTTTTTATTAATTTAAAAGGACACCTCATTAGTGGAATTTGAAAAACCATGGGCTTTCCTGTGGTATATTCCCATGGTATTTGCCAATTGGGAAATATCACATCATATTTTAAATTTCAAAATTTGGCCATCATTTTATATTGATTATTACATCATTATGATGTCATTAATCACATAGAAAACTCAAAAATGTATTTTTACTATTCACAAAAAACTAAAGTGTTTTACAAAATTATCATAAATTCAGTGTAACCTAATATTGATTTTCTGACTTTAAAAATGAAATTATTTTTTTTAAAATAATTTACTAAATATGATAAATTTAATTGTTAAATAAAATCATAATTTATTCAGAAAATAACAATTTTAAAACTACAATTCATTTTATGTCACTTTGTAAAATTAATCAAGAACTCATTATCTTGTAAACATAAGAAAATAAAATAATAATATGATTTACTATTCATAATGGTTATATTACTATTAATATTAAGATTTATAAGGGTATGTTACTATTTATAAAAAAATAAGTTTGTCTTATTCAACTCTAAATATCTTACTGAATGCAACCGTGTAAGTCTGTTTTTCAAAATTCAAATCATAGAGGTGAAAAAATTATGTTTTCTGGCTTGGTTATAACAAAGTGGTCTTTTTTGGAGACTCGTTTTTTCATGAATTTCTTTATAAATCCTTTTGGTGTTACAATAAATACCATAGATAATATATTTCTCACTTGGGGAAATAAGGAAAGGGATATGGTTATCATGTAACTTTATCATATCTCAGGGGATGTGGATCAATGGTGGTCATTGATACAAAATAAATTGGATGAGTAAAACATATAGGGAATTTACTAGAAGGATTTTTAAGAACTTTTCTTGGAAAATATTTTCCTCCAGAACAACGAACAAATATGGAAAGGAAATTATTGAATCTAAGAAAAAAGGAATGGGAAGATAGTGCAAAGTATGAATATAAACTTAAAAGGTTTTAAGAACATGTTGTAGACTAAGTATATAATTAAAATTTTAATACATAAAATTCATTTTATGGGACAGAGTTAATCCTTTGAGGGAACTAGTCTACCAAATCATCACCTCATACGAGGACATAGTTACTTGAGCTATCAAGATAATAAAATAATTATCCAAGTCTTACAAATTTAAAGAAAAGAAAGAAATGGAAATATAATTTTAACACTCTTGAAAAATAAATAGCGAAAAATGGAAAAAGGGAATGGTGGAATTTTGATCTTTTAATAAGTACAAAAATATACACTATGAAAAATTCTTTATGGGAATGGGATTTTAATTAAATTGTGGGAAGAAATACCATTAGGGTCTTGAATTTAAGGGAAAAATAGAAACTAAAATTATCTAGTGCTTAAAATATAAAGAGATTTATCACTCTAAAAATGATTATACTAGGTGTCAATGAAATTTTCCTTCGAAAATTCCAAAAAAGGAAAGTCTTATATGATTACAACCACTAAATTTAATGATCCTAAATATGGAATGGTAGGTAATATAATCATATATTAAAATTTACCTTCTTTATTTTATTCTGGATCTTTGGGATCTTTATATCTTCCAAGTTTTCCAAGAAAATTATATATTTCCTTAGTATATTAAAAGAGTGTTTTCAGAAATACATCTAGTGAAAGTCACACTCCAATAAGGTTGTGTTAGTAAGTTCCCATTATAACACATAAACATTCCATATTTTATAACTTTATTATAATATATAGGGATGATTTTGATATAATCCTTAGTGAGGAGTTTCATTCAAAATATTATTCAAAAAGTTTGTTTCAAAGAGAAAGAAATTATGATCCATGATGAAGATATGGAATTACTTATCTTTTGATGGGATACTTCATCATCTTAGTTATGTCTACATCCCCCACCACCATCTCTTCTAAATGATATCTTATGGAGTAAGATAAGACACAATATACAAATGGAAAAGGTAATCTTCAAATTGAGGATATACCTATTGCACATGAATACATTGATTTGTTTTCTTTGGAATTGTGTAGAAATCCCCCATATCATGATGTTGAGTTTTCCATTGATTTAATCCCCGATGCAATGCATGTATTAAAGACTCCCTATAGAATGGATAATGTGGAATTGTTGTAGTTAAATAAACCACTAGATAATTTTTATTGTAAGGGATTTATATTCCCTAATGTTTCACCTTGGTGAGTCCCTATTCTTTTAATTAAGAAGAAATAATCATTTATGAGGATGTGTATTTATTATACGTAAATAAATTCTATTAAGATAAATAAAACGTATAGTCCATATCACACTGATGTCTTATTTGAGCAACTTCACAAAGATAGATATTTTTTTAATATTGACATGCATTCTTGGTATCATCACATGAATGTAAATAAAAAATATATTATGAAGACATTATTTCATATGAGGTATATAAATTATTAGTTTACCATAATTTTATTTGGATTAACTAAAGAACCAATTATATTTATCGATCTAATGAATAGAATATTTAGGTAATTTATTGATAATTTTCATCATTGTCTACTGATTATATGATGTACTCTAAGATCTATTAGGACCATGATAATAACTTTTCGGTCATTCTTGAGACTCTTATAATAAAATAGTTATATGGAAGTTTTATCAATTGTGAATTTTGGCACCCCAAAGTTTATTTTATTGGCCATATTTTCACCAATGATGGAATATTAATTGATCATGTGAATACAAATGAAACCCAAAATAACATACAATAATGAACATAAATTAGTTACATTATTTCATTTGTTTTTTAGATTACAATTAGTGATATATTCAAAAAAAATCCCAATTGGATAACTTGTTAACCAAAAATACTCATAAAGAGTTTAAGTTAATTAAAAAAAGTATTGTAATGAATTTTTTCAAGAATTAATGAAGATATTTGTGAATTCTATGATGTTGAATCTACCATCGATAAATGATGGATTTGTTATATATAGTAATGTATTAAAGAAATAACTTAGTTGTTTCCATATAAATAATGATAAATTTATTCAATATCCTACAAGGAAGTTAAAGACTCAAGAAAAAAACTATAAAAACTCATGATCTTGAGTTTCTAGATATAATTGGTTCTCTCACGATATGGGGACATTATCTCTTCATAAATATATATAAAATATACATAGATCATAAGAGAAAAAAATATATATTCTCATTGAAGGTTATCAACATGAGGAAAATATGATGGAAAAAGCAACTTAAGGATTATAATTACCTAATACACTACAATTAGGGAATGGAAAATAAGGTGGTGGATGCCCTGAGCAGGAAATATCATGGAATTCTAATCAAAATAAGGATTCACAGGGATCCTATAATCATGAATTTATTAAAAATGTATTCAGAAATTATTAATGAATTGGAAACATCATTCCTTTCTCAAATTATTAAAAACCCATATTTATTAAAAAAATATAAAATGTTATCAATATGATGATGATAATTTTATAAAGAAAATTAGATCCACGAATAATGGGAAATTAGAATAATTCATATTCAAATATGGACTTATTATATTTGGAAAGAGGCTATCTATTCTATATATACTTAAGATAAAAATGAAATTATAAGACAATAATCAGAGTTCGAATTTCATTATACACCCTATAAGAACTAAGATGTATATATATTTGAAGGAATATTTTTTGTAGGATAATATGGAGCAAGAAATTACTAATTATGTATCAAGATGTTTGTGTTTTCAATGGGTGATGGTTTAAAGATGTATTCCCATATGATCCATGAAACTTCTTCCTATTCCTATATGGAAATGGGATGAAATTACTATAGACATTGTCACTAGAATACGAAATTCTCCTAGAAATAATGATCTAGTATGGGTTATTATTGATCACCTTACCAAATCTATAAATTTTCTTTTCTATAAAAAAAATATTTTCCTTGTGAGAGTCATGTGTGACTCTAAGTTAATGATGTTTACAACATCATGTCCCACCTATTTCAATTGTATCTACTCATGATCCACAATTTTCATCAACTTTATGGAAAAGTCTTCAGAAGTATATTGATATTGAGATTCACTTGAGCACTAATTTTCATCCTTAAATGGATGGGCTATTTGAAAGGAATAACAAAAATTTACCCGATTTGATGGGGTTTTTCTCCCATAATATTCAAGGTTTGAGATATTAGTATTTCCTTTGGGTAGATTTTAAAAATAATTTTTCTTTCATTAAGGTGTTAAACTAGTACCATATAAATCATTTTATGGAAAGATATTTCATAATCCAACATATAGGGAAGAAGTTGGTTAAAGGAATGTTGTAGGCCCTAATGTTTTGTATTAGACAACAATAATGGAAAATAATAATCTATCTCATATAAAAGCATGTCAAAGAAGGAAAAATTGTTATGCCAATAACTAAAAAGAATATTTCAAATTTCAAGTGGGTGATCATGTTTTCTTGAAATTATCTCCAGGAATGGGTGTTATAAGATTCAGTAAAAAAATAAAACTAATCCCCATATACATAGAACCATTTTAAATTATAGAAATAATTGGATTTTTGGATTACGAAATGGAAATTCCACCTACCCTCTCTAAAGTACCTAATCTGCTCCATATCTCTTTGTTATGGAAATACATATTACACCCAAATCATGTTGTCATGTATGAATAAATAAAATTGGAACCAATATTACTATGAAAATCATGTATAGATTCTGGACACTCGAGAATAATTTTTTTGGAATTGGATGACTTGGCTGGTAAAGGTATTTAGGAAAAATCCTAAGATATAAGATTCAATGTGGGAACATTAAGAAATTATGACTGTGAACAACTTAAATTACTTCATGATGTGACATTATAGAAATTTTGAGGATGAATTTATTTAGGGAAGAATGTAACACCATTATATTTTATGATATATTTATTTTTAAATAAATCGCCTTACAATATTATAATACACTCAACCCAAAGTCTAACCAGAAAGCTTAGTCAGAAGCAAAACCCCTAACCATTTATTAAAATAACGAAAAAGTAAAGTAGACAAGCTCCACAAGACCAAAATAGTTACTACATACTATCAAAAGGAAACCCTTCACCACCATTATGGACAAAAGATTCATCCGCAGTCACGGATTCCTAGTCTGAGCGTTCCCAATTCTTAAGAACCTCGACATACTTCCTCCTAAGATTTAGTGGCTCCAATGAAAGGAGTTCATTTTTAGTTTTCCTAACATTATTGAAATAATTGGTTGTCATCATCTTTCTCAAATAAGAGTAGTCCATCCTCAGCCTTTTTCATAAAGAAACATGTTTATCATCCTAGATCACAGACAACACCTTCTTCCTTCCCTGGACAACATCATTGTATGGGGGCCTAACCATTCCACCATCATTCTCTTTGTTACTATTGGACATATCCTCCATTAACCAGGGATTTTCATATCCTGAAAAATTTCTAGTCTATTCTGATAGATCAGACAATTAGTGTCAATCCCAATGAAGTATTTCAGGTTTTCCACCAATTCCTTGACTTCACATATCCCTTTTTCTAAGATCTCATTTGTTGCATCCTCCTCCTACAGGGTGATCTTAGTCCGCATGTTGGCACCATCCTGCATATTCACCTCCACACCCTCCTTTTCCATCCCTTGAAGCTGATTTCTCTTGGGAATAATGACCATCACACCCTCATTAACATCAGCCAGTCCCTTGAACCTAGAAGCACAGACCTCTGAAATCCCCACAGATAGATTATCATCACATAAAGTAGACTCGAAATTTCACACTACTCCATACTGCTTCCTCTTAGTCCAAAAAACATCCTTGATGCTGCCAATCAACGGGTATTCAGAACAAGGAGAACCCTTAACAGAGGTAACACTGTCAACCACTTGCTTCGCACCATCCCCCAACATTAGATCAGTTTTAAGCCTATCAAGAACCACAGTGACCATCATATTGGAAGTGGCCACTGCCTTTTTTTTCCACTGTCACTACACCTCGGTTCACAGTGCCCGAAACCTTGCCATTAACCACGTCGGACAACTGTCCCTGCCCTTCTCCTTTCGTCACCTTCGGATCAGACCTCCTAATCCTACCTTCATCATGACAGTGTGACACCAGATGCCCCAGACTACAACAATTCGAGCAGTAGCCAACTCATGACTCAAAGACCACAACCTGTTTCCATCTAAATTATGCACCAACAGCAATCCAGATCCAATCCACTAGGGGATTAAACACTTCCACTTCAATAGAGATGTGCAGGATGATAGGATGACTCACGGTAGAGGTACGGACATCCGAATAAAGAAATCGACACACCATATTTTCAGTCATATGTATAATTGCAAGATTATAAAAGGGTAAAGGAAGGTGAGGCAAGCTTACCCATGTCAAAATGGAGGATGGGTATTCATTCATGCATAGGTTGAACGACCATAAAAAAATAAAGAACTTGCATCTGCTGCAATGACAAGGAGCATTGGACCAGGCCCGGATCAGATCATAGTCTGAGGAAAACAGAATCATCAGATGTCGCTTATCAAGAAGACCAAAAATCGGGCAGTCTTTCAGGTCCCATTTTCTAAACACAAACCAATAAAACTCATCGAATGAGGTTCGATGATGATTGAAGCAGGAAACCAAAATCAAATCCACGAGGCTTGGTGCTTCATAAAACTCTGACTGCGAAATCAAGAGCCAAGGTCTACCAAAATGTAGGTCAGGGACCATCAGACTTATCAAAATCGTCGGGATGTCCAGGAGGAAGATAGGGTTAGAAAAGGAGTTAAATGGTTTCCTCGAGCTCAGAGGCGGTAGAACGATTTCATCCTCCCCCCTCCCACCGCCAGGAAGGGGGGAACTCTACCGCGATCATCTAGGGTTGCATCGCCACGAATCGCCATGCTCCGAGCATCAAAGATAAATCCCCACTCAACCCAAAGTCTACATAAACTGAAATGTAGTATAATTTTATAACCTAGACATTAAATTAGTTGATATGAATATGAAAAGTTAAATTATGAAAACTATTTTTCTTTCACGTGTATAAAATAAATTAATTATTTATGAGTTTTTTATAAATAAAAAGAAAAATCATTTGAAAGTAAAAGAAATATTTTCCAAAAAAAATCCATGTGCATAATGTTTTTTATCTTCATAATTTAAATTAATAACTACTGGATAATTATTTTAATGAAATCGATATGTTATAAAAAACTCATCCTAAATAAAATAGTTTTTCTAGAGATTGTATAATAATAAATAAATTTTTATACCTTAAACATTATTTTTCTAAAAAGTGGTTTCTTCATGTTTTTCTCACTAATTTTAGAATAATTTTTCTATGAATTAAGAATATTTATTTTAGAAAATGAATGTTATTTTCTAAATAAATATGCTAGATATTATCATATATTTATTTTTTTAAAATTTTATAAAATGATTGATTTTTCACTGATTAGTGACAAGTATTGATTTTTATTAAAATTTGATTTTTCATTTAAATGATTTCTAAAGTTTTCATTTTTATAAATGATTTTAATAGTTAAATAAGTTTAAATATATTATTAATAATCTTATTTAGGTCATTTGAAGCATTTTTTATTTTTTATTTTTATATAAAAACATTTTATATTTCAAGAAATGTTATTTTTGGAATGCCAATTTTTCCTCCCAGTTTTGGTTTTAATTTTAAATTAAATTCCACTAATAAAATGAATTGAAAATGATAAAATGGATTTATATTTTTAATCATAATAATTAATATTATTTAATAGGATCAAATTAATTTTTTGTTCAAAAAAATCATAACAATATTAAAAATCTATTATTAGAGTTAATTATAATATGGAACCTACTCCCATCACTTTTTTACACATCTTGATAAATTTATATTGATGAAAACCTGACCAAATATCTTCCAAAAATACTTATCCCCATTATAAAAAAATGCTTCCCAATAGACCAACCCCAGTTAATTTTCTTCACCAGGATCTTTCTTTTTTTTCTTCTTTTAACACATTAAATTGGGTCAAAATAATATAAAAATAACGTAGTGATTATATACACTATACTTATATTTTATTATGTTTATGTGATATTATTTATCCATATCATATTCCATTAATGGGAAATGAAATTCTTGATCATGTGTATGATGGACTACTACCTCGCATACCGACGTAACCTTTTTCCATCACCACTTCTCACGTATGGATATAATGATGAATTTAATGTGTATATATATATATGATATTTATGACATTATTGTACTTATATAATTGTAATATCACATCAACCTTCTTAACTTACAGCTATTTGGAAAGTGATAACATCACTCAGGTGTATGTCTGGACTACCGCCTCCATGAAGCGATGTGATTCATTTTTCATTTTAATTTAATATATATTGTAATAAGGATATATTTAATGAATATATATGATATATATTATATAATAATGAGTATATAAGGGTGAATTATTAATTAAATTTCTTTCATTCAATCTGCATACTAGTGAAAACAACATTCATGTGTATATACAACCGAACGTCTTCATGGATGGTGTAATTCATTTTTCTGAATATAACTTTCATGGATAAATCTATATATATATATACTGAATTTATATAATTTTTATATAATTATTAATATTCTCCAAAATATGTATCCATGATAAAAGTATAAGGAATGAAACTATCAAACCAAAACATAAAATAAAAACTAGGCAGTTATAAAATAGAACAGTAATTTTAAAAAATAATTTTTAATAAACATGTGATAAAAGTTTATAATTAAATAATATATGGTATGAAATATATATATGTGTGTGTGTGTGTCTATGATTACGTTTTTTTAATATGTTATAATAAGTTATTATTTATTATACAGGAGATTCGGGCACATTCTAAGGTCAAACCTCAGGAAGGGGTTTATTTCAAAATCTAATCATTATTCAGGATCGTATATTTTTAAGTCAACACTTAGGGAATCAATTTATATTTATTTATTAAAACAGATATATTTTATTATTATATACTTATTTTTGTAAATTAAAAGTTTTCCTTTCATTTTAAATTATTTAATTAATCAAGATTTCAACAAAATGTTTTTAAGGAATAACAAACTTATTTTTCTACCTTCTCGATATTGTTTAACATTCAAACCCATATGTCCCCTAAATTTTATAAAAATATATTTTAAATTTTATAAAATTACTTATTAAATACTTCTTAACCCATTTTTTACTTTTTATAATAAAAATTAATGTGAATATTCTTGTCATTTTCTAAACAAGGTACTTTTTATCTTTTTACAAAAGTGTGAAGGGGATGTTTTTAAACTTAAACGGCCTGAAAAAAATCTCCCACTATCATAAACAGTCATTTATTTGAATCTATGATTATAATTTTAAAATATTACATTCAAAGAATAAAAATTCTAATTATTTGAGAAATTATATATTTTGAATAATTTATTCCAAAATGACAAGAGTATTTCCCTCAAGAAATGTTCTGGTGATCTTTTTAAAGAATATTCATCTATAGAAACATTTTAGTGAATATTATGACTTAAGGGGGACTTAATATTCTCATACCATTCACCATATTACTCTAAATTTATTATTATAAAGTTCATTTATTGGGGAATTTTTAACACTTTATATTCTATTTTTCTAATACGAATGTCTATGTTGATTAGTTTTCACCCCATTAATATGATGATTAAATTATACTTAAAAAGTGACAATTTTGGACTAATATAGACCCTAGATTAATTGTTAGGTCTCATGGGACAAAATAGTTTTTTTATTTGGTGTATAACCTACCTTCTTATGTATTTTATCTTGGCACAACTCCTTAGCAGAAATATTATGATGTTCGGATTTATGCATTAAATCATTATGAAACTATTTTTTATTATCAATGTGATTATTTATGATTTAATGTTATATGTGGATTTTGTACCCATTTTCTTATGATGTTATTTATATGTCATATTTATTATCATTTATCTCATCCACATTATAAATGTTTTATTTATTTACTGACATCTTTTGTTGTACACATACTCTTACTGAGAATCTTATCTCACCCCTTTTTTATGCTTCCTTTAATCAAGATTTCATGAAGTGTATTATGATTGATATGAAGACAAAGGGTATAATAGAATTATAAAATAAAATAAAATTTTTTATTTTATTTTTTTAAATGTAATGTTATATTCTATTTTTTATCTAGTTTTCCAAGACTGCAAAACCATTCTATCCTTTGGGATATGGAGTTTTTTATATAGTACCATTAAAAAAAGGAACAACAAACTCTATGATACTGGGGTTAGGGTCTTTAAACTAAATATAAAATCCTTTATTCTTATTTTATTCACACACATAACATTTTAAACTTTTCACTTTAATTCATCTCATGTTTTTATATTTATACTTTCAACTACCCTCATAAATTAATCAAAAATTCAAGATTGTAGAATTTTAAGAATAACTAAATGATCAAATAATTCCATAATATTCTATTAAGTGATTTTCTCAATATGTTTCCATTTGATATTCACCATCTAAACTAATATCATGGGATTTCTCCCTATAATCCTAAAATCAATTTCCAGAGATTCCATCACTTCACAATTAAAGCTAGTTAATAGAAACTTTCATTAATTACTATATCTATAATCTCTATTAATTATTTTCAAATATTTTCATTTTAAATTACTTCAATAATTTGGAAATGATATCACTAATATATTCACATTCATTCATATTTTCAACTTATCTTGACTCGGATCTCAATCCCTTATGCATCGTGATATTTATATCTTGTAGATTAGAAAATGATCGCTTGAATAAATTCTCTTCTAAACTCTACATCATTGAAAATTCTTATTTCTATGAAAATTATACTGTTTTATAGTATGTTTTTTACACTTATGCATATTTTGGAAACATCAAATTTCCTTTAAATGATCATATTGTAACTCTTACATATATCATAGGAAGATTAGTTTATTTTATCATATCATCTTGAAAGATTTTACATATCCCTAAATATCTTTAGGTCACCCATACATATCCCCATTTTAACTCTTCCATATGAAATGTAAATTTAAATTAACTCTTAAAAGTCATATTATAGATCATGTAATTCTTAAAATATCACTACCAACTGAGAACCATTAAATACCCCATTTAAAATGGTAATACCCCTTATGAATCATACAAATTAATTTAATGTATCATAGTGACTCAACACTTTTCCAATTTTAAGAATTCTTGGTCTGAAAACATATTGCATATATTATTTTTCAATGATACCTCTATATCAAGTCTAATTTATTTTTTACTATATAAAAGATTCTATTATGTATATATTTGGATGACTCTTACATATATAATATTGTTCTAATTTCATTAAAATCTATAAATCCAGAATTCCATGATATTATTGCCAGTATTTTCAACTCATCATTAACTGATATCAAAAACATAAAATAATATCAAAATACCTCAATGTTATTATTAAAATGTCAAATATATTTAATGATATTCAATAATTATTGATAAAAAATATAAAAATTCCTCAACAATTCCTTGGGTTCATTAGAAATAATATTTCAATAAAGTTCATAAAGTCTCTTGGGAAAGGGATAAATATATTGGAAATTAAATTTACGGAATGAACAATGAAATCAAATTTAATCACACTATATTAAATAATATAAAAACGTTATTTCATATCAGAAAACTTTTAAAATAAATATTTCAAAATCATTTATCTTCTAGAAAATATTAATTCATCATAACATAGAAGAGTCATTTTAAGCATTATTTTTTTCTTTATATATTTTAAAGACTGTAAAAATAAAAATAAATTTAATTTTATTATTAAAAAGTTTTGAACCCCCTCCCCACACGTACAAATTACTATCTTATTTTAATATCATTAATAAACCATGATTATGATTTTAAACCACAAGTGTAATGAATTGATACAACATGAGCTCTTAATTCTAGTTAATATCATATAAATGGAGCTTTAGTCTATCTGGTATGATACAAACATAACATTAAAATAAAACAAATTAATCAAAAATATATATAATTTTGTGTTTTATGGTATTTATAGTTTTATACTTTTAAACTTTTTTCCCCACTAAAATGAAATGTAGCATCAGGACCTTTCCCTAAAAAGTGTTTCATGAAGTGATTTCTAATACCCTTATAAGAGGAAATGGATCATTCTATCACAATAATCGATATTTTTTAAACAAGGAAATGTTTTAGGTTGTAGTAATTTGTTTATGGTTATTATATAAAAATAACCAAAAATGAAGGAATGAAATGTATAGAATGGGAAAGCAGTGAATAGTTCCCTAACCTAGACTTTATAATCGAGGTGTTCACCATTAATAAAGTGAAAAAATAATATGTAAATGTTCTAAATTAATACACCTAAATCTCACCTACCTCTTATGTAAGTGTAGAGTGAAACTGTTACTATTCTCCTTATAATTCTCTCCTCAGATAATCCAAGTCCATTTAAATGAGGCCAGATATCTGATTAAGGTTTCCTATCAAGTTTCAATATGTAACTTTAAGATAAAACTCCATGTATTTAATGTTTTAAAAGTTTCTTTAATCTTAATTTTCTTTTCAAGGGTTATGAAGCCTAAATAGGTGTGGTTTTCAGTAACCCTAGGGAATGTTATCACTCTTTAACTTCACACTTTCTATAAGACAGAGTGTTCTCCATCAAGTTTTTTGTGTAATATCTCACTCTCACTCTATCAGTCACACTCAGAGAACACCATCTGAAATCATATAGATTTCGAAGGATTTTTGTGATCTCATACTCCCACTCTATCACACATAAAAAGTACATTAGTATACTAGAAAATAATATATGCATTAGGATGCTGTGAAAGAATCATCACACACACTCACCACAAGTGAAATAATCAGAAAACCAATTTATGATTCAATTGCTTCTCTAAAATGATAGTAAATCTCAAGAAACACATGATATAAAATATGAAACTAAATAATATATAAAAGAGTGATCATTAATACTGATGATAATCAGTGGTTGAATCCTCCAAATCTTGATGTGTTCTCCTCTAACTTGGTCTCCCTCTCTGAATCCTCCTCATCTTCTCAGTCTGGTTTCACACTCTAGTACATAGACTTCGTATTATAAATATGAACTGAAGGACAAACCATGATGTGTTTTATTTGAATACATCATACTGTATCATTATCTATAAAATGTAAAATTTTAAGATAGTATGTATTGGTGGTTGTACATATTAGTATCTTGTTTTCTGGTGGAATTTCCACTTTCTCCTTATCTATTATATAATACATGATTTGTTCAACATGAGATAATGATTTTGAGGAGTTATAAAATTATATATAAACATTTTAAACATTAAAATATTAATTATTAAAATTCATCCAACAATAAAATAGCTAAATTTTATGACAGATTTATGAAATGTATTATGAATTCATGGTTGAAAATTTGAGTTTTTGAGGTCTATATAAAGGTTTTTCAATCTTCATATATGTGGGGGTAGAATTATATTTTATTGATATAAGATAAAAAAGTATAAAAATATTATAATAAATGTATCATTTCACTTAAACCTTTAAAATCAAGGTTCTATAAAATTATAGTTAGAGATAGATCATTTACATGCATCAAAAGATTCATGATGGTTGTAGACAACCTGAGAAGAAACAGTCACTCAGCTACTTCTCTAGGATATAAATAAAATTCATATGTAATATATTTGGATAATTTTTATCCCCTATTAAAACCTTAATTGGTACTAAATCATCCCTCGTGACATTTTGTTTGATTACCAAAAGGATAAAGAAAAGATAAAAATGAGTTTTACAAGAACCAAAGTATATCCAATCATAAAATAGGTATTATAATAGAGTTTCCCAAAAACCATTGTATAGAAGATTTTATAAATATAATTTTTCATATTTTTATTTCCTAGAAAAATTAAAAAATTATGTAAAATGGATGATACCAAAGAAGAGATTATGAAAACTGAAGTATCATAAGACAATTACACCGAGTCATTTTTAGTCGATCATTATGTCATAATGTCCTTCAAATAAAATAAAACACACAAAAAAGATTATGTAACCAATCCATTTTAGTACTTATGCTCTCTTTATTAATATGAATTGGTTAGGTGAAATGTCTAAAGTAGGTAAAATAAATTCACCCCAAAATAACATAGCTAAACGATTATGAAAAAATTGTTTTGAAAACCCTAAAATGGAATCCCAAAATGGTCATTATTATTTTATGACCATAAGCATAAAATAAATTATCTAAAATGCTCACAAACTCGCTATGATGGATTCGGTGAAATGAAATCAATCCAAAATGGAAGAAAAATTAAATTTTTATTTTAAAATCACTTTTTAGGAAAAAGTGAGAAAATAGAAAGACATCAACGACATAAAACACAACCATGCCGCCATGGGACAAGATCATAAAGTCGAAAAACATCCATTTCATGAGTAAAGAAAAGATCCACCCTATCAATAAGAACAATATTAATAGCATCCTCCTTCCTATTACTACTTGGAACGAAGTCTCGTGCAATGATGCATGGGCACAAGTGATTCAGAACAACAAAGACCGAAACAACCTTTCCACGTCATAAGAAATCCATGTTTCAACCTTCGAATACTGTATGTCTACTTCACTAAAATCATACCACCCAAAAATTCAAACCACTCCACCAAAACCAATGTAATTGTAAGTTCCTCAACAAAACATCTGAACAAGTATGTAGACAAAACCATCACATAAATAATCAGGAACGAGTATACTCGGTTTTTCATTCTCCAATTATAGACATGGCCGCACTGAAATCAGCACCAACAAGAACAAATTTAACCCTCTGATCTCCATAACAACAAAAACTCAAACCACGAAATCCACTTGAACTGACTCCATAGGATAACATCACCCAATACCTACGACTTACAGATTGTAAACCACACATGCATTCCTAATCTCAGATTAGTATGGAAACCAAAGAAAAATCAAGCCCTCTATCAATCAAAAACCCACAAACCAACACGAACCCGATATGAACTCATACATATCCCAGAACAGAAATCCCAGAAAAAATGCAGACCCAAAACCAACACAAGAAGAGAAGAAACCAAATCTGAAATCAAAAAATGAAGTGATAAAATAAAGGATCAAGAAAAATCACCCATTTTGCGGACACCCAAGCGCCATATATCACCGGAAAAGAGCCCAAATCCTGTCTCCACCATAAAAATCGCCTCGGGGACAACAACTGACTACCCGACCCATACACTAGAGGCGAGCCTCAATCCTCAGACATGGAAGCCAAAGCTCATCTACTAGACCATCATCGCGCCTCTAGAAGAACCATATCCATCGAAGGTGGAGTGAGTCTAATAGGTCCAATAGTGATGAGGAAAGCAGAGGCGATTGAGTCCACAATTTCGTGAAAGAGGAACTATTGTAAGCCACTGATCCAACACCAAGGGGATGATCTGATCCGACCTGAGGCAGAACGAAGTTAGGCGGCGATGGGGAAACACCCTAGCCGAGATACACCCCTTACAGGCTCATGTATATTCCCTCAATCCAACATGTATTCTTATGTAAATAGATAGGATAAAAGTCATAGTTTTTCTAATTACTATATTTATACCTTGTGAGCTCCAAATCACAATGGGAAAGGAGTTAGAAACAAGGTATACAAATTTATTTAGTTTCTTCTACCTTAACTTTAACATTAATTAGTTTATGATCATTAATTAAGTGTTAAATCATGGATTTTACATATTAGGAGTAGTAGTTGTGATAGAATTAAGGTCTCTCTTGAGTAAATATCAATTGGTAGATTGATTTTGGTTCAGATTTCTCACTAGAAAAGGAGTTTGAGCTTTGTCTAAAAGATTTGTTTTGGATACCTATAAATATTTAATTACTCATATGGGAATCTTTAGTTTCACATAATTATATGAATTTATATTAAATGGTTTTTTGTACCTCATAAAAGAGTTAAATTTGTATTTCTGTAAATGTAGTTGTATTTTTATTTAGGATTGAAACACAAGTTATAAGTTGTGTAAAAAGATACACATCTATATAAATTGAACATATTAATTTGGTAAAAGGTTTATGAATAATAACCAAACCATTATAATCATTAAAAAATATAAAGGGAATACATGAGATAAGTTAGTGAGATATTAAAAACGCAATTGAAAATATTCAGTGTTATATTTCTTTTATAGTGAACACTTGTTAAGACATTGATCATCCAACTAGGAATTTCATTCTAAATCTAGGTTTCTAGAAATTATATTTCAGGTTGTGGGTGACCCTTACAGGATTTAGTGCTTATAAATGCTATAATATTTGGGTGAAACTTATCAAGTAAGCAATAATAGGATTTGGATACCTAAAGAATAATGTTGAGATATTTCATATGATTTATTAGAATAATGGGTTATCCACTCAACAATAAAAGAGTTATATATGATAAAATTGAAAATATTTTTAGCATAAAAAACTAAGTGATGGTAGATATGCTAAAGTGACCCAAATATTAGTTAAATTTTTATATCCAGGGTTGTAAAGTACTTATCTCATTTTCAAAAGTAAGAACAGACTTCCCTACTATTTTCAAGGCATCAAGCTCTATCCTATATAAGCTAGTGTTTTAGGCACCACATCCCAATTCCCACCAAGAAAAGGTATGTTTATAATGTTTATTTTATACCTTTTAAAATATAAATATAGAAAATTTTGTTTTCAAATAAATTTTGAAATGTTTTTCACCTTGTAACATTTGTATAGATAGATTCTAAGGGTTGTTCCTAAAAATTAGATGACACGTTTTTCCAATACCCATGGAAAATACAAGGTATATGATGCTAGACTAGATTTTTTATCTACATTGGTAAATAATAAGGTTGTAGTTATATCCTCTATGTATATCTTCTGAGTCATTATTACCATAGGATAATGCTAGTTTGAATGGGTAGATAAAATTTATAGCAACAGGGATGAAACCACCCTAGTGTGATACTATATGTCAATGAATAATTATATTCATGTGAACAATAATTGGATGAAGTTTAAAAATGGATAGATAACCAATCGATTCATTGGTATTTAATAAAAGATATTTGGAATTTTTTAGTTGACTAAAAAAATTGGTTAAGTCTTAAACATATAACTTCATTTACATTATTCATATGACTTCTTTCAATTCTAAGACTTCAAAGTTAAATGTAAAACATTTATTGGGAGAGTGTATAAAATCACCAAAATAATAAAATTGAAATATGGATGAGATCCTAATGCTTTGGCACTATAAATATGGTTTTGGTGAGATGAACATAAGTCATTTGGAAGATAGTATGACTTTAGGAGTTTCATAGAAATTTTACAAAGATATATCACACGACTTCTGATGAAGCACAAGCCTTCTTAATAAGACCTAAATATAAATATTTGATCCTTTTTTGAGAATTTTATTGAATATATAACTTTGGGTTGAGGTATGAATTTTTTAAATGCGATGAATGTACGCCTTTCAAGTGTTCTGTGTAATCCTCTGATGTAATGAAAGTAATCCCTTAGAAAAAAATAATTCACCATCATAAGACATGGTGAGAATAATCAATTGTGAGATCAAATTAAATTAAATTTATATGAAATAGAGACAACCACTAATAAAATCATATTAAATCCATACATAGCGACATTTTGATCTTCTATTAGGTAGAAAGTTAGTTTTTTAGAATTTTGTATTTTGAGGAGAAAACTATTTAAGATAATGTTGAAGCTACTCTTATTTTTCCTAAAAATCATTAGGCTTTGATTATCCATGATTCAAGATTTTTTATGCATGAAAAAATGATATAAAGAGGAATATCATTGATATCGATGATATAAAATGAATTTATTATCTTTCTTGGAATAATGTTCATGTATTTACATTGAAGATGAAGTTTTCCACCAATTCAAACACATCACATGAATTAATGTGGTTTGATCCTGAGTAAATGACATTATTTGAATAGAGTGTTATAAAATATATATTCAATCAGTTTTTAATTGTATTTTTATAATTCTCCGCATAAAAAATGTTGAGTGATCTAATCATATAGGTGAACTAAATAATATATCTAAGATGTATAAATATGGTTATTTTGAGTTGTATTATTCCTGATAGTCAATATAAAAACTAAATCTACCACTTTTATTTTAGATATGAGATATATGGACCTAAGCTAAAAATATCTTTATTTTAAATCATTTAATTAATTTAAACAATACATTTCATAAATAGATAAAAAAAACATTGAAATAGAAGGTTTAGTTTCTTTGAGTAATAACTACATAAGAAACTTATTTTGAAACAATTCTAAATATTTCTCTATATTTTACGCCACACTAGACTCCCATATATACTTCTCATAATTTATACTCATATTCATAACATTGAAAAATCTAAACATTATAAAAGGGGTGAGCTCAAACACTCAGAAGGGTAAACATAAGAGATAACAATTAGAGATATTAAAACAGAATAATATGAGAATATAGTTATAATCAATATACATAAACATAAAAAAAAGAAAATCATTCCAAATAAATAATAGATAAAAAATAATGATTCATAACATAAGGCTTGTGTAATAAAATAACCTCGTTCAACCAATAATATCACATGATTTGGTCCACCAAAAATCTCAAACTGTGTTTCCGATCGACATAGGCTAGTGAAAAAAACTACAGTATCATACATAGTAATATGGAAATGATTCCACCATCAATAGTCATATTATAATATATAGACTAAAAAAGTATCATAGCTTATATGAATGATATATCATATATAAAAAGCAAACAAACCATAAAGGTAACATCCAATAACAAGATAGCAAGGTTGATACTAATAAGTTGTAAGAAAAACAACATTAAACTCAAAGAAATACATTGTTTTGTCTTCGTATGACCGTATATCACCATCATCCCAACCCACTGGTAAGAAACTCGAACAAGCAGAGTCTTCCTCTAAATGATTCTCTTCCCTTTACCTGCATCCTGTAAAACCAAGTCTAAAAACTCCCCAAGGAAAACATTATGTTGTAATTACAAAAGATTAGTAGGATACCACTAAGCTATCTATAAAATTTCAATCTACATGCATCTATTAGTGCATGTATAAAACATATTTTAGAACCATTTCAAAATAAATGATTATATATATAAACATTATCCTGTGTTTTTTCAGCTTAAAATCAAGTTATATACAAATACATAAAGATAGATGACATAATATTTATCTAGGAGGAATAAGTAGGTGAAATAAATAGAGTTAAAGCTATAATATCTAAATAAGGTGAGAAAATTAGCATATAAAACAAAAAAATTTAATGCAATATCTAAGAACAAAAAGGAAAATCACCCAAAAAAGGTATACAATGCTCAGACAACAAAGTCCACTAGTTGAAATAAGTAACTTATAATGTCTATAAACCTCAATTCCCAAGAATTGCTACACCCTAGAAACCAAATAGTAAATGGAACCTCCCCTAGTAATAGATAACTCCTCTTGGGATTACATATGTCAAGTTTTTTCTTATACCCCAAGGTATTCCCACTATTTTGTTTCATTATAATATAATTAAGAAATAAATTCTTGATTCCTAAATAATTTTATAAGGTAATTCCATTTCATTAAATGCTTATATTTTTATAGAACATTTTCTTTAGAAAAGCAAAGTTTCATCCATGCTTGATAAATTATTTCAATTTCAAAACAAACTATGAGTAATTATAACAAACACAACATTTTTATCAAAATGGTTTCTATTAAACCCCAATTTTATAGAAAAAAAAAATCATATCCCTCAAAGATAAATTCACATCTCACATATTTTTAGTCATAAGTTTCAGAATTTAGAAAAAAGGAATCCAAAATAACACAATTAATTCCCACAAACAGACCATTAGATAGAGAACCCTATATCAATAATAAATAAAACATTATTTCCTTGGTAATTAGTGGGCTTAAATGAGTTTATATGGTCCTTATGAGACAGTATATATATATATAGATTTCCAAATATAAATAGGAAGACCAAATATTTTACTGGGCGAGAGAGGAACTCTCGGAAACTCTTCCAAGAATGAACACCATCTAAAATTAAAACCAAAGGGGGGAGAAAAGGTGTTTTAATATAAGGAAACAATTTTAATAGGTATAATAAAACCATTTATAAAGGGAAAACGTGGTGGGAGTAAACTCCCCTAGAATATTGGGTGTCTTTAAAGTGTTTTAAAAATATGAAAATACTTCCATCATGCCCTAGTGATTCAGACTATTATGTTGTATCCTCGCCCAAGAGACTGACAATGGGAATCATCCATGACCTAGTACTAATACCTATAACATTTAAGCCTAGCCACAAGATCCACTATTCTTGTGGTGAGTCTTTTTGGACATGTAATACAAAGAGACCACCAGAAGTCCATTCCCTAGACTACATCCATCACTCGTCATTTTAGCAGTATCTGTTTTACAAAGGAGGCCCAAAGCCACACAACAATTGTGGTCTAGTCTGGTTTGAACTAGAAGGGAAAAAACTATTTTTATGCCAATTATTTCCTCAAAATCTTCCAAAACATAAAATAAAAAGTTAAACGTGTCTTCATTCATTATTCCACATGTTAGGGTGTGATATAAAAGCTTTATACCCCCAAAAAAAGGCTCTATATCACAAAATAGTTAAAAGATAAGTTAATTGTTTCATCATATAGGTCGAATAATACCAGGTCTCATAGATGTCTCTCCCACACATTCATCTCAATAATTTTAATCTGATCATCTTTCTAAAAAACAGCTTATCTTATCATTCCACAATCTAAATGGTCCTTCAACCACTATGGTTTCAGGTTATGTCTCAAAATCATCTCACTCGATCATGTGGGTTGGGTCTAGCTGATACTTATTTATTTGAGAAGCATGGAACACATCCTAGAAATCAATCAATAAAAAAGGTAAGTACAAATTATAATCTACCTTTCTAAACCACTCAACAATCTCAAAAAATATAACATAACAATGAGTCAACTTACCCTACGCCCCAAAATATCTATGCCCCAAATGAGATGAAACTATGAGAAAATACATATTAACTACCTCAAACTCCAAAAGATGATGATTTCTATCATTTCCTAATTTTTCAAAGCTCTGAGATATCACTACCCATATCCTGATATAATGCACAATATTATTCATCTTCTATATGGTGCTATGTTTAACCAAGGACCATTCTTCAACTTCTTCCAAACAAAGAGGCGATCATGAATTTCTCCGAAAAAATGTGTAACGCCCCATGGTTTTAAAAATAAATTTAAATTCATGAAACATTATTTAATGTAGATATTTATAATTATCTTATAAATGTAATTTTTTCAATTCAATGATTTGAATTTCAAAAAATGGTCATCTACGATTGTGATTAGTAAGTTATTTAGAGTCTAATAAGACCAACATAATTTTTGGTAAAAAGTAATATACCATTATGAATTGTAATGTTACCCTTATAAATATTAAAAAATACTTATGAATAGTATCATCACTAATGATAGTATGCATATAATATTTAATTGAAGTTATGATATACCTATATCTTAGAATAAGTAAACTGATGTTTTAAAATTGTAAATTCTTAAAAAATATATTATTTTATTTAAAAACTAAATTAATCATATTTATAAAATTATTTTTATAAAATGGAGTTCATTTATTAATTCTACATTTATAAAGTTTGTTAGGGTGAATGTTTGGGATTTTTCTGAAATACTTAAATTTTTGGATGAATAGTGAAATTCGGTGAAATGCTGTATATATAAATTATCAGTCAAATACACTATTTTTTACATAGTGGCTGATGTAATCACACTTCATTATAAATCAAATGCTTCATTTACTATTTTTTCACAATAATTTAAATTATTAATAGTCTTGAGCAATAATATTAAACTAATGAATAAAATAATGTAAAACTCCTCCTCTGTTCCATTATTAATACCACCCACTGCAAGCTCTTCTTCCCACACCTCTCAAGACTTGATCATTTCCAAATATCTACCAAATAAACCTTTAAACACCCTTACCCACGTCCAATACCTTATAGTCTCACCAAAAGTCCAAAACCAATGGCCTTAAGAAGGATCTAAAGGAGAAGAGATCAAAGAGGTAAACATCCCCTTTTGTTATCTTTCTTCTCTTTTCATTTTCTTTTCAACTATTCTTAATTCCTCGCCTACCACTATCCAATTGATATATTTTTTGAGTAAAATATGGATTCATTAAAAATGGAGATCAGCAGAAGTACAAGCGTGAAGCCATGACGGAAAGTTGTCTAGCCAGAGCTGGTCATCATCAAGAGGGACAGAGGCCGCCAGATGATGGGAAGCATTGGTCCCTTCCCTTATAATGAAGGAGAAGGTGTAGGATGTGAGACATTGATGGAGAGAGTGGATTTTCCAGATTAAGGGGGCCAAAATATTGAAGTTTTTCGTATTTGTGGTTGATGGTATTGATAACAGTGAGGCAGTCTAACTCAAGGTGGATTTTTTCCCATCCATGATCTTTGGGAAACATCATCCCGGTGAGGATGGCAGCGGCTTCGGCTACAATGGACTCCCAAATAACATGATGGAATTCATGTTTGGCTGCAATGATATGACCAAAATGTTCTCGGACCAGCGGACCAAGGCCGACATGACCATCCTTGGGGAGAGACATATCCACATTAATATTGAGGATCCCCTCTGGTGGTGGAAACCAATGCGAAGAAGGAGAAATGGATCCAAAGGGCTTCTATGTGTCTAGAGTGATGCTGCTAGGCCTCAATCCAGGATGATGCTTGTTCAGTCCAGAAATCGGGAGGCTTGATGACATAGTTGAACACAATATCATTATGTCAAACCCGAATGATCCAGGCCATGATGCAAAGTGAGCCCGCATTGGTCAGCGAAGAGGAAGAGAACCAACACCTCAAATGAGAGGGGAGGTCAGAGGACAAGTCTAGTGAATTATCCAAGAATAATCCCCACTATTTCCAAATCTACTTTGGCCCTGAACATTGGATGATAGCATGGAGGGGAGATTCTGGGACATCTAGGCAGAAGGGGCAGAACATGTCACTAGAAAAATGTCAAATGGTGAGGAGGCTCATGGTAGGGAGGATTCCCGAGCACACGTGCCACTAAAAGTGGCAGGTTTTTTGGGGGACGCTGAGCTTCCATAGTGATTTCCATGGCCCCCCTTCCCTTTATTCTGACTGAGTACAAAGAGCAAGCCGATATCCATACTTCACCGTATAGGCTTCTGAGATGCCATTGATTCAGAAGAGGTGGTCAGGGCCTGCATCCTGAACATAGGGGATACTCTGGATAAGCCTTTTGTCTATTTCATTGAACCAAGTGTGAAGATTTTCCATGCACCACCCATTCCCATGATCAGAAAAAAAGGCACCGGACGGTGGCACATTCGAGACCTAGTTGGGTTGAGGATAATGTCTGCATGTCATCAATATCAGTTAGCCAGGGATCCATCCAGATATTAACAGATGAACCATTCCCAATCCTCCAACCTAGACCTCTAGAAAGAAGGCATAGGGAACCCTAGAAAATTCTCCATAGGAAGCTGGGTCAGGAGCCAAGAGAGGAATCCTGGAAATCCTTGTGGGGGGGGGGGGGGTATTTAGCAAGGAGAAGTAGTGCACAGAGACAAGATGAGTGGTTAATAAGGCATCATCCTTTCTTTTCCAACAATTGATCACTAAAGTGAAAGAGGCCCTGGAAACCCATTCCTCCCTCAGATTTTGGATGGAAGAGACTTTTCCAGGTGATCTAGTGGATTTTATTCCTTCCATTGTTTTGTCCCCACCAGAATGTTTTTTGTGCGTGAGTGGATCTGGTTAACAACAATAATAGGAATCTTAAGTAGGGACATAAAGTAGTTAGGAATTGATTTTAGGGTAGCCTTTATGAGGGTTTCCTTACCGGCATTAGAAATTCTTTTTGGGCTCCATCCGTGGATTTTTTTTCTCTATCCTATCAAGAAAAGAAGTGAAATTTTCTTTTTTGGATTGTCCTATCACTATGGGTAGCCCGAGGTACTTCGAAAGCTTCTCGACCATATGAATGCCTACAATGGCACAAAGCTCTTCTCTTTTGCAAAGTGGGACCCCAGAACTGAAGGAGACTTCCAACTTGCTATGATTGATTGTTTGCTCAGAGGCCCTCTCATACTGTTGGATCACATGGCCTATAGTGAGGCACTCATTATGGGCTGCTCTGGAGAAAAGAAGGAAATGATTGGCAAAAAAGGGGTGATACCGGTGGGATTGCATGACCGACCATTTCCCCATGAATTGAATGAGAGGACGCTTCCATGTACATGAGGTTATAAAAAAAATCCACCACCAAGATAAAAAGAAAGAGGAAAGAGTGTCTCCCTGAAAAAGGCCTCGGTATGGGGAGAATCCACAGGTAAGCACCCCATTGAAATTAATTTGGAAGGATACAAATGAGACACAATGCGTGATCATCTCTATCCATTTAGAGCAGAAGCACATTTTCAGCATCATGAATTTGAGGAAATGTCATTCCACTTTATCGTAGGCCTTGTTCATGTCCAGTTTCGACGCCATGGTTCCTCTTTTCATAGAGAAGCCTATTTTCATGTAGTGGAACACTTTATGGGCCAAAATGGCATTATCAATAATCAGTCTCTTAGCCAGTAAAAAACATTGTTTTTCCGAGATGATATCAGGTAACCATGAATGCAGCCGATTAACAAAGATATTTGAGATGATCTTGTAAAAGTCATTGCAGAGGCTGATAGGTCTGAAATCAGGGACCCTGAGGGTTTCTTGATTTTGGGGATGAGGATGAGGATAGTTTCATTAATGTCGGAATGTCTTGTTTTCCCAGCCCAGATCATCTTCATCAGATTGCAGATGTCAGGACCAATAATGTTATAATATTGTTTGTAGAATAGGGCATGGAAGTTGTACGGGCACGAGGCCTTAGTAGGGTGGATATGTTTCAGGTCCATATGAATTTCGTCGTCCATCACATCTTTTGAAAGTTTCATGTTAATTTCTTCAGTGATCATAGGATTGATGCAGTCATCCACTTCAGCAGAGATGGTAAGAAATCCTTCTGAAAAGATATTCTGAAAATAACTGGAGATAACATCTTGTATTCCATCGTTGTCGTAGGCTTTGTTACCATCTGGATGCGAGATGCAAGAGATAAAATTTTTCTAGTTCCTAGCCGAGGCTTTCAGATAAAAATAGCGGGTGTTAGTGTCCCCTTATTTGATGTGGGCATCACGCGCTTGCATAGCCCATATGCTTTCCTTGATTTGTAGGGCTGCATCCAAATCCCTTTGAATGGCACTGATTTTGGAAAATGTGAAATTGGATGGGGGTTGGTTGAGAAGTTTGCACGGTTTTCTTTCGAGGAAATCATAGTTCCTGTCAGGTTGACGGAATTTTTTATTGCTCCACTTCCTTAGATCAGATGCCATCTGTTGGATATTGGGCCTAATGTCTTCTTGTCCACTCTTCCATCCTGGTCGGATGACATATTCACTTTAGAATTCTTTAGACCAGATGCTTTTAAATCTTATCGGTCTCCTGACTTTATTGTTGCGGTCTCCTTGGGTGCATTCAATAACAATCAGACAGTGGTCCGAGCAATTGAGTGGCAGGTGCCCAATGTGAAATATTCTGAAAACATTCATCCAATCCGTTGAGCACAGAAATCTGTCAAGGCACTCCGTAATACGGGTTTTGTTCGTGTTTCCTCAAAACCAAGTGAATGGATTACCTGCGAATCCCAAATCGACCAGATCCTCCCTAGTAATTGCATCCTTAAAGTCAGACATCGACGAGGATGGTCTAAGAGATCTGCCACTTTTTTCCTCCTGATACAAGATCTCAATAAAGTCTCCTCCAAAGTGAAAAGGTCTAGGCAGATCACATCGCAGATTGCAAATAAGATCCCATGACTTCCACTTCTCAATGTGGGATGGCCAGCCATAGAAACCCACAAAGGTCCACGGTAGGGTTTGGGCATCATGAATAGTCATCGCCACATGGTGCGAGGAGAAGGATAATATCCTAACATCAACATTCTCTTTCCATAGGAGATAGAGACCCCCTGAGTGGCCTTTTTGAGGAACTAGGAGGGAGCCCTGGAAGCCGCATTTCAGTGTCAGGCTAGTGGTGTCCTTGTTTTCCAATATGGTTTCAGATAGTAAAACCATATCATGGAGACTTTGAGCACAATGTCACTAGAAAATTCAAACCGTTCATGGGTTTCCAATCCCACGTCAGGTCCAACATAAAATGATCATTGCTATAGGTGGGGCTGGGATGTACCCACCTCTGCCTTTGATTCCTCTGGGATCATTTTTTCACCCATTGATTTCTTTCTTTTTGGGATGTTTTCAGCTGAAGTACTCATTTCAATTCATTGTTTCAGCTCCCCAGGTTTTGGATTAACTACTTTTCCTTATCTGTTATCACAGTTCGCCCTTTTCAATGTCCGATGAGTAACAGGGCCTGAAGCCGTTAATCATATCATCCTAGTGTTACCTTGTAGAAAGATGTTTGACATGGCCATTTCTGGATCAGGTTCAGGATTTGGTGGTTAAGTGCAAATTTTATTTGGGTTCGAGCTTTGTTCATGTGGGTTCCTTGGTTTTGGCAATATCTTTCTTGATGTTGGGAAAGTGTCTTTCAGGGGGTAGAAGTTGTGCCTGATTCGATGTCCTGCTTCTTCATTCGACTCTCCTACAAAACCTAATTATTACATGTGGTGATTATGTTCTGATAAGGTCTATCTGCTTCCTTCTGGGAAATTGTACTTTCTTTAGGGAACTCTAGAGGTCCAAGTATGATGACTTTAGTATGATTAGTTTCTGCCCACCTCATGTGAGCCATCGTGAGACAGTCACGATCCTTTTGTTTTTCCACCTTATGGATATAGGCATTTTTTGTCATTTTGGATTGTATCCAGGGACCATATTGAAAAATGATATTTCCTAATTCGTTCCTTTTCTTTGCGTCACATGTTCTCTCCAGATGGCCAATACGCCAACAGAAGAAGCAGAAAATTGGGAGTTTCTCAAACTCAAATGAGATCCAAATGTCAGTGTCGTCGAGCTTCAAAAACATTCCCCTCATCAGAGGCTCTGACACTTCGACCCCGTCATTAATCCGAATCACGGGTCCCCATTGGATTGTGTCCGAATAGTTCCACTCAATGAATTGGCCAATGTGATAACCAATTTCTCTCAGAACCCGTGTCATTCTCCCATGAAAAGGGATTCCTTTAATGTGTATCTAGAAGGGGGATCAGGTAAGATTAATGTGATGGATATCATCCCCACATTTAAATTCTTCCATGAAGAGGAGCTGGTTATCAAAGGACCATGGCCTCCCTTTGAGGATTTTATCTCTCTTTTTTTGTTGAAGAACTCAAAAACTAGGAGATTGTTCCCCACTTCCCGGATGGCCACTCCCGCTTCCAGCTTCCATAAATTCTGAAGAGTGTTTTTAGGGCCCCCTGGTTGACTGTGATTTTTTCCACAAATCTTACGACAACCAGTAGTGACATACATTTTTTCAGAAGCGTATCTTCATTTCTTCGAGCCTCAATCGACAATTTTTCGTTGTCTTTCAAGGACAACTTCTTCCATTGGTACACTAAATCCGCTTCCATGGTGTGGGTCACGTTGATTCTGATTTTCAGTTCTGCTCCAAGGATCAGCGACCGGTATGTCCACACACACCCTATGACAATGACGCACCGTCCAAGCCCAGCCCAAGGTCCCTTTTTTCCAGGCGTAGCACAAAAGACCTCTGGCCAGGTGCGGCCCAGGAGTCACCGCGTTGCAATCTTCAACCGCGGCTAGATCACGCAGCCATAGTAACACGACTGGTCTTTAGGACAAGGCTTTTCCAAAATGCCTCTCACGATTGGCCCGTCACAAAGAAGGAGGCAACGACCACTTGAACATGACCATTCGCGATCCTGCTTCCTCCCCTCACCGACTTCCTACGAGATCGAACTCTGCGGTTCAACAGGTAAGTGGCCATGAAACAAATGTGTGACCCGGCCTTCAAGAACCATGGTTCACACCATGCCGATGAATCAGCACCTGTGTCTCCATGGATCTGGCTGGAAAACCACTGATGCATGAAGATTCAAGAGACAAACTTGAACGCTGACATCAAGACTCTATGAGGTTTGTGGATCTGATTTCCAACTCCGCTGTGGTAGACCTGTTTCGATGGATCAATTTCAAAATCATGAAAGGGTTATGTATCTAGTTTCCGATGTGCGAGATCTTGTTTGCTAAAATACAGGTCTTTGATGAAATCGATTCCATGAAGAGGGAATGAAGAACATCCTCTCTTTGAAGCTGTAACTCATATGTAATTTCCCCTTCCCCTCTGCATTTTAGGCGCTGGGGGATCGAGTTCTGGCTCGATTTCCAAACCAAGGTGTAGGAATTAGGATCCGCTGCGGCACCAAGGTTCCAGATGCTGATGAATCCAGTTAACGTCGGGTCCACGGTTATTGGATAAAAAGGTGGAAGAGGGGTCCATATCCTATGCGTGGGATTCTGAGGAGGGCGATGATCATAGTTCCCACTCAGCCACACGCCGTCGCGGTCCGAACAGGATGCAGAAATGAAAACCCTAGGAGTTACCATGAGATAAAGCTCTCGCAATGGGAGATTCACCATTGTACTTCTTCTCCTCTACCACTTATTCTAGAAATTAAAACATCATCTGTGATGTGCCAATTTACCAACATCGTGGATGATGTGATTTCAATTTCTTTATCTTCTTTCAAGATTGGTCATGTAACCATTTTTATGGTTGAACCATATTATAATTTATGTATTATATTTTTTATAAGGTTCTAGAATCATTTTTTACACATGTTATTAATTTATAAAACAAAATGAGTTCATTATCATCAAAGAATCATCATAATGATCTAAATGAACATCATTAATGTTTTAACTAATTAATCATCTTCATATTAGAATTAAAAATAATAAATGGTATAATTCATGTTTCATGAAATATTTAAATACAATTACATTCAACTTTTTGAGTTTCTCACACAACCGACATGAAAATCCACAACAAACCGCTCATGGAAACCATGTAATGCACACACCAGAAACAATAGAATTAACAAAATATTAACAATGAATGGGTGGAATGATGTTATAAGATGATCTTGAAATGTATTATAAGAAATAATATGTTTTTTTAAAATACTAATAACACTATCAACATTCATACAAAAGGTTTAAACATATTTGATTGAACTCTAACCCGATGTAAGGGATCCTCTCTTTCTCAATTTTATACAACAATCACACCTATGTTATATTAATGATTAGATTCCACATTTATAATCTCATTAATCACTCCCATGTACATCCATTACCATTTCGATAATTCGTAAGAGAATTCTTAACCTAATTTCCATTCTTTGGGTTAACCTTATTTTTTATTCATTATGTTGTATTAAGATTATTTGTGTGATTAATTTTTTTATATTATGATTTATTATGTTTATTTACAGTGCATACACATATCCATTCCATTCTATAAATTCCCACTCAATTATATATGTTTGGGAAATTCTTTTTAAAATCCTTTTAAAATTCTCTTTAATGGAATTCAAAAAGATTGATTTATATATATATGGAATGATTAGTTTCTCCTGATTTCATGATACGTTTTTACCATGGTATTTTTCTTGTACATAGTTTTTGTTGGTTTGAGCCCATTATAGCTCAAGATATGATGGATGAGCCCCATTATAGCTCTCTAATGCATTGGGTACTCTAGAGGTGGAATTTGACTAAATAAGTATTCCATATGCAAGGGTGATTTTAAGTGTGATATGGTAAATATTTTCCAAGGAAACTACATGATGTTTCCATACATGTTAATGAGTTGTTATGAAAGTTGTTTTGTTAGATTTTATGTTATCACATGAGTAATGATTTCTTTCCTTATATCACTTTTTAAATTTCATGAATATTTTTTCAAGATATTATGTTTTATTTGAAATTTTTTTTATTTTGAATAAAAAATGGATATTATTTTAATAGTGTCCACATGTATGATTATGAGATTTTATGTATTTTTTATAACCTAATTATGTAAAACTCAAAACCCAAAAATATCCTCAATGTGTATGAATTTATGTTCTAGACTAAAATTCAAGATTAAGAAATGTTTTAAGGATGGTTCTTTATAATTGGTATCAAATAATGGTTTAGATAACTTTAGGGGTTAGAATAATGTTAAAAGAATACCATAAATGATTTTTACTATATGATCATTTGAAATATCATATAATTTAAGGATTACCACATTTTTTTGTATAAGTTATGTCTATTTAGAATGGTTTTCTCTTGAATAAATAGGGAAGATTAAGAAGGAAGCCACCAATAGGATGATATCAGTCTGAATCTGTTGCCTGGAATGGTGCAAATCAGAACCGAGCTGTTTGTGATATCAATGGCTCAGTTGACTCAATAAATAAATGGTGGTGGTATCCATTATAGAGAGAAACATGATATACTATGAAGAAACATGTCTTTTGTAGATCATTTTTTGAGTAAACATCCTACATCATCCAATTGAACCACAGATCCAGTGATAACCGAAGGATGGATCAATTCTCTATAAAAGATATTGGATGTCATGGGATGTTTAGAATTTCAAAAGGTAATACTATCCATTTATCATTTGGAAGTTGAAGTTGATAAATGGTGTTCTCTGGTTAATAATATGAGAGAAATATATGATCCTAATAGTCTGTAATGGGATGATTTTAATAGTCTTCTTCTTGGAAAATATTTTTCTAAAACATTTTGACTCATAATGGAGAAAAAATTCTTGGAACTGAAGAATAATGATGATGATTTTGTGGAATCGTATTAAGAAAAGAAAATTCATCAAATAATTTGAATAAGAATCGTTCATGTTGATATGAATAAGAAGCATTCATATTGGCATTCTTTGGGGAAAATTCATCAAATAATTTTGGAGATAAGAAAATCGATTTCCCTTCTTGTGAAAATTATGGTAAAAGGCATCCTGATGAACACATTATAAATTTTTTGAAATTCTAAAAATGTTGAAATTTTGGACACATGTATCATGATTTAAATGAAAATGATCTGAAACTTAATGAGAAATTTATGGTGAGATTCTTTAACTATAAGGAATTAATTCATTTTGATAATTTTTGTCTGAAGCTAGTCACTCGGGATGGGAATCATCAAGATTGGAAGTAGAAGGGTGTGGTAAAATCCTTTACAAAAACTTCAGTATATGTAGAGCCATCAAATGGGGTGGTGTCAGGTGAATTTGTTGTTTTTACAGATTTTTCAAATGTGTTGTTTTATCCAGGGTCTACACATTCTTTAATTTCTGATAATTTTTCTGAAAAATTGGGAATTAAACCTCCTGAAATAAACTATAAATCATGGTAAAAACACCTAGAGGAAATATTGGGGCAAAAAAAATTTGTAAGAATCTACCTATCTTTGTCTGTGGAAAGAGTTTACCTGCAAACTTTATTTTTTTTTCTTCTATTAGAGTTTGATGTTATCCTGGGTATGGATCAGATTTCTTTTTATCATGATAATATATATTTTAGAGGAAATGAAGTTTTTTTTTCATAAATAATTTTAGTTTGTGTACAAGAATGAACCCATAAAATTGATAATATATCAGAAATCTAACAAGATGATAAAATATGGAAATGATTGTTATTTTGCTTATATTTTTCAAGATAAGAGAACTATCTTAGGATAATTATGTAATAGTTGTAAATTAATATATGGATATTTTTTCTGATGTTTTTTCTAGTGTTATTCCTGATTGAGAGGTTGAGTTTACTATTGAGTTAGTTTCTGATGATAATACAATTTCTTAACCCCATTCTTAAATGTCTCAAATGGAGATTCTAAAATTAAAAAATTAGTTGAAATAATTTTTAGATAAAGGCTTCATCTGACCTAGTAGTTCACCATGGGGTGATCCTATCTTGCTTATTAAGAAGTAAGATGGTTCAATGAGACTTTTCATTGATTATAGAGCTTTGAATAACATTAATTTTAAAAACAGGTATTTGTTGCATCATATTGATGATTTGTTTGATCAGCTCCATGGAGCACAATATTTTACGATGGTTGAACTAAGGTTGAGGTAACATCAATTGAAAGTAAATAATGAAAACATCTAGAAGACTATAATTCAAACAAGATTTGTTCCTTCTGAATTTATAGTTATGCTTTTTGTTTTAACTAATGCACCTACTGTATTCATGGATTTTATGAATCGAGTATTGTATTAGTTCATGGATAAATTTCTGGTTGTATTTATTAATGATATTATGTTATATTATAGAAGTAAATAGGTTCATTGATAAATCTAAGGGTAATTTTTCAAACCCTAAAATGAAATAAACTGTATGGGAAATTCATAAATTTTAATTTTTGGTTGCAACAGATTAATTTTCTTGTGAACATTATAAATAAGGATATAATAACAATTGATCCTACAAAAAAAAAGTGGTTGATGAATATCCAATACCTATAAATAATATAGATATTCTTATATTTCTTGGATTATAAGGTTATTTCTGATAGTTTGTTAAAAATATTTCACAATTATCTATCCCACTAACTAAGTTAACATAAAAAGGGGTTAATTTTTTTTGGAAAAAATAAAGTGATGTTTATTTTTAGGAATTGAAAATAAGATTGGTGAAGGTTCCAATTATAACTCAACCTTCCATAAATGGTGAATTTTTAATCTATAGTGATGCCTCTTTGAAGGTACTTGGTTTTGTTCTAATGCAGAATGATTAGGTAATTGCTTATATTTCACCTCAGTTGAAACCCCGTGAGTTAAATTACCCCACACATGGTTTGGAATAATCATTTGTGGTCTTTGCTTCAAAAATTGATAGGCATAATTTATATGGATCCAAATTTTAAATATATACTAACCATAAAATTTAAAAGTATATATTCACTTATAAATAATTAAACATGAGTTAGATAAGATAGATGGAACCAATCAAGGATTGAGATTGCATGTTTCATTAAAATTCGGGGAAATAAACTAGAGTGGATGACGCATCGAGTTGAAAAATTAATGCTATATTAACCCTGATATTTTTTGAACATGACCTTTTGGTAAATGATTTAATGAATTTTATTATAGAAGTTCATGCTGGAGGAAATACATTTGTTTTGTTTCAGAGAAAGGTGTAATTGGTTAAGATGGGTAAGTTTCCATAATTTAACCTTGATAATTATTATGTTTTAACATTTGGAAAAAATGTTGTGTGTGACTTATGATTCTTAGTTATATAAATAATTGTTTTTGGAAGCTCATAGTTCTCCATTTTCCATTCATCCTGGAAGTACTAAGATGTACAAAGACCATTGAGAGTATTAATGATGGGAAGAAGTGAAAAAGAATATTTCTGAATTTACTGTGAAATTTTTGACTTGTCAACATATTAATTAATAGTGGAAGTTACTGAATAGGATACTCCAATATTAACAAGTTATAGAGTATAAATGTGAGAATATAGGATAGACATCATTGGGGGACTACCAAATACTTCTCGAGGTAACAATGTTATTTGTGTTATTTCTGATCAGCTGACTAAATTTTTGCATTTTCTTTCTCTTCAGGGTATAATTCCTTTTGATTAGATTTCTCGACGGTACCTCAAATTTATTTTCAGGTTATATAGATTTCTTCATTCCATTGTTTCTGACCAGTATCCCAGGTTCAATTCAAATTTTTGGAAGGCCCTTCATAAGTCCTTTAGAACATAATTAAATTTCTGTACATCTTTTCATCCTCAATCATAAGGGCAGTCAGAACGAATGATTTAGAACATAGAGGATATGTTCGAGCTTGTTCGATGGACTACTAAGGAATTTTGGATCAATGACTTTATTTAGTTGAGTGTTCTTATAATAATAGTTTTCATTTTTGTATACAGATGTAACCTTTTGAGGCATTGTATGGGAAGTGGTGTTGGACTCTAGTGTTTTGGGATGAAGTCGGTGAAATAAAGTTGATGGGGCCGAAATTAGAAGATGAAGTGGATGAGAAAGTGAAGATGATCCAGCAACACATGAGGATATCTCATAGAAGGAAGAAATGTTATTTATATAATATTGGAAAAGGATTTTCTTTTGAGGTAGGTGATCATATTTTTCTTAGAATCTCACCATGGAAAATTGTTATGCATTTTGGTTAGAAAATAAAACTAAGTTCACTATTCATTTGACGTTTTGAAATCATAGAGAAAGATGGACTAGTGGAATACCGAGTAGCTTTGCCTCCGATTTTATCACAGTTACATAATTTTTTTCATGTTTCGATGTTGAGAATGTATGTTCTATATTCATATCATGTTTTGATCCTAGAGACAATTCAGTTGGAAGAGAACCTTTCTTATAAAGATAAATATGTTCATATTCTTGATCGCAGACAAAAATTATTGTGCAATAAGGTAAACCACTAGGTAATGGTTTTGTAGAGAAACTACATGGTAGAATAAGAAACATGAGAATCTAAAAATTATATGAGGGAAAGGTACCATCACTTGTTTAATAAGTAAATAAAATTGTGAGGATGCAATTTCCAGAAGCTGGGGATAATGTAACACCCCAAGGTTTTAAAAATAAATTGAAATGCATGAAACATTGTTTTAATTAGATAGTTATAACTATCCTTTAAAAATAATTTTTCCACTTCTATGATTTGAATTTCAAAAAATGGTTATCTATGGTTGTGATAAGTAAGTTAGTAACAATCTAATAAGACCAACATAATTTTTTGTTAATAGTAACGTACCCTTATGAATAGTAATTTTACCCTTATGAATATTAACATACCTTTATTAGTAGTAACCTCACCTATGATAGTATACATATAATATTTAATTGATGTTATTATATACCCATATGTTGGAATAAGTAAATAAATGTTTAACAATTGTTTTTTCTGGAATAAAATATTGTTTTATTTAAAAATTAAATTAATCATAATTAAAAAATTATTTTCGAAAAATTGATTTCTTTTTTGAATTTTGCACATTGTAAAATGGTAAGGTTTAATTTTTAGGATTTTTTTGAAATACTTGAATTTTGGATGAATATTGAAATAAGGTAAAATACAATATATATAAATTATCAGTTAAATACAATATTTTTTACATCATGGGTTATGTAAGAATACTTCGTTCAAAATCACATGTTCTCTTTACGAATATTTCATAATAATTAATATTAATCATAGAGTTGATCGGTAATATTAAACTAATGATTAGAAAAATGTAAAACACCTCCTCTCCTCCACTATAAATACCACCCACTCCCCCCTCTTTATCCCAAACATTTGAAGCCTTGAGCCTTACCAATGTTCTTACAAATACTCTTCTTAAGAACATTCCCCATATCTAATGCATTCTGGTCTCAAAAAAATAAAAAATCCATGTTCCTGAAGAAGGATCTCAAGGGGAATAGATCAAGAGGTAAACATCCTCTCTTGTTTTCGTTCTTTTCTTTTTGTTTTCTTTTCTATTCTACTTCTTTCCTCACCTCTTATTATCCAAGAGTCATAGATGATCCAATATTATACATATTATGGATTTTATCATGTTTATTCAAGATTCATCATTATATTTCTTCTCCTCTCCCACCTATTCTAGAAATTAAAACACCATATGTGATGTGTCGATTTACCAACATCATGGATGATGTGATTTTAATTTCTTTTAATTATTTCAATATAGGTCATGAAAATATTTTTATGGTTAAAATAGATAAAACTTTAAGTATTAGATCTTTTATAAGGTTCTATAATCATTTTTTAAAGATGTTATTAATTTATAAACAAAATGAGTTCATGGTTATCGAAGAATCGCCAAAGTGATCTAAACGAACATCATTAATGTTTCAAATGATGAATCATCTTCATATATTAATTAAAAATGATAAATTGTATAATTAAAGGTTCTATAAATATTTAAATATAATTCCATTCCACATTTTAGGTTTCTCTTACAAAAAACATGAAAATCCACTACGAACCGCTCAGGGAAACCATGTAATGCATTCACCCGAAACAATGGAATTAACAAAATATTATTAATGAATGGGTGGAATGATGTTATAAAATGATAATTAAATGTGTTATAATCATGAAAATTTTTAAAAAAAATATATTAATAACACTATTTCAACATTCATACAAGAGGTTTAGATGCATTTTATGGAATTCGAACGCGAGGTAAGGGATCCTCTATTTCTCGATTTGTTTCAAGAATATCCCCTATGTTATGCTCTTTAATTTTTAATTAATAATGATGGTTTATGTTTTATCACATCCCCCATAATTCCCTTATGATATATTAATGAAGAGATACCCCATTTATAATCTCATTAATCCCTCCCATGTACATTCATTACCATGTTGAAACTTCATAAGGGATTTCTTAACCAAATCTTCATTCTTTGGGTTAAAATTTTACTTTATTCATTATGTGGTATTGAGATTATTTGGGCGATAATTTTTGTTTATATTTTGTTGTATTATTTTTATTGATAGTTCATACAGATATCCATTCCATTCTATTAATTCTCACTCCCATTATATTTTTAAGGGATTTTACTTTTAAAATACTTTAAAAAGTCTCTTTAATTAAATTCAAAAAGATTGTTCTTATATATATATGTGTGTGGTATGAGTGGTTTCTCCAGATTTCAGAATACTTTACTACCATGGTATACTCTTTGACATTGTTTATGTTGGTTTGAGCCCATTATATCTAAATGTATGATTGGTTGATCCCCATTATAGCTCAAGATATGTGGATTTGAGCCCATTATAGCTCAAGATATGATGGGTGAGCCCCATTATAGCTCTCCAATTCATTGGGTACTCCGAAGGTGAAATTTGACCAAATGGTTATTCCATGTGTATTGGTGATTTTAAGAGTGATATGGTAAATTTTTTCCAAGGATACTACATGATGTTTCCATTAATGTTAACAAGTTTTTATGAAATGGGTTTTATTGGTTTTTTTGTTATCACTTGACTAACGATTTCTTTCCTTATATCACTTGTTGAGATTTTTGTTCTCATACCAAGTTTATAAATGTTTTTCATAGGTAATAAGGTTTTTAAGAGACATAATTAAGACAACTTAAATGTAATGTATACTTTTCAAAGTGAATATTTTTTGTTATGTTTTATATTTTGAAAAAAATGGATATCGTTTTAATAGTTTCTAAATATATGATTATGAGATGTTATGTGTGTTTTATGTCCTAATTACCTAAAACACTAAACCTAAAAATATCCTAAATGTGTAGTATTGTAGGTTCTTAACTAAAATTAAAGATTACATATCGTTTTAAGGTCGGGTCCTTATACAATGCCTCAAATTTTTCCATCTCGATTGATGCCTTAAAACTTTTATAATAATAAAACTACACTAATGGAATATTTTTATTCCAAGAACCACTAAATTCAAGGGCACCTGCCGAAAAAAAGTCTTTAATAATATAGACGAATCTATAAGGATGGCCATCCATCAGTGGATAACCAGTCTTTCTTAACATCCACTGAGAGCATGTCACCGCCTATAATATACTAAAAAACTAAGATGTAAAGAAAGGGACTCTATTTAGAATGATACCCAAAGTCACAGAATAAAGTGTAAAAATATATCACACATAAAATTTCTCAAGATCCTCAACCTTTATTGACTCCTTAATTTGTGGGAAATGAGCTAATATTGTGAGTCAATCAATAATAACCCATAGCACAGCCTTACCAATCAGACTCTGAGTATCCCAATCACGAATTCCAAGGCTATATAATCTTGAATAAATACTATAAGGGGTAAAAGATTTAATAAACTAGTAGTCCTATGATGTTACAACTTTTCTTTCAGACAGATAATTCACATAGTCATAAAATATAGAAGAGACCATGTCTTTCCTAGCCACTAGTAATGATGCCTCATATCATTATAAATATTGGTAGATCCAAGGTATATAAACTAATTGGATTGGTGTCCATTATCCATAATTTCCAATCTCAAATTCATCTGAACATCCGTCCTACCTTGGACATGAAACACTCAAACAGAAGATCGAGACCACTCACCTGAAGCCTCTTTACCATAATTATTCCTTATAAATAATTGAAACTACATATTTTTTCTATAAAGGTCTAATAAAATTATCTATAGTTGATATATCATGAGAGAAATAAATAAATAAAAGTCCATCATCTCTCCATTCATTCATGTTCATCATAAGAACGAATATCATCAAACGCCACTCCACCACTGATTCTTTTACTGGATGAGTTGAAGAAAAATCTCGAAGCATATATAACCACATTACTCTTTATAGGGGTGTATGAAATATCAATTTCAAAATCCTGAAGATACTTTAATAGATATCTTTATTTCAAGATGATATCTCTATGAGAGAATATATACTTCAGACTCTTATGGTCTAAATACACTGTAAACTACTCCCTGAATAAATATTGGTGCCAAGTTTTAAGATAGTGAATCACAGCCAAGAAATTAAGGTCATAAGAAGGATATTTCTTCTCATGAGGTTGAAACCAAAGAGAGTTATAAGATACTCCCTATTTCTTCTCCATTATATTAAAACATAAATCTATACCTAATGCATGAAAATAAACATCGTAATCAAAACACTTATCCTATAGACCCATGACTATAGATGAATTCAATCAAACTTTAAACTCAAAATATTAATATCATTGATCACTCTATACAAATATCAAACCCTTATAGGTCAAATCTACCATAGGGAATTAAATAATAGTGAATTCACAAACAAAAAATTTGTAATAACTTATTAATCCCAAGAAAATTTAAATATTAACACCTTTGTAGTAGATCCCAAACATCAATTTCTAGATCGTTTTAGGGTCCACTGATACACCCTTATTGGAAATCACATGGCCCAAAACATCACCTATTGAATACAAAATTGAAATTTGTATAGCTTCCCATATAGATGATGCTCTCTAAAAATTCCATGTATAATAGTCAAATAATCAGCATGATCTCATTCTAACCTGGAAAAAAAAGGTATCATCAACAAAAACAATAAAAAATGAATTAAATAACCAACGAAATATTTGGTTAATTTAATCCATAAAAAATGTAAGAGAATTAGTCATCCCAAATGATATAACCATATGCTTATAATTGTTATACCTACTTTTGAGCACCATTATTGGAATATCTTCTACTCGAATCCTCAGTTAATGGTACCCCAATTCCATATCAACATTTTAAAAACATTAAACTATATTAAGATAATCAAATAGTTCATAAATTATAGGAAAATGATATTTCTTCCTAACCATAAACTAGTTAACTTTCTTGTAATCACCACAATTATGAAAAATCGCATTCACCTTATATTTAAATAGTACTAGAAATGTCCAAGGTGAATCACTTAGATGAATAAAAAAATTTCCTATAAATAATTAATTTGATCCTTTAATTAATTTTATTCAAAAAGTTCTATATGGGATGAAAAAATGATATGATCCTCATCCCTAGAAACAAGTCTATAGAAAATATGACATCTATATGGTGCATAAACCCTAATAAATTATCTTGTAAAACATTACAATACTCACTCATTGCCACAGAAATAGGGCTATTAAGACATGTATCAATAACATCATGAAATAATTCACATAACAAGAAAGATATTATCTCATCAATATGTGTAACGAGACCTTGTCTCCTGGGCCTAGGATCCCAATATCCCTAAAATAAACGAGGGACTCCATCGAAAGAAGGAAACTACACCTAATGAAGATAGAAATAAATTAGTATTTGTATCTAATCATCTAATACATGCATATGATAATATAAAATATATCAAAATAAAGGACTATAAAATAACACATGGTTTCGTGGTCAGTAATCATCACCTGACACTCAGGATATCTAAAACCTTTCTCAGAATACTCTCCAAATAGATGGAAATAGTCATTGTGGAAGTAAAAAAGATTAAATCGTATTCCCAACACATCGATAAGATTATATGAGATAAATGAATGAATTTAAAAATTATCAAAAATAAATAAATAACCACAAATGATGCTATAAAAATCGTACCTCTCATGGAAATATTTCTTACCTCTAACCCTTCTGGTGAACACTCGACTTTATACAAACGTACAGTCACATCATGTCCTTTCTTTACAAACTGAGCATCACCTTTGGCATGATTTTTTTATCTCACCCATTTATTTATGTAAAATCATAACTGATATACCTTGGTTATGATGGATCTAACTCTACTTCCCAGAGATTCCCTCTGAGATAAATGATGATGATTACTAGATTTTCCACATGCATGACATACCATGGGGGAAATAGTACAATCAAGTCTGAGATATCATGTTTTTCCACACTAATAATATGCCACTAGACTATTTCCTCATTTTTAATTCACACATCCATAATGGTATGAATTTTTTTCACCATGCTTCCTCCTCTTGCCAAAAAAATGAAATTTCTCTACCTCCCATTATCACTAGTTCTCTAAAGTGTTCTATTTTCCCATATATATCTTCCTAATCCATATCTACCTTGTCTTCCACCATAGAAAAGGTGGGTAGTCACATAATAATTATAATGGACTGAATATTTATTCTAAATCCCATATTAAACCTCAAATTCTTAAGATATTCATTGGAAATAAGTTCTAGAGATAAGTTTAACCACTCAGAAAACTGAGTAGTATACTCCATGATATAATAATATACCTACTCCAAAAAAAATAACCTCTCATGCCTTCACCAATATTACTATCTTGAGATAACACAATTTATTGATGTATTTTTTGAATGTGATCTAAGTGATATCATCATGAAACTTTCTAGGAAAAATAGATTCCCATCACTTCCTTCCCAACTATTCATGCATATATGTGGTGAAACCACTATAGAGTATTCATGAGTTTTCAGAAAGTGGAAAATCCTTCACTCCTCACGATATATGATTTTGATTTCTGATTTCAATTATCACCATGAAAGATCTATGGATACTACTTTGTGAATTACATATCATGATCCACCCTCCATTATGGTTCAATAAATAGACTTAGCCCATTGAATGGATTGTTTAAACTATAGTTTCCACCAAATCCAAATCAAAATGAGGACTCGCCATAGGGATTTATCTACTCCTTCATCTATATAATTCTAAGAAGTGATTCATGAAGGACAGATATTATATAAAAAAAGAGGATGGAAACCATTTAGAATAAAATTTGATTCATTTTCAAAAATTGTTTTTTACAAAAAAGGTAAAAAAACATCAAACAAGAATGCTGGAAAAACCTAGAATTCCAATGATAACATGACGCTTTTAATGAAAGTAAACTAGAGAGGCACACTCTCAAAATATCTCTTCAGTCCCGACAGTCAAACAACCAAACCACTCGCTAGACAAAGTTACTTCTAATTTTTTGAAACCTCATCTCCCCAAAAAAATATACCCCTAGAAACCATGGAATCAAGGAAAACTCTCCTAGTTACAGCTAAATCCTCTAGGGATTTCATATATCTTGATTTACCAAATACCAAATGGTGTTTCTATTATTCTATTAAATTATATACTATTTAACAAACCAATTCATGATTCATAAAACATTTTCAAAGGAAAATAAAAATCATTTCATTACCATTTTTATGTAACATTTTCTATAGTGAGGGTACACTACATACATGATTTTTAAGTCATTTTCATTTCAAACCAATGATTGATTCAATTTAACAAGCACAACATTTTTATCAAAATGGATTCCATCAAAAAAACATTTTTAGAAAATATATCCATGGTCATCAAATATCAATTCACCAATAATTAATTTTAAATCATCAATTTAAAATTTTAAAAATAAAGGAATTCCATAGTGAATAATTCATTCCATGGGAAATACTATAATATAGATACATATACCACAATAATAAATAAAACCTTATTTCCATTAAAATTAGTGATGGTCAAAAATTCAATCAAGTAATCATGAGATAAAATATACAAATAGAAAGATAAGTGAGAAGAGAAACACCTAATAAACTAATAGATGAGAGAGTAATTATCAAAAACTCTTCCTATAGTGTTCTTGATCTAAAATATCATCCAATATAGAGACAACAATCAATTTAATAGAAGTTAGATGGGTAAATTGGTGTATTAAACACTTCATCAAGGTCGCATGAAACTGGAGTAACTACACATATAAGATCAGGCTCCTTTAAGAGTTTCAAAATGTTAAAAAATTTCCATTACAAGCTCATTATTCCTACAAAGGCACAATACCCTTGTCCAAGATATCAACCACAATAACTGTTTATGCCTTTGTTCTGAAACCCAGGTCATTCTGGCTTATCCATGGGCTCCATCATGACCGTGGTGAGGTATACTACTCATGGAACAAAGGGTTACCACCAGTAGGACATGTTGTATACCATGCCTATATCTATCCATTTTTTAACTCTACATTTATTACAAGAATCCAAAAGGCACACCACATCCACCACTATGACTGTGGTCCTAGATGTATTGAATCAGAAGGCCCAAAAATCCATATTTTAAGCCACCAGGAGCCTCCAACTCTTCTGAAATAGAAAATAATAATAAAAATAGTATTTAAAACATATTCCACATGTTGGGGTGTGTCATATTGGCATATAATTATATATTAATCAAACAATGTTGGAAACAATAGTCCATAAATATGATCCATGAGATTGTATCACGAGGACACCTTAGACATATGGAATAAACATTATTATAGGAAAACATTACTTTTATGAGGATGACTTTCTCCCATGCTTTCAAGAAATTAAATTGTTACCACATATATATGTATCATTATATATAAACACTTAATGAAATCATTGGAGGGAGATATTTTACCCCACCCATCATTCATCCATAGTTATGTATGCCACATTAACTCAGTAATTTGTAATATCATAATGAAACTAAATAAGGAAAATGAGTTTCATATCCATTTAAAATTGAATAACAAAAAACCATTCATAAATCCATAATTAATCAAAACATAATAAACTCATGGAAAATAAATTGATATCTAAAGATATTCAGTAACTTTATATGTGAATACCATTCAATTAATATAATGAGGTATATGTAATTTACAACATATATAAAAAACGATATATAATTATTTCAATAACATCCCTAATCTATCAATATATAGAATCTTGGGGAACACTCATAAATTAAAGGAATTAAATTTGAATTGTTTACAGAGGAAAGGAATTGGGATAAAATCATCTTTATATATAGTGGATGGCTATAAAAGAAAAGTTCATGAAGGATCATTTTTCTTATTTAAAGGAAAATTTCATACTCTATCTATGGAAATATTTAAATAGTATCATTTAAATAATACCCTTGATAAAGTATAAAATACATCAAATAACATTAACTTAGATGAAAAAAATATGGTAGCATGAGTGTTACAGCCTTGGATTCATTTGGTGTGTTACTGGTTAATTTCAGGATTTATTAATTTATTTTTTATCTATGAGTTGTTTTTATTAGTTCTAGGGGTTTAGATTTGGTCTAATGGAGTTTTTGTTTCCTTTTTTAAGGTTTTTGATTAGAGGAATAATTTTCCCAAACCATGTTTATTCTAAAATAAACCTAAAAATTGGTGAAAGTGGCACTTGGGGTGGCACATGGTGAAGGAACATAGTTTGAAAAATCATGTGTCCTCATATAAAAAAACATTAAAAATTCACTAGTGACCAAACACAGTTGATTCGTATTTTAACAAATATGTGACCAAACTATGTGGGTGATTAGGAGAAGAAGTAATCCTTACATAGTTGGTGCATGGTCTGGAAAACTATGTAACTAAATTGTGTACATGAAAAATGATGATATAAAAAATCCAATATTATGGCCATTAATTACCCATTTGGACTTTTTCTTCTTCCTAATGGTATACCTATCTAAACTAAATAATTCATATACATTCCTCAATGATTTAATCTACTTTGGGTCATGGTTATATTGGGTCCAGTAATTTTGGATGTTGTGTATTGATGTATGTGATATAAAAACCATGGTTCTTTAGGTTTTTTCAAGATGTAATCTTCTCCCCTTAAAATAAAAAATATATTTGGAATATCATGGACATATCTATTTATTATGATCCCATATAATAATGAATTAACAAATAGTTTCTAGAATGGAGGATGATATATAGTTATGGTGTCACGTTCTTTGATCAACTCTCATTTTTATAATCATTGGTGTTTAATGACATCTTGGAGGTTATTTTATATGTAACTCTTCCTTGGTAGTAATATTACTTTCTAGACTTGATTTTTATCTTCTTAAAATAGAATCAAGTTCTACAGTTAATGGTGGTTATCATTGGTAACTCTTGGTATGTGATCCTTTTCCAATTATATTTTCAAAAAAAAATTGGTTGTGATGCTCTTAATGAACATTAACATTGATGTCAACATGCTTGAGGATAGAATTTACTTATCGTCTTGGGACTTTATATATAATGTTTTTCATGTTTGTATTCTGTGAGACCATGTTTTAGGTCTAATAATTTTTTGAGAATTTTTAACCCATGAGGACAAGTTTGATGTTTTTTCACATGATTTTATGTATAGATACTATTACTCATGCCTACTTCATTCTATGTAATACCTTAAATGTTTTTTTCATAAACAATGGAACCATTGTTTTAATTGTTTAGGTTAATAGGTGGTCCTAATAGACTTATTCAATAGCTTATTGAGGGACTGTGGACATTGTTATGGATTTCCCAAGATCCATTAATTTGGTTAACATGCAGAATGAGGCTTTCCCCAGAGATGTGAATTATATCAATGTGTTCTTATCCATAAAGGTTGAAAGTAGGGTTGTTCCTTAATGGAGGAACATTATTTTCTTTAAAGTTAAACATAATTATTCTTTAAGGGTCGAATATTGTTTTCCTTAAAGGAGAATGAAGTTACCCAGCATGACTTATGCAATGAAACTGATTACAAATGGTGTACTTCAAGAATGTTGATGAGGAAGGTATGGCTGAGGTTTTTTGTGGCCTGGTTAGTATATCATCACTCGGTGCATGATTTATTATATTCTTGGGATCACATTTATGTTTCCAGCATGTCATACACTTCTATATACATGTCCACTTATATTAAGGAATCATTAGTGGTTTCCTACCAGGTTATTCTCACACCCTAAATGGGAATCTTAATGTATGTGAAAACATCATGACTATATATCTCAAAAATGGAAAGTAACTTATTATTGGTTGTTAAGGATTATGTTGCTAAGAGTTTGAAATAGTACTAGCACAGAATCTGGATGTTTTTCATTGAAATTTTATTTATTTACATTCTCATTCAGTTTTATTTAATGACTTTTCACATTTTGAGTTCGTTTATTACACATGAATGACATTGTTTGACAACTAATACAACATTTAATTGTGATTCCTTGTAATTTTTTTATTTGAATTATGTTATTTTATATTATCTTGTGATGGATATGTTTATCAAGGTCATAGTATCCCCATGTTACCAAACACCCATACCACTAGTAGGAACCCTCTTTCATATAGGGAGGCATGTATGAGGCTATGTGGAACTCCAGATCAGTCTTTATGGTTTAGATTAGGGTAGTAAAAAGTGGTATCAAAGGCCTGAGTTTCCTTGTCTATTTTTTTTTTAGGTAATGGTGAGATAGGCTATGTGGAACTTGAGAAGGTGTGTTTCCATGAGCCTATACAACTCACGTGTAATGGACCTATGAGTTAACAATTATGGTATTTCTGTTTTGGTTTTATGGGATTTGCGTGTGCTCGTGCATCATGAGTATGAAATTAGGTTCAAATTCTATATATATATATATATATCTATTGTGTGGTACAAAGTAGTTATATAATTAAATGCATTGGATTTTGAAATCTATTTTTGATAGAATTATATTCTCTCTTGAGTGATATATTTTTGTCATGTCTATTATGATATATCTTCTTGACATTGATATGTTGAACATCATCATGTAGATTTTTCTATATATATATATATATTATTGTGAATAGAATTCATGTACAAAGTGCTAGGATTGATCCATGGGAAGAACTACAAGGGTTATACCTTGGGTTAAATTATATCCTTGGACAGGTCTTTTGATATAAATATCTAAAGTGTACCTTATAACTACAATGAATTTTCTCATAAGAAGGTTTTTATAGGTTTTCAAAAAATTTTCTTGAAATTTATTGAAAAAAATGTAAACTCGGAGATGCTTAATTACTACATCCCGATATGATACGCTCGGTTCACTATAAGATATGTAGGAGTACGCACCTAAATACACTCTCACACATGTAGTAATGGTTATGTAGGGAAACTGACCCATCTAGAAGTCATACAGAGGATGAAGGTCAAATATGATCAAGACTTTTATCTACAGCATACACCATAATTTCATGGAATTAGTGGCCCTTAGGATTTTAAGGACTTGGTATATATTATTGAGGGTGTTTTTGACCTAGTGAAGAATATCAGTGATAAAAATTTGAATCTTGTATCAATTATGCTTCAGGGACCCACTATGAGATATTCATGTGTCATCGTTCAGTCAAGCGAGTGTGATGGTCATTATTTACAGGCCTTAGAGGAACTATTATTTGAAGATAAATTACATATCATATTGAAGGTGGACTTATATTTGGAGTTTTTTTAGCATCATCATTGGGAGATGATTGTTTTTTCATACTTATATCACTCTAAGTAGTTTCCATGTGTTTTTCATCTTTAATCCTAGAATGAAATGCAGATAACTAGGAATTTTAAGATGGCCCTCTTTTTAATGCTTAGATGTAATATTAGGGTCTTTTTCTTAAAATCAAAGCCATATGTGCTTCAAAAGACCCTAAATTTTGCGAAAGAGCTTAAAGAGGATATGATTTCAGGTTTTCCAAAAACTGTTAGTGCACTAATTACCAGACTTATCAGTGTGACATCTAGTGTCTCCTCTGTATTAGGAAGTGGAATCCTGAGGAGATACAGCATGGTGCTGGGTAGATAAAGCAGAGTAGGGCTTCTTCTACTCCCTCTATGGGAAGTTGTTTGATGAAGTCTTATAACTGTGCAAGGAGGGGATATCTTTATACATAATTCTCATGGTCACCTAAGAAAATTCATCATTGTGGAATGATGGGAAACCTTCAGTGCTTTTGTTATAATATTTCTTATTAAGATTCGTGGATCATAAGTCATTTGGGGGCTTGGGGTCCTCAAAAGTAGACCATCTCACCGCAGATATCAATGACTTAGGTGATTCTTCCTTCAGAGATAGGTAGGATTTATGTAATGGATGAGGTTATAGCCTCCAGTGGATAAAGACCTTCTATAATTAGAGTTATGGTATTTATTACCTCTATGTTATTTATTACTTTATTTAATATGGGAGTTTTACATTATTTTATTTATAGTCAAATTATTGTTATACAATACTTAAAGGTGAGGCTAGCTTCTAAGATACTTAATCATGACATGACTTTGGGTATGAAATTAGACTTTAACGAGTGGTTTCCGAAGTTTACAATAGTTTTTCTACGTATGGTTATCTCTAGGACTTCATGATACTAGATATGACTAGTTTCAATGTGAAATTCGGAATAGACTAGTAGACCAGTCATCAAGAACATGTTGATTATTATCGGATACATATATCATTCACTATTCCTAGAGAAGACAAGTTTTCGATGACCAGTGAGTGGGATGTGGGAGCATGTAGGATTTCACTAGACCCAAGTTAGGCCAGATTGATCATGACACAAATATCAGTGTTGGATATTATAGTAGAATCATAAGTGACTCCCTCTACATTACATTTAGTGGTGGATCATTATCATGATTTCATCCCATATAGAATATCAATTCTTCCTATGGGTGGAGTAATTTCATTTAAGATTGGGCTTAGTACAAGGTCACGACCGATATAGATTCCTCCTTGTCATATGAAAAAACTAGGTAGAGAGAGTTGAAGGTATTTTTGAGAGACTTAGAGGTAAAGGGCTTTATCAAACAAAGAATATCTCCCTAGGTTGGTTTGGTGTTGTTCGTGAAGAAGGTTTATGACATTCTATGTAATTGTATGGACTACAATAATGTTAATCAGGTGATGGTGAATAATAGGTATCATTTCACAATAGTTGACAATCTCATTGATCTATTATAGGTTGCATGATTATTATCTAAGATCGATCTTCATTCAGGCTACCATCAACTATATGTTAGAGAAGGGGATATTCCAAATATAGTGTTTAGGAGTAATAATGGATTGTATTGAGTATATTTTCATGTCCTTTGGGTTCAAAAACTCTCTAACAGTGTTTATGGAAATCATGAATAGGATTATCCTTCCATATCAGGACTCCTTCATTTTTATATACATATATGATATCATATTTTATTCCAAGAATTAAAATATGCATTCTAGGAACCTTAATACCTTATTTGGTAAACATTGAGAACATTTTTTATAAGTAAAAATGTTGAATTTATTCTTCTGAATTCAGGAGGTGTTTTTACTTGGATATGATATTTTTAAGTAAGAGATTCTAGTTAACCCCTAGAAGGTGGATATTTTTATTTATTGGGAACATTATAAGAATGTATTTTAGATCAGAAGATTTATTTTCATTACAAGATACTATTAATGCTTTATCCAAAACTACCCCATTTTGAATCAATAATGACAGGACTAACCAAAATGGGGAATCATTTTTAGTGTAAGGATTGGTGTGAATATAATTTCCTAATACTAAAGATGAGTTTTTTGTCAGCACAAGTTTTGATCCTTTTAGAGCTTAGTATTGAATTTTTGGTGTATTATGATGCCTATGGTATTTATTTGAGAGTTTTATTAATTTAGATAAATTAGGTAGTTTCATGTAGGTCACATAAACTATGACCCCATGAGAGAAACTACCCAAAACATGACTTAGAGTTTTTAGTTTTATTCTACACCATAAAGTGTTTTTCGTGCTATCTATTCAGTCAAAGTTTTTCATTTATATAGACCATAAGAGACTATGATGTATATTTTCTCCACATGATGTAAATGGGAGCCCTAGATTTTGGTTCAATTGTATATAGAAATTAGACTTCAATACGATCAATGATTCAAGGAAAGGTAATGTTTTTGTAGATTATCTTGGTAGGAAAACATCAAATAAGTCTCAGATTGGATAATGGACTTCACATGAGGAGTGTCTTTTGGTAAGATTTATGGCTGAGTGTCTCATGGATGCATCATAGTATCATGGTTTTATAATATTATCCCCTTTACTGACCATTTATTTTTTATTATACTGGGAGAAAGTGACACACTATTCCAATCCAGAGTGAGTAGTGATGTAGAAATTCTCTTTAGGGGATAATCTATCTAAGGGATATCCTTATATGATGAAAACATGAACTACATATGGGAGAGGTATTGTGACATCCTCCATTAGGGAGGATCTGATGATTTACTCTCATGCATCGAAATAGATAATTCAACCAAGGTCAATGATGATGTACCAAGACACATAATGTAAATTTTAGTGGCCAGGTATGAAGAGTGAGGTTGATAAATTTGTTTCATAATGTTTTACCTGATATATGGTAATGGCCAAGAATCAAAATCATCATGGTTTTCTTTGAAACTTCTCGTGATGATGTGGAAGTGAGATGATTTGATGATGGACTGCAGGATAAGGTTACCCAATACCGTGTGGATTCATGATTCCATTGGGGTAATAGTTTATTGGTTGATAAAATTGTTATATTTCCCAATTATTTGAGAGACCCTTGTAGTAAATAAATATGGTATGATGTAAGTTTGAGACATTATGTGATTGTACTACATTCTATCCAGTATCATATTAGATAGAGACTCGTATTTTAAATTACATTTTTGGTAGGTATTACAGAAGGATTTTAGGACTCGGTTGAAGTTGAGTATATCATATCATTCCTAGAGTAGTGTAAATTTGAAGTGTATGATTTAGATCATCGAGTATATTATTCTAGCCTGATTCCAGCCTTTGAGGGAGTATTTGATGACAATATGAATTTTTTTGATTTTGGGTATAACAATATCTTTCAGGCATCTATTCAAATAGAAGTCTTTGAGGCTATCTATGCTCGGTCAAGATGCTTATGGTTATGTTAGCTAGAGGTAAGGGAATAAAATATTGTTGGGATAAGTATGGAATATGAGACCTCTAAGAGATTTTAGTTGATCAGGAAGTGGTCGGTTTTCACTCAGATAATTCAGTGATCATATGATCACCAGAGGAGATGGCCTTTGATGTTTTTTGAAAATAGTCATGTTTTCTTATCGGTATCACATCATGTGGGGCATCATCATTTATAGAATCTAGGGATGTTGGTGTCATGATTTGTAAGACCTTTTTAGATCACCAAATGTGTTAGAGTAGTGTCTTAAATTTTGTATATTACTTCACATTACCAAGTTATACATGATGATTTTCATGTGTCTCAATATTATAAGTACATTCCTAATACTACACACATGATTGATTTCAATTAAATTTATGTTAATGACAATACATTGTTTGGGGAGTGATAGGTTTGGATCATAGACTGGGGAAAGAAGGTGTTTTTGGGGGAAACAATGTCATTTTTCATATCTCAAGAAACAATGGAATGAACTATAAAGAAACATGGGAGTGGGATATAGAAATTTGGGATCAGTGTTCCATGTTATTCAAGAATTTTTTATAGAGACAATTCTCAAGGATGAAAATTATTTAGAGGGGTAGATAGTAAGGGACTTATACTTTTATTGTTTTTATGGGTTAATTGAAGAATTTATTCATGTGTTTTTAAACATTGAGTTATTTGGGATAGCTTGTGTAGGTTTTTGGTTGGTTTTGGTATTCATATAGTACGTTTTCAAATGGAACAATTAAAGTATATTTTTTTCCAACTGTTATGATTCTCTTGGAAACTATGATGTTGGTGTAAGTCAAAATCAGGGTGGTGCATGATTATGATGCATGATTTTAAAAACCAAGGTGAATCACCTAAAAAATCATGCAACATTATATAGTGTAAAAACACATGGTTGGAATATATTTTGGAAAATCATATGATTATACCCTATGAGTTTCCATGAGAGGAAGTAATCCTTGCACAGTTAGTGTGTGATCTAGAAAACCGTGTGTGATCCTAAAATCCAAATTATATTTCATTATTTACCTAATTTGACTCTTTATTATTCTTAATTATTACCCTCTCAAATCGAGAAACTTCATAGGCCTTACTCAATGATTTACTCTCCTTTCAAGATCGATTCTACTGTATTCAAGAATGTTTGTGATCGAGTGTTAAGGTATGCGATCTAAAAAACATTTTTCTTGGGGCTTCTTCTTGTTATTCTCTACATTATTTAAAATGAATCACAAATTCGGAATTACATATCCATATATAGAGATTTTTATTCCATATAATGATTAATTCTCCAATAATTTCTAGAATGTTGGGAAATCTTGAGTGTTTTTTGAACCTTCTTTGATAAAGTCTTGATACTAGCATCGCTAGCATTCTATGACATCTAAGTGGTTAGTTTCTTGTCTACTATCACTTGTTGAGACGCTTTGTCTCAATAATTGATGTCAATATTTATTATCAAAACTTAACTTCTTCCATTGGTAGTAGTTTTCATCAGTAACTCTTGATGTTTGACCTTATCCCTATATGAGTATGAATGTTGTTCTGATGATGACACTCTCAATGAAAATTGACTTTCATGTCGACACACATGAGGTTCAAAGTTCCTTAACATATTGGGCCTTTGTGTGGAATTTTTGTCATTTTTTTATTATGTGAGACTATGTTTGAAGTTTGATCACATATGTGTGTGTATAAACCATGATATGAAGTTTGATATTTTTTCACATGACTATGTATATGGATATTGTTACTCATTATTGTTCCTTATTATTGTATGCCTTATATGTGGATTATGAATAGCTATTTGAACCTTTGTTATCAGTTATTCGGTTGATAGGTAGCACGGATAGACTTATTTAGTCCCATAGCGGGGGGGTTGTTGAAATATTTATGGCTTTCCCCAGAACCGCGAATTGGGTCGACATGCGGTATGTGGCTTTCCCCAGATTTGTGAAATTGGTCGAATTATGCTTGTTCATAAATTTGGATATAGATGGAGTTCCAAAAAGGTGGAACATGATTGTACTTAAAGGTAGTAATAATTTTTTACTTTAAGGTGTAATTTTTGTTTCCTTAAAATCATACAAAGTTACTCAGTATTAATTAATTAATGAAATAATTACATATATTCTACTTTCATCATATCATCGAAGTAGGTATTCCTATTGTTCATGTTGTATTGTGTAGAACATTATCTCTCTGTATGTGATGGATTATATGATTGGGTGTGTATTTACTTTTCGATCATATTATATATTTTTTACTAGTGAACTTATATTAAGAATTCATTGGTGTTGTGATATCAAGTAATTCTCACACACAGAATGATTATCTAAGTGTTTGTGTATAATATTTATGACTAGGGATCTAGAAAATTGTAAGGGCCCAGTGACTAGTTGTTGAGGATCTTGGAGTTGATATTTGAATTTGGTAATAGTACAGACATAGATTTTTGTCACTATACTTTTATTTATGTACTTTATCTTCTATTTTTACTAGTCAATCTACCACATTAGGGGTTTTTTGATTGCTATAATATGACTTGTATTGATATGTGTTGCAGTATCTATTTATGATACCTTCTATTTTTTTATTGTCTTATGTTATATTATATTATTCTATAATGGCTATGTTTACCAAGGATATAGTTTACCCACATTAATTTAGACCATCACCACTATTTTGTAGCCTCTTGTATATTGGGAGGAACACATAAGTCCATGTTGCACTTTGGCTCATACTTGGTGGTTCGGTTCTAGGTGTTATAAAGAGAAAAGTCACTTATAAAATATGATACATAATAAAAGATTGTTAAAACATTTATATAAATAGAAATATTTTGTCAAACTATTATAATGAAAATTTATTATATAGAAAATTAAAATTTAGATATAAATTTTCATGGAAAAATAAGAATCATATGGTGTAAATATGTGTTTATATGTAAAAAATTAAAAGGAATTCCTTTTCAAACATTAAAAAAATGACCCACACATAAAACATTTTAAATTTCGTTAAAAAAATTTAAAGAAAATAAAATTAGTTGAAAATGAAATTATTCAATTATATAGTCTTATATAAGGAAATTAGTGAATGAATCCGATGAATAATGTTGTGGAAGAGGATAATTACTGACCCAAAAGAAGAGTTATGATCAGATTCCTTGCAATGATAGAATAATGGGTCAAGGGGGAAAATAAACTAGTGATAAGATGTATAAAAACCCCAAAAATAATCAATAGAGAATAAAATTATGGGGGGTTATACATAACTATCCTAAAAATTTACTAGACGTATTTTCTTTAAAAAAACCATCCTTATTTGAAATTGGGATTTATTAAGATAATTTTACGGTTATGGTTATGTAGGAATAAAATGAATATAAGATAGTTATCATGAAATGGACATTTATATTTATTTAAATAAATGATATTAATTATACATGAAGTGAATGGGTCATTGAATACACCATATAAAAGAAATGATGGTGCACAATATTATACTTATCTCATGGAATTCACATTAGACACATAAAAATTACCTTTATTATCACTTATCTGAAATTGATCCAAAATCCATTATGAAAAATAATTATATTAATAAGTTATTTAAGTACCTTATTCATAACTAAAATATTTTATATACTTTATTTGTAATTATTCTCTAATTTTATACTTGTTATTTATTTTCTATTTTCAATATTAGGTGTGTGTAATCTTGATCGTTTTACAATAGTTTAATAAAATATGTGTTTTTATTCATTCTTATCCCAAAGTCCATAATTACTAGATCATAAAAGATACAATAATAGATGCTTTATAAATATTTATACTATTAAAATTTCATTATATTGGAGTTTTCTTATGATAATTAATAATGGAATTGGCAATGGGCAGTTTTTGATGTTTTTTAATAAATGGATGTTAGTATCCGGATTGATGAGTTTAATATTAATGTTACCATTTAAAAAACAAATCATTAATTAAAAATTTATATCATATATTATTATTAATTAATTTGTCATATTCATCTAGGGAATTTTTTATATCATTGTTCAAGTATGTGTTTAGACCTATCCAAACATGAACACGCCATAATTAATGGATGATTAAGAAATGATCTAGTTGTAATATAATTATTAAAACAGAATAATTATATTTGTTTTTGGGTTGATAAATTGATAAGTAATCATTTATGATAAATTAAATAAGATGTTATGGATATTAAAATATTCAATAGAATATATACATTGTTTTTCATTTTATCAGGTGTGTTTTTGGCGAATGAATTCACAATGATGGTTTATTGATCATATTATTAAATGGTTGTCCAATTTGGATTACCATAAAAAAATAATTTCATAAAAATAATATTTATCCATTAAACATATTATCAAGACCATCCATTAAATTAGGGGAGGAAAACATAATACATCATTTCATAGAGGTGGTAGTCTTTACAAACATATGGATTATAATTTTATTTTCCATAGAATGGGAGGAATGTATAATATGGTTCAATATTTTAAAATACCATAAACTTTATAAACATAATAATTATTAATTAAATTCCTCATTTGTACCACACATGTAATGATCTAATGTAAAATGAAACATGAAGCTTTGTAGAAGTGGTAATCCGTACATACTCATGAATTTCGTTTTCATTTTCTTTAATGGAAAAAGGGGAAATATGATTACTATTTATTCCTAAAATATAAACACATTAAGTATAATATAAATACTAAAATTTTAATATAATAATGTAAAATTAAATTTCAAGGGGAGATGATTAAAAAAATATTAGGTAAATGTTAGTACTTACATTCAGAACATTGAGTTTCCTTTAAAGGATTCCTCGGAAAATGAGGGATAAGAATAAATTACTAAGACCAAAAGCTAAAAGAATATGAAATGTATTATAAGGGAAATAAATTGTGTATATTTTAAATGGTAAAATAAAATTTGGGAGTGGTTTTGAACAGGTGGTGAGAGGCCCCTTTTATATGTGGTGATAACAAGTTTTTTGTAATTATTCCATATTAATGTAATGATAGAACATGTTTCACAAGTAAAGATAACTAAAAAATGCAAAATAATGGATTTGAGATACTTTTTGGTCAATAAATTCCTCAAATACTCAATTATAAATAATTTTTTAACATGTTTGTCCTTTTACCAATTTGGTAGACTCTTTTTATAATTTTCGATTTTACGATGGTAACTTGTTTTAACTACGCAATCCATTTTTTATATAAACATAAAATAGTAATTATTAAATAATATGGTCCTTGAAATTGAATATTTTAAATCCATTTTATTAGATTCACTTTCTAAAAGTGATAAAGGTTAATTTTAAAATAATAAATTTATAATGTATTAAAAATAATTTTAGAAAATAGTGTAACTTTAGTTCTAAAATATCAATCATAGGTTTGTAAACTAAAAGAAATATTTTAAAATTTTATAATGTATCTTATAAAATAAATATTTTTCATAAAAAATGGTTTTATAAATTTCCAATGTATACTTACATACTAATAATTTTATTAAAGTCATAGTATTTGATAAAATATAATTTTTCACTATTGTCCTAAAAAGAAATTTTTCATAGAACCCAAAAAATAATCATAAGATAATATTATTTTTGTAAATAAAAAAAATAATAGAATTTTTTCAAATTAAAATTCTAACGTTTTTTAATTTCACATTTAAACATAAATATAATAAAAATTGTTTCATATGAAAATACCTTTTAAAAAAATTAATGTTCTTATATTAATTTATAATAAACTAATAATTAGATTGATTTTAATAAATTATTCATATAATAAATATACATTATCTATTACATATTTTGTTTCTTAAAATAATTCTTATAAAAATCCAATTTAATAATAAAAGATGCAATTTTAGGAGTAAAATTATCTCATTATTTTTATCAATGCATAAGTAAATAAATATTTTTTATTTAAAATATAAAAATGAGAAATAAGTAAAATAATTAGGATAGATAACATATTAAATTAATAAATAAAATTTTATATCATCCCAATTTCTAGTTACATACCCCTCAATATATCTATATAATATCTCAGAATAAGGCTAACTCTGATGGTAGTGGTGGGTTTTGATTCAATAAACATGGATTCAGTAGAAACTTCCATGATATATAACTTCTTTCACCTTCGAGTTCTCTCATACCATAATTGTTGGAGTCAAGATTGGGCTTCTTCTAGGTAAAACTGTACTAAATTTACATCTTTTCCAATATAAAATGGATGAGCTTCAGATGGTAGAACTCGATTACCTGATTCCATTTCTTTCCTTTTTCTTTACAGATTTCATAATTTAGATACATCCTTTATATGCAATAATTTAACTGTTACATTATAAATATTAAATGAAATTATTTTTTTAATGTATCATTATTTTATATGGATCATTGTTGCATGTGAAATGGACTATTAAACATATTATTAATACAGTAAAAAAAAATTCCAAAATATCGGGGTTCTATTCCCCCCTCCCCCTATAAATAAATTTAATTCTTTCAATTTTAATTATTACTCACTAATTAAAGAATCTAAGGAGTCCATAATAAACTCGAGAAATACATTTTTTAGATATCAAACTAAAAATATAAGATACTATTAGGCTAAAAATTTCTAGATTAATATCCATGTATTGAGATTTTATTTTATCTTATCAATTTACACCAAATTTAATTCCTTATTTAGTTATAGTAAGGATAAATATTTTACATATTCATTTTCAAAACCACGTTTCAAAACAAATACTAAAACCCAAAATATTATGAAAATATCCAATAAAAAAATAAAATAATCATATGAAAACTACATCCTATGACATATTTTTCAACGATACCTTCATTTCAACTAATGAAACTTTCAATTATTCTATGATATAGTTATATAAATCTATAACTCCTTTAATTCAACTACAATTATCTTTGGTCATATTTCTATTTGAATCTCTAACCTACAATAAATATTTTCGCAAATACTCTATAATTTGTTTAAAATATCATATAATTAACCAAATCATAAACCTCAAGAGTTTCTAGATAGGTGTGAAGTCTTAGGACCGCCCATCATCTCATATTTGAACATTGAGTTGATACTCAAATAACCTTTTTTTAAATGGTTACCCCTATGTGGATCTATACCACAACAACATCCACATCTCAACCTCCACATAGGAATGTAATTTTTGGTCAACCACATGATATCTAATTTAATAAAACTTTATAATATTACCCTATACATAAACTTATCGCTTAAACTTATTCATAGTAATTTCACCTACTTTTTTTATATTATTCCCAAAAATAACTAAACTAATCCCCAAAAATAACTAAATTCTTCTCTGATACAAACCATAGAAACCCAAGATAAGCATATCATTCATTATATGATAAATAACCCATGGAAAGAGAATTGGTTTAATATTATTTTCAAATGGAATCATTTAATGAAATAATTCATAATTCCATCAATAATCACAAAATGATAACCCCATGGAAAATAACTGGGTATCCAAATATATTTAGTAAATATCTAGGTAAATACCTTACAATTAATATGGTAAAGTATATAGCATTTAAACCATTTAAAAAATAGTATGGTTAATTTAATAATGTCTCTAATCAATTAATGTATGTAATCTCAGTAAACAATCATAAACCAATGGAATAAAATAGATATTTTTTAAACTGAAAAGGATTTGGAATAAAAAATCATATTTATATATAGTGAGTAGTTAGAAAAGAAAAAATTAGAGATTTGTAATTCCTTTAATAGAAATTAATAGATTATAATCCAACCATATAAATAATTTTAAAGTTATTATTTTAATAATATCATTAATCAAACAAAAAATATTTCAAAGTATGTGGGCATAGATGAAAAACAATTCGAGCAATATATTGGATTGAAATTAATAAACATTCTTGAACTTGTTGAAAAAAAATTATAAATTGAATTATTTTATAAATATAATAGAAAAAAATTATTTAGAATATATGAAAATTTATTTAGGATTCTTTTTATAAATATATAAATATAATGAAAATATTTGTTCATAACAAAAATGTTCAATTGAGATTCCTTTCACACTTTGTTGAAACAGAACCATATAAAGAAAGCTAATAATTTTATAAAAACATTCAAATAAGATAAAGTTATTTTAAAATGAACTTAATAAATTTATGAGACTTATAAAATTACATTCATAAAAGAAATTAATGATTATGGTCAAGGAAGAGGAGGATTCCTTGTAGAAAAGAAGTGGTAGGGTCAGTTTTCGTACAATGGGTAAATAATGATCCTAGGGGGAAAATGAGAAGGTAAAAAGAAATATTAAACCCCAAAAAATAATCATTTGAGAATTAAATTATAGGGTTAAATAAAGAGCACAAAAATTCACTATATAGATTATATTTCAAAAACAATCCCAATTTAAAATTTATGTAAGAGAAAAAAATCTTGTGGAAATGGTAATAAAAGAATAAAAATAAAATAATAGGGTAACTATGATATAGAAATTAAAATAAAATTAAATTGAATATATTAATTATGCAAGAACATTATATGGCAGTGAATAGAGCTTATAAAATAAATTATGGTGCCTAATATCAAACATGTCTCATAGAATTGAAAAAATTTATATAAATAATACTTACATTTAATCTTTCTTAGCTGAGAGTTATATAAACTCCTGTATAACATAAATAAACAACTTAATGACATATATAAGAATCTTTTTCATACCTAGAACCTTTTATAAACATAATTCATAATTATTCTCTATATTTATATATTTTAAGTATTATCTGTTTTCAATATTGGGCATTAGTAATCTTGATTGTTTTAAACTAGTTGCATAAAAGTGAAATTGATCTTCATTTTTCTACCAAATTTCATCATTACTATATCATAAAAATTATAATAATATATTATTTATAATTACATATATTTTTATAAGTTTAATTTTACAAAATTTTTTATTATGACCCTTAAAAATGAAATCTGCAATGAACATGTTCCAGTTATTTCTATTGATCGAATATTATAATGTTAATTAATAAGTTTAATATTAATTTTATCATTTTAAAACCAATATAAAATAATATTTTTTTATTTTTATCATATATTATCAACAATGAAGTTCTCATTGTCATCCATGATCGTATTTTATATATTTGTTCAAGCAGGTAGTTGGAAAAACCTAAGTATATACATCCCATAATTAATGGATTATTATGAACATATTTATTTGTAATATCCTTATTATAGATGAATAATGATATTTTTAGGTTTTATTAAAGTGATAATCATAGTTTAATATAATTATAAGAATAATAAATTGATAAAAAACTATTACATAGTTCGAATAATATATTTTTTTTCTCTGTATTCATGGTTTATACTGTTGAATTTACAATGATTAATTGTTGGTCATATTATTAATAGGATTTAAAATTTGAATTACCAAAATCCCAATAATTTTAACAAAATCATATTTATCCATTAAACTCTTTCTCCATCCCAGAAATATGGTGATGAAAAATGGAATACAGCATTCTATGAAGGTGGTAGTCTCCACATACGCATGGAGGTTGATTTAACTTTCCATAGAACATGATAACTTTATAATACAGTTTATTTTTTAGGAATGTATAAAATTTATAAATATAGTAATTATTTATTAAAATATTCACTATGGCCATCCATGTAATTTGGTGAATGAAATGAAACATGATTATTTTTGGAGGGGGTAATCTCCACATATGCGTGGATGTCATTTTTATTTTCCTTAAGGGGAAAGGGGAAATGTGTATAATAGTTATTCCCAAAATATAATAGAGTTAATTATAAAATAAATACTTAATTAATCATATAATATTTGGAAATATATATTTTAAAAGTAAATAAAAAAAATAAAAAATGTTAGGTAAAAGTTAGTACTTATGTTGAGAACATTGAGTTTCCCTTAGAAGATTCCATATAAAGGGAGGGCTTGGAAAAAATTATTGTAAAAAGAATACATATTAAATGTAAAATAATTCTACGGAAATTAAATTGGGAATATGTTTATGTGGAAACATTAATTTTGTAGTTATCTTTGATTTCAAGTGATGGGGCCCTTTTATAACTGCTGAGAATGGCATTTCTGAAATTATTTTATCCTCATATAAAGAGTGCACTTGTTTTAAAATTCAATATGACAAAAATAATAGGAAATAATAGGGTGGATTATGTTTTGGTCATTCAAACCCTCAACCACTTTATTAAAAAAATATTTTTAACATGATAGACTTTTTACACCGTTTGTTAACCAATTTTACCATTTTGGCTTTTATCATGATAACTAGTTTTTAACTATGTAAATGATATTTTATTATTATAAACAAAATGTTGGTTTTTAAATAATATGTACCTTATAATCCCAGTTATAAAATTAATTTTTTTATATTCCCTTTATAAATGTGGAAAATTTTAATTTAAAAATAATAAATGTAAACTTTATTAAAAATAGTTTTAGAGAATTGTGTAACTTAGGTTCTAAAATATGAAACTTGGATTTGTAATCTCAAATAATTTTTTTAAAATTTATAATTAATCTTATAAAATATTTTTTTTCTAGAAAATGGTTTTATAAATTTCTAATTCATTCTTATATACTAATAATTTCTTAAAATTCATGGTATTTTATAAAGGATATTTTATATTATTCACCTAAAATTTAATTTTTCTGAAAATCCAAAAAAATACCAAATATGTTATTATTATTATAAATAAAAATATAATATTAAATTATTTAAATTATAATTTTGAAATTTTCTACTTTTAATTTTAAATAGAAATATAATAAAAACATTTTTCGTAGGAAAATAAATTTTAAAATTTTAGTTGTTCTTATTATTATTTATAATAAATTTCTAATTGGATTAGTGTTAATACAGTATTCATAACAAAAATATATATTATCTATTATATAATTAGTTTATCAAAATAAACCACTTAAAAATTCCACTTGAAAAACATTTTTATGTGAAATGTGATCTTGTCGGTTTTATCAATGCATTAGTAAATAACATTATTTTTCTTTAAAAGTAAAAATGAAAAAAAACTTATAACATATCTAATAATTATATTATATAATTATTAATTACATGTTTTTATATTCCTAATTTCTAGTAACAAATCCTCTCAAGATCTTTGTTTAAGATTTTATCATAAGGTACGCTATAGTGGTAGTCATGGGGGTTATTCTACAAACACAGATCTTATCAAAATTTCCATGAGCTAAGACTTATTTTGCATTAAATTTTTCTCATACAATAATTATTAGATTTAGGATTGGACTTGGTCTAGGTAAAACCTTAGTTAAGCTAAATCATTTTCAATCTTGGATAAATGATCTTTATAAGGGATGCTTCTCCTACCTAACTTCATGTTTTTTATTTTTCATCAAAGATTCCATAATATGATTACTTCGATTTATACTCACTAATTTAAATAATTTATTATTATTTTTAAAATTAGTGATTTTATTTTAAATTTTCATGATTTATTTTAAGTTTAGTGTATCCTTTGAAAAAATCTATCAAACTTAGTATTAATATATAAAAAATATATTAAAAAATATTGTGTTTTTGCATGAGTTGTGTCACAAACATGAATGTTGTATATTTCATATAGCCATTTAAATTTAAATTCATATTTTTGTAGGATATTTTGGGATAAATATAGTTTGTGTGATCTTTATATATATATATATATATTTAATATCTATTCAATCAAATTTTAAAAGTTAGAAGAAATAATTAAGTCTATTCATGGAATAAACCATGAGTTGAAAAAGGGGAATGAAATAATGTCGATCCCAAAGTGTGTGTTTAATAATCATGATTTTTTGAAATAAAATATAGGACAACATGTTATTTCATCCCTTGATATTAGAGATAATATTATCCATTTAATGAATTTTTTCATCCATGTGGGATGTGGTGAGGAAGTATAAGATGAAAAGAGAAAATGGATTAATCCATTATTTCTAATTAATGTGAGTTTGTATGAGATATGAATTTTGTGATATATTGAATAAATCACTCAAGGACGATTTTTTATAACCCACTGCATGTTATAGAAAAGTATTAGAGTATGTTTATTTTGTTCAGAATTTAACGATCCTATGTCTATCTATTATTTAGGGGAAGTGGATACCAAAAACTATTCAATAACCTATGAGGAAATGATGAACAAGAGAGATCTAGGAACCATGGAAGAATTAGTCTGATGATTTTTTCTAGACTGAGTTCTCTATACTGATTTTGATTTAATAATTTTAATAATATGGTAAGAATTTTTCCAAAGAGATTTGGGGGTGGTGAAATATTCATATACCAAGTTGCATGCACTTTTATTGAACAACCAGCTGGAAGTTTAGGACTATATTCAGAGATCAATACCATCCTATGGATGTTGTGTAATCTTAGTGTTAAAATATAGATTTAACTCAATGGATTATATTGTAATATCACACTTTCATATACAAGATAAGATATTATGAAGCCTGTGTGACTTATGGTACACTTAGACAACATCGTTTAAAGTCATCAATTTAGTGTCAAGATGGTTGTGGTGCCTTGTATGAAGAAAGAAAAAAACATCTAGTGAAAAACTAGCATTATAGGTGTAGGATTAACTAAACCCATTATAATAAGCATTGAATTATACATTAGAATTCAAGATTGGGGTGAAAATAGTCATGTAAATGAATGGGTCTCAGTACCGAACCTGGTAAAAATATTATGTGCCATATCTTTTAATTTACTTGTATTACATGTGGTTATTTCATGTTAAGTAAAATTTAAATAGATTCATACATATATTAATATTTAATAGTGGTTCTTTACCATTGGGGGTCAAAAATTAAAACCATATTTAGTAATTTGTAACAATTTGACCACACCTGATTCACCACCCTATCAGGTGTTTGTGCCAAATCCACCAAGCATTTGAAATGGTATAGAGGAATATGTTTAAAATTGGTTGAATATATATTTTATTTTCCTTGGTATTATTTTTTAAATGTATTATGTGTAAATATTACTTATTTTAGATTGATGATCATTGTATCAAGATATATTATTATATTTATGATGTCACTGAAGAATGAAAGAGTCCAATAATATAAGAAAAGGTTCAAGGAAGATAGAGGAACCACCACTAGCTGATGTAGTTCAAATTGGTAGTAATCATGATATATCTAAGTATTTTTTGTTTCTCATGGGATAAAATAACAACTTTTAATAAATTTAATTTCAATACGCCACATATTGAATATTATTATGAAGTAAAATAATAATTGAAAAAGATCATATGTGAGATATTCATTTATATATTTTCATATATCAAGGGATAACTATATGAGAATTCATAGCTATAAAATGATGATAATTGTATGAAATAGGCATTGTATTAGAATGTTGTGATATGAAACACCTTTAAAAAACTAGTAAGATACGAATACGATATAGTATCACTTTTTTAATTAAAGGTATGATAATGCTATTTATGACTTTAAAATAATATTTTATTATCATTATGTTTTAAAGAAAGAAATTAGTGAATCATTCCATTAATTTTAGAAGTTACATCATGTCTCAACGTGTTTCAATATTTCTAAACTAGAAATAAATGTTTATAGAGTTAAATAGCTTGATAATAATTTTCAAGAAGAAGAAAAATTCTTATGGGTTAAGGTATAAAGGTGAATTGGAATTATTAAAAAGTTTGATATTAGTTGAGAATGTGAATAACAATATCAACCTAATGTATCTAGAGATTAAAATAATACTCAAATATAGGGATGAAGAAAAGGCTAAAAATTCTCAAAATACTGAGAAAATGGATATTATAACTATAATAATATTAACTGATGATTTATTTCTACTAGTGGTGAATTTAATTTAAGACGTGTTGGGGAAGAATACACCTCAAGAAAATGGAATAAGATCACCAATGATCCTAAAATAACTACATTCACTAAATCTATTTTATTAAAACTAATAAGAAAAAATTAAATTCTATACATATGTAGGTTATAAAAAATATTGAGAAACATTAAACATCATCAAGTATATATGTGAGAAAGTATAGGAATATATGTTCCCAAATGGGATGCAATAAATTTTAGATTTCCAACCAAAAACATTATGATTTTCATTCTTAATAGACTAGACCTAAAATATAAAGATCAAAATTTATTATAAGAATTTGGTGCTGCTGGAGGTTTGAGAATATCACCATTTATTACTAGAATAATATTTTAGTGTTTGAAAGTAAAAAAATGCTAAATGAAAATGGGATAAAATCTATAATTTAAATGAAACATGTTTATTCAAATATGAAATCAAAAAAAAGTATAAATATATCTTTTCATAATGAATTTGAATTATATTTAATCTACTATGAATTTTATCATATTGGTGTTCACTATTATGTGAAATTTTGGTACAATACTACTAGGTATTACTCATACGCATTAGCAAATAAAATGTCACTACACATTAAGGATCTTGTAGACAATTCTTCCTAAGAAGTAATCCTATGAATAATGATGTTTAGAATGAATCTCCCTATAATTAAGGGAATAAAGGTGAAAATTTTCCAAAGTGTGGTGACATACAAATGGAATACATAGTGTGTGGTAGGTGAAATCTCACTGAACACACTTCAAACAAGTGCATAACTACTCTACCAAAACAAATGGATCTATTTAAGAATAAGGTAAAACCACCAGGGGTTTCTATTTCCAAATAATTTCATATAAAGATAAGGTTCAAAATGAAAAGTTTATAAGAGGTTGATCCCAAGGATATATTGATCATATCTCTATAATATCTGGAAGAAGTGATAATGTTGGTGAAATAATCAAAATTTGAAATTCTTATGATGTCTTAAGTGAAGTAAGAAATTTTTCTAACAAGAAAGATATGAATGAAAGGAATTTCATTCTACCAAGTAATACTCATATCGAAAAATTCATAGATGAAGAATTCATGTACATGTATATAAATTTTATCACATTGAAGAAAATTTTTCATAGTTGAGAAGTAAACATCAGCATGATTACTAAAACTAAAGAGCAATGAATGATCCATAATTTCCTATATCATTATGGTTATATTTTAGTGATTGAAATTAAAGGTGAAAAAGTATGGAGAAAATTATTTGATGGAGAGATATCAAAATGTGTGAATCTACTAGATTTTAAAGAAAATAATTAAATATAGAAATCATTATAGAACCATCAACAATAAAGGTTGTGGTATAATTTTCACTCTATAATTAATTTTTTAAGTCATGTATATTAGGTTTATAAAGTGAGAGAGATTATATAATAAAATAAATAAGAAATACATTTTAATTTAATTTTTTATATGAGTGTTAAAGCGAGTTTAGGTTCATGGAAATTCTAGTAAATCTGTTTTTACAACCCTAAATAATATAATATCACAGTTGGTGCCACATTTAAGTGAGTTTATATAAATCCTTATTATCAAAACATTTTAATATTGTTTTAAATAATGGGTTAGACAACATAAAATTAGATTCATTTTGTTAATGGAATTTTTATAAGAATATTGTTGTGATTCCCTTCTATCTTGGAATCAATTGATAACTTAGATAGTATATGGATACAAATATATAGAATATTTGTTTATTAATAATAAAAGTGTCATCTTGAAAATATATAACCTTCCCTTGGAATGTTTGAGATCAAATAAGGGAAATAAGATAATTTTTATGAATATAATATTGTATCACTAATGGGGGATCACCTTTCTCTTTTAATTTATTAGAAATAAGGGGGGGAGATATATTTACATTCACTTATATTTAAATGATTTTATTGGCATTGAAAATAAACAAAAATAGTGTTATTCATGTACCCAATGGTTTTTGTTTTTATTTTTTGTCAATTACTATCAATATGGGTCAAAGATGAAAATGTTGAGGGATTTAGTATCCACCCATGTGACAATTAGATATGTTTCCAATGTGCTATGGGTAATGACGTTAACAGTGATGCCTATACATTATGGGTAGTGGAAACTGAACTTGATTTAATTTCATTGAAAACAAAAAATAGATTCTCTCGTGTTGGAAAAGAATTTTGGAAGTGTTGTATCCCTTATGAAATATGGAATGTCATGCTCAAAGGAAATCCCATATAAATTGATCAATTGTCTAAAATTTTCCTTAAGGAAAAGTGAAGCATAGATAATTTGGGATACGATTTGTTTCCTTCCACAATCATGAAGAATTTTGGAGTGTTTTATACAGTAAATTTATTGGGAGATTTTATTTAAAATGATATAGATATTTTGAAGGGTGATATTAAAGACCAAACAACTATGAGTTTTCCATATAGATGTGATGTTTTGAATCACTCATTACATCCATGTTAACTATCCTATGATAATGTTTATATATTATTTGAGATTCCTGATATTCATTGTAAATCATTTGAAGAAATCTATAATTTTTGAGTTTACTGAAAAATATCCTAAGACTAAAATTTATATCTTTTATACTGTGATCATATGAATTTTTTTAATCATATGACTTCATATTCTATATTAAGCCTTTGAATGATTGTATGTGTGACATTACTCAAATAATAAAATCCAAAAAAATGATAAGATTTTAAGAATTTGATTTTGATCGTATGAATTTATTGAGCTAAATGTAGGTCTTCTAGAAAATCATATGACTTGATGATTTTTTTTTAAATCATAAAGGTTGTCATATGACTATATATATATATTATGTCTTGATCACAAAACACTATCATAATTATTTTAACACATTGTATGACTTCTCTAGGATACATGACATTGGGTTATGGTATGAAATTTGAAAAGGGGTTGAAGATAATCCTTTAAAGCATTCAGTTTAAACCTTTGAAACACAAAAAAATTTCATTTATACAAGAATAAGTATTCATTATAACAATTTTAAAGAACAATTATTTCAGTGAACATATGAATTTAATTTCTTAAAAATAAGAGCTCAATGGATACAAGAGTATGAATTCCATACTTTGAGAAAGTTTGAATTTCTTCTCAATGAAAAGTAAGTTTTCAATTAATGTTTATTCTATAGGGGACATTATTCAGTATGATGTTGAATTTTTTATAAAGTAACCTAAACAAATTGCATATAATGGGAATATAATGAGTTTGAGATGTATTCTACACTGATAATCAAGATAAAAACTAAATAAACCTTTATTACATCAGAGATAAACTATAAATATACGAGTTCTACTGCAAACTTGAGTTATCTATGTTTTATATTTTAATGGGAAGAGAAATATAGATTTTATGGAAGATACTTTAAGCTAAATAAATAGAATTTGATCATATAGTTGATATTTTTTTAAGTTCTATTCGATTGTGTTTCAAAAATGAGAATCAATAATTAATTATATTCTTGGAAAACCCATTTATTTGAAAATGATTCATGAAAAAATATGAACCTAGAGTGGGTATTTAATAATAACGACATTGGGATGGAAACTAAAAGAGAGCAGGATATTCCATTTATGGATATTAAAAAATGAGAGGATCCATTCTATAATTCTTCTTATATGCATTAAATGATTTGAAGATCAAAGAGTCAAAAATGGAAAAGAAAGAAGTATTAGCACTTTATTAGTGTGATTTTGTCTGAGAGTTTAATAGCTTGAAATCTAGAAGAACTCTCTCAAGGAAAAATTAAGATGATAACTTTTATTTTTTATAGAATGAGAAGATGGATTTTCTATTTTTCTAAATTTTAAAATCCTTTTTGTATCAAATATCATGAAGAAGAAATCTTTTATCCACTATTAAAAAATCATTGAGTCGTAGTAGAATAAGGTTGTGAAAATAAGTGGCATATAATACATATAATTTTTCAATAGTTCATGAGCTCATTATGGTTAGTTTAAGTGAAAAGGTATGATAATACAATGAGAAGGTTTTGAATGAGGATGGGATTTTTGAAACATTCATATACAGAGTTTCATGTAATTCTATTGAAGAACCAGTTTAAAGAATAAGATTATTTTGAGGGAAGAATATCATCCTATGGAGGATATTTCATCCCAATGTTGAAATATATATTGACTTAAAATGATGATATTTGAATAAATAGATGCATATTAATGATGTCAAATAGTGGATACTTCATGACTCAAGGTATACTTGGGTAGTATTGTTTGAATCCATGAAATTGGTGAGAAGCTGGTTATAGAATCCCTATGGAAAGATGGGATGATAAGTTTAGTAATAGATAGGAATTTCAGGTGTGGGATGCACCAAACACACTATAATCGATATATAATTATAGTGTAGAATCTGTTATTAGGCAGAATAACCAATCATAATATGGAGTTGGTCTTAGTTCCAAACCGCATAAAAATATTTCATGACATCTCTAATTCTTTACTTTCATTGAATATGGTTGTTAAATGTCTGGTAAAAGGTAAATAGATTCACTTGAATATTAAAAGTAAATATAAGTTCCACAATTAATAGGGTTAAATATTCAAATAATATTTTTTAATTGGTTAAAAATATGACACACCTAATTCACCCCCTCCCCCGAAGTTCTGACACCCAATACAATATGCATTTCAGAAGTATTGACCTTGTTACACTAATGGTGATAATATAATTTAAAAGGTTTCATCATTTTAGTGTGGTCACATTTAATAAAATTTATTATTAAATAAACATAAAACGTGATACTAATATTATAAAAAAATTACTTATAAAATGGAAAAAAAGCATAAAACATGAATTTGAGATCAATACTTGAGAAAGTGAATCTTAATAAAATAAAATTTATGAACTTGTATAGAAACTTAAAAATTATTATTCAGAAAAAAAAAGACAAAATTATATGTGTTAGATCTATAACTTCTTGAGTAACCAAATATTGAATTTATTCAAAAAGTGGATCTAAATGCTTGTGATAAACATACATGAATTCACTTGTTATTTAAAGGGAATTTTTAAGATGTAAGATTTCCAATGCAGAACGAGTCTCTGCTCATTTGCTTAATATGATTGGTTACATCAATGACTTAGTGACACTAAATATATTTTTTCCTTGATATGGATATGGTTCTATTCTATGGATTTTTATAGAATTGTTTTGATAATATAAATGAAAAATTAACGATTTTTTTAAATTTTTTTAAATAAATTATTCTTTTATATATTTTTAATTACACAAAACATTGATTTTAGTAAGTTTGACAAGAAAAATTTAATGTAGTATTGTAAAGACCCGTAAATTCCAAGGGAATTTTTTTTTCTTAATTTTATTTGGAATTTTACAAGAACGCAGTTTCTGATGACGCCAGATTCCGAGGCCCGGTGTGCCCGGATTCAATTTCCAAAATTTGGCTCGGGTACATTCAGTGAATGGACGAGCGGGTTTTTCTAACTTTTGAACTGTTGCTCGGAATCGAATTCTGAAGGCACCGATGGAATCGCAGCGCCGGTAATTGCTTAGAAACGCCTCTTTCGGAGTTGCGTTTTCTCGGGTGTGGTTTTTAATTTTCAGGCTTAAAGTTAAGAAATAAAATAATTTTGCGACAACTTTATTTTATTTCAGTTAAGCCACTTGGAAGCCACTTGAAGACACTTAAAAGAGGCTTAATCTGAGTTGAATCAGATAGGGTACTATCTAGAAATATCCTACCCTCTTGGTAGGATTTTTGTGAGGTGGGGCCCGCACGAGCCCCGCCGTTTCTTACTTCTAAGTAATGCACCCGCGAAAACCCGTCTTTATGAAAGTCAACTGACGCGTTTTCTTAAATTCTTAACAGACCATTTAATTGGGCGGTTTTTTTTGTAAATTAAATGAGTTGTTTCTTTCGTTGAATTAATTCTACGAATTAATGGTTCGTTTCTTATCTTTTGAAATTCAAATGTTTAGTTGTGTAAATAAAATAAGGCGTAAGCTTATTTTATTTTGGGTTGGTCTCCTTTGCCACCTTGAGAGATTTTGAGAAGCTCTCTCCATCTTCTTCAACCTTGACGAAGAACACTTAAGCTCCGAAGAAGAACGTCGGTTCTCTTCTTCATAGCCGGTGTGTTTTCGAAGATCGACGACGCCGCTTCTTCGATCTTCTTCCCATGTCAATGAAAGGAGACGTCGTTTCCTCCTCGGACTATCTCCGTTAGCTTATGAAGCTTCTCCAGCGACGTACCTCTTCGGACGCACCTCGACGTCGACGGAAAGGACGTTCGATTTCCGCGATGCCCGACCTTCGCGACGCTAGTCTTCCGCGGCTTGATTGGCGTGCTCCGCACTTGAATCCGAGGTAGGGGATTGTGGATATTTTATTTATTTATTTTCCATTCTTGATTCTAGAATGTCGAACTTCGAGGATAAATGATTAAATGTTATTGTCTAACGAGAGGGGGGCCCGAACCACACCAACACGGCCGAACCCCCCTCCTATGATCATAATTGTTTCCTTGCGGATGGAACGGGATGGCGTGGTGTCGTCGCACCGCGCGGGAATCGCACGACAATTATTGCGTGGCGCCGTCGCACGGCGCCGTGGAAAGAAATCCAAGAACTCGACGTCGTCGCGTCGCGTCGAAGAAAGTCAAAGGCGCCGCGGCCGGAGCAGGGCCGCGGCGGAGGGAAGCGATGTCGTCGCATCGCGCCAGACGGCATAGGTCGCGGCCGGTTCCGGGCCGCGGCAGAGCAAGATGACCGGCGGCCGGCACCAGGCCGCCGGTGTCGGCGAAGGAAGGACCGCCCGTCGCCGGTCCTTGCTGGCAAAACCGGTCGGCCAGTGTGGGCCGGCCGGACAGTGGAGACCGGGGGAATTAATTTCCCCCGGCCGGGTCTCAAAAGCAGGCCCAATTAAGGGGCCGCGGTTCTCAAAGGGGGGGGGAGGCTTTGCCCCCCGCGCGAGGCACCCGAACGGCGCCCAGGCCGCGCCGCCGTGCCGGTCCGCGCCGCCGGCCAGGCCGGGTTTTCCGAGCCGGGCCGGGTCGTCGGGCCGGGTCGCCGCCTGGGGCAGGTCGACCCGGTTCGGCCGACCCAGGGGGGGTCGGCCCGGGCCCAGACCCCCCAGTTTCGGACCACTTTCGGTCAAATGCTCGTATCTTGGGCTACGGGCCTCCAAACGACTCGTCGTCAACGGCAACGCGATCCTTGGATCGAGACGGTCGTTTCGGTATACTATACTCAAGATGCACCTTCTTTTTCGGGAGCCTATGTGGTTAAAACTCCATAGTTAAGCGTGCTTGGCCTAGAGTAGTGATCAGGATGGGTGACCTCCTGGGAAGTTTCTCAGGGTGGGTGTGAGACGAAAAAGCCAATAACTCTCAGACCGGGTGTCTGATTGACGCACCGTCAATTGTGTTGAGTACCTGTTGATGATACGGAACGTTTGGCATTTTTTTCTGAGATTTGGATGCAGATGGATAGTGGCCGGGTTGGATCGCACTGAAACCCAACCGGGCCCCTGGAACGTAAAAGCTGACATCTTTCAGACCAGACGTCCGTTTGACGAACCTTCAGTGGCGTTGGTGATCACATTGAGTAATGGTCCCAATGAGTATACCCTATGGGAGTTCGGGGTACAGTTGAGATACGGCCGGGTTGGTTCACTCACGAAACCAACAGGGCCCCCGGGACGAAAAGGCTAATAACTCACAGACTGGGCGTCCGATTGAAGCGCCGTCTATTTCATTGAGACCCCTATGATGAGGTGGTCCTTTGAGATACTTCTTTGCCGGACTTTGTGATACTTGGATTATCGACCAGTAGCTTGTGGAGCAGACCCTCCCGGAGACGAGCGTGCGGTGTACGGAGACCGTGTAGCCGGCTGAGACCTGACGACTGGTTGACCGACTCGACTTGGAGTGAGTCGACTAGCCCAGTGGATGGAGCGCCCGGTATTTGGCGACAGACCCACGACAGACAGAGCGCCCGGTAGTTGGCCGCAAACCCGCGGTACTGGACAGGAGGAGTACCTCTTTAGGCTATTAGTGGGAGCACCCGGTATTTGGCGACAGACCCTCAGCGGACGGAGCGCCCGGTAGTTGGCCGCAAACCCGCAATACTCGACAGGAGGAGTACCTCAGCAGTCTTAGGTTAGTGAGCAGTACCTCGGAGTCATGACAAGACCACTGTACACTCCAGAGACGGAGCTCTTCAGCAGTTACGGTTTCGATAATAAAAATCCTGGTTTGAGCTGAGACTTTTGACCTTTGTGTTTATCTCATGATTGAGATGGGTCACTTGATAACTTAGGTATATGTATGGGCATATACCTGGGTAGTGCTTATCCGTTGATTTCACAATCCTTGTGTTTCCTCATGATTGAGATGGGTTACTTGATAACTTAGGTATATGTATGGGCATATATCTAAGTAGAGGTTATCCGTTGAGATCTTATTATGGTTATCCTTGATGGTTTAGTGAGACCTTGAGGGTCTCGGTGTCCCTAATGAGTGTCGTTATACTCACCCCTGCACGGGCTATGCCCGAACCTCGTTGTGTTGGTTGCAGACGACGGGCAGTGCTGACGGAGGCCGAGTGTTCGAGGACTGGACGGTACCCGGAGGTGGACTACACGATGAGTCGGTACCCGGAGGTGGACTACGCGACGAGACGACTCACAGAGGGGGTTGACGGACGATTGCGTGGAGGAGGCTATCTGTACCTACCCTTCAGGTAGGATCCGTGGTGGACAACCAGGAGCTGCGCTATCTGTACCTACCCTTCAGGTAGGACCCCAGGAGGACGAACCAGGAGCTGCTTCCCTCTTCCACCTGTTTTTCTTTTTGTTGTTGTACTTTCTTTTGGGTTTGTATTCTGGCCCATTTACTTTTCAGCTTTTCTTTTGTACATAGTGTTTTTTTTCACTTGTACTCTGTGGTTCTTGTTTACTTTTATAAATGAAATGCCTTCCCAGTTATCGGGATTTTACACCTTTGGTGCTAGTCGCCAGCCCCTGGCCTATGGAAGGCCGGCTTGGGGTAGTCACGGCACGGGCCCCAAGGACGGGTCGTGACAAATTGGTATCAGAGGGAGGTTCGGTTCTACCGCAGAACTTATAACTCTGATGTTTCCTTCTGTGAAGCAATAGTGTTAAGAGTACCGAGTGTGGTTTTCAGTTCAGGGAGTCCAGTGTTGGTGCGGGCGGCCAACGTATCCATACACCAGGACCTTGACAAATGGTTTCCGACTTTGTGCATGAAAACACTGATTGCGTGTGTGTTTTCCAGAAGTTTTATTTAAATGTCAGCTCAAACCAGGTCAGCTCACCAAGTATGATCTTTTGACCGTGTCACGTTGTTTCTTTCAGGATGCCTCCTCGTGGATGACCAGCTAGAGCCCTGAGAGTGGTACGTACTGACAGCCCGCCGAGCGACGAGGCCTAAGTATAGGGCCCTATCCCAGTTGAGGCACCAGCGGAGGCACCAGCGGTACTACTACCCGTTGGGCCACCGATGCCACCAACCCAAGCAGCAGAGGATGCACGTCGCTTGAGCGCACTGCATGAGTTCTAGTGCCAGAGGCCACCCAGGTTCTAGGGAGGGATGGACCCGCAGGCGGCTGAGGATTGGCTGGAGGCTTTGGTGAGAGTCTTCAGGCTAGTGGGGACGCCGATAGATTTCATGGTGATCCTAGCTGCCAGCATTCTTCAGGCAGCAGCAGGCAGATAGTGGAGCCTGATGCTTCAGATGCATGACGAGGCGACACTTCTATGGGCAGACTTCAAGATCCTGTTCTGGGCAGAGTTTGTACCAGCCACCCTTCGAGCGGTGCGTATACAGGAGGACATGGGAGAGCTCAGCTTCAGGCAGCTGAGGCCTATGGTCATGGAGCTCCGAGAGCAGGTGGAGAGGAGAGGAACTAGTGGATACGTCCTTTGTACTTCTAGTTCCATGGTGCTTTTGTATTCATGTCTTTGTACTATGAGCTGCAATAATAAAAAAACACGTATCTTTGTTTGCTTTCCTGTCCTTTTTGTTTGGTTGATACTGAGTGGTCCCGGTTAAACTGTTGACTTGACCCTCACTTTTGAGATTCCTACTAGAGGAGACCCAATGACCTCACACTGATGCCGACAGTGTGACTCGACCCTTGGAGGCAAGAGTGACAGTTGGATCTCTTAGTAGTTGCGTCGAGGCCTTACGACGTCATCCATGGCATGAATGCATCATTTATGTCAGGATTGACTATATTAGGCAACGAATGTGGTTCATCCAGGGGATGAGACCAGATTTCTCTTATCAGCAAAGATGAAATCATAGCAGCTCTAGTGAGGCTAAAGGAGGTGCAGTTCATCCAGGAGCGGATGAAGACTGCACAGTGCAGTAAGAAACAAGGAACTGGTGCCAGTCTTAGAGACTCGGGCGTGTTAAATGTTTCAAGAAGTGGTAGCTTTAAATAGAGATGAGTCAACGAAGCGGCAGACGTGGAGGCAGAGCTAGGAGAGCATCATGAGGTGGTGTACATCTTAACATGCTACAACCAACCGCATTAGTTATTCCCTCCAGGCTCAGGGAGCTGGTGGGCGGAGGAAGAGTGTGGCTGCATGCGGTCAAGGATTGTGACCCAGTGGCTCTAGAAATGATTCAAGGGATAGTCTGTGTCCACTACTAGCTGCTGTAGTAATAGTCGTCGATATGAATCATTCCTCGCTTTCACAAATCTTGTTCCAGACCTAGAGTTTCCGGTAAGCCGTGGACTTGACCCTCACGTCTGGAGATACCTTGGGAGGAGACTCGATAATCACACTTACACCGACGGTGTGGTCAGCCCCTCAAGGCGAGAGTTCTAGTTGGAATTTCTTGGTGGCAGCGTCGAGGCCTTACGACTTTAGTTTGAGTATGGAATGGGAAATAACTGTTCATACTCAAATTGACGGTTTTAGGAAAACGTCGGGATGGGTTTTCCTTGGTCGGCGGAAAAGGAAACCCCATGCAGTGTAGGGTAACTCTTGCTCAGGAGGGTGCAACCGATCACTCTTGAGTTGGTCAACCATACCCTCATAGAAGCAGTCATTTTGAGTTTCAGTTCTAACAGAAATGGAGACCTCTAGAGTTCGAGGATGACGGACACGTCTTCTTATGGGTCTCACCTCGACAAGGTTTACGGAGATGTGGCCAGGGAGGCAAGTTATCTATGAGGTTCAATGGACCTTTCTAGGTCCTCAGGTGGGTAGGTGAGGTGGTTTACCGCTTGGCCCATCCACTTCAGTTGCACTAGGTGCACGACGTTTTCCACGTATCCCAACTGAGGAAATATGTGCTCGACCCCTTCGCATATCATCGACCATGAGGAGCTGGACGGTGGCGATGAGTGTCCTTTATGGAGGTTCCTGTGGGGATCGTGGATCGATAGGAGCAGATCCTAGGAGGATGGTCGATTCCTCTTGTGAATTTTCTTTGGCATTGCGGGAACCTCCAGGTGAGCACATGGGAGAGTAAGGCTCAGATACATGCTCAGTACCGCTTTGTTTCCCTAAGTTTGTGGTGAAGCTTTACGGGGACATAAAGCCCTGTGGTGGGAGTAATGTAAAGACCCGTAAATTCCAAGGAATTTTTTTTTCTTCTTAATTTTCTTTGGAATTTTACAAGAACAAAGTTTCTGACGGCGCCAGATTTCGAGGCCCGGTGTGCCCAGAATCAATTTTCGAAGATTGGCTTAGGTACGTTCAGTGAACGGACGAGCGGGTTTTTCTAACTTTTGAACCGGTGCTTGGAATTGAATTCTGAGGGCACCAATGGAATCGCAGCGCCGATAATTGCTTAGAAACACCTCTTCCGGAGTGGCGTTTTCTCAGGTGTGGTTTTTAATTTTCGGGCTTAAAGTTAAGAAATAAAATAATTTTGTGACAACATTATTTTATTTCACTTAAGCCACATGGAAGCCACTTGAAGCCACTTAAAAGCGGCCTAATCTAAGTTGAATTGGATAGGGTACTATCCAGAAATATCCTACCCTCTTAGTAGGATATTTGTGTGGTGGGACCCGTACGAGCCCCGCCGTTTCTTTCCGCTAAGTAACGCACCCGCGAAAACCCGTCTTTATGAAAGTCAACTGATGTGTTTTATTAAATTCTTAACAGACCATTTAATTGAGCGGTTTTTTTTTGTAAATTAAATGAGCTGTTTCTTTCGTTGAATTAATTCTATGAATTAATGGTTTGTTTCTTTTCTTTTGAAATTCAAATGTTTAGTTGTGTAAATAAAATAAGGCTTAAGCTTATTTTATTTTGGGTTGGTCTCCTTTGCCACCTTGAGAGATTTTCAGAAGCTCTCTCCATCTTCTTCAACCTTGACGAAGAACACGAAGAACACTTAAGCTCCGACGAAGAATGTCGCTTCTCTTCTTCGTAGCCGGTGTGTTTCCGAAGATCGACGACATCGCTTTTTTCGATCTTCTTCCCGTGTCAACGAAAGGAGACGTCGTTTCCTCCTCGGACTATCTCCGTCTGCTTACGAAGCTTCTCCAGCGATGTACCTCTTCGGACGCACCTCGACGTCAATGAAAACGACGTTCGATTTCCGCGACGCCCGACCTCCGCGACGCTAGTCTTCCGCGGCTTGATTGGCGTGCTCCACACATGAATCTGAGGTAGGGGATTGTTGATATTTTATTTATTTATTTTCTATTCTTGATTCTAGAATGTCGAACTTCGAGGATAAAGGATTAAATGTTATTGTCTAACGAGAGGGGGGCACGGACCGCACCAACACGGCCGAACCCCCCTTCTATGTTCATAATTGTTTCCTTGCGGATGAAACTGGATGGCGTGGTGTCGTCGCACCACGCGGGAATCGCACGACAATTATTGTGCGGCGCCGTCGCGCCGCGCCATGGAATGAAATCCAAGAACGCGATGTCGTTGCATCGCGTCGAAGAAAGTCAAAGGCGTCGGGGCCGGAGCGGGGCCGCGGCGGAGGGAAGCGATGTCGTCGCATCACGCCGGACGGCATAGGCCGCGGCCGGTTCCGGGCCGCGGCGGAGCAAGATGACCGGTGGCCGGCACCGGGCCGCCGGTGTCGGCGAAGGATGGACCGGTCATCGCCGGTCCTTGCTGGAAAAACCGGCCGGCCAGTACGGGCCGGCCGGACAGTGGAGACCGGGGGAATTAATTTCCCCCAGCCGGGTCTCAAAAGCGGCCCCAATTAAGGGGCCGCGATTCTCAAGGGGGGGTGCTTTTCCCCCCTCGCGAGGCACCCGAACGGCGCCGAGGCCGCGCCGCCGTGCCGGTCCGCGCCGCCGCTCCGGCCCACGCCGCCGGCCGGGACGGGTTTTCCAAGCCGGGCCGGGTCGTCGGGTCGGATCGACGCCCGGGGCGGGCGACCCGGTTCGGCCGACCCGGGGGGGGGGGGGGGGGGGGGGGGGTCGGGCCGGGTCGTCCCGGGCCCAGAACCACAGTTTCGGACAACTTTCGGTCAAATGCACGTATCTTGGGCTACGGGCCTCCAAACCACTCGCCGTCAGCGGCAACGCGATCCTTGGATCGAGACGGTCGTTTCTGTGTACTATACTCAAGGTGCACCTTCCTTTTCGGGAGCCTACGTGGTTAAAACTCCATAGTTAACCGTGCTTGGCCTAGAATAGTGATCAGGATGGGTGACCCCCTGGGAAGTTTCCCAGGGTGGGTGTGAGACGAAAAAGCCAATAACTCTCAGACCGGGAGTCCGATTGATGCGCCGTCTATTGCGTTGAGTTCCTGTTGATGATACGGAACTTTTGGTATCCTTCGCCGAGATTTGGATGCAGATGGATAGTGGCCGGGTTGGATCGCACTGAAATCCAACCGGGCCCCTAGAACGGAAAAGCTGATATCTTTCAGACCAGACGTCCGTTTGACGAACCGTCAGTGGCGTTGGTGATCACATTGAGTAACGGTCCATATGAGTATACCCTATGGGAGTTCAGGGTACAGTTGAGATACGGCCGAGTTGGTTGACTCACGAAACCAACCGGGCCATGGGATGAAAAGGCTAATAACTCATAGACCGGGCGTCCGATTGACGCACCGTCTGTTGCGTTGAGACCCCTTTGACAAGGTGGTCCTTTGAGATACTTCTTTGTGGGACTTTGTGATACATGGAGTATCGACCAGTAGGACGTGGAGCGGACCCTCCCGGAGACGAGCGTGCGGAGTACGGAGACCGTGTAGCCGGCTGAGACCTGACGACTGCTTGACCGACTCGACTTGGAGTGAGTCGACTAGCCCAGTGGACGGAGCACCCAGTATTTGGCGACAGACCCACGGCTGACGGAGCGCCCTGTAGTTGGCCGCAAACCCGCGGTACTCGACGGGAGGAGTACCTCTGTAGGCTATTAGTGGGAGCGCCCAGTATTTGGTGACAGACCCTCAGCGGACGGAGCGCCCGGTAGTTGGCCACAAACCCGCAGTACTCAATAGGAGGAGTACCTCAGCAGTCTTAGGTTAGAGAGCAGTACCTCGGAGTCATGACAAGACCACTGTACACTCTAGAGAGGGAGCTCTTCAGCAGTTACAATTTCGATAATGAAAATCCTGGTTTGAGCTGAGACTTTTGACCTTTGTGTTTACCTCATGATTGAGATGGTTCACTTGATAACTTAGGAATATGTATGGGCATATACCTGGGTAGTGGTTATCCGTTGATTTCACAATCCTTGTGTTTCCTCATGATTGAGATGGGTTACTTTATAACTTAGGTATATGTATGGGCATATATCTAAGTAGAGGTTATCTGTTGAGATCTTCTTATGGTTATCCTTGTTGGTTTAGTGAGACCTTGAGGGTCTCGGTGTCCCTACTGAGTGTCATTATACTCACCCCTACACGGGCTATGCCCGAACCTCGTTGTGTTGGTTGCAGACGATGGTCAGTGCTGACGGAGGCCGAGTGTTCGAGGACTGGACGGTACCCGGAGGTGGACTACACGATGAGTCGGTACCCGGAGGTGGACTACGCGACGAGATGACTCACAGAGGGGGTTGACGGACGAGTGCGTGGAGGAGGCTATATGTACCTACCCTTCAGGTAGGATCCGTGGTGGACGACTAGGAGCTGTGCTATCTGTACCTACCCTTCAGGTAGGACCCCAGGAGGACGAACCAGGAGCTGCTTCCCTCTTCCACCTGTTTTTGTTTTTGCTGTTGTACTTTCTTTTGGGTTTGTATTCTGGCCAATTTACATTTTAACTTTTCTTTTGTACATAGTGTTTTTTTTCCACTTGTACTCTGTGGTGTTGGGTCGGAACAAACGAGGAAAAGATGGCAAGAGGGGGGGGGGGGGTGAATTGCCTTTTAAAAAATTGATTAACAAATTAAAAATCAAAGTAAAGTGCAGTGGAAATAAAGAGGCAATCACACAAGAAATTGATAACGGAGTTCGGCCAAAAACCCGGCCTACGTCTCCGCTCCCAACTCAACCGTTGAGAGATTCCTACCGCTTTCTTTTCAATGGTTTTAGCAAGAAACCCACTAGGCTTTGAGGTAGCACTAGGACCTATTACAGCTTGCTTTTGGTGGTTAAGCAAGAACCCACTTGCTTTTAATGGTTTAGCAAGAACCCACTATCCTTCTTACAGGTGAAGGATACCTCACCTATGTCTCAAGCTATTTAAAGGAAAGCTTGGCAACCTTTTCACACCTTAATGGTGATGTGAAACCCAAAAGAAAGGGGGATGAGAAAAGGTTTGGGGTTTGTAGGCACAAACCCAATTTTATGCTCAAAATAAATATACAATAAAAACCGTATTTTGAGAAGCCTTGGGCGCCTTTGAATGGATGGAGATGTTGAAGGCCGTTTCCAAGCTTCTTTGGAGGAGCTCCTTGGATGTGGAAGTTGTTGGAGCAAATGGGGTTCCTTTGAAGGAAGTCGCCGGAGGTTGGCCAAATGATGGGAAATGAGTCCGTTGGCTTCACAATAGTTCCGGGTTGGTGTCCGGGGCTTCCTTGGCCTTTATTTATAGGCATGGAACCCTTGGGGAGGCTTCGGAGCTGTTGGAGAGGCTAAAAGAGCGGTTGGGAGCCAAGTGGGCCAGCCTGGTCAAACTGCAACGACTAGTTTGACGGGCTCCACCGGCTGGCCGGTACAGTACCACCGGTTGGCCGGTGTGTGCAAAAAGGCATAGGATTCCTGTCCAGGGGCCACCGGCTGACCGGTGCCAGAGCCACCGGCTGGCCGGTGGCAAGACAGTAGCTGGCACTGTTGGGAGAGGGTTCCACCGGCTGGCCGGTGCTGAGGCCACCGGTTGGCCGGTGGGGAGGCAGTAGCTTCCTCTTCTGTGCAGGTGCCACCGGCTGGCCGCTGGTGTGCCACCGGTTGGCCGGTGGTCTGGACAGAAGGATGCCTTCTGTCCAGGCTCCATCGGCTGGCCGGTGGTGAAGCCACCGGTTGGCCGGTGGACTGAAAATCAGTCCATTTGGGCCTTCTTGCTTTCCTGAATTGATTCCTATCATCCAAAAACACTTGAAAGAGGATTAGATAAATATGAGGGTGATTGTGATCATGAAAATAAAACAACGAGGGGAACGAGATGTACAACATGTGGTTCTTGTTTTCTTTTATAAAGGCAATGCATTCCTAGTTATCGGGATTTTACGCCTTTAGTGCTAGTCGCCAGCCCCTGGCCTATGGAAGGCGGGCTTGGGGTAGTCACGGAATGTGCCCCGAGGACGGGTCGTGACAAGTATGCCTTATATGAAACAATATATTTAAATGAAATGTGGATTATTATTAAAATATTAATATTAATATGATAGTTATCACCTTTCTATTTAAATGGAAGTATTAATTATATTGAATGAATTATGAAAATATTTTATTTACACATGTATACATAATGAATTATTTTTTGGCCAATTAATTAAAAATGTAAATCATAACTATTTCAAAATAAAGGAAACTTTTTTTGAAAAGACAATTTTTATGCAAAAAAACATGTTTTACAAAAATAAATTAAACATAAAATTTTTGGGGAATTATTTTAATGAAATTTATATATTATATACTAAATCAACTCATTATCGTTAATCATATATGTTTTATAGAAAATATATAATAATAAAAATAATTTTATTCTTACAAAATTATTTTTTTAAATAAGTTTTGTCACCTTCCACACATATTTAAAAATTAATTATAACAATTTTATAAATTTTTTTTTACAAAAAAAAACATAAATTCTTAAATCAACATTTTAATATCATCTTAGTTTTATTTTTTGAAAATTTTCAAAGGAGATTATTTTTTTAATGAACCGTGAAAATACTAAATTTTAATTAAAAACTGTCTTTTCATTTAGATTATCTAAAAAGTTAAATTATATTTTAAATTGGTTTTAAAGTTATATTATTTCAATTATATATCTATTAATACAATTTATGTGATTGTAATAAATTTCATATTGAAATTGGAAGTAATGTTTTTATAAAATTTGGAACATTTTTTCTTTGAAAACTCGTATACTCATCGCCTCTACACGATTAATTTTAAATTAAAAATTACATAATATATGTATTTAATTTGAAAAAATTGATTACATATCTAGAATTAGAATAATTTATATTACATAATAAGAATATATTACATTTTTACCAAAATTAATAGTGAAAATAGTAAAAATTAGATATCATGGTTAAGGGAAAAATTAGTGTATTAAAGGTTAAACTAAAATGATAAGGGTTAAAATAACATAAAAATAAGTATAAAATATATTTTAATTAAATATATATACCCTATAATTTATAATTCTCAATAATACTCTATTTTTTATCCTTTTTCAAGATAAAAACATGAGGGCACATTTTTATTTTCCTAAATTACAATTGTGCCACTCACCTCACTTACAAAACGCCGCCACTAGTCCTCTCTTATTAACACTATAAAACCATTTTTAATAAAATACCTCCCCAAATCACTTAAATTATTCGTGTAACTATGGAATATCACCTTCAAAAAGTGATGTGTCTCTCTTTGCATCACCACATCACACAGATGATATTAATAATGATATTTAAGAAAAAAATATTTCATTTATTATATTGTGATTATTTTGAAAATTTAAGATTTTACTTACCTCTTTTTCATAATTATCATTGAAAATGGAAATATTACTCATGCATATATATGGCATATCATCTCTATAATCATAACATATATCATTTCACAAACCATATTCCATGATTGGTATTAAAATTATAATTTATATTTAAATATTATAATTATTTCCTTATTATTATTATTTAAATGATGGAACCATGATCAGATAAGGAATTGGTAAAATAAAAAATCAAAACATATATGAAAAACAAAGCAGTTATTAATAGAAATGTGACTTTAGCAGGGAATTATTAATAAACATATAATAAAAGGACATAAGTAAATCATATGTGGATTGATATATATAAGTTTTGTTCATTAATATATGTATAATAAACTTATAATTGTTATAAATAAGGTTTTAATGAGTATGAATTAATTCAAGACTTACGGTCAGGGATTTTTTTTCTCACTTTTATTTTTTTGTGAAACATAATTCATATTCATCACATGTTTATTTTATTTGGTGTATATAATTCCCATTAAGGTATTTATTATTTTTATACATAAAATTATTGATATTTACATGTTTTTTTAATATCTCCCTATCATAGGTTTTACGGTTCAAATTTTACCAAATCAGTAATGGATTTTGGTCTCAATTTTCCTTCTCTAAGAAATATGATTATATTATCCACATATTAACTTGTACGAGGAATTTATATAGACCCTTTTATATGTAAAATAATGAATTTATTTATCCTAACAATATTTAATTTTTCCTATAATGATATTATTTTATGGGTCTTATATTTCAAATTTATTGTAGGAGTAAAGATTTTATGTTTTAATCTCATCGTTTATCAACATTATTTATAATTATATTTCTTATAATGGGTTATTATGATCCATCTCTCAATAAACTAATGAATAACCTTATAATATGGTTATTTTTATGATAATAAATTTTTTACCTTCATTTTCCTCTATGTATTTAATAGTTCAAAAAAATATTTTTAATAAAAATCATCTTTTTGGTCGAAACCCCTTTTTCATCCAAATCCTTGTTTTGAAATATGTTTTTAAAATTTTATTAAATGAATTATTAGATAATTTTCTATCCATATGTTTCACATTTATAAATGGGTTTTAAAAGTAATATTCATGTAGTTTCCAAAAAATCATCGTTTTCCTTTTACTGAAAATGTGAAAGGTATATTTTTGTATCACATTAACAAAATTTAACACCATTATAACAATTACTTAATTTGAATCTTACTTTATAATTTTTTAATGTTATTTTAAAAAAATAATATTAAAATTTTATTATGACTTAAGAAAAATTAAAATTAAAAAGGATATTTTCATTAAGAAAATTTTTAAATTATTTATTAAGATTCTATAATAATTTTAAATGATTATTTTAAAGGAAGAGTATTTCAAAAAATTTAAAAAAGTGATTTTCAAAGAAAAATTATCTTCCTAAATAAATTTTCTAAGTTATTTATCTTTCAAAATCGTTTTCAATCTAATATTACATCCTTTGATATAACTTATTCTTTACCAAGGATACCATTATTATTCTTTATATGAATGTTTTATGATGACAAGATGTTTATGAAGCCTATTTCAATACCACGGTTTTTTCCATGAAAAAATGATTATGAAACCCATTTTTCCATGGATTATAGTATTATGAGATGATGAAATTATTATGAAACCTATCTCTTTTACAAAGGTTTTGATATGACTAAATTTTTATGAAACCCTTATATTTTTTCCATGTGTTGTGTAATAATTAAATGATGAAATGATTATGAAACCTGTTTGTTTTCCATGAGTTATGTTATGATAAAAAAAATTTGAAACCCATTTCTTTTCATGTGTTATGATATGATCAATGTTTTTTGATCTTTTGGCACACAAATTTATGGATTATGTGACGGTTGGTAACTATGTATTCCCCTAATTAATTGGGTAATGATTAATGGTTATGATCTCAAATGGTACATGGGAGGTTATCCCAAGATCAAAATAGGGTACGAGGGAGGTTATCCAAAGCTTCAAAGAGGGTATATGAGAGGTCATAAAAATATCGAAGTAGGTACATTGATGGTTATACCTATCCTAACATGTTATTAATGTCTTGGTGTGTATCATTTACATAAGATTTTATATTCTGATTTTTATGCCAAAAACTTACGTCTTATTTCAATGTTATTCTATCAGAGACCATGTTCTTTTATTTCCTTGTGATTCGTGTCAAATGAACTTCCAATCAGGAAAAATATTAGGATTATGTTATTTTTGGAAGCATATATGTCTCTATGTAAGATTAAATTATGAGTTATAGATTCCATCATGGGTTTATAAGTTTTAGGTTGATCATAAGTTTAAAGTATTAGTCACCCCTTGTGTTTTTTACATTATGAGAGTTTATCAATATTAGGGGTATTTTATGAGACATTTATAGAAATAAAACCCTTTTGTTTTTAGGAGTAGTACCTTTTCTGGAGATATGATTAATGGTTTTGGTAAACTTTAGGGTTTATCTTATATTTTATGTTAAGGTAATTATGGTTTATTGAAATTTTAGAAATTTTTTATTAATATATTTTTTGAAAAATTATAACCCATAATTTGAGAAATAGCATATTGCATATCGAAGGGTTTCATGTCAGAGACCCACAATAGAAGGGAGAAAAGGGTATAAAACCCACCACCATTCTATATGAATGATTAATTCTTGTGGGAAAACATAAAGAGAGTTTTTTTTAGTATGTATCTTGAAGATTCATAATTAATAAATTCAAGGCTAAGAGATAAAGGTATAAAAGGATGATATGACCATTATCCATAATAGAAGTTACATGGGAAAATGTCATCATGTGTTTTGTCACCATGTGTTTTTTCTTCACCATGTATTTTTTATTTGATCATCATAAAAATCCATCATTATTAATTTAAATATAAGAATATTTATAATAGTATATGTTTTACAGGATATACGTTAAAGAAATGTTAAGGATTCATGGATTTTAACATTCCATTGTATCTGATTGAGATTTTAATTTTACCTCGATGTTTTGGTGATGTTTTCACAGATTTCTTGATATAGAGTTCAGATTCTGCACTATGAGAAAATTCAAACCCTATAGGATATGCTATGATGTTTTTTAATGGATTTCAAATGTAGTTGGGAACTCACCTTCCTATAGTTTATTTTTCTTACAATAATATCTTCCACATGAGTATTTAAATAGATCCTTATAAATCCCATTATACGCATTGGAATGCAGTTATCGAAAGAAAGCTAATGCGGCCTAAGCTACATAATGAGATAATAAATAAGGTTAAATCTATTTAGTAACATGTATGGACTGAAAAAAAGTTGATATAAATTTTATGACCATAATCATTGATTTGTTCTATAGTTTGAAGTTAGTGAGAAGGTATTTCTACAAATTTCTCTATGGAAAAAATAATAGGAAACTAAGCCCTAGATATATCAGTTCCATTAAAATACATGATCATATCAGAAAAATAGTTTATTTTATATGGTTCCAAAAAATCTACCCTAGTTTCATCATGTGTTCTATGTATCACTTTTGAATAAGTACACACGAGATCATTCACTTGTTCTGAACTCATAGGCCATACCATTATATCAATATATTTCTTAGGAGGAACAATCGATAGATATTCATGAACAAATAGATAAAGTTCTATGAAATAATAATACTCACCTTATCAAAGTATTTTGGTGAAACCACTAGCTTGAGGAAGAAACATGGGAACCTGATAAAATAATTAGGTAGAATTATCCACAGTTGTTGGTACTAAAGTGATGAATTTCAAGGGTGAAATTAATTTTAAGGGAGTATAAAGTAACACCATTTTATTTTTTCGAAAAAAATAAAATAATTTAATCATTTATAAATTTCTCATTATATACAACACTGATTTTACCATGTGTGATGCATAACACTAAGTGTAGCTAACATTACATGCAACCTTGAGATTAAACGAATCATAACTTATTATTAATAAATTGTTATTTACTGTGATAATTATCACCTATCCATTGGAATTATTTGTATGAATATGATTAAATAAATAATAAAAAATATTTGTTTTCAAAGGTATTTAAAATTAATTATTTGGTAACCAATTAATCAAAACTAAAATATAAATAGTATTTGAAAATAAAGGAATTGTTTTTCTAAAAAATTATTTTTATGAAAAAAATAACTTATTAAATTAAAAACCCTATTTTGGAAAATTAATGTTATATATTATATTTTAAAAAATATTATTAACATTTATCTTATGTGTTTTCTAGGAAAAATATAAAAATAAATCAAATTTTCGCTTTAAAGGGTATTATTCTAAGAAATAGTATTCTCTTCTTTTTGTGAACTTATTTTAAAACTAATTTTTGAAGATATTAGAAATTTTATTTGAAAAAAAACTAAAAATTTTAAATAATAATATCATAATTATCTTTGGGTTAATTTTTGATAACTTTCCAAAACTATTAACCATTTGATGAATAATGAAAATACATAATTTTAATTCAAATCTGAATTTTCGTTTAAATTATTTATTTAGAAAATTATAATTTAAATTGGTTTTAAAGTAAAATTAGTTAAATTATATATATATTAACCCAATTTTTTCCATTTTAATCAATTTCATATATAAATTTTATATGAAAACATTTTAAAATTTTGAACATTTTTTCTTTGAAATCCCTATTTTTTATCACATCTACAGGATTAATTTTCAATCAGAATTTTCCACATCTATGAATTAAATTTAGAAAAATGGATTAAATATTTTAAAAATAATAATTTATAATCTACTATTTTCAAATTAGTTTATTTACCAAAATCAATAGTGGAAACAGTAAAAATTAATTTATGTAGTTAAGGTAAAATGGGTTTATCGGAGAGTCAAAATAAATAAAAAAGCTAAAATGAAAAAAAAATCATAAATATCATTTATGGAAATATTTAAACTTATTAATATAAAATTTTTTAGAATAAAACCTTTTGAATACTTTTTTCATGAGTAAAATAAGGGTATACCATTTTATTTTCGAAAATTATAGGTGTTCCACTCACTTCACTTATAAAATGCCACCCCTTATCATCTCTTCTTCACACATTCAAAACATTTTGATTCAGAAAATACCTAACAAAATAACTTTTAAAAATCCATATTATCATCCTATAAGAATAATTGTTTTCATAAATCCAACCGAAGAAGGCTATTTCTGAAAACAAAATGAGGTTTCCCAAAGAAGAGGTAATGTTATTCAACCAGAGTTTTTATTTTATTTCTTCCTCCACATCCTTCAATTATTGTTAAACAATATTAACATAATTAAATCTTTATAATAAATATAATAAATGGTTTTAATGTTAATTTCAAAACCTAAAACTATATCTAATTCCATAAAATGGGTTTCAAAATCATAATTTTTTTGAATGGCGGATAACCACCTCGGGATCCGATGTCAATTTTTTATTACCACATCTCAGGGTTAGGTATGATAATGGATAAAAAGTATATATATATATGTGTGTGTGATACTTATAAAATAATATTATATATTTAATAAATATATCATATATAACGTTTTCAATTTCTATTCTATAGTGGATATGATAAGGTCGCACGTGTGTATTTAAGACTACCTCTTCTTGAAGTGATGTGATTCATTTTCACTAACGCTTTATATAAAATATAATAATGATAAAGATAATGAATATAAGTGAAATAAATTATATAGTTATGATATTAATGGAATATTTATATTTCTTAAAACATATTATATCATTTTATTTATTACCTTTTCACTCACTAAAATATGATAATGTCATTCATGTATGTGTGGACTACTGTCTTCACGAAGCGATGTGACTCTATTTTCTTCACCATACCACATAGATGATATTTTGAATCCTATTTAAGGAAATAATATAGTATTTATTATATTATTATAATTATATAAAGATAATATATTACATACCTCTTTTCTATAATGACCGTTAAAAATGGAAACTTTGCTCACACGTTTGTACAACATACCATCTACATGATCATAACATACTTCATTTCGAAAAACCATATTTAATTATTGTAATTAAAAGAATAATTCATGAATAAATATTATAATTATTTCATGATTTTAATTTTTTAAATTATGGACCAGGATTAAAAAAATAATACCCAAAATAAAAAATCAAATCATATATAAGAAACAAAGCGGTTATTACCCTAAACATGACTTTAACAAAGAATTGTTGAAAAAAATTTATTAAAAAGAAATAACTAAATAATATATGGTATTATATATGAATATATATTTTTATAATATATATATAATAATATTATGTTAATTATACATGTGTTTCTAATGAGTAGGAAGAAATTTGAGACTTGTGGTAAGTCATTTCCATCTCACATTTATTTTTCTATAACACACATTACATATTCACCATATGTTTCTTTTATATCATGTTTATACTACTCATGAATTTATTTTATAAATATTATACTTAAAATTATTTTTATTTACATATCAATTTTAGTAGCTTGTTTTCATGGAACTTATGGTTCAAAAATTACAAAATTGGTAATGGATTTATGTCTCAATTTTCACTCTTTGAGACATTAAATTTTTTTATGAACCAATATTCTTGTAAGAAGTGTATATAGATCCCCTTTAAAATATGATATAACTAATTTTTTATAATAATGATATTTTATGTTTCATTTAATGATATTATTTCATGGGGATTATGTTTCAAAGTTACCAAAGTGGTAAATATTTAATGTTACAATCTCATCATTTATCAGGATTATTTATGATTATGATTCCAATGATAGAATATTATGATTTATATCTCAAGATACTCATTAATTTACTTAACCTATAGTTATGTCATTATAATTAAATTTTTCCCTTATTTTTCCTCTCTTTATATACTCAAGAGTTCAAAAATAATATTTTTAAGAAAAAACACATTTTATGTCAAAAAACGTTTTCCTTCAAAAACCATGTTTTCATAAAATGTTTTCAAAAATGTTTTTAATATTTTATTTAAATGTTTTATTAAAGATATTATTACTAATTTTATAATTTTTTCAAAATGTTTTAAAATAAATCATTATTTTTTTCAGAAACAATTCCTTTTTGGATTATACTAAAAATGTGAAAGGAATAATTGTTTATGGAATGAATGGAATATCTTTTCAAAATGACCATTATTTTCTCTGAAGATTACTTTATAATTTATAAATTTTGGTTTCAAAAGAAAGTATTATCAAAAAAATATGTCTTAAAATGTATTATCAAATAGATAAGTATATTTTCCTTAATAAATGTTTTAAATTATTTTTAAATATTCCACTATAAGTTTTAATGTATATTTTAAAAAAAATATTTCCAGAATTATTTAGGTTTTAAAAAGAGACTTTATAATTATATTTATCTTCCACAATAAATGTAAAATGTGATTTATCTTTAGATGTTATTTTACATCTAATATTTCATCATTTGATATTCTTTGATCTTCCCTGGGGATATGAACCAATGATACCATTATTATTCATTGTCTAAATGGTTTATGATGAAAAGATATTTATGAAACCCATTTCTCTTCCATCAGTTATACCATTACAAAATTATAATGAAACCTGTTTCTTTTTCAATAAGTTATGATTTTATGAGATGATGAAATGATTATGAAACCCATCTATTTTCCATAGGTTAAGATAAGATGAAATTTTAATGACACTTAAATATTTTCCATGGGTTATGTGACGATGAAATGATGAAATGAATATAAAACTCATTTCTTTTCCATAGGTAATGCTATAAATAAATGTTTTATGAAATCCATTTATTTTCATAGGTTCTAATATGAATAATTCTTTATGATCTTGTGGAACATAAATGTATAAATTATGTGATGGGTGGGACCTATATCTCTATTAAATGTATTGGGTAATGATTAATGGTATATGATATCAAATAGTATATGGGAGGTTATCCCAAACCCAAAAATGGTACACAGGTGGTTATCCCAAGCCCAAAAGAGGGTTTATGTGAGGTCATCTCAAGACCGAACTAGGTACACAAGTGGTTATGCCAATAATTAAATGTTATAAATATATTGGTCAGTATCCTTGACATAATATTTTATGTTGTTATGTTTATGAAAAAAATTTATATATTATTCCTATTTTATTCCATAATGGCTTATATTCTTTGAATTCATTATGATTTCTGCCTTATGAATGATATGGTTATAAAATATTATACTCATGTTCTAAAACCCTTATCCTCTCTTTCATTAATGTATTTACTTTATTTACCCTTACTAGGAATCTGATTTCACACTTTTTATGTTTCCATTTCCCAAGTTATGATGAAAGGTTTTATGTAGGGTTTGTTTGTGAAGATTTCCAAAGGGTAAGATCTTTATGTGAGATTTTTAATATCATTCACCAAATTAGATGATTATGTAACTGGTCTCTAAAAAAACTAAACTATTATGGTCCCTAGGTGTCTGTTTTGTAATGCATTGGATATTTAGCTAAAAAGATGTAATATCTATATATAAAAAGTCTTGTTATCTATATTTGGTATCATGGGAAATGTTTAGTTAAACTTTGGAAACTATGATGAAAAAACATTAGTGAGGTGCCTAAGGATATCTCTAAAGATATTTCTTGTGATTTCTCTATGTACACTTTTAATGACGATTCAAAGTATAGGAAAATGATCTTCAATTTTTCGATAGGTTAGTGCCAGTAGTTTTAGAATAATTTGATCCTTATATGAATACTTTATGTGGATATAGATATGGAATATAGGTACCTAGGGGTAAAAATTACAAAAGGGAACATTGATTTGGACTCAATTATCACCTAGTTCATAAAAATAGGCCTTATTTCACACTTGGTTTCACACTCGTAGAGGATATACTTTAGAAATTCTCAAAATATTTAAAATCCACTAGGAAGGAATAAAATATATGATGAATATTAAAATCCTATCATAAACGTATGTTGTCATATATTAAAGAAATTTTTCATGATTTAGACATCCTCAAATTGATTTTTCATGATAATGTAGTTTCTCACTGTGAATACTGTTAGTCACACTATGATTTTTGGTTTTAGTAAATGGATGGAACCCTAAGGAATCATGTTCCCATCCAATTTGATAGACAACTCAGTTACTACAATCAATCAAATTGGATTATTACTAGATAGATATATATTTTGATTATACCTAATAAACTATCATTATATATGATAAAAAACATGGACTTATGTGAGATTCCAAAAGCATCAAATAAGAGGAATATGAACTTTCATGAAAATTCATGTGGTAATGAAAATAGATTAAAGAGGGTTAATCTTTCTACATGTCATGAAGTTTGGAAGAATAACCTATAATAATATCTAAAATTTATGGGAATATGTTATGTATGTAGAAAATATGGTCATAGTGTGTTAATTTGTAAAACATTTTAATGTCTTATGTGTGGGGAAAATGGTAATTGTCCAAATCAAAACCCAAACATAAGAATTAAATTCTTGACCAAGGAAGGACCAATTCTAAATCAAACATTGAAGTGGAATCATTTAAGTTTTTATGTATCCGGATTTAAGGATTATGTTTTTGAAGTATTTTAGCAATGGTATTTGGGTTTTTTGAATAATGAAGTATCTAAGGATTATGTAATTTATAGAAGAATATATGTCTCTATATAAGATTAACTTGATATTTACATCATAGGCTTATAATTTTAAGGTTCATCATAAGTTCAAACTCTTATAAACCCTTCATGAGGTTTTACGTGTTAATAGGTTATCAAGATTATGGGTATTTTATGAGACATTTATGGAAATAAAACCCTTTGGTTTTGAGGAGTAATTCATTTTTATAGACATATGATTAATGATTTTGGTAAACTTTAGGGTTTATATTATCATAGATATTAATATAATTATGTTTTATTACAATTTCAGAACATTTTTATTAATTTATTTTCAAAAAAAAGGATAACCTATAAGATGGGTGAAAACAAGTTATAAAGTAAAAGGCCATTAGGCTTGAACCCACAAACGAAGTGCGACAAGGGTATAACACCAACAACTAGACAACATGAATGATTAATTCTAATATTAAAACATAAATATAAATATTGGTGAGTATGTATCTTAATGCTTAGTAATTTAGCAATCCAAGGAAAAGAGATAATGTCTTAAAAGGATGTTATGACAATTATCCATATTAGAAAAGAAATTCAAAGTCATCACCATGGTTTTGTCATCAGAATCCCCTGAAATATCTAAAGGGAATAATGTTACATTGGGTGTAGTAGGTCATCTTACAAAGTCATAATTATTCCATTATATTATAGAATATTTCTATTTTGATATTTTTTAAAAGATATATATTAAAAAAGTGGTATGTTTTCATAGAGTCCCATATTTTATTACATCTGATCACAGTCTGATGTTTTCCTTGAAGTTTTGGAAATGTTTTGAGAAATATCTTGATATATAGATGAGTTTCATCAATGTGAGAATAATTTATACCCAATAAAATATTATAGGATCTTATTCGATGTATCTCAAAGGTGGTTGGGATCACACCTTCCTATAGTTTATTTTCCCTACAACAATAGGTTTCACTCAATCTTTTACATGCCTCCTTATGTATCCCTTTATACATATTGGAATAAAGTTATGTATAGAAATATATTGGGACCTGATCTATCTGATGAGATGGGAGAGAAGGTTAGTGACATTCAGTAACATGTAAGGGATTGAAAAAATTGATGGAAATGTTATGATGATAATCTTTAATCCTATATATAATTTAATTTTGTTTTGAAGTTTATTCTATGAATTTATTTATTTAAGAAAGAAAGTAAAACTAAGCCTTTGATATATCAATCCCATTAAGAGACTTGATTGTACTCGTATAGTGTATTATCATTCTTCAGTTCCATTGAACCTATATCAGGATCATGATGTGTTCCATTTATCACTAATGAGTAATTATATACTTGATCCATGGAATGTACTGAACTCAGATGTCATACTATTGGAGCATGATATTTCTTATAAGGAATTACAAGTAGAGATTCTTGATCGAATAAACAATGTTTTAAGACACAATATTACTCACCTTTTCAAAGTCTTGTGGTGAAACCATCAATTTATAGAATTTATGTGGGAACCTAAAGATATAATGAAATATAATTATCTTATGTTGTCAGTACGAAAGTTATGAATTTTGAGGGAGAAATTAATTTTAAGTGGTATTGAATTTAAAACACCTAATTTTTGGGAAAAAAATCCAAAAAATTAAATATTTTATATATTTTTCATAACACGGAAGTCTGATATTAGCATTTGTTACACACAAAACTAATTTTATCTTGTATTACTCGAAATACTGTGATTAAAAAAATAAAAATTATTATTAAAAAATCATTATTTAATATTATAGTGATCAATTAACTATTAGAATGGTGGGTTTGAATATTATTAACTAAATTATGAAAATATATGTTTTTAAAATTAATATAGAATTAATTCTTTGGTGAAACTTTAATTGAAAATTAAAATCAAAACTATTTGAAAACAAAGGAAATCTTTTTCTGAAAAAAAAAATTTTGAGAACAAAATTTTTTTACCTCAACAAGAGAATTATTTTACTGAAATTTTTATATTATATATTCAATTGACTTATTAAGTTTCATATTTTTTTCTAGAAGAAATATAATAATAAATATAATTTTACATTTAAAAACTGTATTGTTTTTTAAATCAATTTTTCCGCATTTATTACACACTTATTTAAAGAAATCTGAAACAATTATAAAATATATTTTTTTTAAAAAACTTAAATAATCATATCAAAATTATCTAAGGTTTAATTTTCGATAATTTTTTAAAAAGATAATTTTTTATAAACAGTAAAAAAATACTAAATTTTAATTGAAAACTACCTTTTCTTTTAAATTATTCCTAAAGTTAAATTATATATTAATTTTTTCAAAATTAATATTAGTTAAATTATATATATATTATTCCAATTTATGCCATTGGAAAAAATTTCATATTGAAATTGGATATATAAACATTATAAACTTTAGAACATTTTCTCTTTGAAAACCTGCTTTCTCATCGTATCTATGGGATTAATTTTAAATAAACTTTTACTACTTATGTCAATTATATTTCTAAAAATGGATTAAATATTTTTATTCGGAATAATTTTTATTATATAATAAAGTTAAAATATTATTTTACAGAAATGAATTGTGAAAACAGTAAAAATTAATTACCACACTTAAGGTAAAAATTGTTTAATCGGGGGTAAAAATAAAAATATAAACGCAAAAATGACATCATTGAAACCTTATTTTGTTCATAAATCCATTGTAGGAAGGATTTTTTTCTAAATCTAAGGAGGTAACCTGAAGAAAAGGAAATGTACTTCAACGAGGGTTTTTATTTTATTTCTTCATCCACATTGTTATATTATTGTCAAACTATGATGATATAATAACATAATTATCATAAAAATAATTATATGTTTTAAGGTTACATTCATGACCTACAACCATCTATACTTATATAAAAACATAAAAAAATAATTGCTTGTGTGTACGGAGGACTACCCCCTTAAGAACCGATGCCATTCATTTTTTCATTACCACCTATCTTGGTTGGGAAAGATGTTGGACATAAAGAATATATATATATATATATATATATTACTTATAATATAATTCCACCTCTGGAGTCATTATATCATATGTAAATTTTTTACTTTCCATTATGTAGAGAATATGTTAACGGCGGACCTGTGTATGGTGAACTACCGCCTCACGAAGTGATGTGATTTGTTTTAACTAACACTTTATAAGGATGAAAATAATGATACAGTTAATAAATGTATGTAATATCAATTACATAATTATAAAAAATAGAAAATATTTATCCTTCTTAAAATATAATATATCATTTTATTTTTTACCTATTCACTCACTAAAAGATTATAAATTTATTCGTGTATGTGTGGAATACCACCTTCATGAAGCTATGTGACTCTATTTTCTTTACCATACCACATGGATTATATTTAAAAGTATATATAAAGAAATAATATGGTATTTATAATATTATTATAAACTTTTAAAAATAATATATTGCTTACCTCATTTCCATAATGATCGTTGAAATATCGAAACGTTACTTATGTGTATATATGGCATACTGTCTCCACGGTCGTAACGTTACTAATATCTCAAAACCAGCATTAATTATAGATATTGAAAGTAAAAATGATGCATAAATATTAGAATTATATAATTATTATTATTCTATAGATTATTGAAGCATGCTGAATGTAATAGGGTAAAAATAACCAATCAAGACATATACGACAAACAAAGCAGTTATTACCTGAAATGTGACTTTAGCATGTAATTTTTAATAAAAAAGTAATGATAATACATAAAAAAATAATTTATGGTATTATATATGTAATTTTGTTTCTATAACATATTTATAATAAACTTATATTTTCTATATTAGATTTTTTAATGAGTTTGAAGGAATTAGATACTTACAGTAAGTGATTTATGTCTCACTTTTATTTTTCTATAACACACATGCCATATTCACTACATGATTATTCTATTTCATTAATATAATTTAGATGAATGTATTTTATTAAGATTATACTTAAAATTATTGGTATTTATATATGAATTTGGAGATATCTCTTTTATGGTGTATGTGGTTCAAAAGTTCCCAAATCAGAAAGGTATTTTTTTCTCAATTTTCCCTCATTGTGATATATGATTATGTTATGCACGTATATTCTTTAATGATATGTTTATACATACACTTTGAAATGTAATATCCTTAACATATTTATCCTCCTAATATTTTAAGATTTATTTAATGATATTTCTTCATGGGGATTATGTATCGAAGTTACCAAAGCGGTAAATACTTAATGTTACAGTCTCATCATTTATGGGGACAGTTTATGAAAATGGTTTTGAAGGAAGAATATTATGAACAATATCTCAATAAAGAACATACATTACTTACACTCTGGTTATTTTATGAGAATAAATTTTTTTCCTTTCATTTTCCTCTCATTATGTAATCAAGAGTTCAAAAGGAACATTTTTTAGAAGAATCATTTTTTCAGATGAAAACACTTTTTCTTCTAAACATAATTTTTCTAAAAAAATCATAAAAAATTAATATTTTTTAAAAAATATTTTTTATATATATTTTAACCTATGTTTTAATTTTTATAAAATAAATTAAAATGCTGCTACATTATATTTTCAAAAACAATATGCATTTGGATTTTAACAAAAATGTGAAACAATATTTCAGTATGACATGAAAATAATTTTCCACCATCACCCAAAATATTTTATTTAAAACTTATTTTATAATATATTAAGATTATTTACAAATTAAATTATTTTGAAAATGGTTTTATGTTTTAGAAAAATTCAATGTGGAAGTTATATTTTCCATGAGAAATTTTATAAATAATTTTTAAATATTATTTTATATGTTTTCAAGTTTATTTTAAAATAAAATAATTACTAAAATGTTTTATGATTCAAAAAGTTATTTCTATAGATAAGTTATCTTCCTTAATAAATATTACAATATATTTATCATTCAAAATCATTTTCCATCTAATATGACATCCTTTTATGCAACATATGATTTACTAGGGATATGAATAAATGATACCCCTATTATTACTTCTCTAAATGGTTATGATGAAAATATATTTATGAAACCTATTTCTCTTCCACGGGTTATACCGTGAAAAAAATATTATGAAAAATGTTACTTTTTTGATGGATTATTCTTTTATGAGATAATGAGATAATCATCAAACACATCCCTTTTCCACAGGTTATGATATGATGAATTGTTTATGAAACCCATATCTTTTCCATGGGTTATGTTATGATGGAATGATTATGAAATCTATTTCTTTTCCACAAGTTATGATATGATGAAATGTTTTATAAAACCCATTTTTTCACGGGTTTTGATATGATAAATGTTCTATGATCTTTTAGAAAATACATGTACGGATTATGTTATGTATAGGACATATATCTCCCTGTAATACATTAAGTAATGATTAATGTTATATGATCTCAAATGGTACATTGGAGATTATCCAATGATCGAATGAGGGTACACGAGAGGTTATCCCAATGTCAAAAAAGGGTACACAGGAGATCATCCAAAGCTTGAATCAGGTAAATGGGTGATCATCCCAAGCCTAATATAGTATGAATTTATTTTTGGGTATCCTCTACATATGATTTTATATTAATATTTGTAATCCTAAATTTTTTGTCTTTTTCTAATGTTATGATATCATGGCTCGTGTTATTTTATTTCTTTATGATTCATGTATTTTTAAACTACCAATGTTTTAGCCATTAATAAGTATTATGACCATTTATATATAGGGTATGTTTTTAAAATGTGATTCTCATGTTTTCATAACCATATGATCACTTTTTGTTTATGTATATTCCTTGTTTACCCTTAATGATCATCTAATCTTACCCATTCGTATGTCTCATTTCCTCATGTTATGATGAATGGTTTTAAATATGGTATGTTGGTGAAGAGTAATAAATGGAGAGATATTTATGGTCTATTTTTAATATATTTTAATAAATTATAATATTATGTACCTAATATCTAAATAAACTAAACAATTATTGTCCTATGGAATGTGTTGTATAATGTTTTGAATATTTATGTAAAAATATGTAATGTCTATGTAAAAAAAAGCATGTGTCACTATAACAAATTAGTTCATCAATTTTTTTACATGATTTCTTCAGAATTGTTAAGAAAATTTGTATTGGGAATGTTGTGTACAAGTTATAGTATTTTATTTAAAATAAAAATGATTAAAAGTTTAAAAAATGTAAAATATTCTCATGGAAATTCTAACAATTTTTCACTAAGTATCCCTAAAAATTTATTGAAATATGAAGGCAGTGTTAGGATTCAGGGGAAATTTTTACATATGATGGAATTTTCTGGGATAGCTAAAGGGGTTTGAGATACCCTAGAAAGATTCTTCATCTGGTATTAGAGATGTAGAAATCAACCCCTCAATTTTGAAGGGTATATGATGAAAATTTTATATTTTTCAATTATTGTAAATATATTGAAGTTCAAAATCAAGGTAATAATATATTAATCTTATAGTTTTCATTCAAATATAGTAGAATAGTTTTCTATTGTGAATATTTCGAATGTAAAATATTATTTCAAGTTTTGAGGGATCTAAATAATGGATTTGTATTCATATCTCATTTCCCTTGTATTATAAGGGAATTTATTTGGTAAAAAATGTTTCATTATGAATAAATGATGTGATATAAATACATTATGATTCATCAAATTTTATATAATGTTTGAAACAAGATAAGGAAAAAATGTCATATCTAATATAAAATTACTTTACCCTATATATTTATTAAAATACGAGGAATTAAGATTCCATCACCCATCAATGGAATATTTTAAATAATAAGATATTATTTTTAAAATAATTACCATTATATATATAATAACATATAATATATGGTGTTAAGTAATATATCTATTAAATATTCCCATTTATTGAAAATTAATGTTATTTTATAAACACAAATGAGTTTTTTATCTAAGAATAAAATTCTAAAGATAATATAGTTTCTACGAGTCTAGTGGGATTATGTTAGTACATTGATAAGTTCATATATTAAGAAATAAAATACAATAATATTCAAAATTGAAATTTAATGTTTATAAATTTCCTAAAAGATTTTATGGTATTTTTTATTGAAATAATTTAAATATTTAAATTTAGTTACAAGAACAATCTAAATAAAAGATTCACATTAGAATGGTTCCATGATAATTATTATAAAAAAAATGTATATAGAGTTTTAAGTAAACAAAAAATGTTATTAACATTGTATAATTGGATTTTGTGATGTAGAGGAGTTTGAATAATATGTTCAAAGAGTTAAACATTTACAATATAATTCATAACTCTCAGAATTATTCAAAGAAACATTATTCAATGATATTACTCACTAGAATATTTTTGTATGAGGTTTTATCAAATGGTTATATAGATATGTTCCATTAATTACACTGAAATGTAATGATTTTAATCAAACTTAAAAAATGAAACAAACATAATGCCTCTCTCATGGTATATCATATTGGATATTATTTTATAGGAACTTATATACAGTTGTGTTATGTATTATTAAATGATTTTAATAATATTAATTATATCATATTAAACATATCATATCCTCACCTTTATCAATATTTCACATCGGTTGCATATATTTCATGAAGTGAAATCATAATTTAACTCTTTAATCATGCCTTTATGTTATCTATAACAAATTTTTATCCTTGAGTATTATAGGTAATGATGAAATTTTAAGGTTGGTGTGGGTTGGATTTTTATTAAGATAAAAAATATCATGTGGAATATAATGAATTATGTGTGTTGAATGAACCACAAAGTATACCACATAGAGTGTCATTCACTATGTATTTGGAATTATATGGGTGTAAATTTCATATAGAATCTATAATACTTAAGGTTAGAAATATATTTTGAATGAGAACCTCTATTATTTGATAAATTTATTATTAAATCCTTTATTCCTAGAAAATCTGGGGGTGGTTGCGTATGTGGATAATCATATCATCAATTTGAGAGGACCAGTTTGGGATATACCAATCACTGAGAGGGGGAGAATCAGTTTTGGGAACTTTTTAGACCAATTCCATCATTTATCATTGTACCTCATGACCTGTTAGGATTTTAATTCTCTTATTCTCTTTTCCGTGCCACATGCAATAATATAAAGCTATAAAAATATGCACACCATATTTTTACAAGGCTCACCACTCAATAAGAGAAGCTACGTCCTTTCCATGCATGGATATGACTAGTGGAGGGATTCTCCACAATGATGTGATATGCTATTACAGTGGAGTGACTACGAAAAAAATCATCTAGGCAGTGTGAGTTCCAAACACTTCATAGGGGGGTGGGAAACAATCAACTTCCCTAGACTAATGATAGCCTAGTCCAACTTGCAGCCTCTAGGTGGTTATTTATACTACCTATGAAGACAGCATTCTTCCTTCATAAAAAGTTATGTTCTGCTCTTGGTCTAATTTAGTGCTCTTCACTTGATTACTTATAAAGCAGTAGGCAAACAATTATTCCTTATTTCCTTCCCTTCTTTTCTATCACAACACCAACTACACTAGACTTCTTCTTTCTTCTTCTTAGTGAAATAATCAACTGCACTAAAACATATTCTCACTTCTGGGAAATAATCACATATACCAATGTGGTTATTTACGCAGTAATGATCAGTTCACTTCACATCATCTAAATCAAACTTCCCTAAATAATTTTTATATACTTCAGTTGTGCATACTCTATTCTTCTTCTTCTTCTCTTATTTATCTTTGACACATTATTCCTTTGTGAAGATATGAATTTAGTTGCACATATAGTTCTTATTCACTTTGTAAAGCACAACGAGAGTGTTAAACACTAGTCGTGTGAGTGCCGTTCAACTTCTCTTCATTATACCTAATGTCTCACGGTACTTCCATCTTCACAGAGTCACTTAGAGAGTGTTATGAACCTAGAGAAGGCTTGTGGGACCCCAATATTTCGCGCACTCCCTTTTTGGAAACTTGAGCACAACATTAATGACTTGCGTGCAACATTCAACTTTTGTCGCAGAAGATATCTTGCATGCAATTTCAAACTTTCACACAACCCTCTTTTTGAGCACAACTATCCTTTCATGAATGTAACTCTAACTTCGTTCGCAAAACTCCCTTTTCATATATTTCTTATGGGGTTTATATCTCTGATTTCTTTTATGTTTTGAGCTTTATTAGTGCGAGGGGTTCACCTCTTATTTATAGACTTTGTTGACCCCTGCGTGCAAAAACTCTGATGTGTCATGCAAGATCGTGACATGTCGTGCCAAACCACATTGGATGTAGCCTTGGGCTCATAAGTCTCTTTTTCACCAACATCATCTTCCGCAATCTTCGTATAATATTTCGCACACTTCATTCCTTTACCATTATTTGATGTTTGGACCTCAAATGAAGCCTCGCATGAAAAAACCCATTTTCTGTCATCTTTAGCGTGTAAATCTTTTTCGCGCCAACCTCTTCTATCGCGAACTTATTGAATATTTTTCATGCTTCTTTCCTTTGACATTTTTTGAAGTTTGGTCCTCGAATCATGCCTTGCGCGCAAGATTCCAAACTACCTTTAATCTTGCGCGCAAAAACCAATCTTGCACGCAAATCTCTCTTTTTCCAGATTTTGATGTTCAGATCATGTAAGTCCACTTGCTCCCAACATAACAAGGCATCTTCAAACTTGCATGCAACATCCTTTTCCAAAAATACCTTTCTTCATCTCCCGATTTTCAAGCCCTGAAATTTTCCAATCACTGGGAAACGGCGCTACCTTAAACTGTTCTTTTGTGCCGCCTCCATATTTTCCGTTCCTTTTTTATTTCACTCTTCACTGCATCCCATAACCATTCTTTGGCATTTATCATGATCTTCTCTAAAGGGATATATATCCTTTAATAGTCCAACTTTAGCATTGTCATAGTTGCAATGGGAATTACTGAAACTTCCCTATCTTCCAACAACATCTTTCCTTCCAATCAAAACTGTATATGAGTGGAATCATCATTTATCTACCATTCCTTCATAAGGAATGCATCACAAGTTATTGTTTCTTATGATATTTGTGAAATAAATATCAGCAAATCATTTTCTGGTTTTTAAATCCTCATTCTTCTTTAATCATCCTCAGATGGATGATGCCTCACCATTCTTCATTGTTGTAAACATTGTGTCAAATTTGACACAAGTTCTTTGAACATAAGATTATTTCAAAAATCATCTTATTTAAATTCTCCATTTCACTTAGGAGAGTGTCTTTAACCATCATTTCCATTAATTGACCTCATTGACCACAAATAAAACTCAATTACTAAAGTGGTCCCAACATAGTTGATACTTAACAAAGGTGGGTTTTATCTTATGATATGATAAGTATAACATTTGGGCCCTAAATTTTCATATAATGGGGAAATTTATAAACACAATGGATAAGGTATATGTGATGTTATTATATACTTTAATGTGGGGAATGTGATTTTATTATCCACTCAGATGAATGGCATATGATCTATTCATCGACCTGGTCAATTTTTACTCAGAGAATCCAGAATGCATGAGTTTTCTATATAAGATAACTCTATTTACCATGGTCTCTCGATGTCATGGAAAACTGTATTATATGATTATATATATTATATTATTCTCCTGGTGAAAACTGTATGGAGATACATGTTTTTGATATAGATCAAACTAGATCCCTTTATAACTTGAGTATCATTGTAGTTTTTATAAATATTTCTCTTTAATTATATTTATGTATTTAGTAATTTGTAATTATTTTAAAAATAATAAAGTAGAGTGGGGTTATAAATTGTGGTTTTATGAATGAGGTTTTACTCTACGTAACTTTGAGAGCTATCCCAAAAGTGTTTTTGAGGATATACAAGATAAACTCCTGATGAATTTTCACAGCAGTTTCATATTATGTAACATATGGTGAAGATTTATTATAGATGTTACAAATGTATTTTTGGAAGATATATTAATGGATTTTTCCATATAGTCACATATGTTATTACATATAATGTGACATAAGTTAAAAGTGCAATAAGAATTTGAAACCAGCTACCAATAATTACTTTATAAGCACCCATCCCTATTCAACTTATAATGAACTTGGGAAACTACACTAAAGTACCCACAGTATAAAATAAATGGTATTTCCCACATTTTTTAGGAATAAAATAATACCTAATAGGATTCAGTTAGATTTTTTCCTCCCTTTGATTAGATTAATCATTTCATATGAATGGTGTTGAAGTAGAATTACTTCTTCACAACATTTTTTCAACCCAAAAGTTGGAACATTAGTTTTTTCTAGACCAAATTCTCGAATCTTATATACATAAGATTTAAAATCATATTTTATATTGTTTCATTGATTTTAGGGTTTTTAACTTCTTATAAATAAGGAAATTTAATCGAATAACTGTAATGAAACTCTATCTTATTCTATGATTAGTAATGAGGAAATAAAATTAGAACAATTTTATCATACCAGTAAAAATAAATGGTCGAAAACTAGACAAACTCATAGGGATTAACTATTTCACTTCTGAAGAAGGTGTATCATGGGAGGTACTATTCACCATTACTTGAATTAGAAGGCACTTATTTCACATTAAAATCATATTTTATTTAATATAAGTCTAATATGATAGAAAAAACAAATAAATAAGTGATTCCCAAATCCCAAGTGTTTTTCTATGAAATATTTCACCCCAATGCTTCTAATAAGGATAATGAAAAATTAGATCTAAATGGTTCAAAATCCATTTCCTTGAAAAGGTGGAAGATTTTTTCAACTAACAATAAAAAATATTAGGTGACGTATTCTTTTCTAGTATTATTGATTTTGAAAAAAAATGGTTTTGGATTGGTTTGATAATCCCCTATAAGATAATTTTTCTCATAGTTTCTTCACTAATATTGCTAAAATAACATGGAAGTTAAGGCATGATTTCTTATTAGATGTATTGTTTCTCTTTTATAATGATTAAGTGAGTGTGCCTATTTAAATAATTTTATGTTTTTTATTATTATATGGTTTTCCTTGTCCAAAAATGGTACTTTATTAATAAAAAAGAGATGTATTTATAAATCAATGTAAGATATTATGTTGTGTTGGTGGATAATGTTATTATTATGTTATGTGATAACATGCAGAACATCCACATTCTCTTTATCTATGTCATCATAGTTGATCAGTTCATCATGAGATGATGATATTGGGGATTTGTAATGTTATGAATGAATTTTTTATATATTTTTAATAATAAGTTATAAGGATTGAGAAAGTGTTGAAATAATTATAACATCTAAAGATGTTTGTTAAATGTTAAATTAATTCACAGTCAAACTTTTGAGTTTTTTAGGCCTATATAAAGGTGATTAGATTCTCATATGTGTGGGTGTAACATTCCATTATGTTGAGAAACTATGATGATATCTAAAAAATATTATCAAGCTCTCATTTCTCTCAAACCTGTAAATTTAAGGTTCTATAAAATCATGGATTAATAGATATCCTTCCATAGTTTCGAGAGATTCATGCAGTCTATGGACACCATCAGAGGTAGGAATCTTTTAGATTCTTTATAGTGATCGATAAAAAATTTGTATATACTATGTTTAGATAAGTGTTATCCCGTCTAAAACAATTTAGTGGTATCTAATACACCTTCATTATGTTTGGATTTATTATATAATGGATGAAGAAAACTGTAAAAATGAGTTTTCAAGGCACCACGAGATAGCATATGTTGGAAAGAGAGTTATTCATGTGTTTCCCACAATCCACTGTATAAATAGGTTCATAAGGTAAGCTTTTTTTCTTATTTTTAAAGATACCATGACAACATTTATATAAAATTTTGATTATTATTAAAGAAATAATTAAAAAATGTATCACAAGATGATTACTTTATGTCATAGATATCTGATCACTATACAGTGGTGGAATTCAAAACAAGGATATACTATATCATAGATGATGCATCCAATCCATTTTTTGAATTATATGGTCATTTTAAAAATGAAAAGGTTAGGTGAAATTGTTTAAACTGGTGAAATGGATTCACCTTTAATTTCCTTATCTAGGTCAAATGGTTTAGAAAAAATCTTTTGGACTGACCTGAAATGAAGTCCCAAAATGGTCATTGTTGTGGTATGCACATAAATCCAAATTAGCTTCTCCAAAATAGATGAAGACTCCCCATAACAGCCTGGATGAAATGGTTTTAATCCAAAATGGATTCTGATCTAAATGGTTTTGAAAATAGGGATAATATTTCCCATTATAGGAGTTGTTTCAAGGAATCTACATGTCATGGTGGGAACAAATTTATATTCTAGGTGTTATAATTGATTTTTTTCTACCATTAATTTGGATTATATTTGGTTATGATATTTAATTAAGAAGTTAATTATAGTTTACTCATATTATTTGTTATAATTTTGGTTAAATTAATGTATTTAGTTTAGTAAATCAACCTAGCTAGATGGAATTTGGGTTAGATTTATCATTATCTTATAATATTAGACTCCACATAGAAAAGATGGGGTTAGTTACCTATTGGATCATGCTTACTCTTATAAGGATTTTATATTTCCTATGAATCTAATCCTTTCTATGAATTGTATTCATGCACCTTATACATGGGATTCATTTGGATATGTGTAAATATATTTATATATTTTTTTGGATTAGTCACAGAAGATATTAATTTTGTAAAGAGTTACATAAATATGGTTTAAACAAAAAATTTTGGTGGAAGAAATATAATTCAAAACTAAATCATTATAATTATTCATACATGTAAAGTGACTATATGGGAAATATAGTGAGATATTAAAATCCCCATGAAAATATGTATTTTGAGATTCCTTCTAGTAAAAACCCTTGTTAGTACTTTGATAATCTAGCCAGGTAGGTCAAGATAAAGTTGGATTCCAATAAATTATCTGGTGTAAGGAAAGAATTATGAGGGTAACCCTAATAGTATTATATTCCCATATCCAATGTAATATTTTGGAGATACTATGTGGGAAAAACCTATCAAGATTTGGAAATAAGATAAATGTCCTTGTGTAAATCAATCTAATAGATTATGATAAATATCTATTTGATCAACTATCCAAGAGTATTAATTGATATGATGGAATTTAATTTCTACCTAAATATTTATGTGATGTGGTAAATTCTATATTGACCCAATTCTTAGTGAAATATATATTTTTTTACCACTAATGGATATTATGTAATTTAGAAGTTTTCATAATTTAAATGGGATCATATTGAATAAAATTATTTATTAAATGAATGAAAAACATGATAAACATCAAATAAAATCTTTTTTATAAATAAAATAGAACTGTTATCATCAAAATGACTTTCAAATCAATCCTTATAAAAGATAAGTTAATAGAAGAAATATTCTATACTAGTATAGAATCTAAATAATAATTCTTAAGAAAAAAATTAAAAATCTATGTGTTAGAGATTAGTCTTCCTCAGTATCCAAATGAATAGAACTCAATAGGTGCTCACTGGAACTACGTTCAGGTATTCCCCACTATGCAACATTGATAAAAAAACTTAAGGATTCCTCATCATTCATAAATAAGTGATAAATTTTCCTTACTAATAAATATATTACCACTCCAGTAAGAATCACTAGATCCCATCGTATTATAGTCTAAAGATCCAGTCATTGATCTAAAATACAAGAAACAATACCCTATAATAACACTTCATAGTAGTTTCCTCTAAAAAAAGAGATCCTAATTCACTGCATTAGAAAATGAAAATAATCAAAATTGTATTCACCTAAACCCATATTAAATAGTTTAGACCATTCTCATAATAATGTACCAAAGAATTCTCATTGTCTACCATCACCAAAAAAACTATAGTAAATCAGTAAAACAAGCATCACATTCCATCACTAACATGCTCCCCTAAATGAAATTAATTAACTCCTTAGACCCATCATCTGTAATCATCTTTAGAAATAACCACTAAGAAAAAAGCCTTAAATTCCTTCCAAGAGAACCCATTATACTAATATGCCTTAGCGAGGACATCCCACCAGCACTTCACTAGTCCCCACAATATACACATATTGATATTCACCCTCCTTTATTTTGGAATCTCAATATATTCAAAGATGTTCTGCATAGAATTAACCCAAACATAATATCTTATGGTCCACCCTTTAGAGTTAGATGTTGAAACTGGAATTTCTTAATCGGATCTAACATAGAAGTAACCTCTCTCAAATATATGGGTCCCATAGACTAAATATATTGAATAAAACACTGTCAAATCTTTAAATCCATAGGATCTATAGACACAACATGGGGTTTTTAATCCTCGACCAGTGGTTCAGGCCCATATCTACACTCTCATAACTCTAATGGAGGCCATTATGGTATCATATCACTCTAATGAAAATCAAATTTCTCATAATAGAACTACAAAAATTCATGATATCATAGATTGTATAAGAAGTAACATACATTATATCCTAATATATTATGCACAATCTGGCATAAAAGGGTCTAGTATAGCTTAGGTGTAATTTTAATCCTATACTACCAGCTCTTATGGTTCAACCAATAATTATAGGATCCCTATAAAAAATGAAATGTTAATAAGAATGAAACTAGCGACACATGTTTAGTCATGTAGAATATCATCATCAAGTAATATAGAAAAATAGTTTATAAGCTGTAATTAACACATTAAATAACATAATATTTGGATGATATTTTCTTAAAATTGGATGGTATATTTTACTTTTGATGATTTGGTGATTATTTCAGATTTTATTTTTAGATCCATAGATGGTTATCTCTTCTGGAATCCTTAACTACATGTGAAAAATAGACTTGTAAATAATAGTCTATCTCAGGTCTGATCATTAGGGTCGGTAAATGAGGTATATTTCTTAATGTTTTCATTTTTTCCTTAGTTTTGAAATTCATCTTGTTCATTAGGGTAAACAATGTTGTTTCTATGTTTTTTTGGGTTTTTTGTTCCCACTTAACCAAAAAGTGGATTCATAAAATTTAAAAAGGACCTGGATATATAATTTGATCTATGGAAACTTGGTATTTTATTGTACATGGGATAGAAATTATTGACTCATATAGACCTCCCAAATTCCTAAAAATATACTATCTCTTATTTCCATTCCTAAATAGTAATAAAAATTAAAACAAGTCATTGGTGCCACTTTGTAAATTCTCATCCCAGCTCACCCAAGTTAGGAAAAAACTAGATTCATCACATAACTCAGGCACACCTCATCACATGATGAAGTTTTTTAACTAATAGTGAAGATATCTAAGTGATTTGGGGGATATTATACTCAATATTACATGTAACCATAATTTATAGAGTAATAAGTGATAATAATAGTCAATTAAATATAATATTATAATATTGATATTAAAGTTATATGCCAACCATAAGTAAAATGTATCCCCCATGCTTTGTCAAAATAAACTATTATAATGTCACATGAGTGATATAATAATAAATATGATCCTCCAAAGGTGGAACATGTATAATATATTTCAAAATAAGTAAAATATTAAAGGACACTATGGAAATGGATTTGAATTTCCACCTAGTCAAACCTCCCAACTCTAACCATGTAACTAAAGATAATCCATATATAGTAGGTACTTTTTCCTTACCAGTTTCATGAACCATAAAATCTACATCCCCGTTGATAATTTAATGAAAGGTGTAGATATGAATCATTTTTCCATAGCTAATGGTATCCCTAAACAAATATAAAATATAAAACTATATACTAATGTGATATGCGAATAATAATAATAAATAATGAACGCAATAAATTATTCACCCTCAAGTTCTCATAATCTACCTAGGGAACAAAGACACATACCTCATCCAATGCTATGATATTTCTAAACATATCACTATTACATCATAAGTCCAATGGGAAAGTGAATTCACATGTTTGATATTATATTAGACCAAAGGGAATCATGACCTCAACTTAGAAGGATTTGAGATAAATATAAAAGGTGTACCATGTATATAATCTTCTTAGTCCAAAGTAATCCTTATACCTTTTTTAAATAACATTAAGACAATTAGAAAGAACCCAATGTCTAAGATGGTATCAACTCAATAACATCATCTCGATATATCTTGTGTTAAGATAAAGACAATTGGAATGAAAAAACCCATTTCCTTAATGATATCATTACTAATTTATCTTGATCTTAGCTCATAATAATATGAATTTAAATGGAAAATTAGTCCCATGTCTATTGTGGTGTCAACACTAATCCATCTCAATCCTAGTTCATGAAAATTTAAATATAATGATAAAAGTATCCATGTGTATATAATGGTCTCACATCAAAGGCATCATGATATAAATACACTATGGCATGGAATACCTATACATTAATTATATCTTATTATAATAAATAAATAATTTTATGAATCAAGAAAAATCATAACTATGTTAGTGCATCACCCAACACCTCACGTAAAAAAACTATTTTGTTCTTTAGTTACCAACCCCATATTTATAAATTAATCCCAATGTTTAATCCCATTTGAGCCACTTATTTTAAGAGAGGGAGATATTTACCCACTTATTATATTATAAATAGGACAGAATGGATATTTTACAGCCTAAGAGATAATAAAGGAACTAACTCAGATAACCATTATGGTACAAATACCTTTATCAAAGTAGAATAATTATAACCTAAAAAGGTCCAATAAAATATTGTATAACTCAAGGAATGCCTCATTGGGTTATGATTTTAGAGTTCATCATATATTACCTCAAAAATAAACCTATCAAAGACTATGAAATCAAAGTACAATGCATGACCGACCACTTAAATACCTAAACATACTTACCCAACTTTTTAGGGGATAATGGGAACAATTCATACTAGTTATGGGTCAATAAAACATATTTAGTTCATCCAAATATTACTCACTACATGAAAAATCATATAAATTGATGTCAAATTTTATAATCCACCTACCTCATTGTAATAGATCTACACTACTTAAATCTCATTATAGGAGTCAATATCAAACAAGGAATTTCACAAAATTTAAAAAAAAAACCATTAGTTAGTGGTATTTGGTAAATAGAATCATAATAGTGGAAGAAACTGAGAATAGAAGATGGATGATATAATTGGATTTCGTGATTCATAGGGATATATGGCATATGATTCAAAAAAATAAAATAACAGTTATATATACTGGGATAGGGGGTAAAGGGGAATATGAAAATCGTGTGCGACCTGTAGAAACCAAAATGAAATTGATCCCAATTTAATCCAGTTTTAAGAGAATAAATTAATTTATTAATATTATTTAAAAAATATCACATGGGCCTACCTATTACCGAGTCCACTAACACTAACTAGTCAACTGGGAGTCACTAGTCACTCGGTGTCCTCCTAAGGCCCCCCTTTCTTCAAAGATTCATAGATTACCAATTCTGCTTGAACATTGCACATATTCCCATTTATAAATAATAATAAATTTCTTGCACCATAAAAACTTCCTGAAAACTATTCCTCATCCTCCGACAACTCCTATAAAAACCCAAATCCAATAAAATAAACATGATTTGGAAAAAATTTAAATGATCTCAAAAATCACAATATAAGGGGTGATAAAACCTTTGAAATACATGGAATGTTTTCCTAAAGGTGCATTATTGAACATATTTAAAAACAACTTTGGAAAGTATTCATGTATAACATCCCCCAACTCCCAAGTCTGCACCAAGATATTCCCATGAGACCACTATACACGTATCATGGGTACTGTTTTCTCACATAGAATCATTTTAATCTGGTCCACTATATGAACATATCATTCCTCAAACAACATATCACCCCTTAGATAAATTTTATTGATACTGATTGTGTGGGTAAAAATGGGGATGTAACTCTAGAGATAAGATACATGGAATACATCATGTATCAAAAAGAATTTATGAGGAAGTGTTAGTCAGAAATTTATGGTACCAACCCTCTCTACAACCTCATACAAAACCCACATACATGGGCACTAACTTAACCTGCCTTTGAATACATAATTTCCCCAATAGATAAAACATTAAAAAGAAAACTGAGTCTCCCACCTAAAACTATATATGATGGTGTATATGATATTTATATGATCACCCCCTACTATGGGAAGTCTCTACCACTTCTGAATCAGTTGAATATGATTTGACATTTTATATATTGGAATCATTACAAATATATGAAAATCCCTTTCCTCTAACCATCAAAAAGTTGATCAGCATGACCAACTATACAAGGCCTCAATAGGTATTATATGAATCCAATACCAATAACTACTGTTATAGGTGAACCAGGATAATGTGAGATGAATTTACCATGAGCTATTGAAATCATAGAAACATGTTTATAGGTTGTCCTCAAACACATAGATAGTGTTTTTATATTACACATCAGTATGAGCATAGAATGACGTGCTCAAATTTACTTGTTTATTAAGAACCTTAAACAATCCCATCATAAGTGTTATTTGAATTTTATATTCTAGTTTGATATGAAACTCTTAGACAGATTGTGAAACTATATTATCTCATAAACATAAAACTATCTCAACTCATCAATAGATTGGGTATTCTTCATCAATAAGAAAAATGAGACTATAGTCAACCAATCCACAATTTTCCTTAATGCATTACTACCTCAATGTAATCACAACAAAACCATCAAAAAATAAACTTCTAAAGCATAAAACTTCCACTAGGGAATGGAAATATGATAAATAATACTTTTGGTTCACTAATGCTCAAACTTCAATCATTGACAAGTGAAGTACTATGAATCAAATTCCACAATTTACTTATTCATCATGGGAAACCAAAACTAACTAGGGATATCATAATACATCATGGTAAGTCTCATTTTAATAACCCATATCAAGGTATGTGAATCACGTATTCTCTTTTCACATATTCTCAAAGTGAAAATTGGTCTATATAACACATAAATGATCCCATTTTCAACCTAGTACAAATTAAGTAGAAGCTATCTACTATATATAGATTCCCAAATAAATGGGTAGTTAGAGTTGGACAACTAATTTCCTTCACCTTCTGAAACAGTAAGGATGTGACTGTCATATTTTTAATTATATCACTACCTTGACACTTCTGGACATTAAGATGTGCATTAGTGAAGAGACCCATTAGACAGAACTTTCTATTAGCCTCATACACTGTTTATGTCTGAGTCTTCTAATTCAATTAATTATCCATAACATTCCCTTTCTGAGGGGTATAAACCATCACAAATTCAAATTACTAGAGGTACTTGACCCATATACACTCTAAATGTATGGGTAACATGGAGAAAATATATACCTAAGGATCTTATGTATGGTGTACACCATAAAACTCTCACCAAATAAATAGTTACACCAACATCATAGCAAGTGTACTACTTCTTCTAGCACGAAATAATGAGTTAACTAATTCCACTCATGTGACCTCCACAACATAGATCCATAAGTTACTATACTCACATATTATAGATCATCATAGCTCTATGACTAACCACAAATGTATAAAAATAGAGGATATACTCCTTAACCTACAAAGTTAAGGTCAGAATTAGCATAGACTTCCTACTACCCTTCAACTATTAAGGATAACTCAAATGGATCAGACCAATCAAATGTTATCCCATTCTTAGTAAAGTTTATCAGTAAAACTAAAAATCATGATAATCCTTAAATGAATATTTGGTATCGACCTTTTATTCCTATGAATATATGGATCTCAAATATGTTCTTGTGTCAACCTCAATAAATCACTACTTTGACCTTCTTAGGTTCTACTGAAACACGAACCTTTAATGTCACATTCCCTAAGAATATAACCTCTCATATAAAGAACTATCACTTCTTGATATTTTCATATAGTCATTACTCAATTAGTGTAGTCAAAAAAACATCATAAGATGAGCCCATTCCTCCCTTTATTAAGAGAAAACTACAATATCATTGATAATTATACATATAAAATAACCCAAATAAAGATAGGAGACCTTATTTTTTAGATCCATGAATATAGAAAGTTCATTTTTGAAACCGAATTTCATCATGAGATAATTTTATAGGCTATAAAAGATCTTAAAATTAATTTTATAAATATTGAATGGCCCCAAAAATATTTTATGACATCTCGAAATCATGTTGATATTGGATAACCACTCCCCCAGCTAATCAGAAAAATCATCAAAATGAGGAAGAGGATATTAGTTATCAAAAATCACCAAGTTTAATTTTTGGTAATCCAATCACAAATGTAAATAACTATCACCCTTATTGGTGAATAAAATAGGAAAAACCTAATGGGATTTTATTGGGTGAATGAATCCCTTCACCTCAAGGTCCACTAACTAAACCTCTATCTCTATGATCTATAAGATCTATTTTGTATGGAGGAATGGATATGAGATCCATAATCAGCATCAAATCAATCATAAACCCAACCACTCTCTAAAGTAGAAACCTTAAAGAGTCCCCAAGAAAGACATCCTATATCCTATGATCAAAAAGATAAAATAATATCTCCTCAACTTCTAAAATTAAATTAGATAATTTAGCTAAAACCATCCCCAAAACCCAATGGTCATGTCCCAAATGGAATTCCAACAAAGACAACTCTCTTATATGTAAATAAAAATCTCCTTCAATAAATATACTCATCAACGATATTATTTTATATAAACTTGATACCAAGTAAAGTAATCCATTTTTATGATCACATAAAAAACAAATATTCTTTATTATAAACAAATTTCATAAAATCATACACCCAATGATTGTGGTACCTCACTATGTAAATCTCTAAATACCCTCATATCAAACCTATAATGGGTGTACAAATAGGCATCACTCTATGAAAATATAAACAAGCGTGACCCACTCATATAAAAAAAATAGATGCAAGGGTATATGTCACCAAAATCATACCTTGAATAGTTTATGACCCCTCACTTTGATCAGTAGTATTTGGATTCAAAACGTGTAACTAACATGATCCCATCCTACTACCCTAAAATATTATTGATTAACACCCCTAAGAAACACAGCCTAGATTGCATGGATAACCATAACATTATGACATCCTCTAAAACTATATTGGATGAAAAAACTCAAATAACCTCCTAGAGTTAAGGTTTTTGCTCCAACCACTAATATCCAGAAACAATAAAACAATGAGACCGATAAATTATTTAGAATATTTCTAGAAAAAAGTATAGATATCCCATATTACCATGTGATTGATACTCAATAGGATTATGTTGTAATTTTGTTGGGTATGGTCCACTATATGACACTGATAAAACACTGGAGGAGTTCTCCCTTATAAGGAAACATATGAACCATGTCCTTGAGTGGCATGTATATTACTACTATTATAATAATTATCATATCACTACATCTCCAATAGGTTTTGCGTGTAGTGGAAGCATCCTTTGATGGTATGAGAAACTTGTCTTTTAGTCTACATATATATGTAATTATTGTCTCACATGATTAAAATGTCATATCCAAATAAACAATAGATTACTAGACTAGATTAATGTAATGAAACTAGAATATAAGGATCTTCATATGTAATTTATAATTCATTTATGAATATATATAGTACTACATCAACTAGAAATTATCTCTTTTTAATGATCTAGTGGACTAGGTCTCATCATTACATAAATTCACTACAAGAATACGTGTTTGGAATACCTCTGGGGGTGATCCACATGTGAACCAAATTATCTAAATGTTTTTTTAGAATCTTCAGGTGCTAGAAAAAATGATCTAGATTTCTTGGGGTGTTGGTGGTTGATCGTAGCTGAAATATTCTTGAAGTACAAGGAACTCATGATGTTCTCCCAATGGATTAAGAGAGGAAGAAGATAGAGTGCACTCTATATATCTATATCTCTCCTTATATATTGAGAGAGTCTCTCTCAATCTATCATACACACCAAAAGTAATTTGGGAAAGTGATATAATTAGATATTTTCTATAGAAGGTTTAGGGTTGTAAAATTATACACAATCCCCTTTCAAACATAATAATTAACAATTGACCCCATGTTCAATAATACAATTTTTATTATTAATCTCTTTACAAGTGAAATGAATTAATAATAAAAAAATATTATTTATATCATTTCAAATCATACCATTAAGCTCAGTCCACTTTCCTTCATCAACATTTATCTATCCTTGAATAATGACTATTTTATAATGAATATAAAAAATATTATATTCATCAAATATGAAATAAAAATTCATCAATATTATTTGACTCTCTCATTGTTCATAATAACTTGTGATTAAATTATAGTGATCATCCAAACCTGAATGAATATTATTTAGTCTAAATTTTTATTACAATACTTGAATTTAACTAAGATCGTGGATAAACATAATTTGTGGCCCTCTATGCCTATTTATTATTGGAATTAGGTATAACCAAAGAAACATCATGGTTATATTCTAGTAACATGTCAAGGAGCTCATTGATAAATAAGTTAATGTCCTGATGATATTCAACCTCTCATAAACTCTTATCATGTAATAAAATAAATTTATCATAATATCACAAATCGAGAAGGTTGAATGTCATTTTCATCAACCTATAAGATCAATTTATATTTGTTTAACTTTAAAAAATTGAACTCACCCACCAAATATCATGTCCATGGATTTTATAGGTAGTTTTATTTCCATAAATAGGCCTGAGATGTCATCTTTTGTCAAGGGACATAAGGGATAAATTCTTTCTCGCATTACCCATTAATGAAGTATCACTCATGACATACCTAGAAGATCCAACCTCACCATGAGAATATTTTATTGTGGTTTTCACCAATACATCAGAGTACATGAGTCATTATATCCATTAATTATAATCATAAATTCAAATCATCAATCCATGTGTATGTAAATAGGAACATCGAATGAAAAATGGAAATTTGGATTTCATATTAATGGATTTGTTCTTATAAGCTCTTATCATGATTATTACCAAGGATAAAAACCATGAGAATGTGTCTCAATGAATTATGAGCCTCCTAACCTTAATAAACTATATATTTTATTCCTAATTAGACTATATTATCTGGACATAGAACAATATTCAAGAATACTATTGTGGCACCTCTAGATTCTTATCATAATAGGGAAATTTGATGACCTTTCACAGTGATGCATTTTATTAGGAAAATATAAAATACAAGATTCATGCAAAGGAGAAATCATGACATACTCATTAATAATAAATAATTTGTAATGATGTTCTAACAAATTTATTTCTAAGGAACCAAGTCTAATAGACTCCCAATTATACTAGAACCAGCTCACAATAACTTTTAGTCCATTAGATCTCACATGATACTCATTCATCTACTGAGATAAATCCATATTCACGAGGTCCACCATGTTTTCTTCTATGGATGTTATTCTCACCATAATATCACATTTTTAAGAAAAATAACTCAAGAGATGAAAACTATAATGTTTGTTCTGTGTCCATTGGTGTGACATCGGCTCTTTAGAGAGAGCCACAACTATAGTGTTATCATAATAAACTATGATAGGAACTTTAATTTAAAGAATAAAATCATGATATTAGACAAAAATTATAATCTAAACTACTTCCTTGGATGTATAAAAAGTTATAATTTAATTTTAATCTAATGTGCAATTGGAAAAAACTAGTTTCTTTGTACTCTTCCATCTCCCAGATCCTTCATTAAGATAAAAGATATATCTCTATTGTGGCTTTATATCATTATGATCTATAAAAAATACAACATATGTATAACCCTTGATTACTATCTCTTCATCTCCTCCATAAATGTGGAATATATCATTAGTTATTGTGAGATACATATGTATATCCTTAACATTAATCAAATGATATTCACTCGGATCTTATTAATATATTAAAATCATGATCAATTACAAGAAAACATCAAGCATTACACATAATAAGGAATACAAGATAGATCCTATCATACAAGAGTATGAGATCTTACTCATTATCACTATTTCCTCTTATGTATGTGAACACATTTCCTTGGAAAGATGTATATTATATGACACTAGAACCAATCCCCTATTGGATTGTTCTATATCGAACCTCTTAAATATCTGGTAAATGTGTGTACTCCTGCTTATTCCAAACAGAATATTGGATATATCACGCATGATCTTAATCCCTAGATTTTAGGCTATTTCACCTAATTCATTCATGGATAATCACATTCTCATCTAATCCTTAACCTCATTTATGGCATGTATATTGTTTCAAATTAGTAAAATGTAAGAAACGTGTACATCTATAAAAATAACTTTAGTCTTACTAAATAAATTATCAACACATGACTTGTATTCCTTATTAATGAAACCAAATTTTTATATAGATTCATAAAAATAAATGATTCATAACCTGGATGGTTTAAACAATCCATAGATGAATATGAGAAATATTCATACCCATTTATTAATGTGTGGGATCCCAAATACATCTAGTTCTATCATATAAACATCCTCTTAAAGGTTCATGTTAAAGAAATAAATTTTGACATTCATTTTCCAAATCTCATAGTCATGGTAATCTGCTATGTTGAAATAAATTGGCATGGATTTAACTATAGAAACTAATGAAAATGATTCATTTTATTTGATTTAATTATTTTTTCTAAAACCTTTATCCACTAGATGTTCTTTATAAGTATTTATATTACCTTCCATGTTTGGAATTATATTGAATAACCATTCAAACCCAACAAGCATTACATCAACTGGTAGACCAATCAGAAACCAACCTTGGTTTTGATTCATGGAATCCATCATCAAATTCATGAATTATTACTATATTTTAGATTTTGAGCTCTCTAATTACTTATTAGAAGAGAGATGGTCATTATTTTTTACCAATAATGTGTAACCATTATTGGTGACTAGAAAACCATATCTTTCTGGTTATCTGACCTCTCTAGATATCATATGTAGTGCATGTGTTCCAAGAACAATTTCATACATGGGGACTAGTGGGATAAATTATTGTACCAACTCTTATGTATATTGAGCATCAATTTCACCAAATTCAATATTTCTTCCACTAACCATATTGATTATATACTCCATCATAAGAAATTAGAATGCCTTGTGATAGTCACTTTATTATTTTAAGGGTTGTATAGATATTATATTCTTCGTTCCTTGTGATTCCCAATAAAGATACACATCATTACTTGGGGTGCTAGATTTTTTCTTGAGATGGCCTTAACAAAAACCTCACAAAACCAGGATTTAACATGGAAAAAATTGATTCTTTACTCTCAATAACTTCAAGGGAATTCCCTTTATATATTTATTTGGTACTCAGTATAGTAAGTATTTTTTTGTGGTTACATATCCCCAAAAGGATAATGGAAGAATTGCTTGACTCACCATCAACCTCACAAAGTCTAGTAGAGTATGGTTCCTCCTTTGACTAATATTATTCTACTATGATGTATAAAGCGTATTTAGTTGAGATAAAATCCTAGATTCCCAAGGAAAGTTGATATTGTTTTAGGTAGATATTCAACACCTTGATCTAAAAAAATGTATTTTTTCTTTTTACCCAGCTGATTCTCAACTTCATTCATGAACTCATTTAATTTCTCAAAGTATTAATACTTATACCTAATTTATAATATATAAATGTACATACTAAATTCATCAGTAAAAGTAATAACATAAGCTATTCCACCACTATCCTCTACTTGAAAAGTTCTACATACATCACTGTGTACCAAATCTGGAATCTCTATGGACCTTTAACCTTAACAACCAAATGGTTGTTTAGTCACCTTTCCCTTTAAGTAGTCATGTCATCATAGAAGTGGTTTATGCTCAAAATAGTCTAATTAACCATCTTGAAATATCTTAGTCAAATGATTCTCATTTACATGACCAAAACTATGATTCCATAACAAGGTATTAAATTAGTCATGTGTATTTGTTTCATTATCAACTTCTAATATTTGGTTTTAATAATTTAATAAATAAATACTATTATTCAATTTTTCCATTCCATAAAATATGTATCATTATAAAATTAGTATCTCTTATTAAAAACACTAAAATAAATCAATCCACTTATAACCAAGAAATTGAAATGATGTTCTTGGTAACACTATACACTTAATAAAAAATATTCAAAATCCAATTAAATATTGTTGTCAATGTGAGATGGTAGTATCCAATGGATAAATTATCCATCCTTCCTTCATGTTTTTCCTATATATCCACAACATCTTTAGAAACCATTAAAAATCTATATTTGGATACAAAAGTTAGCACTAAACATAGTATCTAAAAAAGAACTTGTAGATATGGAAAGATAACAATTAATAATGAACTCACCTGAAGCTTCCCCTTACTTATTTTACTAGAATAATTCCTATTTTATAGGACATTCTTACCACATGAAAAACATACCACATCATATCCCATTTCTTCCCTCTAGGTTTTCTTCATCTTTGAGGTACAATGCTATGAAAGACTTATACATGGAATGAATCATTATCCCCTCTTCCTTGTTCCTACTCTTCTTATTCACAATAAGAAATGTAGGTTTTTCGTTAAAATTATCTTTATCAACTTAATGAGTAATATTAAAAAGTTATTAAAGTATCTTCTATCTAGTGATCATATTATAATTCAAAATAAAATTGGATAATTGTTTAGCTAGTGGTGATAGAATGATATTTTTGTATAGTTCATGAGGGATTTTAAAATCCAATATGTTCAGGTTCCCAATGTATCCAATCATCTAATATATAAGAGGCCCAGCTAGAACCAACTCTCCCAGATTTCACATGAACAATACATTGAAGATCTCATATCTCTCTGATCTCACCTTCTCTTAATAGAGATCTTGAAGGTGAGATAAAATGTTATATGCATCCATATCCTCACATTAATTTTGAAACCCATTGGATGTAAAGGATAGAATGAAACATTGTAAATCCATTGGGTTAACCACAATCCTTTAATAAATAGATACTTCTTCCTCACTAACCTCTTTGGAAATCGATTTAGGAAGTGGGGTACCCATCACATATAATTTCCGTTTATGGAATAGTAAAACACACAAGCACCTATATCGTTCTTATAAATTCACATTGTTGATAAAGTTATCCTTATCTAATAGGGATGTGACAACCGGGTCCTGGCGACAGCACAACCACCCCGCCTTAATATGGTCATCGGGTCCTGGCCCACCAGGTACCACCAGTTGCCCCCGTAGACATGTGGGGCCCACCCCAGGGTCCACCCACATGCTTGAACGAGTCATTTGACTAATGATTGTCCCCACAGGCCAACACATGTCATTTCCAGTGTGGTTTGTCCTCACTCACACACATCCGGAGAAACATCCCAGAAGGTCACCCATCCAGATCACTACTACATGCCAAGCACGCTTAACTATGAAGTTCTAATTAGACAGGATCCTGAAATGGATGGTGCACCTTGTTGACCTGAGTCATATCATTTAGTCATTTAACCCTTTATCATTTGGGATGTTACAATCACCCCCCCTTTAGAGCACAACACCCTCATTGTGGGCCCTACATCTCAACCCAGGCAGTGCACCGCACTTAAGGTTGGGTTCCTCCTTTGATACCAAATGTGACAACGGGGTCCTGGTGATAGCACAACCACCCCGCCTTAACATGGTCGTCGGGTCCTGGCCCACCAGGTACCACTAGTTGCCCCCGTAGACATGTGGGGCCCACCCTAGGGTCCACCCACATGCCTGAACGGGTCATTTGACTAATGATTGTCCCCACAGGCCAACACATGTCTTATCCAGTGTGGTTTGTCCTCACTCACACACATTCGGAAAAAATTCTCAGAAGGTCACCCATCCTGATCACTACTCCATGCCAAGCACGCTTAACTGTGGAGTTCTAATCAGACAGGCTCCCGAAAAGGATGGTGCACCTTGTTGACATGAGTCATATCATTTAGTCATTTAACCCTTTATCATTGGGGATGTTACAATGTAAAGACCCGTAAATTTCAAGTAATTGTTTTTCTTAATTTTCATTGGAATTTTACAAGAGCGCAGTTTCTGACGGCACCTGATTCCGAGGCCCGGTGTGCCCGGAATCATTTTCCGAAGTTTGGCTCGGGTACGTTCAGTGAACGGACGAGCGGGTTTTTCTAACTTTTGAACTGGTGCTCGGAATTGAATTCTGAGGGCACCGATGGAATCGCAGCGCCGATACTTGCTTAAAAACGCCTCTTCCGGAGTTGCGTTTACTCGGGTGTGGTTTTTAATTTTCGGGCTTAAAGTTAAGAAATAAAATAATTGTACGACAAACTTTATTTTATTTCACGTAATCCACTTGGAAGCCACATGAAGCCACTTTAAAGCGGCTTAATCTGAGTTGATGCAGATAGGGTGCTATCCAAAAATATCCTACCCTCTTGGTAGGATATTTGTGAGGTGGGACCCGCACGAGCCCCACCGTTTCTTTTCCGCTAAGTAACACACCTGCGAAAACCAGTCATTATGAAAGTCAACTGACGCGTTTTCTTAATTTCATAACGCACCAATTAATTGGGCCGTTTTCTTCGTTGAATTAAATGGGCGGTTTATTCGTTGAAATTAATTCTATGAATTAATTTTATTCGTTTCTTAACCTGTTTGAAATCCGTTGGCGTAATAATAAAATAAGACCAATGCACGACATCTGGAAAAATGTTCATTGGGAGGATTTGACAGAAACCAAGAATTCTTCATCCTCTTTCGCGAAGAATGTGAAGAACGCGAAGAACGCGAAGAACGCCGGCCTCCGACGAAGAACGCCGAACGCGCAGAAATCGATGACGCGACGCCGTGTGCCGCGACGCCGACATTTCTTGTCCTGCGACGTTCTTCGGTGGCGTTCCTTAATCCGCAACAAAATCTTCGATCATCCGTTGATGTGAGAGATTGCAGTTCATTAGTTTTCTTTGTGGTGTAAAAAAAATATGGATTTAATTATTATTAATTAAATCTTTATGTTCTTGAACCTCGGAGTTCGTCAAAGCGCACCATATTCCGCAACGACGCGACGCCCTTCCGCGACGACGCGATTCCTTCCGCGACGTGACGATCGCCTCCTTCCGCGGCGATCAATTCCGCGAAGAACACGCGTGAGACGACTTGACGATGTAGGGATTTTATTTTGGAAATACATTTTTATATCCCCGTGATTGTTTCTTTTAAAACATGAACCTGAATCAAGTGAAATTTTAAATTATTATAATTGTTTTTGATACGTTTATTATGTGTTGATTTATCCTCCCGATTGATACCGTCTAACGCGGAGGGTGCGGGACAAACAAACACGGCCCGACAAACCTCTGTTGTTCTTCATTGTTGTGCGGATTTGGTGGGCGACGACAAAACGTGCCGCAAAGGCAATTTGATGATTCTGCAGAGAAGAACGGGTCCCAGGAGGAGCAGCAGCGCAGACGAGAAGGAAAACGGACCACCGGAGCAACTCCGGTGGCCCACGGAGGTCTCCTGCAGCGCCCCAGCGCACCGTCAGACAGGGCCGTCGCTGCTGAGGCCACGGCCGCGCGGGTCTGGCTCGCCCTCACGGGACGCGGAAAAAGCCGCATCCGCTGATCTCCAGCGCGGCCCCACGCGGGGCCGCGACTCTTCCAACCTGCGGGGGCAGCGCCCCGCGGCTGCCTCGGTCGGTCGCGCGGCCGAGCCGAGCCGGGCCGGTCCGACTGGCCGGGCCGCGCCCAGGCCGGACCGGACCGGGTCCAGTCGGGGCGGACCGGGTAGGTTCGACCCGGTTCGGCCGACCCATGGGGGGTCGGGCCGGGTCGGCTCGGGCCCAGACCCCCCGTCTTCGGACCGTTTCGGTCTTTTACCCGTATTGTGAGCTACGGGCGTCCGAACGATGCGCCGTCAGAGGCGATGCGATCCTTTGATCGAGCCGGTCATTTCAGTATATTTCACTCAAGGTTTCGGAATACTTTGAGTTCGTCCGGGTTTGTTCATACACGAAACCAACCGGGCCCTCGGAGCGGAAACACTCATATCTTGATCTTCGGACGTTCGATCGACGTGTCGTCGACTTTGTTGTTTTCCTCTAAGTGAGACGGATCTTTTGGCTTATCCCGTCCGAGGTTTGGATGCAGGTGGAGTACGATCGGGTTGGTTTTGCCTTAAAAACCAACCGGGCCCCTAGGACAAAAAAACCAATATCTCTCAGACCGGGCGTCCGATTAACGCGCCGTCTGCGACGTTGAGTTCCTGTTGGCGATACAGAACTTTTGGATACATCAACATCGGACTTTGTGTTAGTTGATGTATCAGCCTCTCGGCTTGTGGAGCGGACCCTCCCGAACGAGCTTGCTGTGTGCGGGAACCCTAGTGCTGGCTGCGACTCCGACGACTGTGTAGAGATCCTTAGTGGATTGCGACGATGACTGTGTAGAGATTCTCAGTGGACTGCGATGATGACTGTGCAGAGATCCTCAGTGGATTGTGATGACTACTGCACTCAGCGATCCTACGTGGATCAGTGCTACAGATCCTGTGTGGATCCGATCCTATGTGGGTCAGCTCTCAGCGGTTCTGTGTGAGCCAGCGCCTACAGGTCCTGTGTGGGCCCGATCCTGTGAGGGTCTTTGCGGGGGTTAGTTACCTATTGATCCTGTGTGGGTCCGATCCTGTGTGGGTCATTGCGGGGGTTAGTACCATTCGATCATTTGTGGGTCCGATGACTTAGATGGATCAGTGATCATCTTTATCGTCATACAAGAAGTATACCTGTGTGAGCTGAATCATGTGTTACTCTCCATTGTGGATTGTGCTAAGCTATCCTGTGTGGATTTACTATTTACTCTCCTTTGTGGATTGTGTTGAGCTATTCTATGTGGATTACCTTTTCTATCCTTCGTGGATTGTGTTGTGCTATCCTATGAGGGTTACGTTTTACTTTCCTGTGTGGACTGGGTTGTGCTTGGGATCGGGTGTTGGAGCCAATGGAAATTGATGAATTAGGTATATGTATGGGCATATACCTAATCAGTGTAGGTTTTTACTTCGTGATTGTATTTTTTCTTGTGTTTTATCCTTCATGGATTTCGGGAGACCTTTGGGGGTCTCGTGGTCCCTACTGAGTAGCTTATACTCACCTCTGCACGGACTATGCCCGCACTACGTTGTGTTGGTTGCAGACGACGGACAGCGCTGATCGTGGTGGAGGCTTGCGGAGCAGGACGGTACCTGGAGGTGGACCACTGGGTGGGACGTACTCGGAGCGGTCAGGTGGACCCGAGGAGCAGTGGAGGTTATCTGTACCCACCCTTCAGGTGGGACTTCTAGGGGACGGCTCAACGCTACGGATTTTCCTTTCAGTTGCTGTTTTTCCCTTTTAGTTATACTTTACAGTTGGGCTTGTATTTCCGGCCCCCTTTTACTTTCAGCACAGCTTGTTACAGTTTTTACTTAGTGTTTACTTTTCCTCTTGCATACTCTGTGGTGCTTGTTTACTTTATAAAGGCAATTCCTTCCCTTTTAACGGGATTTACGCCTTTGTGCTAGTCGCCAGCCCCTGGTCTATGGAAGGAGGTCTTGGGGTTGTCATGGCATAGGCCCCAAGGATGGGTCGTGACAAATTGGAATCAGAGGTGGTCGGTTCTACCGCAGACTCTGATCTTTCTTCTATGTGAAGCAATAGTGTTTAGCGTATTGGGTGTGGTTATCAGTCCAGGGAGTCCAGTATTGGTGCGGCGGCCGACGTATCCGTACACCAGGACCCTGCCTTTTGATTTCCGATTTAATGCACGAAAACATTGATTGCATGTGTGTTTCAAGTTTTCTTTGTGATTACTTGTGTCAGCTCCCCAGGTATACTTTTCTGACTGTGGCACACTTGTTTCCTTTTCAGGATGGCCCCATGAGGGCAGCCAGCTAGGGTTCCGAGAGTAGAGCGCGACAACAGCCCACCGAGCAACGAGGCCTCAGTACAGGGCCCTTTTGACGGCAGAGGCACCGGCGGTACCTCTACCCGCCGAGCCCCCGATGCTACCAGCACTGACCGCTGATGATGCACGTTGCCTCGGAGCTCTGAACGAGTTCCAACTCCAGCGATCACCCAGGTTTCGTGGGGAGACGGACCCCCAGGCAGCCGAGGACTGGCTGGAGGCGGTCGTACGAGTTTTCAGGCAAGTGAGAACACCAGCAGACCTCATGGTGATCCTCGCGGCGAGCCTACTGCACGCAGCAGCAGGACAATGGTGGAACTTGATGCTTTAGGTGCACGATGAGGCCTCTCTCATCTGGACAGACTTTGAGGGCCTCTTCTGCTCAGAGTTCGTCCCGACCACCCTCCTTGTGGTGCATATCGAGGAGCTTCTTCATCTGCGGCAGGGAGGCTTGACGGTCACCCAGTACGCGGCGAGGTTTACCAATCTTTCTCGCTACTCGACCGACATGGTACGAGACCCATTCTTCCGGGCCCAGAACATTGAGCAGGGTTTGAGAAATGAGACCAGGGCATCGCTGATCTCCCTCAACATTCCGACTCAAGCCGGAGTACTGGAGCAGGCCCTTCTGATTGAGAGCTTTCTGGCTGAGTCCACAGTGAGACCTACCGCAGGGCGGCAGGTAGTAGAGTCTTCGGCAGCAGGTAGCCGACGGATGACTCAGGGTTTCAGGCAGACCAAACCCTCTCGTAGACGACCTCAGGACACTGGCTCAGCAGTTCGGGGCACACAGCGCGGAGCCAGTCTTCCGAGAGGCAGGCCGTGCTACGCCTGCGGCAGGCAGGTCTCCATGGCTCGTGACTGCCCGACCCGCCGTACCGAGGAGCAGCAAACGGTGGAGAGGCCACCCAGGTAGATGAAGAGGGTCGACCGTGGCGGTCCGCATGGAGGAAGAGGATGAGGTAGAGGAGCTGGCCGAGCAGCAGGTGGTGGGCGATGCTTTGAGGCTCTGCCACAACCACCACCGGGAGGTCTGCCCCGACCACAGGGAGCTGGCGGGTAGAGACATGCACATCTCCAGGCAGCGGAGGCCTACGACCATGGCGTGCCAGAGATGATTCTAGGTACGATCTGTGTCTATTCCACCCTTGTTGCAATTCTTATAGACACAGGAGTGAGTCACTCTTTCATAGCCGCTGCCCTTGTTCGGAGCTCAGAAATTTCGATAGAGTTGTTGGCTCGATCCTTACGGCTAGAGACCCCTACGGGAGCAGACTCGGCGATTACGCACTAGTGCCGGAACTATGAGCTTACTCTAGGAGGAGAGAGCTTCGGCTGGGATCTTCTTGTAGTGGCGTCGAGGCCTTACGACGTCATCTTGGGCATGGATTGGTTATCTATAGTCCATGCTCAGATTGACTGTTTTAGATGCAAGGTGCGATGTGTACGCACCGACGGGAGTAGGTTCACCTTCAACGGCGAGAAGGGAGCCTTTGCAGTACAGGAGGGACTCTCGCAGAGGAGGGGACAACCCATCACTCATCAGTTGGATAGCATCATCCTTGGAGCAATTGACGTGCAGAGTCCTAGGTTTCCTGCAGTGGGGGACCAGTACACGGACGTCTTTCCCGATGACGTTCCAGGGATACCTCCTCGCAGATAGGTAGACTTTTATATTGATATGTACCCCGGGACAGCCCCAATATCCACTCTAGCATATCAGAAGGCCCCCGATGAGCTTCGAGAGCTGCGGGTACACTTGGAGGACTTGAAGGAAAAGGGGTTCATTAGACCCAGTGTTTCACCCTGGGCTTCCCCGATATTGTTTGCCAAGAAGGCAGATGGGTGCTTGCGACTGTGTGTCGACTATCATCACCTAAACCAGGTGACAGTGAGGAACAAGTATCCGCTACTGAGGATTGATGACCTCTTCGATCAGCTCAAGGGAGCACGGTGGTTCTCGGAGATAGACCTTAGGTCAGGCTATCATCAGCTCAGAGTTCAAGACGAGGACATGCAGAAGACGTCCTTCAGGTGTCGGTATGGCCACTATGCGTTCTTGTTTATGCCTTTCGGCATAACCAACTCTCCAGCAGTGTTCATGAGCCTCATGAACAGGATCTTCCAGCCATACCTCGATCGATTTGTCATGGTCTTCCACGACGTCATTTTGGTGTACTCGACCACGGAGGAGGAGCACGCCTACCACTTGCGGGTTGTACTAGACACACTCCGAGAGCACCAGCTTAATAGAAAGCTCTTGAAGTTCCAGTTCTGGTTACGTGTGGTCCACTTCTTGGGGCACGTCATTTCTGAGGCGGGAGTTGCGGTGGATCCCGTGAAGATCGAGCCAGTGCTAGCTTGGGAGCCACCCAGGAGCGTGACGAATGTGCGGAGTTTCTGGGGTCTAGCCGGATACTATCTAGGATTTGTGCCGGACTTCTCTAGAGTTGCAGTGCCACTCTCAGCTTTGAAGAAGAAGGGGAAACCCTTTGTGTGGTTAGACAGATGTCAGCAGAGCTTCCAGGAGCTGAGACAGAGATTGACTAGCACACCTATCTTGAGGTTGCCTGAGGGGGGAGTTGGATACATAGTCTACTGCGATGCATCAGGGACCGGACTCAGATGTGTCCTGATACAGGAGCAGGCCGTGATTGCCTATGGATCACGTCAGTTGAGGCCGCATGAGAAGAACTATGATACCCATGACGCGGAGTTAGTAGTAGTGGTCTTCGCTTTGATGACATGGTGGCACTATCTGATGGGTGAGCGCTTTACAGTCTTTTCTGACCACCAGAGTCTCAGGTACATCTTCTCTCAGAAGGACCTGAACCTGAGACAGCGACGATGGCTCGAGTTCCTCCAGGACTATGACTTTGAGATAGTATATACTCCTGGGAAGTGGAATGTGGTAGCCGATGCCCTTAGCAGGAGGACGGGAATCCAACTACTTGAGGAGGCGACAGAGTAGCTAGCCGCTTTGTAGATATCCTTCGTGGATAGAGACGGAGCAGCCTTCCTTCAGTCTCTCACAGTCTCTCCTCCACATCTACAGCGGGTCAGAGAGGCATAGCGTGGGGACGCTGACTGTGAGACACGGTGCGCAGAGATATCCTCGGGACAGGCACCTGATGGTTTCTCCTTTGGAGCAGAGCACGACGTCCTTTTCAGAGGATGTACCTTGGTGCCAGTTACTTTACTAGAGGAGGTGCTGAGAGAGTTTCACACTTCTCCTTTGGCGGTACATCCTGGAGTGACGAAGATGTACCAGGACATCAGGCGACAACACTGGTGGTCGGGCATGAAGAAGGATGTGGCAGAGTTCGTTTCACGATGCCTCACTTGCCAGCAGGTGAAGGCAGAGCATGAGGTACCAGCAGGCTTGGTACAGCCCTTGGTGGTCCCGGAGTGGAAGTGGGATGGGATATTGATGGACTTCGTGACTGGACATCCACGTACTTCCAGAGGTCACGACTCTATCTGGGTGATTGTTGACAGACTCACCAAGTCGGCACACTTCTTACCCATCCGGGAGCAGGGCTCAGTGGAGAGCTTGGGGCGTCTCTACGTTCAAGAGATTGTACATCTTAACGGTGTGCCATCGTCTATCGTCTCCGATCGGGATGCTCTCTTTACTTCCCGGCTTTGGAAGGGGTTGCAGGAGGTGTTCGGGACGCGGCTACGTTTGAGCACTGCCTTTCACCCTCAGATGGATTGTCAGACGGAGAGAACCATTCAGACTCTTGAGGACATGCTCCGCACATGTGTCCTCGACTTTGTTCACAGCTGGGAAGACCACCTACCCATGGTGGAGTTCGCGTACAACAACAGCTACCACTCCACCATCGGGATGGAACCATACGAGGCATTGTACGACAGACCTTGCAGATCCCCTTTGTGCTAGACAGACCCTGGGGAGTCAGCACTTGTGGGACCAGAGATGGTCCGGGCCATGACAGAGAAGGTCCAGGTCATCCAGGAAAGGATGAGGACAGCTCAGAGCCAGCAAAAGTCTTATGCTGACAGGAGGCGGAGGCCACTAGAGTTCGAGGATGGCGACCACGTCTTCTTGCGTGTCTCACCTCGATGTGGATTACGGAGATTTGGGCGAGGCATCAAGTTGTCTCTACACTTCATCGGACCATTCCAGGTCATCAACAGGATTGGCGAGGTGGCTTATCTCCTGGCTCTACCACCTCAGTTGCACCGGGTGCACGACGTCTTCCACGTATCCCAGCTGAGGAGATACGTGCACGACCCGACCCACATCATTAACCATGGGGAGCTGGACGAGGATGATGGGGAAACTTTTACGGAGGTCCCAGTGGAGATAGAGGATCGACAGGAGCGGGTCCTACATGGGCGATCTATTCCTCTTGTGCGCATCAGATGGAAGCACGTGAACCTCCAGGAGAGCACATGTGAGCGGGAGGCTCAGATGTGTGCTCAGTACCCACATTTGTTTCCCTAGTTTATGATGTATCTTTACGGGGACGTAAATCCCTGAGGTGAGAGTAATGTAAAGACCCGTAAATTTCAAGGAAATGTTTTTCTTAATTTTCTTTGAAATTTTACAAGAGCGCAGTTTCTGACGGCACCTGATTCCGAGGCCCGGTGTGCCCGGAATCATTTTCCAAAGTTTGGCTCGGGTACGTTCAGTGAACGGATGAGCGGGTTTTTTCTAACTTTTGAACCGGTGCTCGGAATTGAATTCTGAGGGCACCTATGGAATCGTAGCACCGGTACTTGCTTAAAAATTCCTCTTCCGGAGTTGCGTTTGATCGGGTGTGGTTTTTAAGTATCGGGCCTAAAGTTAAGAAATAAAATAATAGTACGACAAACTTTATTTTATTTCACATAAGCCACTTGGAAGCCACTTGAAGCCACTTAAAGTGGCTTAAGATGAGTTGATGCGGATAGGGTGCTATCCAAAAATATCCTACCCTCTTGGTAGGATATTTGTGAGGTGGGACCCGCATGAGCCCCACAGTTTCTTTTCCTCTAAGTAACGCACCTGCGAAAACCCGTCATTATGAAAGTCAACTGACGCGTTTTCTTAATTTCTTAACGCACCAATTAATTGGCCGGTTTTCTTCGTTGAATTAAATGGGATGTTTATTCATTGAAATTAATTCTATGAATTAATTTCATTCGTTTCTTAACCTGTTTGAAATCCGTTGGCGTAATAATAAAATAACACCAACGCACGACTTCTGGAAAAATGTTCGTTGGGGGGATTTGACAGAAACCAATAATTCTTCATCCTTTTTCGCGAAAAATGCGAAGAACGCGAAGAACATGAAGAATTCCGGCCTCCGACGAAGAACGTCGAACCCGCAGAAATCGACGACGCGACGCCGTGTGCCGCGACGCCGACGTTTCCTCTCCCGCGACGTTCTTCGGCGACGTTCCTTAATCTGCAACAAAATCTTTGATCATCCGTTGAGGTGAGAGATTACGGTTCTTTAGTTTTCTTTGTGGTTTAAAACAACAATATGGATTTAATTATTATTAATTAAATATTTATGTTCTTGAACCCCGGAGTTCATCGATACACACTGTATTCCGCGAAGACGCGACGCCCTTCCGCGACGATGCGACGCCTTCCGCGACGCGACGATCGCCTCCTTCCGCGACGATCAATTCCGAGAAGAACGCGCGTGCGACGACTTGATGAGGTAGGGATTTTATTTTGGAAATACATTTTTATATCCCCGTGATTGTTTCTTTTAAAACAAGAACCTGAATCAAGTGCAATTTTAAATTATTAAAATTGTTTTTGATACGTTTATTATGTGTTGATTTATCCTCCCGATTGATACCGTATAACGCGGAGGGTGCGGGCCAAACAAACACGGCCCAACAACCCTCCGTCGTTCTTCGTTGTTGTGCGGATTTGGAAGGCGATGACAAAACGTGCCGCAAAGGCAATTTGATGATTCCGCAGAGAAGAATGGGTCCCGGGAGGAGCAGCGGCGCAGACGGGATGGAAAACGGACCACTGGAGCAACTCCGGTGGCCCGCGGAAGTCTCCGGCGGCACGGGTCGCCAGCGCGGCGATGGCCAGCGGACCCGCGGCTGCGCGGGTCCGACTCACCCACACGGGACGTGGCAGAATCCACGTCAACTGATCTCCAGCACGGCCCCGCGCGGGGCCGCGGCTCTTCCAACCCGCGGGAGCAGCGCCCCGCGGCTGCCTCGGTCGGCCGCTCGGCCGAGCCGAGCCGGGCTAGTCCGACCGGTCGGGCCACGCCCTGGCCGGACCGGACTGGGTCCAGCCGGGTCGGACCGGGTTGGGTCGACCCTGTTCCGGTCGACCCGGTTCAGCCGACCCAGGGGGGGTTCGGCCGGGTCGGCCCGGGCCCAGACCCCCCGTCTTCGGACCTTTTCGGTCTTTTACCTGTATCATGAGCTATGTGCCTCCGAACGACGCGCTGTCAGCGGCGATCCGATCCTTGGATCGAGGCGGTCGTTTCGGTATATCGCACTCAAGGTTTCGGAATACTTTGTGTTCAGCCGTGATGGTTCGTACACGAAACCAACCGGGCCCTCGGAGTGGAAATGCTCATATCTTGAGCTTCGGACGTCCGATCGACGTGTCGTCAACTTTTTTGTTTTCCTCTATGTGAGACAGATCTTTTGGCTTACCCCGCTCGAGTTTTGGACGCAGTTGGAGTACGGTCGGGTTGGTTTTGCCTTAAAAACCAACCGGGCCCCTGAGACGAAAAAGCCAATATCTCTCAGTCCGGGCGTCCGATTGAAGTTCCGTCTGCGACTTTGAGTTCTTGTTGGCGATATGGAACTTTTGGATACATCAAATTTGGACTTTGTGTCAGTTAATGTATCAGCCTCTCGGCGCATGGAGCGGACCCTCCCGAACGAGTTTGCTGTGTGCGGGAGCCCTAGTGCTGGCTGCGACTCCGACGACTGTGCAGAGATCATCAATGGACTGCGATGACGACTGTGCAGAGATCCTCAGTGGACTGCGACGATGATTGTGCATAGATCCTCAATGGACTACGATGACTACTGCACTCAGCGATCCTACGTGGATCAGTGCTACAGATCCTGTGTGGATCTGATCCTGTGTGGGTCATCGCTCAGCGGTTCTATGTGAGCAAGCGCCTACAGGTCCTGTGTGGGCCCGATCCTGTGTGGGTCTTTGTGGGGGTTAGTTACCTATTGATAATGTGTGGGTCCGATCCTGTGTGGGTCATTGCGGGGGTTAGTACCTTTCGATCCTTTGTGGGTCTGACGACTTAGATGGATCAATGATCATCTTTATCGTCAAAAAGAAGTATACCTATGTGAGCTGAATCCTATGTTACTCTCCTTTGTGGATTGTGCTGAGCTATCTTGTGTGGATTTACTATTTACTCACCTTTGTGGATTGTGTTGAGCTATCCTATTTGGATTACTTTTTCTCTCCTTCGTGCATTGTGTTGTGCTATCCTGTGTGGGTTACGTTTTACTTTCCTATGTGGACTAGGTTGTGCTTGGGCTCGGGTGTTGGAGCCGAACGAAAATTGATGACATAGGTACATGTATGGGCATATACCTAAGCAGTGTCGGTTGTTACTTCGTGATTGTGTCTTTCCTTGTGGTTTATCCTTCGTGGATTTCGGGAGACCTTCGGGGGTCTCGGGGTCCCTACAGAGTAGGTTATACTCACCGCTGCACGGGCTCTGCCCGCACTACGTTGTGTTGGTTGCAGACGATGGACAGCGCTGATCGTGGTGGAGGATTGCGGAGCGGGACGGTACCTGGAGGTGGACCACTGGGTGGGACGTACTCGGAGCGGTCAGGTGGACCCAAGGAGTAGATGTAAAGACCTGAAAAATTCAAGGAAATTTTTTTCTTAATTTTCTTTGGATTTTTTACAAGAACGCAGAATCTGACGGCACCTGATTCCGAGGCCCGGTGTGCCCGGAATCATTTTCCGAAGTTTGGCTTGGGTACGTTCACTGAACAGACGATCGGGTTTTTCTAACTTTTGAACCGGTGCTCGGAATCGAATTCTGAGGGCACCGATGGAATCACAGCGCCGATAATTTCTTAGAAACACCTCTTTCGGAGTCGCGTTTGCTCGGGTGTGGTTTTTAATTTTTGGGCTTAAAGATAAGAAATAAAATAAATTGTACGACAAAATTTATTTTATTTCAATTAAGACACTTGGAAGCCACTTAAAGCTGCTTAAGCTGAGTTGATGCGGATAGGGTGCTATCCAAAAATATCCTACCCTCTTGGTATGATATTTGTGAGGTGGGGGCCGCACGAGCCCCACCGTTTCTTTTCCTCTAAGTAACGCACCCGTGAAAACCCGTCATTATGAAAGTCAACTGACGCGTTTTCTTAATTTCTTAACGCACCAATTAAATGGGTGGTTTTATTCGTTGAATTAATTCTATGAATTAAATTAATCGTTTCTTAACCTGTTTTCAATCCGTTGGCGTAATAATAAAATAAGACCAACGCACGACGACTGGAAAAATGTTCGTTGAGAGGATTTGACAGAAACAAATAGTTCTTCATCCTCCTTCACGAAGAACGCAGGAAACACGAAGAACTCCGAGCCCTCGGAAATTGACGACGAGATGCCAAGTTCTGCGACGCCGACGATTCTTCTTCCGCGATGTTCTTCTGCGACAATCCAACCCTGCGACAACCTTCGATCGACAACGACAAGGTAGGGGGTTGCGCTCTTTTTTTTTTAATTTGCTTTCTGGATTAAAAAAACAATATGGATTTAATTATTATTAATTAAATCTGTTGTTTCTTGGTCCTCGGAGTTCGTCGACACAACGTCGGATACCGCGATGACGCAACGATCCCCTCCTTCCACGATGATCAATTCCGCGAAGAATGCGCATGCGACGACTTGACGAGGTAGGGGTTTTATTGGGAATGTTTTTACTCCGTGGATGTTTCCGTTCAAAACAAAGAACCTGGTTTCATAAGAACAATTTTAATTTATTAAAATTGTTTTTGATATGTTCTCTATGTGTTGATATTTTCTCCCGACTGTTATCATCTAACGCGGAGGGTGCGGGCCAAACAAACACGGCCTGACTACCCTCCGCAGTTCTTCGTTGATGCGCGGATTGGCGGGTAATGACAAAACATGCCGCAAGGATGATCCGTTTTTTCCGCAGTGAAGAACGAGACCCGAGAATAGATTTGGCGCAGACGGGAAGGAAAACGGACCACTGGATCAACTCCGGTGGCCCGAGGAAGCCACCGGTGGCGCCGGCGGCCGGAGGCGGCGGCGGACAGCAGACCCGCAGCCGCGTGGGTCCAGCTCACATGCATGGGACGCAGCAAAAGCTGCGTCTGCTGACTGCAGCGCGACCCCACATAGGGTCGCGGCACCATCTTCCCGCGGGGGCAGTGCCCCTCGACTCCTTCACTCGGCCACTCGGCCGAGCCGAGCCAGGCCGGCCCGACCGGCCGGGTCACACCCCGGCCAGACCGGGCAACGCCGAATTGGGTCCGACCCGGACCCGGGTCGGGTCAACCCGGTTCGGTCCTACCCAGGGGGGTCGGGCCTGGTCGGTCAGGGCCCAGACCCCCCCGTCTTCAGACCATTTCGGTCTTTTTCCCGTAACTTGAGCTACGGGCCTCCGAACGATGCGCTGTCAGCAGCGATGCGATCCTTGGATCGAGACGGTCGTTTTGGTATATCGCAATCAAGGTTTCGGAATACTTTGGGTTCGGCCGGGTTGGTTCGTACACGAAACTGACTGGGCCTTCGGAGCGGAAACGCTCATATCCTGAGCTTCGAATGTCCGATTGGCGTGCCGTCAACTTCGTTGAATTCCTCTAAGTGAGACGGATCTTTTGGTATACTCCGCCTGAGGTTTGTACGCAGGTGCAGTACGGTCGGGTTGGTTTTTCCTTAAAAACCAACTGGGCCCCTGGGACGAAAAAGCCAATAACTCTCAGAACGGGCGTCTGATTGACGCGCCGTCTGCGACGTTGAGTTCCTATTGATGATACGGAACTTTTGGATACATCAACTCTGGACTATGTGTTAGTTGATGTATCAGCCTCTTGGCTCGTGGAGCGGACCCTCCCGAACGAGCTTGCTGCGTGCGAGAACCCTAGAGCTGGCTGCGACTGCTACTGCGACGAAGACTGTGCAGAGATCCTTAGTGGACTACGACGACGACTGTGCAGAGATCCTTAGTGGACTGTGACGACAACTGTGCATAGATCCTTAGTGGATTTCGACGACGATGACAACAACCCTCAACGATCCTTTTTCGGTCAGTGCTACAGGTCCTGTGTGGGCCCGATCTTGTGTGGGTCTGATCCCGTGTGGGTCAGTACTCAACGGTTCTGTGTGAGCAAGCGCCTACTGGTCCTGTGTGGGCCCGATCCTGTGTGGGTCTTCGCGGGGGTTAGTACCTAACGATCCTTTGTGGGTCCGATGACTTATATGGATCAATGATCATCTAAATCATCATTTGAAGAAGTATACCTATGTGAGCTGAAACTCTGTTTTACTTTCCATTGTGGATTGTGTTGTGCTATCCTGTGTGGATTTACGTTTTACTTTCCTTTGTGGATTGTGTTGAGCTATACTGTGTGGATTTCACGTTTTTCTTTCCTGTGTGGACTGGGTTGTACTTCAGCTCGGATGTTGGAGGCGAGCGAGAATTGATGACTTAGGTATATGTATGGGCATATACCTAAGCAGTGTCAGATGTTACATCATGATTGTATCTTTCCTTTGTGGTTTATCCTTTGTGGATTTTCAGAGAGCTTCGGGGGTCTCGGGGTCCCTACTGAGTAGCTTATACTCACCCCTGCACGGGCTATGCCCGCACTACGTTGTGTTGGTTGCAGACGACGGACATCGCTGATCGTGGGGGAGGCTTGCGGAGCAGGACGGTACCTGGAGGTGGACCACTGGGCGAGGTGTACTCGGAGTGGTAGGCTGGACCCGAGGAGCAGTGGAGGCTTTCTGTACTCACCCTTCAGGTGGGACTTCCAGTGGATGGCTCGACACTGCGGCTTTACCTTTCAGTTGCTGTTTTTTTCCCTTTCAGTTGTACTTTACATTTGGGCTTGTATTTCCGGCCCCCTTTACTTTTTTGCACTTACTATTGTACCAGCTTTTACTTAGTGTTTACATCTTTCGCTTTCTTACTCTGTGGTGGTTGTTTACTTTACAAAGGAAATGCCTTCCCTTTTTACTGGGATTTACGCCTTGGTGCTAGTCGCCAGCCCCTGGCCTATGGAAGGCGAGCTTGAGGTAGTCACGACACGGGCCCCGAGGACGGGTCGTGACAAATTGGTATCAGAGGTGGTCAGTTCTACCGCAGACTCGGATCTTTCTTCTATGTGAAGAAATAGTGTTTAGCGTATTGGGTGTGTTTATCAGTCCAGGGAGTCCAGTGTTGGTGCGGCGGCCGACGTATCCGTACACCAGGACTCGAACTTCTGATTTCCGACTTAATGAACGAAAACATTGATTGCATGTGTGTTTCAAGTTTTCTTTGTGATTACTTGTGTCAGCTCACTAGGTATACTGTTCTGACTATGGCGCACTTGTTTCCTTTTTAGGATGGCCCCACAACGGCAGCCATCTAGGGTTCCGATAGTAGAGCGCGACGACAGCCCGCCGAGCGATGAGGCCTCGGTATAGGGCCCTTTGACGGCGGAGGCACCGGCGGTACCTCTACCCGCTGAGCCACCGATGCTTCCAGCACCAGTCGCTGAAGATTCATGCCGCCTCAGTGCACTGCATGAGTTCCAGCGCCAGCGACCACCCATGTTCCGCAGGGAGACGGACCCCCAGGCAGCCGAGGACTGGCTGGAGGCAGTTGTGCGAGTTTTCAGACTAGTGAGGACACCAGCAGACCTCATGTTGATCCTCGCAGCGAGTCTACTGCATGCAGCAGCAGGAAGATGGTGGAGCTTGATTCTTTATGTGCACGATGAGTCCACTCTCATCTGGACATACTTTGAGGGCCTCTTCCGCTCAGAGTTCGTCTTGGCCACCCTCCGTGCGGTGTGCATCCAGGAGCTTCTTCAGCTACGGCAGGGCAGCTTGACGGTCGCCCAGTACTCTGCGAGATTCACCGATCTCTCGCGCTACTCGACCGACATGGTACGGGACCCGTTCTTCCGGGACCGAACCTTTGAGCAGGTATTGAGGCACGAGATCAGGGCATCACCGATCTCCCTCAGCATCCCGACCGAGGCAGGAGTACAGGAGAGAGCCCTTTTGATCGAGAGCTTTCTTGCTGAGGCTTCTCCAGCGGCGAGACATACCGCGGGGCGGCACGTAGCAGAGTCTTCCGCAGCAGCCAGTCAGTGGATGACTCAGGGGTCCATGTAGACCAGACCCTCTCGTAGATGACCTCAGGACACTAGGTCAGCAGTGCGGGGCACATAGCACGGAGCCAGTCTTCCGAGATGCAGGCAGTGCTATGCCTGAGGCAGGCAGGGCCACATGGCTTGTCACTGCCCGACCCGCCATACCGAGGAGCAGCAGACGGTGGAGGGGCCACCCAGGCAGAGGCAAAGGGTCGACCGTGGCAGTCTGCAGGGAGGACGCGGATGAGGTAGAGGAGCTGGCCGAGCAGCAAGTGGTGGGCGACGCTTTGAGTCTCTACCACCACCACCACCAGGAGGCTCGCCCCGACCACAGGGAGCTGGCGGGAAGAGACATGCACAACTCTAGGAAGTGGAGGCCTATGACCATGGTGCGCCCGAGATGATCCGAGGTATGATCTGTGTCTATTCCACCCTTGTTTCAGTTCTTATAGACACAGGAGCGAGTCACTCTTTCATAGCTGCTGCCCTTGATCAGAGCTCGGAGATTCCGATAGAGCCGTTTGCTCAATCCTTACGTCTAGAGACCCCTACGAGAGAAGACTCGACGATTACGCACTGGTTTCGGTAGTGTGAGCTTACTCTAGGAGGCGAGAGCTTCGGCTGCGATCTTCTTGTAGCGGCGTCGAGGCCTTACGACGTCATCTTGGGAATGGATTGGTTATCTACAGTCCATGCTCAGATTGACTGTTTTAGGCCCAAGGTGCGATGTGTATGCACCGACGGGAGCAGGTTCACCTTCACTGGAGAGAAGGGAGCCTTTGCAGCACAGGAGGGACTCTCGCAGAGGAGGGGACAACCCATCACTCATCAGTTGGCTAGCCTCATCCTTGGAGAAATTGACATGCAGAGTCCTAGTTTTCCTGCAGTGGTGGATCAGTACGCAGACGTCTTTCCCGATGACGTTCCAGGGCCATATCCTCGTAGAGAGGTAGACTTTTATATTGATCTGTACCCCTGGACAACCCCGATATCCACTCCAGCGTATCAGATGGCCACCCGCTGAGCTTTGAGAGCTACGGGTACTGTTGGAGTTCTTTCAGGGAAAGGGGTTCATCCGACCCAGTGTTTCACCCTGGGCTTCCCCGATATTGTTTTCCAAGAAGGCAGACGGGAGCTTGCGACTGTGTGTCAACTATCTTCACCTGAACTAGGTGATAGTGAGAAACAAGTATCCGCTACCGAGGATTGATGACCTCTTCGATCAGCTCAAGGGAGCACGGTGGTTCTCGAAGATAGACCTCAGGTCAGGCTATCATCCGCTCAGAGTTCGAGACGAGGACGTGCAGAAGACGACCTTCAGGTGTCGAAATGGCCACTATGAGTTCTTGGTTATTCCTTTTGGCGTAACCAATGCTCCAGAAGTTTTCATGAGCCTCATGAACAGGATCTTCCAGCCATACCTTGATCGATTTGTTGTTGTCTTCATCGACGACATTTTGGTGTACTCGACAACGGAGGAGGAGCACGCCTACCACTTGCGGGTTGTACTAGACACACTCGGAGAGCACCAGCTTTATAGAAAGCTCTCGAAGTGCCAGTTCTAGTTACGTGAGGTCCACTTCTTGGGGTACATCATTTCTGAGGTGGGAGTTGTGGTGGATCCCGTGAAGATCGAGGCAGTGCTAGCTTGGGAGCCACCCAGGAGCGTGACGGAGTTGCGTAGTTTCTTGGGTCTAGTCGGATACTATCGGAGGTTTATTCTAGACTTCTCTAGAGTTTCAGCACCACTCTAAGCTTTGACGAAGAAGGGTAAAACCTTTATGTGTTCAGACACATGTCAGCAGAGCTTCTAGGAGCTGAGACAGAGATTGACCAGCGCACCTATCTTGAGGTTGCCTGAGGAGGGAGTAGGGTACGTAGTCTACTAAGATGAATCAGGGACCAGAATCGGATGTGTCCTGATGCAGGAGCGGGTAGTGATCGCCTATGGATCACGTTAGTTGAGGCCGCATGAGCAGAACTACGCTACCCATGACCTGGAGTTAGCAATAGTGGTCTTTGCCCTGAAGATATGGAGACACTATCTGATGGATGAGCGCTTTACAGTCTTTTTTGACCACCAGAGTCTTAGGTACATCTTCTTGTAGAAGGACCTGAATCTGAGATAGTGGTGATGGATCGAGTTCCTCCAGGACTATGACTTTGAGATAGTCTATACTCCTGGGAAGGGGAACGTGGTAGCTGATGCCCTCAGCAGGAAGACGGGCATTCAGCTACTTGAGGAGGTGACAGAGCAGCTAGCCGCTTTGCAGATATCCTTCGTGGATAGATATGGAGTATCCTTACTCTAGTCTCTCACAGTCACCCCTCCACTACTACAGGGGGTCAGAGAGGCACAACGTGGGGATGCTGACTATGAGACGTGGCGTGCACAGATATCCTCAGGACAAACACCTGATGGCTTCTCCTTTGGAGCAGGGCACGAAATCCTTTTCAGAGGACGTACCATGGTACCAGTAGCTTTACAAGTGGAGGTGCTGAGAGAGTTTCACACTTCTCCTTTGGCGGTATATCCTGGAGTGGCGATGATGTACTAGGACCTCAGACGACAGCACTGGTGGCCAGGCATGAAGAAGGCTGTGACAGAGTTCGTTTCTCGATGCCTCACCTGCCAGCAGGTGAAGGCAGAGCATCAGGTACCAGCTGGCTTGGTACAGCCCTTGGAGGTCCCGGAGTGGAAGTGGGATGGCATATCTACGGACTTTGTGACTGAACATCCACGCACTTCCCGAGGTCACGACTCCATCTGGGTGATTGTCGACCGACTCACCAAATCGGCTCACTTCTTACCCATCAGAGAGTGGGGCTCAGTGGAGAGCTTGGGGAATCTCTACGTTCAGGAGATTGTACGGCTTCACGGTGTGCCATCATCTATCGTCTCCGATCGAGATGCTCGCTTTACTTCCCGGCTTTGGAAGGGGTTGCAGGAGGCGTTCAGGACGCGGCTACGTCTGAGCACCACCTTTCACCCTCAGACGGATGGTCAGATGGAGAGGACCATTCAGAATCTCGAGGACATGTTCTGCACATGTTTCCTCGACTTTGGTCACAACTGGGAGGACCACCTCTCCTTGGTGGAGTTAGCATACAACAACAGCTACCACTCCACCATCAGGATGGCACCATATGAGGCATTGTACGGTAGACCATGCAGATCTCCTTTGTGCAAGACAGACCCTGGGGAGTCAGCACTTGTGGGACCAGAGATGGTCCGGGCCACGACAGGAAAGCTCCAGGTCATCTAGGAGGGGATGAGGGCAGCTCAGAGCCGGCAGAAGTCTTACGCTGACAGGAGGCGGAGGCCACTAGAGTTCGAGGATGGCGACCACGTCTTCTTGCGTGTCTCACCTCAACGTGGATTACAGAGATTTTGGTGAGGCGGCAAGTTGTCTCCACGCTTCATAGGAACATTCCAGGACCTCGGCAGGATTGGCGAGGTGGCTTATCACCTGGCTCTACCACCTCAGTTGCACTGGGTGCACGACGTCTTCCACGTATCTCAGTTGAGGAGATACGTGCATGACCCAACACACATCATTGACCATGGGGAGCTAGACGTGGATGATGGGGCAACTATTGCGGAGGTCCCGGTGGAGATCGAGGATCGACAGGAGCAGGTCCTACGTGGACGATCGATTCCTCTTGTGCGCATCAGATGGCAGCACGGGAACCTCCATAAGAGCACTTGAGAGCGGGAGGCTCAGATGTGTGCTCAGTACCCACATTTGTTTCCCTAGTTTATGATGTATCTTTACGAGGACGTAAAGACCGAAGGTGGAAGTGATGTAATGACCCGAAAAATTCAAGAAATTTTTTTTCATAATTTTCTTTGGATTTTTACAAGATCGCAGTTTCTGACAGCACCTGATTCCGAGGCCCGGTGTGCCCGGAATCATTTTCTGAAGTTTGGCTCAGGTACGTTCAGTGAACGGACGAGCGGGTTTTTCTAACTTTTGAACCGGTGCTCGGAATCGAATTCTGAGGGCACCGACGGAATCGCAGCACTGGTAATTTCATAGAAACACCTCTTCTGGAGTTGCGTTTGCTCGGGTGTGGTTTTTAATTTTTGAGCTTAAAGTTAAGAAATAAAATAAATTGTACGACAAACTTTATTTTATTTCACTTAAGCCACTTGGAAGCCACTTGAAGCAACTTAAAGCTGCTTAAGCTGAGCTGATGCAGATAGGGTGCTATCCAAAAATATCCTACCCTCTTGGTAGGATATTTGTGAGGTGGGGGACGCACGAGCCCCACCGTTTCTTTTTCGCTAAGTAACGCACCCGCGAAAACCCGTCATTATGAAAGTCAACTGACGCATTTTCTTAATTTCTTAACGCACCAATTAATTGGGCAGTTTTATTCGTTGAATTAATTATATGAATTAATTTAATCGTTTCCTAACCTGTTTTCAATCCGTTGGCGTAATAATAAAATAAGACCAACACACGAATTCTGGAAAAATCTTCATTGAGAGGATTTGACAGAAACATAGGGTTCTTCATCCTCGTTCGCGAAGAACACGAAGAACGCGAGAAATGCGAAGAACTCCGAGCCCTCGGAAATCGATGACGCGACACCAAGTTCCATGATGCCGGCGATTCTTCTTCCACGACGTTCTTCCGTGAAAATCCAACCCCGCGACAACCTTCGATCGACAGCGACAAGGTAGGGGGTTGCGCTATTTTTTTTTTAAAATTTACTTTGTGGATTAAAACAACAATATGGATTTAATTATTATTAATTAAATCTGTTGTTTCTTGGTCCTCTGAGTTCATCGACGCAACGCCGGATACCGCGATGACGCGACGATCCCCTCCTTCCACGATGATCAATTCCACGAAGAACGCGCGTGCGATGACTTGACGAGGTAGGGGTCTTATTGGGAATGTTTTTACTCCGTGGATGTTTCTGTTCAAAACAAAGAACGTGGTTTCATAAGAACAATTTTAATTTATTAAAATTGTGTTTGATATGTTCTCTATGTGTTGATAATTTCTCCCGACTGTTATCATCTAACGTGGAGGGTGCGGGCCAAACAAACACGGCCCGACTACCCTCTGCAGTTCTTCGTTGATGCGTGGATTAGCGGGCGACGACAAAACATGCTGTAGGGACGATCTGTTGTTTCCGCAGTGAAGAACGGGACCTGGGAAGAGCTTCGGCGCAGACAGGAAGGAAAACGGACCATCAGAGCAACTCCGGTGGCCCGCGGAAGCCACCGGCGATGTCAGCGGCCGAAGGCGGCGGGGGACAGCGGACCCGCGACTGCGTGGGTCTGGCTCACATGCACGGGACGTGCCAAAAGCCGCATCCACTGACTTCAGCGCGACCCCGCGCGGGGCCGCGCCACCATCTTCCTGCGGGGGCAGCGCCCCGCGACTCCTTCGGTCGGCCACTCGGCCGAGCCGAGCCGGGCCGGCCCGACCGGCCGGGTCGCGCCCTGGCCGGACTGGGGCGCACCGAACCGGGTCCAACCCAGACTCGGGAAGAGTCGACCCTGTTCGGGCCGACCAAGGGGGGGTCGGGCCGGGTAGGTCCGGGCCCAGACCCCCGTCTTCGGACCGTTTCGGTCTTTTTCCTATAACATGTGCTACGGGCCTCCGAATGACGCGCCGTCAGCGGAAATGCAATACTTGGATCGAAACGGTCGTTTTAGTATATCACAATCAAGGTTTCAGAATACTTTGGGTTCGGCCGGGTTGGTTCATACACGAAACCAACCAGGCCTTCGGAGCGGAAACACTCATATCTTGAGCTTCAGACGTCCGATTGATGTGTCGTCGACTTCGTTGAATTCCTCTAAGTGAGACGGATATTTTGGCATACTCTGCCTGAGGTTTGGATGTAGGTGGAGTACGGTCAGGTTGCTTTTGCCTTAAAACCCAATCGGGCCCCTAGGACGAAAAAGACAATAACTCTCAGACCGGGCGTCCGATTGACACGCCGTCTGCGACGTTGAGTTCCTGTTGACGATACGGAACATTTAGATACATCAACTATGGACTATTTGTCAGTTGATGTATCAGCCTCTTGGCTCGTGGGGTGGACCCTCCCGAACGAGCATGCTGTGTGCGGGAACCCTACACCTCGCTGCGACTGCTACTGCGATGACGACTGTGCAGAGATCCTTAGTGGACTGCGACGACAACTGTGCAGAGATCCTTAGTGGACTGCGACGACGACTGTGCAGAGATCCTTAGTGGACTGCGACGACGACTGTGCAGAGATCCTTAGTGGACGACGACGACGACTGTGCAGAGATCCCGAGTGGACTGCGACACGACTGTGCAGAGATCCTCAATGGACATCGACGACGACGACTACAGCACTCAGCGATCCTTTGTGGGTCAGTGCTACAGGTCCTGTGTGGGCCCGATCCTGTGTGGGTCCGATCCTGTGTGGGTCAGCGCTCAACGGTTCTGTGTGAGCCAGCGCCTACAGGTCCTGTGTGGGCTCGATCCTGTGTGGGTCTTTGCAGGGGTTAGTACCTAACGATCCCTTGTGGGTCCGATGACTTAGATGGATCAGTGATCATCTCAATCGTCATTTGAAGAAGTATAACTGTGTGAGCTGAAACTCTGTTTTACTTTCCTTTGTGGATTGGGTTGTGTTATCCTGTGTGGATTTACGTTTTACTTTCCTTTGTGGATTGTGTTGAGCTATCCTGTGTGGATTTCACGTTTTGCTTTCCTGTGTGGACTGGGTTGTACTTGAGCTCGGATGTTGGAGCCGAGCGAGAATTGATGACTTAGGTATATGTATGGACATATACCTAAGCAGTGTCGGATGTTACTTCATGATTGTATCTTTCCATTTTGGTTTATCCTTTGTGGATTTTCGGAGACCTTTAGGGGTCTCGGGGTCCCTACTGAGTAGCTTGTACTCACCCTTGCACGGGCTATGCCCGCACTACGTTGTGTTGGTTGTAGATGATGGACAACGCTGATCGTGGGGGAGGCTTGGGAAGTAGGAAGGTACTTGGAAGTGGACCACTAGGCGAGGTGTACTCGGAGCGGTAGGCTGGACCTGAGGAGCAGTGGAGGCTTTCTATACTCACCCTTCAGGTGGGACTTCCAGTGGACGGCTTGACGCTGCGGATTTACCTTTCAGTTGTTGTTTTTCCCTTTCAGTTGTACATTCCAGTCGGGCTTGTATTTCCAGCCCCCTTTACTTTTCTGCACTTACTATTGTACCAGCTTTTACTTAGTGTTTACTTCTTCCTCTTTCTTACTCTGTGGTGCTTGTTTACTTTACAAAGGAAATGCATTCACTTTTTACCGGGATTTACGCCTTGGTGCTAGTCGCCAGCCCCTGGCCTATGGAAGGCGGGATTGGGGTAGTCGCGGCACGGGCCCTGAGGACGGGTCGTGACAATGGATCATAGTGATATTATCAAAAAAAATTATTTCCAATTTCTATAAATTATTTACTAATTATTAGCATCTATTGTGATTAGAAAAACATATTAGTAAATTTAAAATTAATTAAATTCCATTAATCTCCACTATTTTTCAAAACCCAATAGTCCCCACCATAAGATTTGAAATATCTTATCACCTAGATATTCTATTGTAAATGATCTATATTAACCTTATCATAAACTAGATAGGGGTATAACTATATATTTTAAAGGGTTTTAGGTAGGTCTAACTTTTCAACTGCATTAACTCATTGTTCCTTGATCTGTTAAATGAAATCAAAATTCCTAAAATTATATTTCAAATAATTCCTCAAAATGTTCCTCTCGATTAAATTGTGTCCTTCTTAGGAAGTCGAACCTTTATGTAAACCAAGTTAATTCAACCTAAAACTTCAATCTAAAAATTCCATGATAATTGAAGTCACCCCAACTTGAATTTTTCAATCACATTAAACTATGAGTTCGATTCTAAATGAAGTAGTGGAAGGCTATATTGACTCAATATTTTTATTTTATGGATTTTTATCCTTATAGGTAAATCCCAATTTATATTTTTATGTTACTTTTTAATATTAATTGTATTTTAATTAAGTGATTAACCATTCATGATGAAGTATTCATGCATAATCTTGTTATATTTTATTCCATATTTCATTCTTGTAAATTTATTTATTAGGTGACCATGAAACATTCCAAAACATAAATAATGAGCCAAGAAATTAACAGAAATGAAGTATAAGCGGCATGATCATGAGATTATATAACGGTTAGTTTATCTAAAGGATGATAAAATAAACCTCAACCCTAGGGGTAAACATATTGAACCATAACTTGGTTCATGTTGCAGCATTCCACCATGGATCCTATTATCACCTCAATTGGTTTCACCTCAGCTCTTAGACTTAGACCACCTCCTCTTACCCGGAAGCTCCATCCTTACATATGCTTTACTCAAACTCAAGTTAGTGGGTCCAATGTATTGGATAATTTTTTTTATATAAAATAAACTACAAGAACACAGTTCCTTACAAAATGAGGACGAGATGTGTAACATACCTCATTATTCTCATTGTCTTGAGAAGGTGGGAGGATTATACGTGGCCTTAAGTTACATCCCCAAGGTGCTGAAGTCTATAAATAAATTTTGAAGTGATTCAATACATGTGGGGGAATATTTTCACATTTAAGAATAAACAAACTAACCAAAAAAACAAAATGATGCATGATAACCATGAACGACAACCTAAAATTTCATTTTTCAAATTCAAACAACAAACAAAGTACCATAGTAGAAGAATACAAAATAAAACTAAATAGTGAAATAAATACAAATAAAACTCCAAGAATCCCATAAAACTCCATGTTTCACTTGCTTCATGATCCAAATTCACCAAACAACCCATGTATCATAAGGAAGTGCTAAATACATGTGATACATTAACTTTTTCCTTATATTTATAGAAGAAATATCCAAAATAACAAAAGTTCCAAAGTTGGGTTGAGTACTAAAACACAGTAGGTTTTCCCTAATGAATTCCCTACTCATACCATTAATATAGAAGAGTAATCAATAGTGTATATAAAGCAATTTATAAAACTATTTATAACAAAATATAAAAAAGTTCTAAAATAGTTTATAACTAAATATAAATAAGTACCATATTAACCAATTTTCTAATGACAAACGTTGTTCAAATAAAGAAACCAAACAATGATTAAATCCCATTCCACAAGTTCCATTCGGAATAACAATTCCATTCCACATGACAACACCACTAACCATGCATTCTTCATTATGACGATTCCATACTCATGAGCAGTCTCTAATCGATCTACCATGTCATCATAAGGTAATTATTTCCCATGTACCATTACATCTTTTTCACTGAGTAGATTCTCATATTTTAACCATGCCTCTTAAATTCAATATGAACACACACCCAAGTGTGCCGAAAAACAATTCCAATTCCAACAAGCTAAAACCATTTCAATAAAAAAAATATTTTTATTGATAAAAATTCTCCAATAAACATTTTCAAGAATATAGTAAATACATATTTTAAAATTTCCATTTAAAAATAAATAAACTAAATCAATTTGCACAATAATTCACCAAAATTCCATAATTTCCCTAAAACCCATAAATCATCACTAAAGATGATATATATCTTAAATTACACCAAGATTTCACAATAAAACTCAATAAAATAAACCAATTTGAAAGTATTACAATCAGTTATACCAAGGGAATCAAGAGTGAATCCACATACCATGACAGTTTTGGAAAAAATGATAAACGACACGAAAACTTTCACCATAACAAGTTGAATCTCCTTGAAAAAGCCTTATATCTCTATCCCTATCATAAAAAAACCCCAAATATAAAATTATTTGTAATCCAAAACCATATTTATATCCACCGTGGGCGTAGATCTAATAAATCTATAGGATGGTTAAATTAGATCTAAGAAAACACATCAAGAGCGATGAAGAATGAAGCCTTACCACAAGAATTGGGATTCAATGTGCCAAGGGATGGCTTCATATCTCTTCCAATTCACTTGGGATAAGTTATAAAAACATAGAGAGACTATAATCCCATGTTAGGGCCACATAGGACGAAAAACTAGTGGGATAATGGGTAAAAAATGTGAGATATACTTTTTAAGGATCAAGATTCGGCCATATGCATGGTTTAGTCTCACGATTTGGAAAAATATGCATTAATCAATATCCTACATATGTCTTAAGAAATAATTCACACAGTTGGTGTGAATGTATTCAAAACCATGCACCAACCATTCCAAATCTCTATTTCTATCATTTTCACCGCACTACACAGTTTATTCAGGGCTGCCACACGGTTTGGAAAAATTGTTCGCATCCCATGTGCCTCACCTTTAGATCATGTCTCACTGTGCACAGTTTCCTGCAAGTCTTTCCTGATTTCCACAAACCATGAACCACCTTTTCACCTATATAGAAGTCCCAAAAACTCTATAAATGTTCCAAAAACTCTACAAAACATCACCCTTATACTCTATGTACTTAAAATCATAAATAAATGGTTACATACCAGAAACTGGGGGTGTCTCATTCTCAACGCCATTGGTATTTAATTCCCCAAAAAGTATAAATCCACATTTTCCATGAAAGAGTTCTATCCTTTTCTCTTTCATTTCTTTATCATGTTACCAATACTCTTCCTTAATCTGACCATGTTTCCACAAAAACCCATAAAAGGATAATGGCTTTTCCATGCAAGAACTTCTCTTTCCTATCCACAATCTGCATCAGGATATATACTAATGAAGCATTTGTATCTAGGTCAATGTGATCCCATATGATCACATAGTCAGAATCCAGGTGATACTATTTAAATTGAGATACATAGAACACAATATGCACCGCAATGAACCATGGTGTCAATGCCAAATTATATTCCACCTCACCAACCAATTTTATTATCTCAAACGGGCCTATGTATTGAGAATATAACATGACTTTATTACCAAAATGTCTACGTACAATCCTTGGAGAGATCCTCAAGAACACATGGTCACTCTTCATAAATGACAATGGTCGTCAACGATGATCCGCATAAAATTTATGATAACTCTAGGTCATCTCCATCATCTTTCTAATCAACTAAATCTTCAATGTTGTTTCAGGGACAAGTCTCAGCCCAACTAGTGAAGTATCACCTATTTCCACCCAAAAAACTATATAACAACAAGGATTCCCACATAATACTTCAAAATAAGCTATACGTATTTATTCATGATATATATTTTTATAAAATAACTCCACAAATATCACATTCTCTTCCCATGGTCAACCAAAATACATTACAGATACCCACAATATGTCTTACAACATTTATATCATCCTTTCGGATCTTCTATACATATAAGGATGATGTTCCATACTCATAATCAACTGAGTTTCAAGGGATTCTTGTAAGGATTTCCAGAAACAATATGTGAACCTTCAATATCTATCTGATATGATCAAAACTAGTATTCTATGTCTTTTTACGACTTCTTGGATATAGATCTTTGATAGATTATCCACCATATGAGTTTCATAAATAGGGATGAAATGACCAGACTTGGTAAAATGGCCCACTATCACCTATAAGGATTCATGTTTTCAAAACATTCTTAGGAGACCTGTAAAAAATTCAGTCACTATCTAATCCCATTTCTAAATAGGGATAGGTGAAGACTACAACATACCTTTTAGTTGTTGATGCTCTTCTTTAACTTTCTTACAAGTAAATCACTTTGCAACAAACTTATCCAACTTCTTTTTCATACCAACCCACCAAAACTATACCTTCAATTCCTTATATGTTTTCTTTATTCCCTGATGAACATCTCATCTTGAATAGTGTTAAGCGTGAAGAATTTTCTCAAGAAAAATCATAAGTAACACCATCTAATTCCTGAACCACAACATTGAACTCTCATCTATCCACTACCCCTCAATGGTCTCTCCACCATTGAGTTTTTGAACTCATAGACATGCTAACACAAAGTCATGTTTTGGGTCATTCTTATCATGCACCCTCAACTACCATGAGACATAATAAAAAAAATGGTCTCCTTTCGTGGAAGAACACCCCAACATAGATCATGAAGCATAAAAATACACCACATTCCATTTTCATGATTATCATAAAATCAGTATTGTTTTGGATGTAAGGAAATCTTTTAGCTCTAGAAAATACTTCTGACAATCCTTAGTCCATCGAATTAGAACATTATTCTTTGGAAAATCAGTAATTGGAGAGGATAACCATGAAAACATATGCTTAAAGACATGGTAATAACTAGCTAGGATGAGAAACCTTCATATTCCAAAGACATTATTTAGAGGTTTCTAAGATATAACAACTTTTATCTTTTATGGATCAAAGGAAAAACCTTTTTCAAAAATTACACGGCCTAGATAGCATACCTCTAGTATCCAAAAATCATACTTTGATAATTTTTAATACAAATGATGGTCTCTAATGATTTACAACACTTTAGTCAAGTGTTTCTCATGCTAATCCCTTTTCCTTGAATACACCAATATGTCATCCACAAATAGAACAAAAAAAATCCAGATATCTTTAAAATAACCTATTCATCAATTGAATAAATTTTTATGGTGAATTCATAAGATAAAAAGTCATTACCACATATTAATTATGTCCATATCTACTTATGAAAGTAGTTTTCATAATACCCTCCTTTAGAACTCATAATTGGTGATATCTTGATAGTAAGTATGTTTTGGAGAACCACGTAGCTCTCCTCAATTGATCAAATAGTTCATAAATGCGTGGAATTGAATATCTATTTATTATTGTAGCTTGGTTAATATTATGATAATCCATACATAACCTTAGAGTTTCACCAGTTTTCTTGACGAACAAGACTGTTGTTGTCCATGAAGACATTCTCGTCTGAATGAAACCCTTTATTTCTATCTCTACCAACTCCACTCTTAAATCCCATAACTCTATTGGTACCATCCTATAATATGGAAGTCAGATAGGATTGTCCCCTATGAGGAGGTCAATAGTAAACTCCACTTCCCCTACTAGTGGTAACCTATAAAAAGTTTTAGGAAACACATCTTGAAATTGATCCACTGCTAATGGAAGATTATTATTCTCTATCTATTCCATCAATTCCAAGGTCAAAATTGCCAACTATTAATATATCGATCCCACTACTAGTTCCAACAAGCTCCTTGCACATATCTTTACAACCTTTTCTCCTCTGAGAAGATACTTTTCACTGTACTTAATTGTGAAACTAATGGTTCTGCTATAATAGTCAATGTAAACCTTGAACATTGTTAAGAAATAAATACCTAATATTACATCATTTACACACTTGTCCAACACAAAGAAATCTCATTCAATATTAGATCCATCAGAATTTATAGAACATTCTCTACATAGGACCGCTCGACATTCTATTTCCCCAAGTGGAGTTTGAAGATTTATCATAGAAGGCATAATCTCAAGGTTTAAACTCATCAAATAAATTGAATGAGAATAAATAAAATAATTTGATTCACTATTATAAAACAGTACTTTCATAAGGGTAGAATTAAAAAGAATCATACCTCTCAACTTAGATGGTTCATCCTGATCATCCACAATAACCTTCTCAACTCCATATAATTTCTTTGTCATTGTACTATGCTCCTTATTTCCTCTATATGATTTCCCTTGATGAGAATACATGGAATTCCTAGAATCACCATGGCTAACTAAAATTTACTAGCGACATTGATTTTTTTTCCTTTCCCAATTGAGGCATACAACGCCTGTGACACTTGAGAACTATATTAACCACCTGAACTCAGACCACTATGACAATATCAGTTAATATTTACCATATTTTTGAAATTATGGAATGCTCTTGGTGATTCAGCGTACTCTCTCTTCATGTGGTCGAGAGGAACCACATTAGAAACATCCCTCTTTTGTCATGGGTCTTAGTGGAAGATTCATTAATCTAGCTGTCTGATTCTAATTCCCACTATCACCCTGGAAGTAGGTTTCCCTCTTCTACATGCTCCCAGCATTAGAGTTCCCACCGATTACCATGGGTATTAACATAATTTATCCTCCAATAGATCCTTAGATGTCATGTTCATCCACCATCGCTCTATTGACCATCTCTGTATAACCAGTAATATAGAGGATAATAATGTTCAAGATAATCTCCTTCCTTATCCCCAGTTTAATGATATGTTCCCTCAAGGCCACACTAGTAGAAAATTCAAGTGAAAATAAAACGAAATTCAGAAACTTAGTCACATAGTCTGTGATAGATATATTTTCATTCTTTATGATGAAGAAGTCTAATGTTCTTTGGATCTTGAGCGTGTGAGGATTGAATTTTTTGCTAAAAAATTATTCAAAAATTATCATAACTAAGGCCTTGTTCAACTATATCCTACACTGCTAGATCCCACCATTATCATGCAATATTCTCAAGCACATACATCTCCATCTTGACTTTTTTCTCTTCTCATGTGCTGATGAAATAAATATAAAATTCATCATATTCATCCATTACTCTGCTCTTTTTATTTTAGAATCTCCTCGAAATATGGGTGGATTATATTTCTTGAACTGGATGGAATGATCTACTGTTCTTAGATCATCTCTCTAGTTCCCTATGTTCACACCTTGAAATGCTTGGATGATACTATGAACCAACTGTTGGTTAACTTGTGGCTCGGTTGCCACCAAATTCTATGCATCTTCTTTCAGTTGGTTTCTATGACACCTATTTGGTTCCATTTTCTATATGAAAACAACCAGTACAAGTATAACTCTCTAGTAACTAAAGTCTTAGCATTTTAAATTCTATCACATTAACTATCAAAACATTACGTTTTAAATTAAACTTTTCCATGTTTGTAGAGACCCGTATCCTGACGTACATGAACATTACATTACTTTTGCGGAATACTTAGTACATAACAAAAACACACACACAAGGATCGTAATAGTTTAGTGTCTTTGGAAACTCGGAATAAAATCTTCTAATCGTGGTGAAAGATCTTCAACATCTCCCATAAAGATCTTCCTTTTTTTTACCTAAAACCTTTCTTTATATCCTGGGGAAAAGAAAACATAAAAGGGTGATCTCAAATGCTCAGTAAGGGTAAACAAAAGAAATATCAATCACATCATATTCATAAGAACATAACATTTTGGAAATCTTAACCTGCAAAAGAGATCATAATTTCATAACATGGGGTAAATCATGGCAGTGAAATGTAATCACAATAATCATAACCTAAAACATGAAACTTTGTGGCATTCACACATAATCATAGATAATCATTTCTTGTTAGTCAAGACTCATTGCCAAGACTATCTTAGTGGACAAAGTCCCTTTCTGAATCGAGTAACCCTCGTTTCAGTCCTGTTTTACTGAACCGGTATAACCTACCGTCCAGCCCTGTCTATCTCATGAGATATAAAAACTTTACCCAATGCATTGGAGGGAGATATAGGTCCCACCCATCTTATAATGAATCCTTTCTTATGTGTGCCACATAATCATAAATCATACATCATCGCATAACACATGTAACAGAAATGGGATTCTTGAAACATCATGACATCATAAATCAATTCATATAAGATAAAGGAATTCATAAAAATAATTCCATCACAACATGATAAAATCAATGTAATAATAGGGATAAAAAAATAACCCTTTATTATCTTAGATGGAAAATAATTTTGATAAAACACTTGAACTCCATTCTTGAGGAAAATATCGTTTCTTCTTCAAAAAACATTTTTCCTTTCATAACATGTCATACAACTTTAAAATAAAAGAAGTTGATTAAAAATAAACTTGAAAACTTGTAAATGAAGCTTCTTGGAAATAATGTTTTAAAAATCCATTCTTTCCGTATAAGTTAAAAAAAACATTCTTCGTACTTTTGTCGGAAAAGTCAAAAAGTACCTCGTAAGAAAAAAAAACGACAAAAGATTCCTTTCATATTCTTTACTAAAAACTCACCGAAGGGTAAAATTGGATTTAAACTAGTGTAAGTGGAAGGAAACAATATTACATATTGATGGAGCATGGATGTGGATGATAAAATACACCCCAATAAATACTTACGAATAAACAATCTCGGATAAAAATGAGATTGTGATATTTCCCTTACCTTAGGTCCGATTTGCTTCGTAAGTATCCGAACCTCCTGTATAATGATTTAAATAATGTCATTTACTTATTACAGAATCATATTCATTGTTATGATATCATATATGGTTCACTTATGACTTTATATTACCCGTTCTTTTGTAAATTACATGATAAAGAGCGTTTTGGGTAAAATTGTTTCATTTGTCGTATTTGTTTTGACTTGTAATTATTTATATGATTACTTAGATCATGATTACTTAATTCCAGAACAAAAAACATGATTTATATATATATATATATTCAGGATATACATATATATAATAAATCATTAAATGGAAAGAAATACACCGTTCATGGAGACGGTAGTCCGTACGTACGCATGAACGCTGTTTTTGTTTCCTTATTGAATTGAATGGAATTAAGTAGATGACATACATATAAATATATAAATAAATCCAGTATCATTATTATGTCATATATTTCATTATTACATATTATATATACTTTATAATCATTCATCAATGGTTAATCATTGAGAATGAATCTCATCACGTCGTGGAGACGGTAGTCCGTACGTACGCACGAGCGATGATATCGTTCCCATGGTCGTGGAATTGTGTTGAAGTGTTTGTATACAATTTCAGTATCAATATCACTTTATAATAATCATATATAGTTACTCATTAAACCATTATACCCATCCAATTAATGTGGGGGCGGAAAATAGATTACACCACGGCGTGGAGACGGTATTCCGTACGTACGCATGCGCGGTGATTTCCTTTTTCTGTAGGATGGATAGATGGTGAAATAGGGTTGTTTCATACTTATAATAACATATCAGTATATGAGTGATACTGATGTTATTACTTCATAATGAAACAACCTAAGAAGAAGGAGTGGAAGAAGAAATAAAGATGAAAGAATTGGTAACGGTAATTACCTCTTCTTTGAAGCGTCTCTTTGAGACCTCCTCTTAGGGCACTAAAATTGGTCTTTGAGGAAGACCAGAACCTCTAGAATGTTGCCAGGGAAGTGGAGAAGAGATTTTGGCAGGGGTTGGCCGAGCTTGAGTGCTCAAATTGGTGTGAGGAGGAGGGGGGAGGAGGTGTCCTTTTATAAGGGAGGAGAGGGGCACCTTAGGAATACCTCAAAATATTATTTTATATTAAAGTCAAAATCAGTTTATAATGGTTCTAAAAGGTCTTATTTCGGAGCTAAAGTGGGGATGGGTCGAAATCCTATCAACCAATAAGATTTAGACAAGTTTAGGGTATTATTATAACCTTATCAATTAGATTTAACTCTAAGTTAAATAATTTAACTTTTACCGTGTCTTTTTGTTTTCTTTCACTATATGGTTAATACACTTACTATAACATTCCAAACGAACCCCAAATTGTTTATTATTAATACATATATCCTTATCTAAGTCATTTGGCCGAACCATAGATTTTTAGGAATAAAATAACAATTAATAATATAATATTTGATTTAGAAACTATTTTGTGTCAATTTTGACACTATTTGATATTTGATTTTTGTGAAAGTCATAACAGAATTATATGTTCGAACCAAGTTGATTAAATCAACAATCATATATCATAGTAACCTATAAAATTAGTGGAATTCATAAAAAGTCTAAAATTACATTCATTTGAGTATTTATAACATCAATTATGTTAATATTTCCCTAAAAGGGTAATTACTGCATCATCGTTGTGTCATAAATAAATTAGATTATTTAAAGTCTAAAAATTATAAATAAAATATCATTATGTAGGAAATCCTTTTAGCTTTCTAATGAATATTTAAAATCGAATTTATCTTATGTACAACCCTATATTAAAAATCTATTAGTAAATAAACGTTGATTTTATCTCTTTTAACTCTTCTTTGAATTAAAGAATAATAAATGTCCTTAATCTAATCCAAGTGGGCCTAAATGATAATATTTTACACTTAAGGTTGTTTTTGGTCGAGATAAACTTTCCCAATAGGATTAGGACATGTGTTAGGGTAATATTAATATCATTTTTACCCTTAATTACCCTATTTACTTTTAACCGTGGTAAATAAAAGTAAAAAGTTACTATTCACCAAAAATTATTTTCATCTCATTGAACCACATTTTACTTACTGACATCAACCGTGTCTCTCGGATTTTTAAAATTCCAATCACAGAAGCGGTAAAATTAAGTTTTATGAAAAATTCAGTTTTTTAACTACAACTTAGTAGTTTCACTATTCATCAAAAATTGATGTTTTTCAGAACAATGCCAAAATTTCATCCTAAGCTATATTTCATATTCCGAATTCAAAAATGAAGTCTATTTTACCAAATTCATAACATAGAAGTTGCATTAATTAATTTTATAATTAAATCCCGCTGTTAAAACAAATAGCATGTTTTTAAGAAACAATATATATCAAAAGATTGACACTTGTTTATGTCTGGTTTAAATGTGAAATTACATCCAATGACCAAAATTGTATTAAATTGTAAAAATATATTCTAAATATACATTAAAACCAATCAAATTAATAATTTATCACTATTAATTATTTCAATTGAAAAATTTGTTTTTAATTAAAATTTAGTAATTTTCACTATTCATCAAAATATGAAAGTTATCCGAAAATCACCAAAATTTCACCTTAAGCTAAATTCAATACTCTGGATCCAAAAATGAAGTCCATTTTGAGAGCTAAAATTTCTAAAATTTAAAAAGGTGGTTATTACTATTCATAATGGCTAATTACAATAATATTTTAATAGCATATCGTTGTTTAGTGAAACTCGGTATTGCATACTACATACGCTATCGAGGAAGGTCGTGATTGCGTGTAATGCAAGGCAAGTCAAGGATGCGTGTTGTGGAAGCTCCTTTTGGTGTAGCGTACAACACAAGACATTAATAAAATTAAAAAGAATATTTTTCATAAAATCTCGGGCTGTTACATTCTTCCCCCCTTAAAATGAATTTCGCCCTCGAAATTCGTCGGGGTTATAAATGGTTTCCTATTCGAAAGTTTCTTTAATATAAACCCACATTGTAAAAAGGAATATCAAAACCAATCTTTAAAAACAAAAGTATGAAACGTAATGGTTACCCAAATAAACTAATCACTGGGTTTTCACATAGGTGAAAATATGGATATGGAGGAGAAATCTAACCATCATGTTTTGATGGAGAGTGGTAGAGAACATGGCTATAGAAAAGCCAGCAATCACAAAGCCATAAATTTGTGACGATCTAGGGTACCATCTGATTCATCAGATATAAGGGCACTAGGACACATTTTTTGGTTTTCAAGATCATTTCCCTAAAGTTGAAGAATTTGAATTAGAATAAATACTTACTTTATTTTGGTACAATCTCACTGTTGTTCGTGCCTTGAACAATTTCCACTTCATCTCTTATATAAATGAAGTTGAATTTGTTATTCGTGAAGTGTTAGAAGATCTTGTGAGAGAATGACGGGTAATTCCATCTGTCTCAAACAAAAGGTTAGCAAAAAGTTATTAAATATACATAAGTCCTTCTATAGTGAGATTAATCATATATAGTTCCTAAAATGGACTTATACTTCATATATCATACTGCTTAATATAATAAAACTAGTTTCTACTAAACAGGGACTTCCTGTAGGCCAGTAGTAGGCGATAAAGGCCAGTCGCACTTCGGTTGTGGGTTCGATTTCCACAGCCTCGTCCGAAGCGATAGGTTGTCGCCCGTCCTGCAGGTTGTCCTTTTTCTAAAGCTATATTAATATAACATCCCATCAATAATATCAAAAAACGTTTTATCCTAACTTATGTCCAACATAATCCATTCTAATCTTTAGGCTTATCCATAATACTGTAGTCCACTCTCATAACATAGTGAAAATGATTACCAGAGATTTAATACCATCGTTGATCCCCATATATCATAAGATATGTTTTGTTGGTCACATTCCAAACATTCAAAGTCCTTAATCATGTATTCTCTTGAATACCTTAGTGAAAACATGAATACAGTTAAAATTTAACACTTTCCACATACCAAAATCCTCAAAATTCTATATACTCAAACAATGATATCACTTAGTCCTTATATCAATCATGAGCTCATGAATACTGTCAAACATTTCATTTTCTCCTTATCCCTTCATTATGAACATATCATCTACTTTCCAAAAATATCTGAATAACCTTTCATGGATACTGGTAACATTAATCATACACTTTCAAAACTCATGGAAAGACAACAGTGTAACAATCCATAGATGTCTCTTTATTCCATAGCAGCATGAGATTACTTATACAAAATTACACATGATAAACATGTAATCATTCCACTACATTCTTAAACCATTGACCGAGCTTCAAAAATTCTTTCATCTCACATATCATTTGTAGTCTCTTCATCATCATCCACATAAATACTACCCATATGACCATACTGATTCTCTTCACGAGTCTTTCCCATTGGGCATTGGTTTGCATAATGCCCGTACATTCCACATTTAAAACATTTAACCATTGTTGATGTCGTAGCAATACCATTATCCTCATCCCTGGTGTTAACTGAACCTTTTCCTTTGCACTTACTGCCTTTGTGTCCTTCTTTTCCACACCCAAAGCATCTTCCAGTTCCCTTTAAACATTCTCCCTGATGCCTCTTCCCACATGATTTACATAGGGGAAATTGAACTTTCTTTCCTCTATGATCATCATGGAACTGCATCTTTCTCTTATTAGTCGAGTCAGGAAACTTACCAATTTTTACTTTATTGATCATATTATGAGATTGCTGATTCGGAATAATAATGATGTTTGGACTTCCAAATCCCATTTCATTTGGTTTCTCATGAATAATATCATTCCATTGTCCATCATATCCTCCATTATTGTGAATCATCTTGTTTCCAGCCATTTTCTAAAACCCAAAATGAATAGTGTGAGAGGAAAAAATCATGCTAGGGAAAACAACATTATAAAGGGGGAGTATCCTCAATATCTATCTTCTTAGGTTAAATTCTAAGATCGTTACGGTTGTTATAGGACTGTATCCTATACGTATACTTATCCTTAGGGACATCCCTAGACAAACCTTATAAATATCTATAGGGATCTCACTAAAGTTCTCGCAACCTAGTTTCCAAAGGTTGACTAATCCTTTCCTCTGATACCAACTGTAGAGACCCGTATCCTGACGTACATGAACATTACATTACTTTTGTGGAATACTTAGTACATAACAAAAACACACACACAAGGATCGTAATAGTTTGGTGTCTTTGGAAACTCGGAATAAAATCTTCTAATAGTGGTGAAATATCTTCAACATCTCCCATAAAGATCTTCCTTTTTTTTACCTAAAACCTTTCTTTATATCCTGGGGAAAAGAAAACATAAAAGGGTGAGCTCAAATGCTCAGTAAGGTTAAAAAAAAGAAATATCAATCACATCATATTCATAAGAACATAACATTTTGGAAATCTTAACCTGCAAAAGAGATCATAATTTCATAACATGGGGTAAATCATGGCTGTGAAATGTAATCACAATAATCATAACTTAAAACATGAAACTTTGTGGCATTCACACATAATCATAGATAATCATTTCTTGTTATTCAAGACTCATTGCCAAGACTATCTTAGTGGACAAAGTCCCTTTCTGAATCGAGTAACCCTCGTTTTAGTCCTGTTTTACTGAACCGGTATAACCTACCGTTCCAGCCCTGTCTATCTCATGAGATATAAAATCATTACCCAATGCATTGGAGGGAGATATAGGTCCCACCCATCTTATAATGAATCCTTTCTTATGTGTTCCACATAATCATAAATCATACATCATCGCATAACACATGTAACAGAAATGGGACTCTTGAAACATCATGACATCATAAATCAATTCATATAAGATAAAGGAATTCATAAAAATAATTCCATCACAACATGATCAAATCAATGTAATAATAGGGATAAAAACAGAACCCTTTATTATCTTAGATGGAAAATAATTTTGATAAAACACTTGAACTCCATTCTTGAGGAAAATATCCGTTCTTCTTCAAAAAACATTTTTCTTTCATAACATGTCATACAACTTTAAAATAAAAGAATTTGATTAAAAATAAACTTGAAAACTTGTAAAGGAAGCTTCTTGGAAATAATGTTTTAAAAATCCATTCTTTCCGTATAAGTTAAAAAAACATTCTTCGTACTTTTGTCGGAAAAGTCAAAAAGAACCTCGTACGAAAAAAACGACAAAAGATTCCTTTCATATTCTTTACTAAAAACTCACCGAAGGGTAAAATTGGATTTAAACTAGTGTAAGTGGATGGAAACAATATTACATATTGATGGAGCATTGATGTGGATGATAAAATACACCCCAATAAATACTTACGAATAAACAATCTCGGATAAAAATGAGATTGTGATATTTCCCTTACCTTAGGTCTGATTTGCTTCGTAAGTATCCGAACCTCCTGTATAATGATTTAAATAATGTCATTTACTTATTACAGAATCATATTCATTGTTATGATATCATATATGGTTCACTTATGACTTTATATTACCCGTTCTTTTGTAAATTCCATGATAAAGAGTGTTTTGGGTAAAATTGTTTCATTTGTCGTCTGTGTTTTGACTTGTAATTATTCATATGATTACTTAGATCATGATTACTTAATTCCAGAACATAAAACATGATTTATATATATATATATTCAGGATATACATATATATAATAAATCATTAAATGGAGAGAAATACACCGTTCATGGAGACGGTAGTCCGTACGTACGCATGAACGCTGTTTTCGTTTCCTTATTGAATTGAATGGAATTAAGTAGATGACATACATATAAATATATAAATAAATCCAGTATCATTATTATGTCATATATTTCATTATTACATATTATATATACTTTATAATCATTCATGAATGGTTAATCATTGAGAATGAATCTCATCGCGTCGTGGAGACGGTAGTCCGTACGTACGCACGAGCGATGATATCGTGCCCATGGTCGTGGAATTGTGTTGAAGTGTTTGTATACTATTTCAGTATCAATATCACTTTATAATAATCATATATAGTTACTCATTAAACCATTATACCCATCCAATTAATGTGGTGGCGGAAAATAGATTACACCACGACGTGGAGACGGTATTCCGTACGTACGCACGCGCGGTGATTTCCTTTTTCTGTAGGATGGATAGATAGTGAAATAGGGTTGTTTCATACTTATAATAACATATCAGTATATGAGTGATACTGATGTTATTACTTCATAATGAAACAACCTAAGAAGAAGAAGTGGAAGAAGAAATAAAGATGAAAGAATTGGTAACGGTAATTACCTCTTCTTTGAATCGTCTCTTTGAGACCTCCTCTTAGGGAACTAAAATTGGTCTTTGAGGAAGACCAGAACCTCTAATATGTTTCTAGGGAAGTGGAGAAGAGATTTTGGCAGGGGTTGGCCGAGATTGAGTGCTCAAATTGGTGTGAGGAGGAGGGGGGGAGGAGGTGTCCTTTTATAAGGGAGGAGAGGGGCACCTTAGGAATACCTCAAAATATTATTTTATATTAAAGTCAAAATCAGTTTATAATGGTTCCAAAGGGTCTTATTTCAGATCTAATGTGGGGATGGGTCTAAATCCTATCAACCAATAAGATTTAGTCAAGTTTAGGGTATTATTTTAACCTTATCAATTAGATTTAACTCTAAGTTATATAATTTAACTTTTACCGTGTCTTTTTGTTTTCTTTCACTATATGGTTAATACACTTACTATAACATTCCAAACGAACCCCAAATTGTTTATTATTAATACATATATCCTTATCTAAGTCATTTGGCCGAACCTTAGATTTTTAGGAATAAAATAACAATTAATAATATAATATTTGATTTAAAAACTATTTTGTGTCAATTTTGACACTATTTGATATATGATTTTTGTGAAAGTCATAACAGAATTATATGTTCGAACCAAGTTGATTAAATCAACAATAATATATCATAGTAACCTATAAAATTAGTGTAATTCATAAAAAGTCTCAAATTACATTCATTTGAGTATTTATAACATCAATTATGTTAATATTTCTTTAAAAGGGTAATTACTGCATCATCGTTGTGTCATAAATAAATTAATTTATTTAAAGTCTAAAAATTATAAATAAAATATCATTATGTAGGAAATATTTTTAGCTTTCTAATGAATATTTAAAATCGAATTTATCTTTTGTACATCCCTATCTTAAAAATCCATTAGTAAATACACTTTGATTTTATCTCTTTTAACTCTTCTTTGAATTAAATAATAATAAATATCCTTAATCTAATCCAAGTGGGCCTAAATGATAATATTTTACACTTAAGGTTGTTTTTGGTCGAGATAAACTTTTCTAATAGGATTAGGACATGTGTTAGGGTAATATTAATATCATTTTTACCCTTAATTACCCTATTTACTTTTAACCGTGGTAAATAAAAGTAAAAAGTTACTATTCACCAAAAATTATTTTCATCTCATTGAACCACATTTTACTTACTGACATCAACCGTGTCTCTCGGATTTTTAAAATTCCATTCACAGAAGCGGTAAAATTAAGTTTTATGAAAAATTCAGTTTTTTAACTACCACTTAGTAGTTTCACTATTCATCAAAAATTGATGTTTTTCAGAACAATGCCAAAATTTCATCCTAAGCTATATTTCATATTCCGAATTCAAAAATGAAGTCTATTTTACCAAATTCATAACATAGAAGTTGCATTAATTAATTTTATAAATAAATCCCGCTGTTAAAACAAATAGCGTGTTTTTAAGAAACAATATATATCAAAAGATTGACACTTGTTTATGTCTGGTTTAAATGTGAAATTAAATCCAATGACCAACATTGTATTAAATTGTAAAAATATATTCTAAATATACTTTAAAACCAATCAAATTAATAATTTATCACTATTAATTATTTCAATTGAAAAAGTTGTTTTTAATTAAAATTTAGTAATTTTCACTATTCATCAAAATATGAAAGTTATCCGAAAATCACCAAAATTTCACCTTAGGCTAAATTCAATACTCCGGATCCAAAAATGAAGTCCATTTTGAGAGCTAAAATTTTTAAAATTTAAAAAGGTGATTATTACTATTCATAACTGCTAATTATAATAATATTTTAATAGCATATCGTTGTTTAGTGAAACTCGGTATTGCGTACTGCAAACGCTATCGATGAAGGTCGTGATTGCGTGTAATGCAAGGCAAGTCAAGGATGCGTGTTGTGCAAGCTCCTTTTGGTGTAGCGTACAACACAAGACATTAATAAAATTAAAAAGAATATTTTTCATAAAATCTCTGGCTGTTACAATGTTCATTCATTTTTTGAAAATTTTGAACTTTATTTTGAAAATCAAACCATTTTCAAATTACCAAAACCATGATATTTTTCAAAATATTTCATTTTGAAAATAGTTTAAAAAAATTCAAAAATTAGCACTATTGAAAAAAATCATAAGTCATTCTATGAAATGATGTATACACTCCTAGTGGAAATTCATTCCTCTAATTCATGTCATGCTTGTATCACTATCTAAACCCATGAAAATGAGATTTCAAACCTATAAGTGTCTCCAAAACACTGATGTATCCAAATCCCTGGTAACTTGAAGTTTAGCATTAAAAGGTTACCTGTGTATTTTTATGCTCTACATTTCATGTCCAGAAAATACTACTCCTTTATAAGATCACAACCCAATGAATATATAGGAATTAATTCAACTCCAAAACCAATAAATTTGATGACTACTTATTTCAAAAGGAATGGAACAAGCTGATACCATTTATCTAAAACATGATTTTTTCCAAACAATAATGATATCATTCGAACATCACTCTTTCTCTTTATTGTCTATAGAATGTTGGAGGATTATAATTATCCTTAAGAAACATACCATGGCACCAAAGTCTGAAAATAAATGTATAAGGTCTTCAATACATGTGGTGGATGATTTTCCCTTTAAGAATAAACCAACTAACCAAACAGTCACTAAATAATGCATGATAACTATGAAAGACAACCCAAACATTTTGTTTATAAAAATAAAACTAGAAACCAAGTACCACAGTAGAATACTGTAAAATCAAATTAAATAGTGGGAGACAAACTAATAAAACTCCACGACAACCACAAGACTCTAAGATCCACATGACCCATGCTCTAACTTCACCAAACAACCCATGTATTATAAGGTAGTGAAAATGATGTGTGATAATTTACTTTTTCCCTTGTCTGGGTAGATGACATATCAAGAAGAAAAAAAGTTCCAAAGTAAGATTGAGTACTAAAAATCAATAGGTTTTCACCAAGGACATACCTACTCACACCACTAGGATAGAAGAGTTAGAAACTGTGTAAAAATAATAATTTCCAAAATAGTTTACAACTAAATATAAACAAGTTATAAAATAATTTCTAACTAAATAAAAACAGGTACCATATTAACCAATTTTACAACAACAGTCGTTGTTAAAATAAAGATACCAAACAATGCTTAAAACCCATTCCACAAGTTCTATTTGGCATAACCATTCTATTCCAAATAAATACACCACTAACCAAGTGTGCTTCATTATGATGTTATATACTCATTAGTGATCTCTCATCGATATACCATGTTCTCACAGTGTAATTATTTTTCATGGGCCATTACACCTTTGGCATCGAGCACAAGGTCATATTTTAACCAAGACTCATAAATTCAATATGAACACACACCCAAGTACGCCCAGAAACCATTCAAATTACAAAAGGACAAAGAAATTTGAATAAAAAAATATTTTTATTGAATACCTTTCTCCAACATACCATTTCAAATATCCAGAAATGTCATATTTTAAAATTTATATTTTAAAATAAAAAAACTAAATCAATTTCTCAAAAAAGTCACCAAAATTACACAATTTCATCAAAAACCATAAATCATTAATAAAGAAGATTTATATCATGATTTTCAACAAGATTTCACAATAAATCTCAATAAAATAAACCAATTTGAAACTAATCCAATCAATTCTAGAAAGTGGACTCGAGAGTGAATCCACCTGCCTCCTGAGTTTTGGTGAAAATGATAACAACACAAAAAAAAACGTCACAAAGCTAGGTTAAATCTCCACAAACACACCATAGATATCTTCTACTATCATAAAAAACCCAAATATAAACTTATTTGGAATCCAAAACCTTATATCCACCCATAGTGGGAAGAGATCCAAGAAATATAGTGTTAGGGCTAAGTAGATCTTAGAAAACACATCAAGAACAATGAAAAACAAAACATATTTTAGGAATCAAGTTTTAAAGTAATAAGTTTTGTCTCCAGATCACTTCCAATTCACTTGAGATAGGTTTCCAACCATTGAGAGACCAAAATCCAGATTGAGGGCTGCATGGAAGGAAATACAAGTTGGTTAATGTGTAAAAAAAGTGAGATCCACTTTCTAAGGATCTATCTTTTTCCTTGCACACGGTTTTATCGCAGGGTTAGGAACATTTTGTGTAAACAGTGATCCTACTTTTTTCATAAGAAAGACCATGCACAGTTGGTGCACACATCTTCCGAACTGTGCTCCGACCATTCCAAATCACTCTTTCCAATATTTTCACCACACTTTAGAGTTTCTCCTAGGTTATTGCATGATTGGACAAACCGTTCATAGACTGTTCACCTCACCTTTATTCCATGTCTCACTATGCACAGTTTCTTGCAAGTGTTTCACAATTTCCAAAAACTGTACAACACCCATGTACCTATATAAAAGTCCAAAAAATGCTATAAAGGTTCCAAAATTTCTCCCACACTTCACCCTTATAATTTATGTACTAAAAATTATAAATAAAGGGTTACATTCTAGAAGTTGGGGGTTCTATAGGATGAATCATAAGCCATCTAATTTATTTTAATCATGATAAATTAAAAGAAACCAGTCACATATATATGGATGGCCTAATCTCGTGATCATCTACATATCAAGTAATAACCATCCATTTTCGATATTATTATCAATTACTTTGATTCATTATTTAATTAAGATAATTTTCCATGAATTAGTACAATTAATTAAATTTATCTTAATTCCTTCTAAGAATTCTTAACTAGACATCATCTTTAATTTTAAACAAAATTAATTTCACTTATAATTAATGATGTAAACAAGTGTACATGGAGTCAACTAGCTTTTTACATTAAAATTTTAATACAGAAACTGATTCAATAAATAATTATCAACCCTATTACATAGTTTTTATTATTAAATGAATGAAATATGTAACACAGTTGAATATGTTTTATTATATATTAAATTATTTTCACTAAGAAAAATTAAGACTAATTACCTTAATAGACTACATGATGTGTATTATAGTATATGGTGTGTATTATCCTATTCCCATGTCTACAACACACAGCTTGGGACTAGTTATGTTTCATTTAGTGGATGAGTTTGAGATACACAGTGCTTACTAGGTCTTATGAATTATGTTCCCTAAGAGTTATCAGGAATATATGTCCTCAAATCATGTACTTGATATAAGGAATACTAAGACATCCCTTGTTATCATCCATGAAATAATAAGTACTACATGTCATGTATAGTTATCACACGACATGTAGTTATTTTAGTCATCTTCTAGCCTACCCATATCTATATGATGATCTACTTTTTTGATATTAGATCCAATTACATCATATTTATCTGGCTTTATCATGATATATAGACACAAAAACAATAATACATGGAATTTATGCAATCATTACAAGCTTTGTACATTGTTTTTGTCCTGAAAAAAACTTGTGCAACTCCAGATAGTGTTTTTATGTTTCTTCATTTTTCAATATTAAACATTTATATTTTATGTCATTGAGAATGGATAATCGAAGAGACAACAATGTTATATATTAAAATTAATACATATAATTTATATAAAATTAGAACACATGTAAAACTTCAATGAATAATAAATATTTATTAATTAAACATGTGACCAATATAATGCCAGTTATATATTCTGGGAATAGAGGAAGTATCCATTGATGGTACGGATAACTCATATTTTAGAGTTAATTTATATGTAATAATTCCCATAAAATATAAAAATTTCATGTTTAATGATAATCATAGATTACTTGACTAGATTAAAAGTATCTATCTAAGGGAGGAGGATATTCACATGTAATTTATAAATAATTTATGAATAGATATAGAATTAGCTCAACTTGTAATTTTTTCTTCATTAGTGGTTATGTGGACTAGATATCCTCATACCATTATTTACCTATAGGATCAAACTGTTGAATTCCTCTAATAGAGATCCACATGTACACCACAATATCTGAATGCCACTATATAATTACCAGGTGATAGCATGGAAAATCATGATTACTTTCGTTGTTTATAGTTGATTGTTGCTGAATTATTCATAAAAGATAAGGAAATCTTGATATTACCTTGATGGATTGAGAAATGTGTAAGAGAGTTTATTCTATAGATCTAAATATCTCTTTCAAGGTCTTGAGAGAGTCTCTCAATATCCTCTTTTCACATAAAAAGTAATTATAGAGAGAGATATAATTAGATATCAATTGTGGTAGGTTTAGAGTCGAAAAATCACACAAATCGCCTTTTAAACCTAATAATTCTCAATTGACCCCATGTCACATACCAATAATAATATTATTATTATTTTATTGACATTTTAAACACATTAGGAATATAACTAACTATGTTTTATACCATTTCCAATCAAACCATTACTCTCTGTTTACTTTCCTTAATTGATATTTTTTGAATCTCTAATAATAAATATTTAATAAATAAATGTCTCGAAATAATTCTTTGATAAATATGATAAATATAAAAATTTCCTAGATTGAAAATAAATTTTAATTATTTTTATTGTTTAATACTTTTATTATTTTTAATAACTTGTGATTAAATGATTAAGATCAACCAAACCTGAATAAGTATTATTTATTCTAAATTTTAAAATTCTATACTTGAATTTAATTGTGGTAGCGGATGCACATAGTTTGTAACTCTAAAGGCCTATTTCCTAGTAGAATTATTCATAACTTTCTATGGTCCAAGGTTAGCAATATACAACATCCCAAGGAACTCTGATATAAATAAGTTAAAATCGTAATGACATTATTCCTACCATGAATTCTTACCATGCAATATAATCCATTTTTTGTGATATCTCAAATCAAGTAGGTTGCATGTTTGTTCCATTAACCTATAATATTGATTTATCTTTATTTTAATTTTCATAAATGAACTCACCCACCAAACACAATTTCCATATATTTTATAAGTAGTTATATTCCCATAAAAGGGCTTGAGATGTTAACTTTATTCAAGGGGTGGAAGGGATAAATCCTTCATTGAATTATCCATTAATGCCATATCACACATTATGTACCCAATGCATCCTACCTAAACGAAAGTATATGCCATCCTGGTTTCCATTACTACATAAAACTAAATGAGTTGTGATAACAATTAATGATAATATTAAAGTATAAGGATCAATACACAATTCTACAAATAGGGAGATCTAATGACACAAGGAAATATGGATTTCCAATTAAAGATTTTACTCATATATTGGATATTACCATGGTTGAACACTATAAGAAGGTATCTCAATGTATTATGATCATTCTACCCAAATAGAATGTATCATCTATGTCCCATCGTAAAATATCATTTAGCTATAAGAAATATTTATGAATATAGTCGTGGAACTTTTAGGTTCTCATTATATCAAGGAAATCTTATGACCTTTCAGTGTGATGCATATTCTTAGGAAATTATCACATATAAGAGTTATGAAAAGTAAAAAATTTGATTTGAAAATAAAATTTATTAATAATAAAAAAATATAATCAATTTGTAATAAATTGTGTTCTAGGGAACAAAATCCAATATCTTATTACATGAATACACACTCCCAAATCCAGAATACAAGACTTACCATCAAACCATTTCACCCCCACCCAGGTTCCACTCTAAAATGATGGTCTATTTCACCTCCTAAGTAAATTAAATGAAGTTTAAAATGTTAATTTGAACCGATATAAAATGATTCAAACCATCATCAAAATGTAGAACCCTAAAAATTTTATCACTTATCGTCATTAGAGAAAATTATAGTTAATCAGTAAAATAAAAATACTTTTTCATCACTAACATTATCCCTGGAATTTTATAAATAAAATATGGATACATATATACTATAAACTCTTAATAAAAAGCTATTTAAAGAAACAATACTGAAATTACTTTTAGTACAACCCTGTATGTTTTTCTTTCTAAACTAGGACATCTGATTAGTGCATTACTATTCTGCACAACATATACAAAGTGATATTCTCTATCCATTCTAGGGGGTTTCACAAACATGGTAAAGATATTCATCATGGACTCAAAACAAAGCTCAGTTCCACCCTCTCTAATAAATATAGGTGTATACTGCAATGGTAACTCTCTAGTTAGATATAACATTGAAGGAATAATTATTTAATCTTCATGTCCTATAGAATAAATAGACTAGATAAAAAAATATAAAGATGATGATCAATAGCAGGTATGGTTACAAAAAAAGGTTCTAGGTCTACCGTTAAAGGGGAATTACTTTACCCAACCTTATAAATATCCATTATAGGTCACTAGGTGGAATTTCACTACAATAAAAAAATAAAATCATCTATATGAATCTACAACAAATATTGATATCATAAATAAGATAAGTTGAAACATGCATTGTTCCTAGGTACGCTATACTCTCCTTGGAATACAAGGGTCTCACCTAACTTGGGAACTCTCATTATCCCCAACCACTCACTCTCATGGCTCAAAAAATACACATAGGTTCTATATCCTTTATAATTAGAGAATAATAATATAATTTTAATCATGAGTTTGGTAAGGTAAAATTCAACCATCACGTTATACAGAAAGTGATATATTAGTTAATATTGAAACATATATAAAAACTAAAATATATATATTATAATTTAGGCTCTCCATCATAGAAAAGAATATGGATATAATGTGATTCCAATATTTTAAATATGATGTATAAAAACACATCTCTTATAACCTTGGGCTAAGAGTTGAATAATAAAACATAAATCACACATTATATTTTACGTAAATAATATATTCATAACACTTAAAAACCTAGAACAATAATCCCATATCTGGTAAAATTTTCTTCTCCTATACATATTTTAGTTATATAAAATACATAAAGTCCACCCTATGTCCTAAAAACATACTACCCCCAACTACCATACCCAAATATTAAGACAAAGAAAAATAAGGAACTTATACCACTTTGTAACATCTCAGCATGGATCACACGAACTGTGGTTTAACCAATGGGATCACATACCTTAAGTGTGCATCCCTGTACACCAGATGTTGCGGACTAGTAGCAAGGGTATATAGCTGATGGAATTTGTGATCCAATAATTACAAAATAACAACACACATTATCTATCATAACCTAATACTAAAATTTAAAATGATACTTCTAGTAATAAGATAGATCACCCAAGGTTTGATCATATAGAACATGGTACAAAATTTATAAAATAATAAAGGTGTATGTAGAACAAGATTAAGTCCCCACCCAATCCTAGATCCTAGTTTTATCCATGGAACTGTAGCTCATCTATATATAGTTGGGACACTTACCTTACCTATTTTTTGAACTATAAAATCTATAGGTTTACCAATATTTCAATGTAGGGTGTGAGAAAAGCTCATAATTCCACCACAAAAAGTTTACCAAAATAAATACCTACTATATAAGTGCATATTCAAGTGATATAATAATAATAATCAATAATTACCATAATAATTTTCACACCCTAGAGTAATTAAAATCTATCCCAGGAGTGACCATACCTACCTTAGTTAGTGCCATAATAAGTTTGAATATATCAATATAACATCATAATTCCCTTGGAATAGTATATTCCCATTCTAGTAATAATATTAACCCAAGTAGATATTTTAACTCAACTGAGAAGGATGTAAGAATAAAGGTAAAGGTAAACCATGTTTATATCAGTATTGCCCCCTAAAGAGTCTCAATCCATGTTCATAACAAAATAACTATAATAGTAAAATAATGAATATTAATAAGAGTTTCAACTCAATAACATATTTATCTATCTCATGATTTTATAAATACTATGGAAATTGAACCATAATGTCCATAATTATCTCATACCTATGAAATATTGATCAAAGATCATAACAATATAATGATAATAGAAAAAGAGTCTCAATGTCTATAATGGTCTCAGTACTAAGGCATCTCAATCCAAATGCATATAAATATAAATACAATGGGAAAAGTTTCCCCATGTCGATAATAATCTCATATCTATGGTATCTCTACATAAATACACTATGTCATATAATTCCTTGATATTAATCTTGTTATGGTATAATAAAAAAATCAACTAATGAATCATGAAAAATCATAATATAGTTAGAACATCACCCAAAACCCCATGTAATCAAAAATATTTTTTCCTCACATACCAAAAAATTCTCTATCATTCAATCCCAAGGTTTAATCCCTTGGGAACCACTTACTTTATGGGAGAGAGATAGCTACCCCTTCTACATGAAAAACATGTCAAAATGGTAATTTAACCACACGTGATCTCATAAAAAACATACCTATCTAGATATTATGGTAATAACACATCATATTATTGAAAGTAGTTAATTGAAAACTAAATAGGTCTACTAGAATATGGTATAACTCAAGATACGACTCATTTGGTTCTATGTATATATTACACCGCACATTGTCTCAAATACATGGCCATCAATGATGATAGAATCAAAATACAATTGATAAATGACCACTAATAAGACTAAACATTATTAGATAATTTGTTTGGGGATAAAAAAATAATTCATATTATTTCAGGGTCAAGATCACACATTCATTGTGATGATATATCATGCATAACATTAAAACTCATATAAACTAATGGGAAATATAAGGCATTGCCTGACTAATTTAGGGATATCTAGTGAAGAATCTCATAATTGTATAAGACACCCAGAAAGGACTGGGGAGGGATGATATATTTACCTCTATAAATCCCCAAGAGTAATAAATTATTCCATTAAGAGTTGGTAAAATCAAAGATAATTTTAATTCAATCATTTTGATACAGATTTTAGTTCTAGGTATAGGAATATCATTAATTGATGTTTTGAATATCTTTAGGAAATTCATGTATGTACGAGGTATTAGGAGTCTATGTTTGAGGAGATGGTCTCAGTGCCGGCTACAATGTTGGACATGATAGTATCTCATGTGTTAAGACCAAGAGGCTTAATGTTGTTGTTGGATTGGTGAAGTAGTTGGTGAATAGGAAGTGGGATTGTTTGTGGTGTTTTATTTTATTGGAAATACATAAATCAATACGTAATGATTGGAATAGTTATCATATTTTATAATTTCCATTCTATTAATAAGGTTCAAACCATGGGATAGTTGTAGAGAATACACATTTTTACAATAATGAAGAAGCCAGCATGGTCACTAGTGGGACCGCATGTAGTGATAAGTCAAACTCCATTTAATTACCACATAAATAAATCGTACTTATCAAATTAATTTATAATTCAATTTCAATCTATCAACTAAATGAAATAGATAACTTAAAATGAGATTCACGTGGTAGGTGAATCTCAAATGAGAAAGTGAACAAATGAAGTAATATTGACCGACTGCATGAAGAATACAGACCTATCGTAGAAGGAATGCGAACCTACCACAAGGAGAAAAGAGAACCTACCACATGTGAAGCATCCCGGGTCCAATTCATTGGTCAATAAACAAACTTGAGAGCCACTTGGCCTCATGTGTGCTTCCTTATATGATATAGGATTAAAACTAGAAATGAGGGTCAAAAATAGTATGGTGGGGAGAATATACCCTCAAGATTAGAGTAGAGAACAATGGTAAGAACAGATAAAGGAAGGAAAGAAAGATAATTAAATAGTGTAAGTATAACAGAGATAATATTTGTGAAATTAAATCATATAGATTCATACTAATAGTCAACAATATCCTGAATTATTTAGTAAATGACGATGTCATTACACTATACAAAAACGGTGTAACTCAAGGGGAAAAGTGTAGTAGGCATGCACAATAGATTCTATACTAAATAACAAAAAGACCAAAATATATCTCCACTAGCATCATGAGTTCAAGCTCAGTATTCTTCTTCCATACTCCATGTTAGTAAATAAAAACAAGCATTGATAGCTGGATGTTTTTCCTGATTTCTACTTGAATATATGAAGTCTATCTAAGGACCAAACAGTGGCCCAAAAAGGGTGTGAGATAAACTCATTTGGCCACCACTAATGGTGTTTATAACAAATCTAGTCAATGCATATAAGCTATAAAGGATAATGTAATATAATCTAAAATGACATTGGTATGATATTTAAAAATCAGTATATGACTTAAATAAAACGGTATATCAAATTAAAGTGTCATCTTCGCTATACTCCATATGTATCAAGTATCATACCTACATGGGCCAGGACCTAAGGATATTGACCAAGGAATCCTATTTGATTCCATGGAGCTCATCCAAGGAAAACATGGTATAATGTAGAGCTGCATGGACCATGGATAAGATATCCTCTTTAATTATGAGGATAATATCCAATGGTACTCAGTAGAGACTAGGGTGTAGCCCAAGGAAAAAATATGAAGGGGTCCAAAACAAGATGGATCCAAGGTAATAACTAATGGAATCTAATTCTAAATATGCAAGTGGGTGGTTGATTCCATACTGTGATACCTCACATTGATTCAATACCATGTTATATATTATTAAACACCAAATATAGAAGGGATAAAAGGGGACATGTTAGTGTCTATTCTATTTATAAAATTAATTCATCAAATTCATTTAATTAAAAAAAATCACATACAAGTGATATATAGGATTCATATTAATGTCCATGAAATTTAAAATCAATTTTCATAATTAATCACTATCTAATAGATTGTACTTATCGTATCATAATTCCCCTCTATTTCATTTTATTTTACCTTTTATTTATAATTCACATGGTTTTCAAAGAGTTAGTCAACCTTTAAAATATACTTTTATTCTTATACATCTTCCACTCACAATGGGAAAGATTGGAACACCCAAAGGGTTGGCTAACTCATGGAAATTTAATAGAACCCCCATCAAGGGGTGTTTTGGGTTGAAATTGGAAAACTATAACCATATAAAAGGGGGAAATTTATTTCATAATTACATTATAAAAAATAAAATTGTTGCATATTTTAGAAGAAATGTACAGAGGTTCTGAAATGCAGAATAATAGTGCAAGTTATAGACATCAATACTTTTAGGGAAAATGTATAGACCACCTACCTTAGATGCGTAGTAGAATCATTTTACTTAATTGTTCATTAATCTTAGCTATAATAGAAAAAATAATATGAATATAAAAATATTCTAAAAAAATTTCATATTATCTCACACGGATTTAGCATTACATATGGTTAGATAAATGAAGAAAGAAAGGAAGATGATTTTAAATCTTACATATACAGATCTAATGTGATGAAGGGTGAATTAAACAGATGTTGAATAGAGAGGATTGCTCAAATAATAGTATTAGTGGAGATAGAGAACATAGGTGGATGAGGGATATATTTTGTGTGAATGGAAGAAGCAATGGGAGGTGGTAAGGTAAACAGAAGGAGGGAAATTTTCAAATTTTCACCCATTTTTAAAGGGTGCACAGTTTGACTACACAATTATACAGACTGCACACCAACAATGCACACCCACAGCTTAGTATGGCACCCCTGCACAAGGAAAAGGGAATGTTTTGACAAACTTTGAGCAGCCTTTGTGTTCTCTCTACCTAAGAGACATCCCTTTTCTATAGTTAGGTGCATAGTCAAAACATTCACGGGCACACCATGAAAATAACCTCTTTAATAGTCCTAAACCATTATTCTTAGCCATGTAGCATCCCTCTTATATTGTATAGGGTCACACATTTGAGTCTCATGGTTACTACGAACCATATTCAAACCATGAAACTCTTCATTTTTATCCAAAAATGTGAGCTATGGGCTCCAAAAAATCCCTAGATGCTCTCAAATCTTTTCTTATTCCATTTTACACATTTATTAGAGATAAAAAGTGGTTTAAATACTAATTTAAAAAATATATCTCCTAGAAAGGATATAATGTTACACCCTCCCTTCCGTAAAAAAAATTCCCCAAATTTCATTTTTATGGGTAGTAAAGAATCATCTAAGAAAAGTTTCATCCAATGAGCATGTATGTCAGCCTCTCTCTCCAAAATTTCATTTTATATGTGACTATGATACCATATCACCCATAATAAAGAGACTAATCTACCTCATAGGTCTTTTATGCTTCGATTCATGATATATATTGGATATTTCACAAAAGAAGCATCAACAACCAACACAACCTCATTAGCCAAAATGAAATGAGATGGGTATGAATAGTAATGAATAATATATGAAACATGGAATACATCATACATGGACCGGTAAATCTGAGGCAAGTGAAACTGATATTCTACCGATCTAACTCTCTACAAAATCCCAAAGGGAGTAACAAACATGGGTTTTAGATTCCCTTGTTTCTGAATACATCAATTCCCTAATCTAGAAGAAACATATAAGAAGAATTGATCTATATCCTAAAACTCTAGAGTTCATTGTTGATGATTGGTTTAAGAATTATTCCGAGAATTAGATTTATCCATACACTTATTTATAACATTTACCTACTCTCGGGTCTCTTTAATGAGATGAGGTCCCAGTAGCACTACATATCCTACCTATACCTAGAATTGGGGTAAATGGAACAACCTACTATATAAGGCATTATATGTATACATATTTATAGTGTACTAAAAGCTATTATTATAATAAAAATTATAAAGAGGAAGGTTTTTCTCCTAATATCCTCCAAAATTATGGATGAATACTTGAAATATATCCTCTAACACCAGTATCATACGCTTATATGGTCTTTCGATATGTGGGTGATAGTTTGTACTCAGAAGTACATATGAATCTTGATCCTTCTACATCCCCTAGAAGAACCATGACATAAAGAGAGAATCTATATCTAATATGATAACACATGAAACTTTATGAAGGCATATGATCTCCCTTCATATAGTCTCCCTAGCTCATCCACTTAAAAAGTCTCTCTAATAGGTAAGAAGAGGGAGACCTTTTTCAATCTACCGACAGTCACCCACACTATATCAGTGCCAAAAATGGATCTTAGAAAACCTATATTGAAATCCATAGATACATCATCCCATTTACACTTAGTAATGGGTAATGGTTGTAAAATCCCAACTAATCGTTGTTATTCCACCTTCACCTACTAATAGGTGGAACACTGAATAATAAATCCATCTATCTTTTTCACCATCTCCCACCACCGATATTTGAAATGTATTTCATGATACATCTTGGTAAGAATGGGATATACTACCCAAATAGAGGCATGAGACTCTCACATAAATTCTTCTCATATGCCTATATGAGCCTAGATGAATCCATGAATTCAAAAGACCTTATTCCCATCAATTAACCAACCACATGGGGGGTCCTCTCCGGAAGCACTCTCCCTTAGGAAAAATCCCTCTAGATATGAACGAATCATCATCTTCACTCTATGAAAAAGTATAGCTTTTAATTCTAAATATTTTAGAAATAACTTATTGTTACTCTCATGAACCCTAAGATGTATCTAAAAAAACAAGGTCATTAGCTTCCATTCACTATTTTCCTCCTTAACCGCTTGTGTCTGAGCCTTACAGCTCAGAGCATCAGAAATGGAATTTCAATTAACAAACTTATAATCAAGATCAATGTTAAATGATTATAAGTATTCAAAACACCTTTATAGTTTAAGATTAAAATCAAATTTTGTAAATATGTATCGAAGTATCTTCTGATTCATGTATATAATGAACTACTCTTCAAAAAAGTAATAAATTCAACAATGCAAGGGATAAAACATAGTAACTATATTGAGATATTTCATCAAGTAATTCCACATGTGATGTATCAAATGGTGACACCCATACACTACAACTCTATCTTATTTCATCAGAACTACTCCCAGTCCATTGTCTAATGAATTAAAATAAAATGTATTTCCTCCTCTCGTCTCAATTAGAATCAGGATAAATGTAGAATTTGGTCTTATTTTATACTATTGAAAGGATTCCTCACATGCCTCAGGCCATAATAATTTCACACCCTTATTTTTCAATCTTATAATAAGTGATTCAACGTGTGATAAATGATGAATAAAACACCAATAATACCTGAATATGCATAATAATATCTTCGTTTTAAGGATTTTCTCAAGTTAATCCCTAGAAATGATAGATCTTACCTTCTCTGCGTCCATGGATACTGTTATTTTAAGGATATTGTGACCTAAGAATGGAAATTTATTGAACCAAAAGTTGAATTTTGTGATCATAGCATACAACTAGTGCTCTCTCAATGTACTCAAAATGATATCAAGAAGTTTTGAATGTTCAATTAAATTATTTGAGAAAAACAATACAAAATCCATGAAGACTACAACAAATGAATCCAGATACTAGTGGAAAAAATGATTCAACAAATCCATGATAAATATCAGCATATTTGTGAGATATAACATAATAAAAAATACTCATACATGAAATATATAAAATATAATTTTGTGTGTGGTATATCTAATGGTCTAACAAGAACCTGAAAAAAGTTTAGACTCAAATAAATATTGGAGTGACTCCTCACTCCACAGATCTGGTTGAGCTGGTCATTTATACAATGTAAAGTATATCAATTCTTCCCAGTAAGATGATTCAATTATTGTAAATAAATGAATAACCTAAGGGTCTCATCCACATTCTTAGAAAAAATTACATGTGAACCCCAAGGTGATGTAATGGGTCATATAAAACCATTAGCTTCCAGGCCTCTAACTACCTTTTGAGCCCTAATAACTCAGTAGTATCTATCCTTTAAAGAGGTATGGATACTACTAATAATCATGGGACTATATCATAATAAACTATGACTCTCTCAAGAGAGGTTTTCTACACAAATCACTAAGGAAGACATCCCTAAAATTATCCACTATAGAATATAAATATGTAAGTCATGTTCCCTAATAGTCTATATAGAGGCTAGAAATATAGGATGTCACTCTACCCTACCAATGATGCTCGTGTCCATATCGAATCACTTAGATATCCCACTCACAATACTAAATATTATTATTGTACTAGGATGATATAAAATTAACCCTCTAGTGATAAAAAACAATATTATCATTATAGAAAACCGATAAATTTATCCCAAGTATGATTTCAAATCCTGAAATGTTGAGGATGAAAAGGTTCCATATAAATGGTAATTTCCAATATCAAGTGGGAAATCCATACATTAGAATACAATTTATGATCATATCCCTAGAGCATTTTTATGTTTCATAACTTCATAAAAATACTAAACTTTTAACCAAAGAGTTTCCATGATATCCATATATATAGGGGTGTGGGAAGTGCATGTTTCAAAAAAATCAGATACTAGAGTTTATGACACAAAAATCATATCTCACACCATAGATAGACCAAAACTCTTCTCATCGGTTAATGGATGCACTCATTATATCTGTCCTAATCCATGGTCCTAAGATACAACCTAACTATCCTTTATAGTCACTATTTTATGGAATTGTAATCCCAGTGTCTGGATCCCTCATCCATGTCCACCACCCAATCATGTATTCCATGCAGTGCTCTAGATCCCTTCCGAAGGAGGGGGAACTGATCCCACTTCTGAAGGAGAAGATGGTATGGATCCTCTTCCACTATAAATAGAAGGAAAAGGAATGAAACAACTTCTATATATATCTTTTATTACCCTAGGATCTACACTCAAGTGGGGATCTATCGTAGTAGGGATTATAAGGCCATGTTTACCACAACAATGATAGCTCACATGGTTACCCATGAATATACTCTAAATACTGATGCCTCCCAAATAACACTTAAAACGATGTTTCTTACCACTAGAAGAACTATTGTTCTGGGAAAGTACTAAACATACCTAGAACACACCTTTATATTCAGTAAGGTTACATTTAGTGATGATGGTATCGTTCATTGTCTCAGTAATGGTGGTCAAATTAATCACATTCACCTAAGACCGAGTGGTGTATATGGGCCCCTGATCAGAATGTATAACTGTATAAAACTCATCACCATGAATATCAGGAAAATGATTAATTCCCATAAAATGAGTTGAGTAATCCATAACTGATAAATTCCCCTAATCTATGTATATAAACACTCTGGAAAGGCCATCTCCCAATGTCTCAAGAAATAAGTAATCATAGAAGGCTATTTAGAAATTATTACAAACCATGACCAGATGTTGGTAAACCGGGGTCAAAACATCCCACCATCTCTTGGATGACCCTCTGAGCATATAAGATGAAAATTTGACCCTCATATCTAGAGGTGTATCTATATGACCAAAGATTTAAAAAATAAACTATATCAATGACTCAACATCCTGGTACTACCCTCCTCTAAAAACATAGGTCGATAATGGTTATTATATTCACGTAACAAATTTTTCATTATAGGGGTTATTCTTGGGTCTCCCTACATGTTCTACATGTGTCATAGTAATGACTCTCAGAACTAAGCATAAGTTCCTAGATCTGGAATAGAATGAGGTTTATTGTGTGCCACTATAATAGTTAAAAGAGGTGGCTCACGGTCCACCAACTATGGATCATATTCATCACCACCCTCCTGGTGCATAACATGAGACCGTCATGGAGGAATGTCTTTATAATTCCAATTACATGCCTTAGAAAACATTTTATAACAGAACAAATCACTGATAAATGAATATGATAAGTATAATCCTTCCACTAAATGGTTAAATAATTCATTTAACACTCTTAAATATTGTTCATGGTGGTATAAAAATCCATATAAAACAAAATAGGTAATCCTAACATCCCACTGCTAAGGTTTGGTTAGAGGATATTTCTCTGTTTCATGTCACGTGTTCTGGTATATGGAGTTTCAACTAAAATTTATAGATGATATTAACCTTTAAGTTACAATTGGAATCCCCATTTCATGTAAACTATTCCATTTGTCTTTTCAAAGTTAATAATTTCAAACTTATATAGATATAAGGGTCCAGTTAAATGAATTACCATTCCCAAGTTGTAAACACCAAAGCATTATAAATAAAAAATTGCATGTTATGAAATTGCAACCAGAATTTTAAATTTGAAATACAAATATAAATAGTACATTTATTATAGTTTGGTTATATAGATCACCATTCATAGTTTATAGAAATACTGGCTTTATAAAATATAATTTTCATCGATGTAATCACTGCTAACTAACTTCTCATCTCATGTAAACATGGTTGGATAGATCAAACATATAATTATTGGTTAATTGAGGTTTCACCATCAATCTATATAGTAAAACACCAATTTGGTTGATGAAGACATATTAATTGACCAATTATTTATCATTTCCTATAATAAATGTTAACTAGAGAATAGATATAGCAATTAAGGCACTACAACATGTTGTAGGTAATGCATGTAGTAAAATAATTATGGTATGGCATATGCATGACATGTGAATCCTCATGTGTCGATAATGATAAAAACAATAAAACCACTTTTCTATACCAAAAAATGTTATAATAAATTCTAGAGTAATAATAATAATTCCACAAGTCATGTGTTTCACCCAATAGTGAAATCAAGAAAACTATAATTGGTAAAAACTAGAGCATCAAATCCCATCCCAAGAAACGTTGAATTATACCTGTGTGGGGGGGGGGGGTAAGATACTCTCAAAAACAAGATCATTATTAAATAAAAATACCTTCCAATTATCCTTTCTACTAACCCAAAATATTAAAAAATGAAAATAAAACCCTATAATTCTACTTGTAGTGTCCCAAGTCTGATTCAACGATCAATAACCAAACCTGAGAGACACCTAGGCTTAAGTAAACCTCCCCATATTCCAGAGGCTTCTGAATATCAGCAAGGGTATATGATGTTATAGCTGGGATACTAAAGCCCCATGATCAAAGTAGAAGATAGTGGTAATAATAGATAAACTAGTATAAGTAAGATAATATAATAGCAGAAGCATGACAGTGTAAATAGATATGGAAGAAAATCATCCATAAAAATACTAATAGTCAGAAATATCTAGAATTATATAAAAAATTATGATGTCATAATTATATATAGAAATGGGGGAATACAATGGTATTATGGCAGTAGAAATTCACATTACATTCTATAAAAAATAACAAAAGGGACAAAACATATCTCTACTAGAATCATGACATCAAGTTTGATCATCTTCTCCCATACTCCATCCTCATATAAAAAAATCATGCATCCATAGAAGGATGCTTTACCCTTTCCATACCTGTATCCATGAAGTCTTCCCAAGTACCAAAAAGAGGCCCAAACAGGGTGTGAGATAAACTCAGTAGGCCACTACCAATTATTTCTATAAAAAATCAAGTTTGTGCATATAATATATAAATGATAGTTTAAAAAATCTCAACCAAACTATGGAATTTGTGTCAAAAGAAGTATATGAATGAAAAGTGTTTGTATATAAAATTAAAGCATCATTCATGTAATTCTTTATATATATCAAGTATAAGAGCTCCATGGGATAGGATACAAGTTTATTTACCACGGTTTTCTATTCAAATCCATGGACCTCATCTATAGAAATATTAGTATAATATTGACCTACATAGTCTTGGAACCCAAGGACCATGGACAAGGCATACTCATTGAGTTTGAGTAAAATCTTCAATAGTACTCGGTAAGAACTTGGGTGGCAGATAAGGAACAAATATGAGGTATTCCATGTAAGCCTAATACAAATAAAGAATCCATGGAATCCAATTTTCAAATATGAAAGTTGGTCATCGGTGTCATACCATGATTACCCACATTAGTACCATACTATGTTATCCATTATGGAACATCATATATATATAAGGAATCAAAGGGTACATTTTAGTTTCCAATACCTTTATCAATTTAATCCATCACAATAATATCATTAAACAATTAACTGACAAGTGATATATAGGATTCATGTTAATTTTAATGAAAAAATTCAATCCATTTTTATAATTAAAAATAAGACAAGAGATTATCCATCTCATATCGCAATTTCCATCTATTAAATTTCATTTTTACCTATAATTATTAAATAAAAATCTGAAAAAATATGTATTCGTCATTTTATAACCCATTTAAATTATTATACAGCTTCCACTCGTAAGGGGAAGGCTTGACACACCCCAAGGGTTGGCTAACTCATAGACACATAATCAAACCAACCTCAAGGGGTTTTTTGGGTTGTGGTCGATAACCTCCAAATGTATCAAAGGGTATAAGGAATATCTTAATTCTGATATAAATGAATAATTTAAAGTGTTTTTCATTTTATAAGAACACATTGAGGGTATGTAGTACTACATGATGGTCCAAGATATAGACATCAAGACTGTTAGGGAAAATCTATAGACTTCCTACCTTAGATGGGTAGTAAACTCCTCATCCATTATCATCCCTTAATCCAATCTTGAATTGAAGAAAATTAAGAATAAGAAAATAACCTAAAATATGGTATATTATCTCGCATAGATTTAGCATTCAACACAATGAGATAAATGAATAATGGAAGGAATAGTATTGAAGATCTTACCAAGAAAGATCCAATGTGATGAATAGAGAATAAAACTGGAACTAGATATATAAGGGATCACAAATCCTAGGATAAGAAGATATGGAGCTCATAAGATAAAGAGGTAGATTTTTTGTGTGAAAGTTGGAAGAAAATGGAATAGATAAGTTAAATAGATAGAAGGAAAAATAAACATTTCACCCATTTTTAAAGGGTGAACGGTTTGGTCGTACGGTTTGGAAAACCATGCACACCGACAGCCAAGGGTGGCACTACCTTGCATGGATAGATGTATGGTTTAACAAATTGTGTGTATACTATATGTGATCTCTTTCGAAGAGACATCCCCCCTCACACGATTATGCACATCGTTAGAAAACCCATGCACACACCATGTGAATCACCTCTTAAACAAACCTTCACCATTTATCAAGGTTATGTGGCCTCCCTCGGACTATTTTTAAAATCATGTTCCTCTTTACAGTGACAGACGATTGATCCAAATGATTAATACTAACTATGCACCAACCATACGCCTCTACCTATTTTTTCAAAATCCCAATCTCTGGTCTTCGAGAAATCCCAAGAAACTCATGAACACTTTCAAATTCCCTTCGGAACATTTTTTGGAGTAAAATAAGAGTTTAAAAAGTAACTTAAATAGTATGTACCTCACTTAAAATCTAGTGTGTTACAACATGAATAAATGTGTGAAAACCACATGAAAGAATGTGAACTTATCACATGAATAAATTCATACATACTGCATGGAGAATTTCTCATCTCACACATGATAGGTCAAGTGTCCATGGACACCCATGGTATTTAAAGTGATTTTTCACCCACATGATAGGTTGTGTGACCTGGTCACACATAGTAGGTTGATCGATGGAACAATCAACTACATGGAAGATCAGGCAGTGGAAGCTCTAATTTATCTTGAAGCTTAGTGTGAAGATAATGACATAAAATTATCAATATATTTTTATGAACTAATATATAGAGAAAGAGATAGTTAATTCATTTGATGTTCGGAATTTTAAGATTTAGTCTACCAAATATCATGACAATAATCATTTTTATTATTATTAGGAAATATAATAATAATAATTGAATTTATAAAGTTATATTCACCATGTATTATCTAAAATAGTATATGTTAGATGATTCACTTGTGCTGATCTTCATTGACTAGACATCACAATGAGACTTTTATTCAAGTGAGGATGTTGAAGAAGAATTGATTTCGAGTGAACAATATCAAATCGAATATGATGTAATGAATAATATCGAGTTATTGTTGTATCTGAGCAGGATCATAAGACTTTGAAGTCAATCATACGACTTTAATATTGATCATAAGTCTTTATAATCATCAGATTTTATGTGTGTATGACTTCATTAGGTATAAAATAATGATAAATTCATGAACTTTATCTTTTTTATAAGAATGTAAATTCTGATAAATCCATCAAGACTTACTAAATTTTAAATTTCTATCTGTTCGATTGTATTTATGTGTACGAAGTATAATATTGGAGTTTCAATTATTGCATGAATGCATTAATTCATAATAAATTAATTTAAATATAAATATTGTTTCATGGAATTTAATGTCAAATAAATAAATTTTTAAATGAGGATGAAGAGTCTGAGATATTATTTTATTTTTATATACATTTATAATTAGGTATGGAAATAGTTTCTTCAGAAATTATTATGAAGACCATATCTGGGAATTATAGTGTTTTGAATTTAAAATTATTTAAATGGTTTAGTAACTATTTGAATAAATAATAAAGAGAATATGAAACCAATGTTTTATGTTTTATATTTATAGTTTATCAATATCATTATTTTGTGGGTACAAATATGAGATATTTTTCATATGAATAAAAAGTTGAGAGAAAGGAAGAAGAGTTTTTTCTCTCAAATGTCCATGAAATCAAAGAAGAATAGGAACTAACATAAAGATTAATAAGTGTGAAGAATATAATAAGATAAGTGGTTATGTTTTGAATCTAGTTAGTATAGGTCCATTACTTTTTTTAAATAATTTAATAATCATATCAATTTTGTGAGGATAACATAAAACTATCAAATGAAATTAGTATAATTAAATTGATGGATATACCCAAAAAAATTATAATAAATTCATTTATGTAGTGTACTTTGTGATCTTGGATGATTTCAAGATCATTCATAGGAATATCTACTCTTATTAATTAGTAACCCATGTAAATATTTATGTCTATGTGGGTGTTTTTGTGTATTATGATTCAGGAATATTCATTTATCTCTAAATGGGGGAGAGTTTTTTCTTAAATAGAAAAACATAAAAAGGGCTAAATTATATTTCACCCCCCATAGATTCAAAGATTTATTCTAGTCCATAATATTGGTATACGATCATAGAATCCTTTTATTAGATCTAGTATGTGATGATATTAGAGAATGTGTTTTCCATATATATTTATAACTCTATTAATAATAAGGGTAATCCTATTTACAATGGAAATAATAATCATATAAGGAAGGAAATAATATTTACCTAAATATTATCCATTATATATAAAGTTATAGAAGCTACAACATATGGTTTAACTCCTCCCACTGAGGGAAATACCATAAAAACTAACTAATAAGAAGAATCTAGAGATTGATGGATGAGCCATAAATGTTGTACATTCCTCCGTCTTAGAAAGTGAATTATTAAAGATTAAATGAAATGGTATGGATAAAATCGTTTGGAGACTCTAATAAGGCTGGGAGGAAATCTATTATAAAAAATAATACGTCCTGAATCTACCGAAATTTTGGTTTTCAAAAAATATCCATGATTGATAGTCATAAATATGTTTTAAATTAGATACATAATTCTAGATAGCATGCATGATTCAAAGAAAAGTATTCTTATTATGGATATTTCTAGTACCATGGAGGATTTTGGCATAAAATAAATATCATTTGGTTTTATTATCAGCATTATAATGTATCTAAGATGTTTTGGAGGAATACTTTTAGGGGGAGTCATCCCACTCAAAGAATATAGACTCAAAATAAATCTGAAAAATCAAAATTAAAGATTTTAAACAAATTCAAACTCATTAAAACTCTCTTCAAGATTTGGGATCATCCAATAAATCTTATAAAAAAATTTATTGATTCCTCCATCACAATAGGATTTTGATAAAAATACTTAGAAGCATAAGGAGAAGGAATAAAAGTGATAAGATAAGTCTCTTGTAGTTGAAACTGCTCTCAAGGAAACAAAAGAAGAATGAACTTAGATTTGGGATATTGGGTGTTCTTCACATATGATTGGAGTCTTAATGATATTAAATAATGTAATAGACTATAAAAAAGGTACAATAACTTTTTAAAATAATGATTCACTTAGAATTAAAGGTATTTCATCTCTTATTATCAAAATAGAAAAAATTAAATACAGGAGAACCATATTAATTTATGGGATCAAACTAAATTTTTTATGTTTTTCTTAGGTTTATGAAAAATTAAATGAGGTTATTTTTAGGAAATATTGGTTTATGAATCTATGGTATTGATATAGAGAATTTATTAAAAGTGTAAAGTTAACTAAGGGAAACCTATTTTTAGGATGGAGATGCAAAAAAATCATGTTATTTGAGTATAAAGGAAGAATCTTGATTATAGAATAAAGGATTGAACATATATTCCATAAAAATATGAATAAGTTAGAATATAATGTATTTTTTTGATGTCTCTAATATTATAAGAAGAAGATATTAGTGTTGTTATATTTTCTTGAAAGGTGAATTCTAAAATTATTCACATAAGATGGTTGATATACAAAAATATCATCCCCTAGATATTATTCATTGTGACTTATATGGGCCTATGAGAAATCAATTAAAAAATAGAGATAATTATTTTATTTACTTTTATTAATGATTTCAATTGTATTAAATGTATCATTTTTTTAAAACAAAAATTAGATGCTTTTAAGATGATCAAAATTTTCAGAAGTGTTGAAAGGGAGTGGGGATTTTCTATAAATAAGATTTGAATGAATGGTGGTATTTAATACATGAATGGTAAGTTTGAATTTAATCTTTAAAATCAGGGTATTATTAATGAGCCCAGTAATCTATACAAACCAAAAAATGTTGTGGCTGAATGAAAGAATAGAATCCTAGATGTTATGGATCAAACCATATTGACTAAACATGACACTTAGTTATTATTTATGAGAAAAGTTATTCACACAGAATTCCACATCCCAAATCACTGCTTTTATAGAAAAAATTAATACATGTCTATATATGATATGAATTATAAGAATATACCAAGTTTTAAGTACATAATGGTGTTTAAAATCCTCTGTATTATCAAATTCCATTGTGGGAATCATGGGAATTTTTATCAAAGGGGGGTCGATGGTATCTTTCTTTCATACCCTCTAAATAGTGTAACATAAAGATTATATAATAAGGGAACTAAAATTCTTGTGTATTATGATGATCTGGAAGTATTGGAACATTTAGAAATAAATGTTTTATAGTCAGTTACTGATATAATATAAATTCAAGAGGAAGTTGTTTCTATTAAATATTATGTTAAAGTCTCGGATAAAAGTGATGGTGTATATATTTTATATTATGAAGATGTTGATTAATCATTTTCAAGTGATGAGTGGAGATCATATTTATCTCATCCAAGGTAAATAAATAAAGTTGAGGATTAAAATATAATTTTTTATCAAGTAAAATAGGTTCAAACCACATAAACATTAAGGATAGTTTTACATACCAATTTTTATTCACAATTTGATCCATGATATGTTTAAGAAGGACTGAAGCATCAAGAGTGGATTGATTCCAGGAATATGTAATTAAATTTGATTGAAAAAAATTATACATGGGAGCTATTACCTAAACCCAGTGATAAAAATGTGACTGCAACAAAGTGTTTTTTCTAGAACTAGTTGACTGAAAAAGGTGAACTGGTAAGAAGCAAGTAATGGGGTGTTTGTAAGGGATACTCACAAGTTGAAAGAATTGATTTTTATAAGAATTTTTCATCATTTATAAGACATGAAAACATTACAATATTTATTTCTACTATTTCACAAATTAAATAAAATATTTTAAAATTATTTTCAAGTCTACCTTTCTCAATGGAGAACAAGAATAAGAAGTTTATATAGAGAATCAAAGTGGTTTCTATCTTGTAAAACAATATTACTATTTGTGTATGTTAAAGAAAGATTTATATGGTTTGGATAAATACATTAGAGAATGGTATTACAAGTCTTATTCCAATTTAAAAAATGTTAACTTCATAAAAGTAATTGTAGTTATAATCCTCTACATAAAGTAAAACCAAGAGGTTTCTCCTATTTTGATTGTTTATGATTACGATATAATATTTTCATGGAATAATGAATAATATTGTAAAGGGTTCTCTAAAGATATGAATATGTTTTTTTAAATTTATATACAAGGATAAAATTTAACATGCAGAGATTTTATAAAAAATTAAATTATGATCAATATCATACAATACATGAAACACAGAGTTTAAACAATCCCGGAAATAATATTATTTTAAATGTGAACAGCAATATAGTATACTAAGCTATTAAATTAGTGTGTATGAATATTAACAACTAAATTATGAAACTTATATAGTTCACAACTTATAAAATAAATTCAATATTTATCTATTTATTATAAAATAAAATAGTAATCATTTTAAATAAAAAGAAATGTTTTCTGAAAAAAACTATATTTTTTAGAAGGTGGTTTTATCATTCTTTGTGTGCATACATTATAATTAATCTATAGAGATTTTATAAAATTTATTTGATAAAATGAACTTTATTTTCCAAATCACCAAATAAAAAATTAACTTTGGGAGAAATTTTAGAATTTTTCAGAAAATATTGATTTTCAGTGAATAGTGAAAATACTAATTTTTCTAAAAATGTCATTTATTTTCAATAAATAATGAAATTTAAAATTCCCATTATATTTTTAATATGATTTAAAGTAAAATAATCAATATTTAGTTATTTTTAATCAATGTAATTAATTTTTAATAGAATTTATATTCATATTTTGTAAATATTTATTTTATGATTCAAAAAGAGAATTTTTCATAAAACTGTTTAGTGTATAATATTTATCCATTTTAAATAATAATAAAACACCTTAAAGATAAATTATTTAAATTAAATTTAAAGATTATATATATATAAATATTTATTTAAATTTATATAATGATTTTTATTGGTCATAGATTTAATATAAAATTGTCTTTTTCTTGAAAAATAGACTTCTTGAAAACCCATTTTTTTATCTAGTCTATAGGTTTAATTTTAAATTAAATTATACAAATTTTGTAGGTAGAATTTATAAAAAATTATTTCATATTTTTAATCATCATAATTTCTATTATATTATAAATTCGACTTATTTTTTAATAATGAATAGTGAAAATAGTAAAAATCTTTTACCATGGTTAGGGTAAAATAGGCTTATTGGAGATTAAACTAAAAATATAAGGGTTGAAATGACCTAAACAACCAATCAAACACTAATTTTATGGCCATATTTTGAGCATATAACAAATAATTTTCGATAATAACCCATTTTATATCAATTTTTGTTGTGAAAAACGTGGGTATACGTTTTTCTTTTTAAAAATTACAAGTGTTCCACTCACATCACTTATAAAAGGCCACCCCACTCCTCTCCTCTTCACTAATGCTTTGTATGGAAGATAATAATGATATAGTAAATGAATATATGTCATATAAAAGAATTAATTATGATATTTATTATCTTCATGCCATATTTATCTTTATGAAAATATAATCTATCATTTTATTTCATACACCAACAAATGATTACATCATTCATGCATATGTACAGACAACCTCCAGCATGAATCGGTGTGATTATTCTTTCATCACAAAAACACATGGATGATATATATATATATATGAATATTTATTCGAATAATATTTTATTTATGAGATTATTATAATTCCAAAAATATAAACTAATACTTACCCTCTTTCTATTATGATCACTGAAAAATGTAAATGTTACTCTTATGTATGTACCGCCTATTATCTCCATGATGGTAACACAATTCATTTTAGATCAAAATATTTCATTATTGTTTTTGAAATTATAAATTATTTATAAAAATGATAAATATTTCATGATTATTATTTTGTCGATGTTTAAATAATTACTTCATTAACGCGGTCAACCCACCAAAGTCGTTTTGAAATAATGAACCAAATTTCCTCAAAACAACCAATGTGGACATAACTGATTAAATATTTAAATATATAATTATAAATAAATAAAATAAATTATTTAATTATGATGCATTAAATATGGAATATGTTCTTATGAAATCAAATAATTAATATATGTTTATTATACAATAGGTTCAAAAACATATGAAGAAAGTCTTGACTCAAGGTAAGGGGATTAGTATCAATTTTTATTAATTGAGTCATATTATAATCTTATGCACCTAATTTATTTTATATGGTTTATATAAAAACAATTTTACATGTTATATCATGATTCCATAATACTTAATGTTATTTAAAGTCTCAATTGAATTATTTCATCCAAGAGGATTTGATTTGAAATTTTCCAAGTGGTAAAGGGTTTATTAACTAAATTTCTTTTTTGTTGGGTTATAACTCTTCTTCATTGGATTAATTATTCTATTATTATATGTGATTTGATATCTAAATTTTTCTATTCTATATTTCAACTTTATTTATTTGGATTTACATTTATTACACATAATCACTCTAGTGATTAATTCTCAATTCAACGAAATGATCATTGTATGGGTTGATCATCTCTAATTATCTTCTTTGGGACATAAGTTATGTTATACATATTAATTATTTTATGTGTTATATATAATTTCCATTTGAAATTTTATAAAATTATAATCTTTATGTTCATGATATTTAATGTAAAATTTTATATTATTCTTTCATGGGGATTAAGATTGAAGAGTTACCAAAGTAGAAAAGGTTTTATGATAAAATTTCATTTCTTTCCAAGATTTTTTATGTTAAAGTTAATTTTGGTGAAAAATATATGATTTTATTTTCTTGAACCACATATATTTTCTTCTCCTATGGTTATGAATTTTTTTAATGTTTAATTTAAATGTACCCCCTCATTGATTGAAGAAATATCAATAATGTTGTTTATAAGTGATATTGATCTTTTATTTTTCTTTTAGTTCAATAATATTTATCTTTCATATCAATTTTTTAAAAATTGTTATTTTATAAACACAAATGATTTCACAAATCATTTTTTTGTGATCTTTTACCTTATTTTAAATTACTTTTAAAATGATATTTCTTAACATTTTCCAAATGAGTAACTTTAAAATACCTTTACAAAATGTTTAAATAAAATGTTCATTTTAAACATTTACATAATGACTAGATTTTCTCGACATCATGACAATTATTTCTTTTTTGAAGATTAATTTGTAATTTTCTAAGTTTATTTCTCATTAAAAGTACTTTAAAAATATTTTTTGAATTTTTATTTTTTAAAATTTATTTCTAAAATGAAATGGATGTTTTCCCGAAATATGTTTTTAATGACCTTTTAATGGTTTTTTATCCGTAAAAAATAACAACCATTAATTTTATATACACTCCATTATGAATATGTGGTATTGATTCTATCCTCATTATTTCTTTGTATATATCATTAGATTGACTTGGATCCTATTTCTTTTCTATGGGTGAATAAATTAATGAAATAATAATGACTATTGTTATATAGAAAATTGAAATATTCTAAATGCTTTATTAATTAATAATACATGTGTGACAACCCAAACTCCAGTAACCTTGAGTCGGTCATTACATTTATATTAAATAAATAGAATCACATCCTAACGGATTGAATAGTTTAGTAATTTTTTAGAACAAGATACATTCATGGCACCCATATTACATTGTTAATTAAAGATAGAACATAACAAATGAAATTAAATTGTATCCTTGAGTTCATTCTAACATTTAGTATTTAGATCCTATGGGAAAGTGAAAATATAAAAGGGTGATCTCATGTGATCAATAATAGTTATATACAGTGGAAGCTATCTTGAATTCAAAAATGCATAATCAATATGGCAAGGTAAAATAATTGAACCCACATTCCATTTAATCAATAACATTTTTAAAATCTAAATCAATAGATAATATCATAATGAAAGTATCATTGATAAAAATAATTGAAATAAAAAAGAATGAATTTCTTAATTATTGGACTTAATGTTCCATATCCATATAATACCTTTACCATTAATACCTTCCAAAAGATAGTATTATCATCATGGGTAAAACACATTTAATTTGGTTATCTTTATCATCTCATGAGACTATTAATTCATCGAGAAGATTTTCTATATACGGTCCTCACCCATTATGGAATTTTAAAATAATTCATAAATAAAAAATTATTTTATTTAATTTATTAATCAATAATACTTATCGATAGGTATTTTTATTGAGAAAAATATATAGATTTAACATTATTTCTCCATCAATTCAAATATCTTTCAATGTAGTCACTGTTTGTAAAAATGTTAAAAGATTTAGGAAATAATAAAATGAATGGATTATGTGCATCAACTATAAATCTAAATTAAAAAATTAAAAATACAACATGAGAAAAAAAAATCAATTTCACACATAATCTTAGCGTGACCTTTTTAATGAAGTATATGTTTAACCCAATGAATGGAAAAAGTGTTAAGAATTATCTTACCTCATTGTAATTAGTCAAATCATATCCCCCATAAAATATTAAATTTATTAAAACTTTAAATATAATCAGAATGAATTAATTCATCATATAACATGTCAAAGTTATTTATATACACCACACAAAATTAATAAGTTTTGAATAAATCTTATGTCCCGCAGAAATAAAAGTTAGGCGAAAAATCCCTTACCTCACACTTCCTTTTGGTTGTATGTGATTTGAAATCATGTATAATGTTTTAACCCATTTTATTAATTTATACCAGAACCATTTATATATTTATGATATCATTTTTATCCTCTTATTTCATTTTATCACTCGATTGTTAATAATATTTCATTATTACCCTTGTTTCGGGTGTTAACTGCTTAATTTTCCTATGCATATTTTATTATTTAATTCCCAGTTCTTATACATATTATATATTTTCTTCAAATTAATAACAATATTAATGTTATTAATATAATATATAATAATTAAATATATATTTATAATCATCATTGAATGTTGAACATAGAAAATGAATCACATCACATCGTGGAGATGGTAGGTCATACGTACGAATGAGCGACGGTGTCATTCCCTTAATGGTAAAATGGTGATAAATTGGATGGAATAAAAATTAAAAGGAATCATTATAATTTAAAAATTACCATATATATGAATTTTTTCTATCATTACAACTATCAACGTAAAGTGGTGATGAAAATAAAATTACACAACGGTGTGGAGATGGTAATCCATATGTATGCATGTGTGGGGCTTTCATTTTTCATAAGATAGATAAACCATGGAACATTCCTATCCAATATTCATATTAAAATATAAGAATATTTATTATACTATATTTATTAAATTATAATTTAAATAACTCTTGAATAGGAAGTAGAACAAGAAATATTTTTGGAAGAGTCGGTAAAGACGATTACCTATTCTTTGAAGGATCTTGTTTATAACTTCCCATAAGGGTACTTGGGAAGGCCCTATTGGAAGATCATGACCTCAAAAACATGTATAAGGATGTTTTTAAGATAAATTGTCATATTATTTTTGATCTATAAATCTCAAAATGGTGTGAATAAGACAGGGAGGAGGTTCCCTTTTATAATTTAGGTGAGGGGTACTTTTGGAAACTCCCAAATATTAAATTAATATAAATTAATATTCCCTTACAAATGGATAATAAGTTAGTTATTTAGAATATAATATTATTATGCGTTAAAATTAGCTCATACAAAAAAATTTAGACCAGTTTAGACCACATTATTACCGTTATGATTTAGTTATAAATCTTATTTAAACTCTTTAACACTTATCGTGAAAACATGGATTTTTACTTTTTAAGGGTTAATATAGTTTCTATAAAATATGAAACATACCATAAATGAATCATGGGTGAAAAGTTAAACCACATACCAATATTTTTCCCAAATTCTATATTTTTATGAGTTTTATATCATTTAATAAACTATTTATTAATTTAAAATATCAAAAAAGTTCAATTTCGACACTATTCATTACTTGAATATTTTAAAATAACATAAAAAAATTATATATTCAATAAAAAAATTTAAATCATTAATAACATGTCAAATAAATCTATAAAACACTTTTATGGCACAAATTTTATCAAATTATATTTATTTTTAAAAAATAATAATATTTATTCGATATGTCCATTAATTAAATAATTTAGGCATTATAATTATGTAAGCCTTAAATTTAATTATTTATTCCATTAACATTAAAAATAAATTATAATTATGAATATAAATATTTTATCTTTAAAGATACTATTTATAGTCGAAAATATCTCTAATATAACCCCATATTAATAATATTTCACTTTTTATAAACAAAAGTATAACAAGGTTGAATTTTCTTTAAATTAAAAAATATAAATGGACTAAAGTCATCCAAGAAACTCCAAGAGCTCATAAAACTAGAAAAATAGTTATTTTTTCAACAATCACTCATCTAAAAAAATTATGACAAGTGTTGGTGTAATTTTATAACATTTATAACATTATTTTTACCCTTAATTACCCAATGTACCCGTAACTGTGGTGGAAAAAAATACTAAAGTTTCTATTCATATTTTCTAAAAAATGGAAATATTTACTAAATTTGGTTATTGTTATTACAAATATTCAAACCATTTTTAAAAATTCATAACACAAAATTGGCTAAAATTAATCTCATTGATGGGACGATAAAACCAGTTATTAAAGTGAAAAAAATTCAAAAGCGTGAAATGTTTTTATATCTCTATTCATTGTGAAATTAATTACAATGAACTAAATTGGATTAAATGATATAAAATTGACATAATTATACTTTAAAACTAATAAAAATATAATTTAACACTATAAACTATTTAGATGAAAAAGATTTTTTCAATTATAATTTAGTATTTTTTATTATTCATCAAAACATCAAACATATCAGAAAAAATACCAAAAAATGAACAATTTTTTTTTGATATTTCTATTTCAAAAATTAAATTTATTTTTATAAAACAATTATAAAAGTTTAAAATATTAATTTTAAAACATGTGCACCATTAAATGGTGACAAAACTGCCATTAAAAAATATATCTTCTATACATAAAATTAGATTTATTCTTATATTATGCCTATCAAATATGTTGGATGAATATCAAAACATTTAAATATATATAAATTTCAAAATTTGGTTAGTACTATAAATTCTCACCAATTTAATGGCTAGGTGATATTAAAATTTTATTTTGTGGTTTAGGTGGTTGTTGCATGCAATGTGAGTAATCAAATTGAATTTATTTAAAAAGATACATAACATAAAAGCTTGGGGTTTCATATTCTTACCTAATTTGAAAATTTTAATCCTAAAATTTCATGAATATTACCTTCTAAAAATATTATGGTGGTTCTTCTTCATAACATCCTCAGGTTCCCATATTGTTTCTTCTATTTTATGGTTTCTCTAAAGAACATTTACCAGTCAAGATATTTGATTCCTCAACAATTTCTCTCTAGTATCAATAATCTAAATATAATATTCATAGTAAGACATATTTGGTTTCAGTTATATTTATTCATAGGTTAGTATATTATTTGGACCTTGCATGTACTTTCTTAACAGTGATATGTGGAACTCATCATGAACTTTGGAGAGACTTGGTGGAATTTCTAATTAGTAAGTTACAGCTCTAATTATTTCCATAATTTCAAATTCTCCAATATACATGGGTCTTAGTTTACCTTTCTTATCAAAATTTAAGAAATTATTCTATGGTGATACATTCATCAAAACATGATATCCCACATGAAATCCCAAATCCTTTCTCTATTTATCAACATAACTCTTTTGCCTATTCTTAGTTCTTTTAATATGAACCTAAATAGACTTTATATTTGTAATTATGTCTTAAATAAGTTCTAGGACTATATGTTTCTTTTCACTAACTTCATCCCAACAATATTGAGTATTAAATCTCTTGTCATATAATGCTTCATACAGTTCCATTCGTATACTTTAATAAAAATTATTATTGAAAAAAACTTATACCAAAGTTAAATACAGATCTCACATACCTTGGAAGTAAATTATGCATGATATCAAAAATATTTATAATGTATGAATAGTCCATTTAGACTAGGAATCAGTTTTAGGGTGGTAGGCAATGCTCAAATAAAGCATAGTATCTAGATCCTTTTAAATACATTTCTAGAATTTTGATGTTAAATAGGGATATCGATCAGAGAAATTTGATAGAGGTTCTCCACGAAGTTACCCAAATTCATTAATATAGAGTATATATTTGTGTTCAATAGGTAAATATTCTCTTATAGTAAAAAAACATGTCAATTTTGTAAGGCGGTCAATAATAACCCATATCATATCATTCCTTCTAGTTGTCATTGGTTGTCATGTGAAAAATCCATTGTAATCTCATCCCATTTCCACATAGGTATAGAAAAAGTTTACTTGAATCCTCTATGGTGTTGTGTCATGGAAGTTAGTTTTTGATAAACCAAACATCTTGACATGTAGTCATCAATTTCCCACTTCATATTATCCCATAAAAAATGTTCCTTCAGATCCCAATACATCTTGGCACTACCAGGGTGTATCAAGAAATTTTATCTCTGAGAATCATCTAATATTTACCTTTTTAGATTAGGTATTGATGGAACATATATCCTCATTCGGATGTTTATAACACCCTATTCATAAAAAAATCCTTCAAATTTTCCATCATTCACAACATTAATTTTATTATGAAAATTCTCATCATCAAATTGATAATTGTTTATCATTTCCAATAAAGGTGGTTTCACAATACTTTGAAAATGTAGTGTTGTATCCCCTTCCTTAATAAATATCACATCCTTATTTAATAAATATATGAACATAGGATCTCTCTTAATCCTAATTTGGGTTATAAATCAATGATCTTTCCTACCTAATGCATCTTCTACCTTATTTTCTTTTCCTATGAGATTGTTTATCGAGTAATAAAAATCCTTGATTAACACAAGACACCATCATTGAATCACGTTGATTTATTTCTATGAAAATATGTATTTGAAACTATTTTAATCCATATATATCTCACATATTTTACCATTGAGATAGTGTCTCCATACTTTTAGAGAAAATATTATAACTTTTAACTCATGATCATGAGTTAGATAATTTTTTCATGATTCTCCAACTATCCTGATGTGTATAAAACCTCTTTATAATTTTACATAATGAAACAACCTTGTTATTTCTTCAATACATCATTGTATATAACAAAAAAATCATTTTTTGATGGTATAGTCAAAATCATATCATTAACCAACCTTCTCTTCAATTCTTCAAAAAATTCATCACATTATTTTTTTCATACAAACATAACCCATTTACGTGTGATCTTGGTTAACAGGTTATACAATAGAGAAAAAATATGGAAAAAAATATTTGATAGTAACCTACCAACCCAATGAAACTAAGTACATTGGCTATGGCATTAGTTTTTTCTATTCCTGGACCACCATTTTATTCATAGGTTCAACTAATATTCCATCCTTGGAGACAATATGATAAATAAAAGAAATTTCCTAAATCCATAATTCACACTTTTTAAATTTACCATATAACACTTTTCTTTTAATAATATCAATAATGTTCTCCAAGTGATTCTCATGGTCTTAATAGCTCTTAGAGTACATCAAGATATGCCCAATAAATACCAAAACAAAATTATCAAGATATTCATTGAATAATCTTTTCATTATATCCAGGAAAACAGAGCATGTTCTAGTGAGTCCAAATGGAATTTCTATAAAATCAGAATGTACATACCTTAATTGAAAATATATCTTTGGAATATCACACTTCTTTACTTATATTTTATGATATGCAGAATGGAGTTTATTCATCAAATATTTATCTCCCTGAATTTGATCAAAAGAATCATTAATGTGATGAATATTATACTTGATTTTTATCATAATAGAATTTATTTCCCTATAATAAATGCACTACCATATGGATCCATATTTCTTCTTAATGAAGATAAAAAGGGCTCCCCATGGTGATATACATTGTTGAATAAATCCCTTATTACTTAAATCCTCTAGTATTTTATTTAGTTCCACTAATCCCATAGTGTCCATTATATAGGGAGTATTTAATATTGTCCTTTAATCAGGGATTAAATCAATGGAAAACTGAACTTCATGCTCGGGGGGTGTTGAGTTAATTACTCAGAAAATACATCAATTCATTATTATACAATTGATATTTCCCTGATATAAACAGTAAATTATTCATCTTTATATGTTATTTTCTCTTCCTCCATAAGAATTTAATTCATTAGAGATTCTATGGGGGGTTTAGATAAAAATCATATTATGAAGTTTCTTCTCTAAAGATAAGAAATTATTCATCTTCTCAGTAAATTGTAATTTTCTTCTTCTTATAATAAATTTTTGAATCATATTTTGAGAGACAGACTATACTACTGTTTATATGAAATTCAACCATAGGTTTGATGATATGGTTATAAAATAAATCAATTTCGTGTGTCATAATAGGGATAGACCGATACATATTTTTTACAATGAGACTTCCCTTGGAATTTTTGACTGACTACTCCTGTATTAAATAAAAATAAAAAAATTTAATTTTCCTAGAAAACTAAGTAGATATAAAATAGTGTGATGATTCAAAATCAAATAATGCATTTAATAAATTTTAATATAGGATTCATGTACCTATCACAACATCATTGGGTATTTCTACCTCAGCTGTAGATATTACATAAGCTTCAGCATCTCCCCTTTGCCTCTTCTAGGGTATATTCCCCTGACCCTTAGGAAATTTATTTGAATAATAAAATATTTATTTGTAGTTAAACCATTGGATATCATTTTTTTGTCTATTCCCCTTACATTCATAAGATATATGACCTTTTCTCCAAAATTTTAACACCCTCATGTTCCCTTTAGGCATTTCCCTATATCTTATTCCCACATTATTCATAGGAATGAAATTTTTTATCCCCCTATTCTTATTTGGTGCTTTACCATTGTCATAGTTCTCATCGGACCACTTCTTCTCTTGATTTCCATTAAAAATATAGTATCTAGATAATTCCTTCTCCATTTTGATGGCATATAAAACTATTTCATAAGATAATGAAAATGTTTAAGAATCCAATTCCCTTCGGAGACTAGGTTGAATACCTTCAAATAAATTATAAATCATTCTATCTATATTACATATATAATCTATAGCATACCTGGGTAGTATTGTGAAATAATCCTCATGTTTCGCAACACTTTCGTCCTCCTTTTTCTTTAAGCTAAATAATTTTCTCTTCATCTCAGTTTGTTGTTCACAAGGGAAATATTTTTTGATGAACTTTTCATTAAAATATATTCATCCCATGTATATTTTTTCATATTCCTCCTGAATATCTCGGATCAACGATCACCATTGATTAGCATCACCCTTGAAATAATATACTTCCAGTAATTTTATTTAATTTTAATCGCATCTAAATGCTAGAAATATATTTTCAAGGGATATGATTCACTACTCAACTACCAATGGGTTAGTAGTCTCACTAAAATATGGGGGCTTCTACCACATGAAAAAATCCAACATAGGTCTATGACAATTATTTGTCATAGCCAGAGTAATTTTTCATAATATGGTCATTATCTTCTCAAATTCATCACCAACTATGTTAGATTTCTCAGTGGGTAAATCCCTACATTCTCTATGGAGATTAATTCCCTTCCTTCCATTAGACACCATCACTAAATAATAGCCCACACTAAGCTATCCCATAATCTTATTTATTATTGAGCTAATAAAAAAAAATTCCTCCAATGGTAAAAGTTTCTAAATACTATAAGGAATTATCATTGTTCTCATGTTGTTTATTTTTATTTTAAAATCTAGTTCCTAAGGTTTATAATAAACTTACTCAAATACCAATTGAGATAACCAAACTCCAGTAACCAGGATTTGGTCATTACATTGGTTTAAAGACAAGGAATCACATCCCAAAATACCAAATAGTTTACTATTTTTGGGAAATAGGATAAATACATGGAACCCTTATTACATTGGTAATTAAACATAGAACATAACAAAGGAAATTAAATTTCATCCCAGAGTTAATTCAAATATTTCATCATCAAATCCTGGGAAAAAGAGAACAAATAAAAGGTTGAACAAGGATTCTTATGAAGGGTTACATACAATGGAAGCTATCTTGCAATAAATAATGCTTAATCAATATATAAAGGTAGAATAATTGAACACACGTGGAATTTTATAAATTTTTAAAATTATAAATCCATGGATAATATAATAGTGAAAATATCATGGATAAAAATTATGGAAATATTAATGAAGGAAATGCTTAATCATTGGACTTCATGTTTCCCAAGAACAAAATACATTTATCATTAAGACCTTTCAGAAGATGGTCTATTAATTATGGGTAAAACACATTTAATTTGTCTAGATTTATTTTATCATGATATTACTGATGCATTGATGGAATTTTATGTATATGATCCCCACTCATTTTTACATATCCAAAGAATCCCTCATACAGAAAATAATTTATTTAATTAATTAATCAATAAGCCTTATCAACAATTATCTTTTAAGTCGAGATGATAATGATGAAGACAAAGACACAAGATGGGGTTGAATTGTGTTCTTCAAAACATTTGAAAATTTTAAAACACCTCTCTTGTTATGCAGTGAACCTTTTCCTTTCTCTTAAATTTGATTGAGCAGTGTAAATAAATAAATGAAATTAAAACAGTGACATATAGTGGTTCAGGGCACAAAGATCCCAAAGTCCACTCCACAAACTCTCAAAACCGTGAGATTGTTGATTTTAACTTAGCCATATTATTCGTAGACCATAAAACAACAAATGATTTTAGGTAGTTAATATGTTTTTAGTAAGAATTTATAGATCCTTTTAGTTATTCTACAACGAATCGTAAATCCACATCTTAGTGTAAGAAGCTGAAACATAACCATGAAAGAGTCTGAGTAGTCAAAACTCCACCAAATAAATAGAAATTGGTTTTTTAGAACACATTTTAAACATAAAATTTGTTGAAACAACTAACAGATGTATTCATATCTTCAATAATTCATAGTAGAAAATAGATATTTAACATCACATAGGCTCTCCACAAACAATGATAGAGAAAATACCAGACATATGTTTAAACCTGTATGTATCCAAAGTGTATCTATGATAAATTATTTTTTGATCTTGAAGAAAAATATTTAACAATAAAATATGGTAGAAAGAATAATATAATTGAGATGATCGATCAATATATACATTTCTCCAAAGTGTAGCACTAACTACAACAACACATTACTTTGTATATCTTCTTTTCTATGTATATTTTATTGTGTTGTACATCTTTTATATTCTGATGAAGAGTGTATTGATATTTATACTATTGTTTGAACATCTCCAGGTTATCCAACTCCATAAATATTTCACAACAAATCATGAATATTCGAATTCGAAATCATTCAAGAGATGTTGTAACTTCCCAAAATAATAAAAATAATTTACTCTGTTGAATACGATCCTTTAAAAAATATTAATGTTTTTTTGAATCAATCATAAAAATATATTTAATTCTGTAAGACCATTGTATAAATCATGAAAAATATTTCAGATATAAAACTACTTCATTGGTTATTCAAATGTAAGGTTTTTTCATGTGTTGAAAAAACTCCAAAAATAGGGCTGACAATGTACGGTTCATTACAAAAGTAGGGCTTATGTACCATATTCTTGCTTAATCAAAAAAAGGGTTCTTCATAAATATAGGTTCCCTAAACCATAAATTCCTAAAATCATAGGGTATATAACCATATGTGTTCTTTCATGCAAAGGATTTACAATTCTTACATTATGGTTAAAAATGTATGGTTCGAAAAATGTTTCTATAATACGTCCAAAAAACATCCTGAATACTTCAAAAAAATATTCCTAGCTAGCCAATGACTTGAATATAGTTCTATAATGAAAGTTATAATTAATATCAATCTCCTAAAATTCATTTAAAGTTAATTCATTAGTAACATAAATGTGAGTGTTTGTGAGCATCAAAACAAAAAATAAATTTATGATATTGTTGAATCAAAACATGCCGAATAATCTCCCCCTTTTTTATGGTCAGAAAACCCATTATAAATTGCATAAAATTTGGGAAACAATTATCTCCAATTTTTATTTTTTTATATCTATAACAGTTCATTCATAAAATTCTCCCCCATTAACCCTTTATATCATTTTTGTTTATAAAAAACTTCTCCCATAAGTCAAGGTTATTAAGAATAAACTTAACTGAATTTTCAATCATAGTGACAACATTAAAACGATAAAATTTTCCCCTAAAATTAAAACCATAAACTTCTCCCACTTTATGTAGAATCCAAAAAGATAAGAGTAAAGAGTTTTTAAAATACCTAAATTCATTCTTAAAAAATATATAGACAAGTATAAAAGTAGAATATTCTAATGAATAAAATGATTAGTTTCCTACAACTCCCCATATATCCTAGAATATTAAAATAATTCTTGAATAAATAAAAAACTATTAACTAATTTTATCATATGTAATATTTAAAATAAAAATATTATTATTTTTACTTACAATAATGAGATAATTAAAATTTTAGTACATATAATATAACTAACAAAAAGAAATTTTGAACTAACTAATATCACATATTATCAATAAAATTTTAAATACAGTACACATAACATTAAATTTAAATAAATAGAAAATAAAAATGATGGGTCATAAAGAATTAGATGATTCATATGAACTTTCCAAAATTTGAACTTTATCACTTAAATAATCTAAAACTCTTGAAAGTTCTTATAATATATTTTGAATATATTTTGTTCTTTAATACAAAGAATACAAACAATATTCATGAAGAAACACTTTCATCTTTTCAAGATCTTTCTTGATAAAATCTTATCTTATGAGTAACTCCATTTGACTTAATATTGTTATCCTGAAAGCTTCAATGTATACTTTAGAGATCAAACTATCTTTCATATTATGATACTCTTTTTTGTAATGAATCAAAAACAGTTTTTGATATAAGTTCTTTCTATAATTTTTTATTTGAATTTTTAGATTCAACCAAATCATATTTCAGTTTTAGTTTTTCTTCATTAAAAGTGCTTAATTTTAATATATGTTTTTCATAAGACCTTCTAAAACAAGAGACTTCATGTTATTCATGACTTTGAACATCCTTTTTCTTTCAGAAGACCTTATAAAAAAATATTTTACTTATGAAACATATTGCTATTTTAAAAAATCAAAAGGATTACGTTTAATCCTTATATAAGAAATATTTTATTCTAAATTGGAAGTAATTGACTGCTTCATCTTACTGCACTTGTTTATTAGAATCCTTTGAACATGATATTTCAAATAATGTGGTTTTATGATTTAAAATTTTATGATAAAGATGAAATTTTAGGTTATAACATAATTCATACAATGTTTAATTTACTTTCATCAAAAAATATATATTAATCATTACATATTACCTAAGAAAGGTATTCTGGTACCCAAATAAAATTTTGAGAACATGAAACATTAATATTTCAAATAGGTTCTAAATATATATATATATATATATAAACTTTTAAAATAGTTTAAATTTTTATTTAAATAGTACAGAAAAAAAGTTATTAAATTCTAAGAGATATTTCTTTCTCCCCTATATAATATAGATAGTATGCTAGAAAAAATTAAATACTTTCGAGATCAATGAACTTATTATTGAGTATTTTTGTATAAGTAACTAATTTAGAGTTGTTCACTCCTTTGGTAGAGACTTTCATATACCAATGGATCATCCATTAAAATATTTAATGATGCATCATAGTAGTGTATTATTACAAAAATTCAAATGAATGTGGTTTTTGGTACACATATGAATTTGGGCCTAGTAGTGTTAGCAAATAAATTTTTTGGTAATTAAACTTGTGTATTTTGAGTGCAAATTTTACTATTCAATTTAGAAATTTTTTTGAGCAAAAAAAATTTTTAACACCAAAAAGTTGATGTTTTCTAAAATAGAAATCATTTTCATAATTTCTATTAATACTATAAAATAATATATTTAACATTAGACAAGTATTTTCTATTTGAAGCCGAAACAAAATAGTTCTTCTATATTTTTGGTCTTTCATCATTGCTTCTTATTCCAAATTTTTCTTTTGGTATTTTATTAATTCCAAGGATTTTATTTAAATATTTTTCTCCTTTTATAATAATACTAGAATCTTGTTTTACATTATAAACTTTACCAAATAATTATTTAATATTAGTATCATGAAAATTGAAAGAAATTTCTTAAAAAAATAGATTTCAAATCTATAATGTATTTCGATAATGTTTATTTATCTAATAGAACAGTATTATATGATAGTAAAATTTTCTTATAATATTCATTTAAGGAATTATATTTTTCATAAATCATAAGTTAGTATTTTTTTAATTCATCATAATATAGTTTCTCAAAACTATATTTTTGAGAGTAAGAGGTTATACCTCTAAATCAGTATAGGCCATAATACATACCATTTTTTATTTATACTTAGTGTCAGAATCAGTAGAGGATTCATCATGTGAATAGAAATTATTACTCCAAGCAGCCTTCACAGATTTAATTCCCTTTCCCTTTTAATTGTCTTTCCATTGATATTTTATTAAAAGAAATTTATCCTTTGTTTGAACTTTTTCCTTGCATTCATAGAATTTATTCACTTTAATCACTTTATTTTTATTTCTGTATATATTTTCAAATTTCTTAGAAAGAGCTTATAAATATTTATTGAAATATTTATTATTTGAATAATATTATTCATCAGTAGTATTTTTGAGTGTAGAATCTTCATATTTTATTTAATTTTCAACTTCATCGTGTATCTCTATTTCATAAATCATTAGATTTCTAGTCAACTCCTCCATATCTAAATTTTTCACAGGTGTATATTGACATATAGATATAGATATTCTATTCCACTTAGTGGTTATTACTCTAAGTAGTTTTAATGCTTGTTCTGATTGTGAAATTGTACTCCCCAGAGCAGCCACATTTTTGACAATATAAATCAATATTCTATCCATTTGAGTGATAGTTTTATTGTTATTCCTTCTAAATGTATCAAACATTAGTTTCAAAGTATCGTATCTTAATTTTATGATATTGTTAGTTCCTTCGTAGGAAATAGAAATAGTCTTCCATATATCATATACAGTAGGACATTATGATAATCCATTAAATTCATCTATTCCTAAACCATAGACAATAATATTCATATCTTTTTAATTGAGATCATATTCCATCTATTTATCATTATTCCAATCCTCAAAGCCTTACATTGGAATATCATAATGTTTAATAAACTTAAAATAAACCCTTATACCAATATTTTTTGTATAAATAATCATATAGGACTTCCAAATCCATAATTTTCCCTATTAAAATACGGAGCATGTATCATTGAAAAACCTTATCTAGAATCATTCGTTTCATGAATTCATCATCTGAATCTTTGATGCAGGATTATTATATCTTGTAAATATTCAATAGAGCCTTATAATAAAACTTATTGATATTGAATAGGAAAATAATTTTCAATAATAAAACATACTAGTAGAGCCCAAACTTTGATACTAATTGTTTGGTCGGGATGATAATAATGACGATAAAAAAATAAGAAGGTTTGAATTGTGGTTTTCAAAATGATTAAAAAATTTAAAAAACCTCCCTTATCATATAGAGATCCTTTATTTTTATCTTAAAGTCGAGTGACCATTTAAAATAAATAAAGGAAATGAACACAATGGTATATAGTGGTTCATGGCTCAAATATCCCATAGTAAATTCCACCAACACTCAACTCAATGAGCTTGGTGATTTTTTCTAGGTCCTCTTATCTAGAGACATTTAAACAACAACTGGGTAAAGATAGTTGAAAACTTTATATTAAGGCTTTATAGATCCTTTTGGTTTTTTACATGGATATATAAATATATATTTTAGTTCTTGAAGATAATACTTAACCATGATTGAGTTTGATAATTCAAAACTCCACCAAATCAATAGAGATTGATTTTTTTGAGAAAATGGGTTAAACTACACATATGCAGTAACAACATACAGGTGTATTCAGATCTTAAATATTTCATAGCAGTAAATATATCTTCAGAATCAAGTATGATTTTATCAAATAGAGATATATAAAACACCAAATAGATGTTTAAACATGTATTTTTTCAAAGTGTATCTATAATAAATGCTACTTCATTCTTGTAAAAAAAATATTGTAATGAAATTCAGTAGTAGCGATAGTGGCAACGAGATGATACATTATAATATGTATGTATCCAAAGTGTATCACTGACTATAAGGACACACATATTTTTATATATCCTTTTATGTTTGTATTTTATTGTGTTGTATATCTTTTACATTACAATGAAGATCATCTTGATATTTATACTATTGGTCAAAAAGATTTTGGTCAACCAGCTCCAGAAATATCGCACAACAAATCATGAATATTTTAATTCAAAATCATTATAGAGTGGTCGTAACATACCATAAAAATATAAATGATTTAATATTTTGAATATAAGCCTTTAAAAAATCATAATGAGCCTTTTAATCATTCATAATGATATATTTACTTCTTCAAGACCATTGCATAAATCATGAATAATATCATAGATCTAAAACTCTGTTGTTAAATAACCAAACATAGGGTTCCTTCTTATGAAAAAAACTCCAAACATAGTTTTGAAAACATACTGTTGATTACAAAAGTAGATTTAATGTACCATATGTTTTCTTCCCCAAATATAGGGTTCTTTATAAATGTATGGTTTCTAAACCATACTTTCCCAAAAACATAGGGAATATAACCAAACAGACTATTTCAAATGTAGGGTTTCCAATACTTATTTTATAATTACAAATTTAGGGTATGAATAGTGTTTCTAGAAAATGTTTAAACAGGTTCTGAATACTTAAAAAAATATTCCTATCTAGCAAATGACTTGAATATAATTTCAGAATTAATATTCTGGAGAATATCAATTTCTTGAAATTCAATTAAATGTAATTCAATAGTAACATAAATGTGGAAATTTGTGAGTATCCAAACCAAAGATAATTATAGAAATTATTGAATCAACACATACAAAACAGTATTAGTAATGATTAAAATATAGGGATTTAACAATATTTCCCTAGCAATTCAAATAACTTTCAATGTTGTCATTACTTGTAAAAATGGTATACGGTTTAACAAATAATCAAATTAATTGAATGTGTAACAACATTAAATCCAAGTATAACTAAAACATGATAAAATAAAAATTTATTGCACACATAATATTAACATGACATATTAAATGAAGTATAAGTTTAACCAAATGAATGGAAAATGAGTTATGAAATCTCTTACCACTTTGTAATCAGTCAAATAATAACCCATGTAATAGAATAAATTTAAAAAAAAACTTTCAATATCATCAAAATAAATAAATTCCTTATAGAAAATTCCAAATTAAAATTTATAAAACAGACAAATGGAATAATTGGAGAATAAATCATATTCCTCACAGAAATGAAAGTGAGACAAAAAAACACTTACCATGCACTTATTTTTGGTAGTATATGCTTTAAACTCCTATATAATGGCTTATTAAATGTTATTAATTTAAACCATAACCATTTAAATATTTATTATATCATTTATGGCCATATTAATTCATTTTCTCTCCATTTGTTTTAATAATATTTCATTATTACCCTTGTTTCAAGTGATAACTCCTTTATTTTCCTATGCAAGTTTTATTGTGTAAGTATCAGTTCTTGTGTATAGGATATAGTTTTGTCATATAAAAAATTATATTATTGTTATTAATATCATATTTAATAATTAAATATATTTTTATAATCATTTTTTATTATTGAACATGGAAAATGAATCACATCACTTTATGTAGACGATAGATAGTACGTACAAGAGTGAAGGTATCATCCCCTTAATGGTAAAAGGGTAAATAATCAAATTGTATATTAATTTTTGATAAGAAAAATTATGTCATAATTACCATATATATCCATTATTTCCATCATTATACCCATCTATGTATTTTTGTGATGAAAAAAAATTACACCACGACATGAAGAGGGTAAGTTATACGTACGCATGAGCGGTGCTTTCATTTTTTATAGTATGGATAAAATAAGGAATATGGTTGTACCATAATCATAATAACATATCATTATATATATATATATATATATTACTATATTTATTACTTTATCATATAATAAATCATTAAGAGAAAGTAAAATAAGAAATATTTTGGGAAGAGCTGGTAAAGAAGATTACCTCTTCTATAAAGGAACCCCTTTATAACTTCTCTTAAGGGACCTAGGGTTGGTATTTTTGAAATATCAGGACCTCTACAACATGGATAAGGATGTTGGGAAGATAAAAGGGAATGTTTTTGTTGAGGTAAAAGGTTCAAAGTGGTGTGAATAAGTGATGGAGGAAGTGGTTTTAATAATTTATGTGAGGGGAACTTTAGAAAACTCTCAAAATATTAAATTAATATAAATTATTTTTTAATTCCAAATGGATAAATTGTTATTTATTTTAAATATAAGGTGATTATGCATCGAAATAATATCATCCAACAATTTTTAGATAATATTATATCACATTCATATCCTTATCTTGTGATTCTAGCCCTTTCTTAAACCCTTTAACTCTTACAATGACAATTTGGAATTTTACTCTTTAAGGGTTAATCTAGTTATAATAAAATGTCAATAATAAAATAAATAAATCATCGGTGACTTTTAAAACAAAATTAACATATATTGGATGAATTTTATATTTTTATTAATTTTATATCATTTAATGAAATATTATTTATTTTAATATATCATTAATGTTAATTTTTATATTATTCATTACTTGACTTTTTAAAAAAATCCTAACAACGTGATGTATTAAAAAACTTTCATAACTCATCACTAAAATGTCATATTAATATATAAAATTATTTTATGACATTTATTATATCATGTTTTTTATTTTTTTATTTTTAATAACGTTTATTTAATATGTCCATTAATTAAATAATGTCTATATCATCATTGTGAAAGTCATTAATTTAATTATTTTATCCATTAATTTTTAAAATAAAATATCATGATAAATATTAATATTTTATACTTTAAAATACTAATTATATTCAAACATATCCCCTATATAACCTCATATTAAAAATAATTCACTAGTTAAAAAATGTATGACAATGTTGACATTTCTTCCAATAAAATATTATAAATCGATTTAAGTCACCCAAGTGGCTCCAAGAGCCCATAAAATCGTCCAAAGGATGATTTTAGTCAAACATAACTCATAAAATGATATTAGGACAAGTGTTAGAGTAATTTTATAGTATTTGTAATATTATTTTTAGCCTCAATTACCTGATTTACCCTTAACTATTGTAATAAAAAAATTACTAGAGTTACTATTAATTATTCACAAAAATAAAAGGGAATTGTTTACTGAATTTTAAAATTATTATTCAAAATATAGAATTAATTTTTCAAAATACAAAACATAGAATTCTCAATAATTAATCTTGTACAGATAATGAAAAAATGGGTTATTAAAGTGAAAATATTCAAAAGTTTGAAATGTTTTATATTTATATTCAATGAGAAATTGATTCCAATGCACTAAATTGTGTTAACCAATATAAAATTGACCTAATTATAATTTAATACCAATGAAAAATATAATTTAACACTATAAATTATTTAGATAAAAAATATGTTATCAATTAAAATTTATTATTTTGTCTTATTCATCAAAACATGAAATTATCATAAAAAAACCAAAAATTCAACCGAAATAAATTTTAAAATTACACTTTTAAAAAATAAGTTTATTTTTTAAAATATAATTGGTAATAGTGTAAAAATTTAGTTTTATAACAAGTGTGTAATTAAAAGGGTACAAATTGCCTTTAAAAAATATAGTCTTTTTTGAGTAAATTTGGATTTATTATTATATTATGCCTATCGAATACAATGGAAGAATGTCAAAAAATTTGAATATATATATATAAATTTCATAATGTGATTAATACTATCCATTTAAACAAATGTAATGTCCATGTTATAAAAATATTGTATTGTGTGGTTATGATGGATGTTGCAAGAAATGTAAGCGATTGAATTGAATATATTTAAGAAGATACATAGTATAAAATATTGGGGTTTTATAACCTTAAAATTATTAATGATCATGGGTGTTCCTAGATAGAGTTGTGTGATCCTGATATGTCTTACATGATAGATTCACCCAAATAGTGCTGGGTCATCCCGATATATCTTATTTGATGGGTGTACCCAGATAGCACTCCAACGCATTGGTTAATGTTCCTTGTATTTAGAGGAAATAATTAGGAAGTTTCTAGAGGGTTTCTCCTATTGATTTTAATGAGATCTAGTTATTTATTACATGATTTTAAAATATGATATAAAGATAATGTTTCAAATATACCAATATGTTTTATTTATACTATCTATAAGTTTAATAATTCCTTTTATCAATATTAAAATCACATGGATTAGGATTATTGATTCTTGTGACTCTTTTAATTGATAAGACTTTATGCCAGGTTTCTTGATTAATTATATAGGTATTTATGGGTATGGATATTCTTATATTATTCCCAAGAACATTGATTATCTCAAAATACCTTTAAGCTCTTCTTATACTCATTGATGATATTAAATTTTTAGTAATTATATTTGTGATTAAAAACTATTTGAGTTCACCATTCTTATGTTGCCTATTTTTCAAGGTTAAGATTAATGATTATTAAATGATTTTTTTCTAAAAAAAATATAACATTACGAAGTTTTTAGAATATTTTTAAGACTTAATATGGAATATGAAAATTTGGATATAGTGGGAAAAGTACTCCATTAAATTTAGGGATATTTCTTATTAATATTATTCATCATTATCTAAAACTAAAAATATAAAAGGTCATTTGGTATGCAAGTGATCCAATATTTCCTTTTGAGGTTTTTTGTTTTGGATGGAAAAAATTGGGTCAACTTCCTTTGTATCGAATCAAGAAATGTAATGTTTACTATTTTAGCGCTAGATCTAGGAGTGAGGTTTTGAGGCTATTATAGAAATGATGTACTTTATTGTCTTGAAAAAATATCAAGAGAAGGATCACATGTTCATATCACAAGAAAAATATTCAAAGGAACTACTTGAAAAAATATATTGGAAAATTTAAAAGTTTTTTCACACCTATCAGATTGGAAACAAATTTGTATAAGGATAAATTTGGAAGGGATATTGATCATAAAAAATTAAATTAATTGATTAGAAGCCTATTATATTTAATGGCCTCTAGTCCATATATAGTTTATGTTATTACCCTTTTTTCTAAATTTCAATGTAAACTAAAATGTCACAATTTTTTAATACAAAAATAATTCATAGATATATTTAGGAAACTATAGATTATTAGATAAATTATGAAATTAATCGAAATTTGAATATTTTTTTATATAAAAATTAATATAGGGAAGGTTGTGTAAATTATAGGAGATCCATATCACCTAGTGTATTGTTTTTGGGAGAAATATTTGTTATTTGTCATGAATAGAAACAATATTTAGTGACTCGTGGTACTATATAATTTGAGTACATAAACTACTTCAAAATGGTCCTTTAACAGCACTAGAAATGGCCTTTATCATCTCTAGAAAATCACTGAATACATGAGAAATGTTAGAAACCCTAGTTTATTATCATTATTGATAAAGGGGTCCTTTATCAGTACTAAAAAACTAACGATAAATGGGACCTTTATCAGCACTTTTAAAAGCGCTGATAGAGGAACAATTTATCATCTCTTTAATTTAGTTCCAATAAAGGTTCCATTTATCGTCACTTATAAAAGAGTTGATAAATATTCCTTTATCAATGCTTATATAAGCAATGATAAATTATACCTTTACATTCACTTATGAAATCACGGATAAAGGACCCTTTATCAGCGATCAAAATGTGATAGCAACAATAAAGGGTCGTACAGTTGTGTTTTGTCGCAGCACACAGTAACACCAGAAACAAACCAAATAGCAACAAAAATAAGTCATAATACATGATTAAAATGAAATAAATATACAATAAAAACATAATAAAAAATACTATATTATAGACCTTTAAAACACTAGTTTACACAATTACATAAATACAAATTATTACAAACATTCAAAAATATCAATGTTCCTTTGTCTTTTAATATTGGCCAGACTCATACTATTTCCAAAAAAACCACCCCTACTCAAACAAATAAACATTCCTGTATAAGAAAGTAAATTTTATATTAGTAATAATATAAAGAAATAAATTAACAAAAATTGTTTATTTTACTAAAATTGATGTCAATTTTCAATAAAAATATGAACTAAGATTCATACTGGTCACACCGTGCTTCGAATTGAGGTGTGGATGATTCCAATATGTCACAAATGACTTGTGGAACATTTTCCAAAAGTATTTTACTAAAATTGATGTTAATTTTAAATAAAAACTTTCACTTGGTGTCATACTGGTCAAACCGTGCATCAGATTTATGTGTGGATGATTCCAACATGTCCCAAATGACTTGTGGATCATTTTTCTAAAGTATCAAAACAATATAAATGTGTTTCATTGGTTTTGAGTACATCTGTTGTCTTTTTAAAAAAAAATTAAAATGGAAACATGCACTTTTGAATCATTAAAATCACATTGGTATATGTTTTATTTGAAACAAATTCATACATATCAAAATTTAATTATGAATAATTTTTCAAAATTTTCACTGAAATCTGAGTGTGTTTGAATTATTTTCAATTAGTGATACTTTTTAAACTAAAATATCAATTTTAAACTACTAAGGGAAACTTGATTCGTACCGAGAACATCATGTATTTTATTGAGGTAAAAATTATTCCTACACATCACAAATGACTTATGGATCATTTTTATAAAGTATCAAAACAATATGAATGTGTTTACTCGGTTTTGGGTAGTATAGTTGGCCATTTTACTAAAATTGATGACAATTTTAAATAAAAAGATTCACTTTGAGTCATACCGGTCTCATCGTGCATCATATTGTGGTGATTATAATTCCTACACATCCCAAATGACTCAATTTTCTAAATTCTTAAAACAATATGATTGTTTTTTTCCCAATTTTGAGTACGAAGATTGTCTTTTTTAATAAAATGTCATTTTAAACTGGAAGAACATACTTCAGACTCATTCTGATCACATAGTCTATCAGTTTGCTGTGAAATAGATTCCTACATGTCACAAATTACTTATAAATCATTTTATAAAATTATCAAGAAAATACGAGTGTTTTTATTGGTTTTCAAGGAGTAACACTTTTTCAACTAAAATGTCGATTTTAAACTAATAAAGGACACTCAGAGTCATAACAGTCACATGGTGTATTGGATTGGGGTGCTTCTTATTTACATACATAAAAAATTAATTATGGATCATTTTTGTAAATTATATAAATAATTCAAATGTGTTTTCTTAGTTTTGAGTAAGATAGTTTGCAATATACTAAAATTGATTACAATTTTAAATAAAAAAACACAAATTGAGTCATACCAGTCACATCGTGCATCGTATTGATGTGTGGATAATTCCTACACATGTGAAATGACTTATAGATCATTTTTCTAAAGTATCAATAAAATAAGAATGTGTTTTATTAGTTTTGAGTATGTCGCTTGCCTTTTTTACAATAATGTTTTTTTTGAAATTGAAACATGTACATTGACCTATATCAATCAAATTTTGTTTCATATTGAGGTGCGGATAATTCCTACAACTCAAAAATGACTTATGAATCATTTTACTAAAATTATTTTAAAAAAATTGAATGCATTTTCTTGATTTTTAGTAGGTCAGTTGGTCTTTTTACTAAAATTGATGTCAATTTAAAAAATACACACTTGGAGTAATACCGGTCACACCATGCATCATATTGAGTTTTGGATGATTTATGCACTTCTCAAATAACTTATTGATCATTTTCCTAATGTATCAAGACAATCAGAATGTGTTTCTTTTAGTTTTGAATAGATCAAATTGTTTTTTAATAAAATTTATGTCAATTTTAAATAAAGATGCACCTAGACTCAACCTAGTCCCACCATACATCGGATTGAGGTGAGGCTGATTCCTACATGTTCCAAACCACTTATGTATTGTTGTCAAAAACTATCAAAACAATATTAATGTTTTTTCTTAGTTTTTAATATGTCACTTTTATTTTTTACTAAAATGTCATTTTAAACTTGAAACAAGCACTTAGACTCATACAGATAACATTGTGTATCGGTTTTATGTGAGACTAATTATTACATGTCAAAAATAATTTATAAATTGATTCCAAAAATTATCAAGAAAGTCCAAGCACATTTTCTAAGTTTTCAAAGAGTGGAACTTTTTTAATTAAAATATTGATTTTACATTAGTAACAGACACATTAAGTGAGTTGTCTTTTTTTCTAAAATTAATGTCAATTTTAAATAGAAATAAGTACTTTTATTGATACCTATCACATCATGTGTCATATTGAGGGGTGGATGATTTTTACATGTCCCAAAGTCTCAAAAAATCCTAACTATAAATGTTAAAATTATTTCTATTGACTTTTCATTTCTAACTTCCACCATTGTATGAGAATCTTAGAAAAAACAACATCAACAAAAAAATAAAAGAATCCACCTAAATAAGAAAACAATTATTATGGTTAATACTAATAAGAAATTAATTAAACATAAATACGAAAGAATACAATAATTCTATGGACAATGGTTTTACTATGCAAATATCAATATCACCTCTATGATTGAGAAGTGGAGGGAACTTCAAGTAAAGTGATAAATTTTAACACTTTAGGGGTGAAAGCTTTTGAGGGAAAAGAATTATCTAGAAGTTTAGGTAAAAAAAGTCATGAAAGATGGACAAACCACCCCAACACAAACAAAATAATCCACCTATATAAGAAAACAATTACTATATAGGTAATACTAAAAAGAAATAAATTAAACACAAATATGAAACAATAAATTAATTAAATGGGAAATTATTTTACTTTAAAAACATCAAGATTACCTCTGTAATTAAATAGAGGAAGTTTCATTTCTCTTCCTGCAAAGGCAGTGGAGGGAACGTGAAGGAAAGTGATAATTTTCAACACTATAGAGGAGAATGATTTTCAAGGGGAAGAAGTCTGTGGAAGTTTTGGGGAATAAAGGAATTAAAGATACACAAATAATCCCAACTCAAACAAAAGAAACCACTTATACAAGAAAACAATTATTATGTGAGTAATACTAAAAATAAGTAAATAAAACATAAATAAAAAATAATACATTAAATATATGAAAATTTATTTTATTGTAGAAAAATAAATATTTTCTATGTAATTTAGTAGAGGTCACATTATTTCACTTCCTATAAAGTCAATGGAGATAACATGAATGAAAGTGATAAATGAAACACTATACCAGTGAATATGTTTTGAGGGAGAATACTTTTCGGTATATTTTGGTGCCGAAACACATGAAATATGGACAGACCACCCCAAATCAAATAAAATAATTCACCTATATAATAAAACAATTATTATGTGAGTAATACTAAAAATAAATAAAGTAAACATTAATATGAAACAATGAATTAATTTTATAAAAACTTATTTTACTATGAAAACAACAATATTACCTCTATGATTGAGCTGATATATCATTGTTACACATCTTATAAAATTGATAAAGAAAACATGAAATAAAGTGATAAATGAAACACTATAGGTGTGAAAAGGTTTTGAGGTAGAAGAATTATGTGGATGTTTTGGTGCAGAAAGTTCTAAAAGATGGATAGACCACTGCAACTTGAACAAATGAATCCACCAGTATAAGAAAAAAATTATTATGTGAGAAATAATAAAGTGAAATAAATTAAACATAAATATAAAACAAAGCATTAATTCTCTGGACAATGATTTTATTATGAAAACATCAATATTACCTCTCTAATTGAGTAGATATAGCGTAGTTACTCTTATTGCAATGGAAGAGGAGTGAAAAGAAAATAAAGTGATAAATGAAACACTATAGGGGTGAAAATGTTAAAAGGAGAAGAAGTATATGGAAGTTTTGGTGTAGACAGTATTGAAAGATGGATAGTCCATCCCAACTAAAAAAAAGAATCCACCTATATAAGAAAACAATTATTATGTGGGTAATACTAAAAAGAAATAAAATAATCATAAATATGAAACAATATATTAATTCTATAGACAATGATTTTACTATGAAAACAAAAATATTACCTCTGTGATTGAGCAGAGATAGAATCGTTTCTCTTCTTACAAAGGCGTGACACATGAAAATAAATCTTCTAAACTAAATGAACTCTACAAAGAATGATGAAAATTAAATCAACGTTTCCTTTTATAATTTTTTCGGTAAAATAGAGAAAGTATATCTAACATTAACTTTACATATTTCCATAGAGTTTACTTAATTATAGTTTGATCTTCCAAGGTATTGGTATCATCATCTTGTGTAGAAGATATTATTTGCATGATTAGTCAAACATTTAATTTTGATTATTTTACTAAAGTAGAGAAAATATGATATTATGATGAAAAACATAATATATTAAAAAAAATACCTTCTCATTGAACTCTATTTCTTTTTTTAAATGTTTCACGGATTTGGTTCCTATATCGATATTCCAAATAACCTCTTTATGGTCCCCTCTAACATATAATACAATTTCTACATTAGGACCGTCCTGAACTGATTGTGATGTCCCAATGAAAGGGTCATCCACGATTGAATTTTCATCTGACTCAACAGTTGTTTTAGTCTCTAAAAGGACAATCATCCAATTCTTTTTTTTGGATTAGAGACATAAAATACATTCACTACTTATGATTCCATTATGAATGGCTCATTTTCCCCCTTCCACAATGAAATTCACCGTCACAAATCCCATTTGATCATCTTTCACTCCATTAATATTTTCAACCCATTTTCAATGGAAGAGTGGCAAATAAAATGTTGTATAATCCAACTTGTATATCTATTTTATAATTCCAAAATATGAAAAAAATTCATAAATTGGATTTCTATCCTTGGAACTAGATATATACATTATTTTATCTACAAACATAACACCACTATTCTACATCGTATAGAATTCATCATGTTATTTTGTATATAATGTATAACCATTGACTAAAAAAAATGTAATATATAACATTTGAATTAGGTTATCTGGATAACCATTGAAGTTTTTGGTAATTGAATTCAGATTTTTAGATAACTCCTTATAAATCTGATCTCTGGACCATCCTATGAACTCTTGATTATGTGTATTTGATATCTATCCTTTATCATTTGATAAATTAAATCTCTAAAAATTTATTTTTGGGATTATATGTATGAATAAAAATCATCAGTATTATGTAATATGTAAAGGTGTACTTTCTCCTACACTTTCAAGGTAATTGTAACAACATATCTTCTAGAAATACCTTCACCCAAATGGTGTTCTCTTTGAAGATACTTTGGGAGACCGATGCTTCCAACATCAAATAGGTAATTGGTATAGAATTCAATAGATTCTTCAACAATATATCATTATACAATACAACCTTCTGGCCAAATTTGATTCTTGACATACCATTGCGAAATCTTTATATACCATATAATAGGGTACATACGTCTGAAATGGATAGGACCACATAGTTGAACCTCTCTAACCAAGTGAACCATCAGGTGGACCACTATATCAAAGAATGATGGTGGGAATAATATCTATAGTTAACATAATATGAATGAAATCTCCTTATACGTGATGAGAATATTTACCGAGTTGAAAACTTCACTATATATATATTTGAAAAAGAATAAGAGTCGAGTTAATTTATGTCATACATTTTGAGGTTGAATACAATGGAAAGAAATAGGCATTAAATCATGTATCATAACATGATAGTTGTGTGATTTTAGTCCTTGTAACTTCAAACTAGTCATTGACACAACATTCCTGGTATTTTCTGAATACCCTTGTTGAAATTTTACTCTAGTAAGGAAAAGGAGAAATTTTAATTTTTCTTGTCTCGATAGAGTATAGTTATTGGAGGAAGAAAATTCCTCCTTTTACCCTTCACTAGTGGTAACTCTTCCCTTATCCCCATTTCAATCAAGTACAACCTATCCTTAATGTCACATTTAATTTTTTCAAGAACATTTAGTAACATGCCAATAACACTATCAAATACTTTTTTTTCTACATTAATGACATCAAGAAAATGTACTACATACCAAAAATTACTATAAAATAATTCAAATAAAATTGATCTCTTCTTCCATCCTGATTTTATAAGGTTTTTTTAAACTAGTATACCGAAAATAGTTTCAATATTTATTAGTTTATTGTGTAGTTGATTGCCATTTATTGGAGACAGTGTTCTACCTTGTTCTATATTCCCATTGAATGTTTTCATCCAGGATCGATATATATTTTTTCAAGGTAAAATTTTTTGATGTCTTAAAAACATTGTTTTTGTGGAATGTTTCAACCAAACTAATTATGTGAATTTTTTGGAAAATGGGACACCTCAACATTCCTTTAATTCTATAACCAAATAAATATATATAACTAGGGTGGTTATTTATTATTTCATACAACGTCGAACTCAATATGAATTATTCACTTCAATGAGAATCATAAAATGTAACACATTTATCCCACATCAATTTCAGATCTTTGATCAATGGAGACAAATAGACATTAATATCATTATCAGGTTGATTTTATCCACATATATGCATAGACAACATAATGTATTTTCACTTCATACATAACCATGGTGATAAGTAATAATTTACCGAAATGATTGTCCATATACTCTGAGTATCACTGTGTACACTAGAAGGATTTATTCCATATTTATATAATGCAAGAGGCAAGTTTCTTGGCTCATTTCCAAATTCAGAAAACCTATAATCAATTTTCTTACACTGAGGACAGTTTTCTTGTCGAAATTGGTTCCCATATTTAATTATTGTATCTTTATTCCTTGTTAATTGTCTCGTGGTTTCCTAAAATACATATAGTATTTTAAACCATGGAATGATAGGAAATTTCCATAAAATTTTATAAGGAATTTATTATTTATTCTTGTATCGATCTGCGCCACACTTAGGAAATTTTTTGAGAGATTCATGTTGTTTTAGAAACAATATAAAATAATTTGGACAATCATGTATTCTTTTATAGATCATTCACATTGAATATAACATTCATTTAGTGTAATATTTTTGGTATAGTAGATCATTTTTTTCTAGTACCAAATCATTTAGGAAACCAACTAGTTCTATAAAACTGGTGTCACTCAATCGGTGGCCAAATTTTAAATTATATTACTTCAATACAGCTAGAAATTTTTTGTATTTAGTACAACCGGAACACAATGATTTCTTGAAATATATATTTAAATCCTCAAACAACTTTTTACAATCACGAAGCTCATATTCAATTTCCATTTTCATTTCTTCCATGCAATCCCCATAATTATTTAAAAAGGTATTCATATTAAATGATTCATAAACAATAGTATCATCCCAATCATTTTCCATATTCACATTTTACACATGTTTAGTCAAACATTTATATCTTTGATATATTCCATAACAAATAAAATGTTCTTCCAACTCTTTCAGACTAATTTTTATTGAATAAAAACAATGTAAACACAGACAGGTCATTTTTTAAGGGTCATCTTCATGCTCACCTAAAAACATGATGAACTCTCTAACTCCATCTTCATAATTGTTTGTCAAACAATTATCATGCATCCATTTTCGATTCATATCCATCTTATTGGGTTTAAAAAAGATTAATTTTTACAATATATAAATAAATACACATAAGATATTCATTATGAAATGTGAAAGTTATAGACAATTCTAATAAGGGAAACTAAACATTTGATTATTTCATAGAATTTCACTATGTTGAAGAATATGGTTAATTGTATTTAAGAAAATAATTACTCCAAAATGGAAGGTGTTATCACATGAATTCATTAAAAGGTGAAACTTATAGACAACTCATTTTTATCACCTCATCTACTAGACATTTATCATTGCATTTTATTGTCTAACACACCCTTCATCTCTTGTGTATATGAACCTATGTATCTTGAAATACTATAAGTAGTAGACATCCATGAGATGACTAATGCTCAGAGTAGTACAAGAAACATAAAAGATGTGGGGGATGAGATTAAAGAAACATATTTCAATAATGGTTGTTTAGTAGATGAAGTTGAAGAGGATGACATGTGTCTATAAAAGAGATGGGGGATGAGTCACAAGAAACAAATTGCAATAATTTTTGATATATAGAATTTGATAACTTACATTCTATTTTTTGGAACAAGTGATGTAAAAACCTAAGAAATTATTACATTTAAAGTTAATGGTATATAAAATATTTTGAAACATCTCAAGACTCTTGGGATGTCATATCACCACACTGACCCATCACAATGAATCTAGGTAGGTATTCATATCATATATACCCATCTGAATAATTACAGGGATGTCATCAAATACACATTGACCCATCCTTGGAATTCATGGGAGGTCCAAAAAGAACTTGGCATAAAGCAATAATACACATCAACAATATATATAACAAAAAAGGTAAAAAAACACACCAACCCTTAAAACCTCTATCCCATACATAGTTAAACATCTATATATATATAGCATGAAATTTATTGTACACATAATTAAAAAAATACACATTTAAACATAATTTTTAATTAAAATAAATAAAATATCATCCTAATTTGGAAATCTAGAACTATAATTTATGAATAAATAATTATAAAATCACTCATACATTATGAGTTTTTAAAATGAAAATAAATATATAGAAAGATATATATTTAATTATATATATATATACCCCTAGGGTCTAGCTTGGTTGGTAGTGGCTTTGTGGGGTCTTGGTGGGGTCTCAGGTTTGAGTCTCGCAGAGTTATTCCCTGTCGGTGTAAGTAAGATTTTCTCGATATTTCTCCCCCTCCCTGAACTATTTTAATTATATATATATATATACCTATTTATAAAATAAACTTAAATTTATAAAAATATATGTAACCCTTATAGTAGAATATAACAACATAGTAAAATAAATACAACCCCATACGAATTTTGATTTCAGAAGATTTGTTGTTTGTTGATGGTCACAAACCCAAAATTTTCTGGTTAATTTAGCTATGTGATGATTGTCATGAGGTTTTATTTAGAAATAAAAAATTCTCATTAAATGGGATAAAATATATTATTATCGTTAACCCATGTGAGAGGACCAGTGGGAATCTCTTTCTAAATGGCGACTCCAACCATTCTTGTTATCTAAGTTTAATTGATAATAACAAATAATTTCATTGAAGGATTAGTAATTTTTTTCAAAGACTTTTGGGACAAAATTAAAATTTATATGTTTTGAGAGACCTACCTCATCTCAAAAGATAAGGGGAGTTGATTTATGAGATATTTGAAAATGTAAAATCATTAAAGTTAGTCATAAAAGGGTGGAAATTTAGTATAAAAGTCATCTTTAGTTGAAACATTTTTATTTTTTGGAACCATGAGACCAAATTACACTCAAGGTTATCTTTACTTCGTCACATTTATTAATGACTTTACCATAATGACTAATATAAGGATTATAAAAAATAAATCAGTTGTGGATGAAAATTTCAATATTTCTATATGAATACTTTATAATTAAATACGAATGTGAATCAATTATTTCATATCTGACAATAAGAATGAATTCACCGTAGTTGATTCAATAATATTTCAAAACAACAACAAAATTGAGCTTGCGGAGAAAGCTATGGTGCTGATGTAGATAGTGAAGAAAATTTATTCAAAATAATAATTTAAAAAGATCAAAACAAGATATCAAAATAGAGATTCAGTCAAAAAGAAAATCATAAACAAATCAATTTATTCATAATCAAAAATAAAAATAGTATACAAGGACCGGACCACAAATAAATCATGACATCATTGAACAATAAATCAAAAACAAAAATAAAAATAAAAAAATAAAATTTCAAGGTCTACATTGATAGGTTAAGAAAATCTACTTCGGAAACCCTAACTTCAACCTAATACTGAATGTCTGATGATGTTCTAGAAACTGGAGGTAGTCGATTGGTGTGATTTGAGATTTGATTAATCATGGAGGAGCGCTGGCAGTGAGTGGCTTCCACCGAAAGCTTGAGATATCATGACGGTTTTGAAAATGGTTAGGGTTTTTAAATATATTGGGACACTTTTATCACCACTTTAAAATAAGAACTGATAAAGAGTCCTTTAATCATCACTTTTTTAGTACTGATAAAGGTGGGTCTTTATCTGTGCTTTTTTTACCGCGGATAAAGCCTCTTCTTTATCAGTACGATAAAGGCATCGATAAAGACATACCTTTATCATTGCTAGTTTTTAATCACTGATATAGAATTTATAATTACAATTATAAATAAATTTTTTTAAATACATATATAAATAATTAATAAATATAAATAAATATAAATATTGAAAAATTATTCCTTTTTAAATATATTAATTATAATTTTATAATTATTTATTTATAATTAAAGAAATATTTTTTGAAAAATAATATTTGTATCTAATTTTAATTTCATGCATGCATATATGTTAATAATGATTGAAATTGAATATATTAAAAATATGTACACTTTAACAATATTGAAAAAATGGATAAGTTTTGTGTTTGTGAATTTCATATAAAAATACATTAATTAAGTATATGTGAAATCAATATAACATCCATTTAATCTATGTTGAATTGAAAAATCAAATGATACATTCAATTATATATATGTCCATTACACTATATATGCAATTTGTTAGTATTTTTAATTCATATTAATTTTTAATTATAAACCATTATTCACTAAATATATGACTTTTTTATTTAAAGAGCATAAATATTTTGTAATATATAGATAATATTTATATACGTTAACATATATTTGTATATTTAATATATACAATTTATTACCATTAATTATCATACTTATCTAATTAGTAAAATGTTTAATATTTAATAATATATAATTAATTTATTCATTTTTATCAATAATTTTTTAAGTAATAATTTTTGTAATAATTTTTTTAATAAAATCATTTTTTATTTTTTATTTTTTATTTATTTAATTATTTAATTTTATTTATTCTGACCTTTATCATAGAATTTTTTCATAGGTAAATATATCTTTATCAGCGCTAAAATTTGATGATAAATGGTACCCTTTACGAGTGCTAAAAATAAAGCGCTGATAAAGAGAACCCTTTATTATAGCTAAAAATAATGTGCTAATAACAGTTCTTTATCACCAAAAAAAATCACTGATAAAAGATTAAATTTATTAGCACTTTCTTTAGTACTAATAAAGATGTTATTTATCAATTCTTTTTTTGTAGAGCGGATAAATACCTGCCCTATTAAAAGTAGTTTTTTAGTAGTAATAGACTCTACACAATCTAAAAAATAATTAATATGTATGAAATCGTATCTCTAAGTCTTTTTATTTGATGCGAAGTTGGCACTTCCCATGGGTTGTGATAATCAAAGTGTCATCAATTTCATTAAAAATCTAGTGCAACATTCATGATCAAAGAACATTCTTATTAAATATCAATTTATTAAGGATTTTTTTGAAAGAAATGAACAAAATATAGATTTTATACCTATTTAGGACTAAGTGGATGATATTATCAACAAAATACTATTAAAATATACTTTTCATAAGTTTAGGTTCATTATAGGTGTTCAACCTCACCATCTTTTAATCATAAGGTCTGTGAGCTCATCCCATATTCATCCTATATTTAGATTTTATGTCAAAGGGGTGGAAATATTAAATAATAAATCAATAAATCTATATTTTCATTACCTATTTTTGGAAAGAACATATTTATTAGAAGTATTTAAAAGGGGTAATTTTTTATGTTGTCATGTGTGATCTATGATAACTATTTTAACAGTTTATTGAATTGGGTGCCAGAACTATCTCTTATAAGTTGTAGTTAGTTTCAGTTAAAAAGATGTGATGATTATTTTTTGAGTAAATAAATAATTTCAGTAGGTTAGTTGATCACTTATTTTTGGAAAACATGATATTATTTTTCAATAATTCATATTTTGTACAATGAGATAGCTTATAAAGCCTTCAAAATGCTGGATAGTGATCCATAGCTTGAGTTTTAGAGTTTTTATGAATTAAGATCCTTGTTTGAAAAAAATCATAAAGGGGAGACTTTTTATTCTAAGAGGATCAAAGTTATTTTTTTATTGGTGAAGAATTTAGAGAACATGAAGTGTGGTTTTTTATGGTATTTTATTTTATTGTCAAAACAAAAATTATTAGGTATTATTAAGAAGGGTTATTAAATTTAAATATTCTTGTACTAATCATAATGTTAAAAAATTGTTCTAGTAGTGGTGAGTACACATTATTTGCAACATTAAAGGATAAATCATGGTCATTGGTGTTACCGTATGAAGTGTGAAGTCATGATTAGTGTACAAACTTCATCAAGAACTAGTACCGAATACAGGAAATGTTAAATCATGGTCTATGTACTAACCATATGAAGAATGTGACTTACTAAAATATTTACATGGTAGGTGAATATACCATGATAAAGTGATTATATGTTGTAATTGTGACAAGCCTCATAAATAAATTAGGACATAATTCATGAAAAACATGGAACAACCATATAAGGGAAATACAAACTACCACATAAATAAATGTTGGCATACTCATAAAGGATATATTATCTCATTCATAGTTAATCAAGTGTCTATAGACACATAAGGTAGGCCAAGTGATCATGGACCCACACAGTATGTTGAGTGGACTAGGCTCACATAGTAGGTTGATCGAGCACATGGATGATTAGGTAGTAGAAGATCATATTTATCTTTAAGCTCGGCATGAAGACAGTGTCATGGAAATGTCACTATATTTTTATATAAGAATGTATAGAGAAAGGGATAGTTAATTCATTTAATGTTTAGTCTTTCATGTTTTAGTGTAAAAAATATCATGATAATTCTTATTGTGATTCTTGTTGGAAAATATAATAAGAAAGAGGGAATTCATGAAGTTCTTTGCACCATGGATTTTCTAAATCAATATATTTCAGGTGATGCTCTGTTGTAGATCTTCATCGATTAAACATTGTAATGAGATAGTGATTCTAGAAATTGCACATAATAAAAATTGATGATAAGTTAATGGTATCAAATAGAATATGGTGTTGTGAATAATATCAAGTATTTGTTGTAGTTTATCAAGAGTGTAAGACTTTGAACCTGATTGTGTGACTCTGATACTGATCATAAGTGTTTATTATTGTAAGACTTCATGAGAATATGGATTCACTAAGGATAAAATAGTGATAAAGGTATGAACATAATACTTTGTATAATCATATGAATTCCTTCTATGCCTTTAAGATTTAGAAAATTTGAAAAGTCTGTAATTTCAATTGTATTTATGAGGAAGAATTCCAAGATTATAGTTTCCATGATTACATGAATATATTGATACATAACAAAGTGATTTAAATGTAAGCTTAATTTTATGGGATTTAATGATTTATAAATATGGGTTTAAATTAGGATGAAGAGGCCATGATATTTCAAAAAGTTTACATGTAGTTACAATCAATTATGCTAGTGTACTCTTATAAAAGTTGTTTTGAATATCAGATCAAAGAATTTTGGATTTTTGAATTCATAAGTATTTATATGTTTTTGTAAATTTTTGAATAAAGAATGAAGAGAAGAGGAAATCAATCATAAATGTTTTATATTTATAGTTTTTTATAGATCGTAGTGTTGTGGGAGGTTGTAAGAGAGTGTATCTAGAGAAAAAAAATGTAGATAATGGAACAAGGGGTTCTTGCTTAATTTTGTGTAAGAAATAAAAAAATTAAGATGAACAGACTTATAGAAACACAAGTGTGAAGAATCCAAGTACCATGGTGAAAATGTTTATAAGATAGTTTTTAATGTTCTTATATATTATTACAAAATTTTTATTATCCTATCAATTATTTGAGGTGAATATACATCGTTAAATGATTATAGTGAGATGAAAGTGATGAATATACCATTCATTATATAACCACATGGATTGTATCCTAGTGTACTGTGTGATCTTTGATTGTTTCTAGATCATTCTAGGGACTATATACTCTTGTTGACTATTTAACCTTAAAAATTATTGTTTTCTTGTGTGTTATGATCCAAGTAGATTCATTTATCTATAACTGAAGGTGAAGGTGTTTTCCAAAGAAGAATTAATCAAAATAGTTTACCACGGATTCACCACCACCCCCCCCCCCCCCCGTGGTCACACAGATCATTTTTTCCTTATATCGTGCCAAAATAGGGGTCATGGTGGTATGACATTAGTTGATAATTAACTATACCATTTATAGGGTGGACCCCAACATCATCTAGTGATATTGATATAATTAGTCATACTATATTATGTAGAACACGCTGAAACATGGGTATTTGAGTTTGGTGGATGGGTTGTGTTAAATGAAGTTTAGAAATATATAGAAAATACACCATATACTAAGGTGTTAAACCATGAGTGATGCTTGAGGGGGTTGAGTCACTTCATAACCTTTAAAGGTTTGTGCTTTAAATACTGCATCAGGTGTTTTGGTTTTTTCCTTATGGAGAGGCGATGCATCATAAATCATATATTTTGGATATTAGAGTTAGGACATGACCAATTGGGTCACAATGCATTACAACCTGAAAGGTGTTCCATTAAACTGTGACCCCCTTAGGTAAAGATTCAATGTACCACCTATTTACTATTTTATTCAAAGGGGCAGGCCAATAAATTTAGAATCATAAAATTTATTTCTTTACTCAATTTTTCATATGAGGGAGGTAATTTCACTACCATCTTCCCTTTGTTTCTATTTATGAAATCCCCCTTGCACACCCTTTGGTTCCCCTTGGATTTGGGTTTGATCATGAGTTGTTTAATCCTACTGAATGGAGGTAAGTCTCCCTCTTCTTACACTATTTTTTCTTCCCCTTACCTAATATAGTTCTTTGTTTTTCTAGGATTGATATTATATCAAATTTTATTAATGTCTGGTGAAATTCAACCATAATTACAGTTTTTTATGGTGTGGTGGTTTGCGAATGTCTGAAGAGGAGAAACATCTCTCATTTCTCACTGTTTCAATTAATGTATCTCACCAGGTTAATTTTACTTTGGTTAATTAAAAATTTTCATGTGATTAGTTATTTATAGAGTATTGATTCATGGGGATTTTTTTCATAAGGGTATCATGGTGTAATCCCACCATGAATTCATCATAGTTTCAATTTCATAATAGTGATTCCTGAGTGTAAGTATATATTCATCATCAGATTAAATAGAATATATAATTATTAATAATTATGATTAATTTTTGAAGCCTTCTGTTATGATATTAGGGCTCGGTAGGATGGTGATGTGTATTCTAATCTTTGATGGGGGTCGTGGGAACAATAAATGAAATGGGTTAAATTTTTTATTGGGTTAAGTAATCCCTTTCATATTTAACCATATGTGAGTATACATGTGCTTGTGTTCATGTATTAGGGGTTGGGTTTATAAATGTGAATATGGTTTTTTTGAATTGATATTCATATATATATTAGGGTAAACCTCCATAGACTAAAATAGTAACTCTAGATATTATTGTTGAATTTGATGAGCACCCAAAAGCAACATCAATAAAGGGAATGAAGACTAGTTATGTCAATTAACCCATGAGGTTTTGGACATGGTGTGACCTTATAGATATATGGTTTTGGTCATGATTAGTCCACTTATACTATGAGATTACCTATAATTTGAATGGGTGTGGTAGACACTGGCTGGCCTATTAGACATAACGTGTCTTGGTGATTAGATTACTCAAGATGTCCTAGGGTGTGGCTTATTATCTTGAGTATTTCTAGTGGAACTTAATAATGATAAAATGGAGGAATGGGTTTCATAATGAATATAGTAAACTTTATGGTGATATTTCATCATGGAATGTGTGTGAAAATTTATGAAGGAAACTTATGAGTCTTAGATGGTATATGGAAGGTGATTCTAAGGGGTGTACCCGAGTGGGGTATTTTTTAGTCCATGAGTGGACTCAGTGCATTGATTGGTATTATAAAGGAAACTAGAGCATCGTGTAAGGATAATTAGTGGTTTTACTAGTATCTAGTGCTATATTAGTGATTAAAATATAGTATGGTGTGTTTTACCTTGAGGTCCTATAGGATAATACTTAGAATGAGAGGCACATTGAATGTTAGGTGTCCTAGAATGAACTAAGAGTAAAGCATGTAGATTGAGTATGGACTAAGATCCTAGGATCATCAAGGTGTTTTATAGATAAATTTATGTTTGGTATGGCTATGTATGGTGATATTAGTCTAGGTAGGTTTTATTGAGTTATTATGTGCTACACAATAACTAAGAGTGAGGTTGGGATGTGTTTCTAGCTAAGAGTAAGGGTATGGGCTATGTATAACATTTTTTTATATCCAAACATTTGTGTTCGGATATAAATAATGGGGTTTTAACTGATAGACCTAGGGATTAGGTAATAATGTTACACCACCCAGGTAATCATATTGAATGATTTCTAGTAATATCACATAAAAAGTGAGATGATCCCATATTTTTATAACAATTGAGTCTGGTTGTATTATTCCTTTCCCATATAAATCTGCAATATATAATATTATGGTGATGAGGTATTTATGGATGGGGGTTTTCATGGGACCTAGTAATTACTATGTAGAGACTACACCATACAATTGTTCATCATTTTCGAGTACTAAGAGGATTGTAGTCACATGAAATAATCCCAACTTACTCTATATTCCCAGGTAATACCATGTTTTTCTATTCTATGAATGGGATTCCTATGCACCCAATTCAAGATTTATTTTACTTATCACTTGATAGGATTTCTATATATAAGGTCCTGAATTTGTTTTTCCTTTATCCTCAATGGGCTTCATATGTGCTTGACTTTGAATCTGTTTCTCCATTCTAATGATGGGCTTCATATGTGAGTAGGTCTAGATCTATTTTTCATTTCTATAAACGGTTTTCCTATGATATAAGGTCTGGATCTATTTTACCTTTCCCCTGATAGGGTTCATAATCACCTAGGTCTGGACCTATTTTTTCATTCCCATTATGGGCTTCTTGTACACCTTGATCAATCAATGTTTCACCTCCCTAGAAATGGTCTTTAGATGATACAGAACTATGAAGGACATGATTTACCTGTATTGGCTAAAGCAGGTGGGGTAAAATTGTTACAGTTTTCTATTTAACACATAATTACCTAACATGGTTTCATATATATTGTATGCAATTTATTTATTTACTTTATCATACATGTATAAAATTTATATTATAACATATAAAATAGAAATATTGTTGGTTACCTGCTAATTTATTTTCTCACACCCAACACCCGCACACCAGTGAAAATATACACCTTGTTTTTTAATTTTGGTGATAGATTGTACGATAAGATTTGGATTGGTAAGCTGGAAAGAGTTTTGGGATATAGTTTTGAGGAAGTAATAATTTTTTTGGTAATGTATTTTGTGTTTTCAAATTTTTATATTTTTCATTTGATCATCCTAGTGGGGGATCCAATCTATATAACTATGCGATCAGTATGGGTATATATTGTTATATCATGCGTTTTTTCCTGTTACTATTATTTTTCCTTTATAAATAATTTTTTTTGTTTACTATGATGTTTTATATGGTTTTTCTATTATTGGATTTTATTATATATGATAATATGGATACTATAGTCTCCTATCATTTTTATAGACTCTCTTCTCTAGTTTGAAACATCTAGCTTTTGTAGAGGCATACATGAGGTCATGTGGAACACCCTTCTTGGGTTGGTGAATGATTACATAGGTTGAGGTATTAAAAAATTATATTATATCATTTTTCAAGTTGTTTTTTTATTTTTCATTGGTAATTTGAGGTAAGATATAAACATATCTTGAGATAGACCTTAGGCTTGAACATAGATGATGCCTTTATAAGGAAAGTCAAATTTACTATGGGTATGAGATTATTTTTCTTTTTGGTGATGATTTATATTTTGATTCATGAATGATGTTTTAGGTGAGACTATAAATATTATATTTTCTTTTGGCCTAAGGTGGCAATAAATAGTAATTTTATTAATAAAACATGGAATATAGGTATATCTTTATATGTGCATGAATAATTTTGTATGAGAAATGTTTTTAAAAAGGGTGTAAATTATTTTTGTAACACTACTAAAATGGAAAAGTTTTTTGAAAATAGATTAAAGTGGGATTTGATTAATTAAAATGTTAATAATAATTTAATTGGTGTTTTAATGAATATAATATTATTAGTACATTAATTAACTAAAATTGGCATTTTGGTTTGTATGTGTTTTTTTATATTATAACCCCTTGAGTATGATCATGGTAGATGATATCCCTATAGTGGGTAGTCAGGGGTTTGAGATGCCTCATGATGGGTTTAGGGATGAATGTATGAGTATGATTTATGCAAATTTAAGAGTTTATGGTTTATGAGACACCCTTGAGTGGGTTGACATAGTTGGTTTTGTGCCTTGATATGATGATATGATCCTCGTATTGAGGTGAGGTGGGTATTTGTTCCTATTATATGAGTATTTATTGTTGTCTTGTATGGGTTCCTTGATCCTCATTTTCCTGATGATTGAATGAGTAGGTCTTGGTAGTTGATAGTGATGCATGGGTGATTCAATATAGGTTGTGGGAGTCATTTTATAGATACTTTATATGTTGGATAAATTATCTAGAGTAATGGCATTATGTGTGGGTTTATATTTGGTAGACTGTTTCATTGATGAGGGAACAAAAGCACTATGACTATTTTATAACATGCATGTTGACTTTTAGGGAATCGATAAAGCATAGAGCCTTAGCTTGTGGTTTTGGTTTGTAAACCAGAGATCAGTTTTTGATTTTTTTGATCTAGTTATTAGTTTTTGAATAATTTGAAACCAATTAAGACATGATGGGTTGGTGAGTGATATTTCTATAAGATTCCTAAAAATCATGTTTTAGAATGCCATGGGGTTTTTGGATACATAGGTTTTGGGGACCTAGGTTCTTATATTGTTGAGGATGTTAGGAGAAAATTGGGGGTAATTTAGAATGAATATCATATGAGAATATTGGTTTTGATGAGAAATTCTCAGTAAGTATATTCTCACAATAAATTAATGTGTGGTTAGGGAGCATATTTTATAGGTAGTTTCCCAATGAAACTACCCTAGGATCAGGAGTGATGTGAGTATTCAAAGCACTCGATAGTGAGTTTGTGAAGTGATGTGAGGATTTTATGGATAGAGTGTTTCTAGTTTAAAATATATAAAATAAATATATTATCTTTAATGATTTGAGATATTGGTGGGTCTTTCCAATATCTTGATGGGATTAATGTAGTGTAGCACCAACCCTTCTTAGTAAATGTGGGATGTTGACTAGGGGTGGAAGGGATGATTTTGGATTGGTTCTTTGGATGAAGTTGTAATTCCATAAGGTGTTATAGAATTTTGAGAGTTAAAAATTGATATTAAGGTTTTGTTCATTTAAGAGAGTGTATTTGGGATACCTTAGTGTTATAGGATATGGAAATAGGGATTTAGGGTCAAGGTTGTTGGATTTTAATGAGTGGGGATCATGTTTGGTTCTTATTATAGAATATTGTTTTTCAGTAGATTTGGTATTAATTAAGAGATGATAAAATTATTACTATGGTGGAGATAATCCTATCAATATTTGGTGACTGGATTTTTTTTCAGATGGGTGGTAACCAATATTGATAGTTTTTAATGTATAGAATAAATATGGGTAATTATGTTGTTGTATCTCTATAAGACTGGTATAATGTGACACATCATTTTCAGGGACCATACTAGATCCATTCATTCATGTATAGCATCAGGTGTAGTTAATAAATTCAATTTCTAATGGAGAGTATTTTCTAGTGAATGGGTTGAGTATAGCCCTAGTGTTCTATAATTTTCTCCAAAGAAAGAATTGTATTTTGGATTAGTATTTGGTATCATGACGGGTTTGTGTCTATATTTAGGGAGTTGGTACATCAGGATTTAACCAGTTTTTTTTCATGTTTCTAGGTTTGAGAAGGTGGTTTCAGCAATAAGTATGTCATTTGGATGATAATTGACACTTTTCATGTATTTTTCTATGCGTTTTTTGTGCTAATTCAATTTATATGTCTTGGAAAAATATATTGTGGGTTTATAACCAGTCGCAATCAAGAATGATTAGATTAATTGGATTTCAATGTGAAAATCCTGTATTAAGGGATAATATTGGATGCCTCTCACGAATAAAAATATCTTGGGTGGGGAGTTTTAAATTACATATATCATTTTGAGTTGGTAAATTCAAAAATAATTTAAATTTTAAATCTTAAAGCAGGTGTTTTCAATTATTTTGATTTATATTGAAATTATAGGGGTTGGAACATACTTATATAATGTTTTTTCAAATGTTCAGGTTCTTTAGGGATGTCAAGGGTGCCAGGAGTTAGTGTTTGGGGATTTTATCTTATTGTAGGTTGAAATTTTGGTGTAACTAGTAGCCCACACAGTGGTATGGGACGTTTTAGTGAGGCATGGGGGAGAAGTTACAACACTGTGTTACATGGTCCTGTGTTATTGGGGTGATTCTTCTTGGTAAAGGAATCAGATCACATTAAAATTTGGGTGTTACAACATAGTGAAGGGACTACATTAAATGAAGTTATGGAGTCATGGGAGACCATATTGTAGACCAAGGCATTGCACCTTGATGGATTCTCAAGATATTTGAGTTATGTTGCAACCTATGGGGTACTGCATTATGAAGAACCCGATCATGTTTTTTAGATTTTTCTTAGGTGATGTGCATTGTACCATGAATATATAGGTAACACTAAAGAGGGGTGGGGTAATTTCATGTAGTGGTTCTAGATATGGGAATCGCATCATGGCCCATTGGATCATACTATAGTACATCCACAAAGGTGGAGTATTACATTGTGTCCCTCTTGGGTTACACAGTAATGGACCTTATTTCTAGTTTTTTATGATGGGAAGACCAATTATTTTAGTGTCGTCCCACATCTTCATCTATGTAGGTTCTAAAGTGAGGGAAATTTTTGACTTTATTTCCCATGATTCTTCCAATTTTATACCCCTTTGTTTCACTTAGATTCAAAGTTTATTAGGATTTATTTCTTAACACTAAATAGAGGCGAGTCTTCCTCTTCTTCCTTTATTATTCCTTTCCTTTCTCCCCTATAATTATTTATATTCCCAGTTCAGTGCTTATGTCAAAATTCACTAAGGAAGTTTTAAATTCAACTAGTATAATAAGGATTAATGGTGAGGTGTTTTGAGGATGTCTGAAGAGGAGAAATGTAACGACCAAAAGATTCATTAATGGAAATACCTCTTGAACTAATTAAATGTCTCTTTATTTTTATATAATATTTCAACTTCTTTGGATTTATGTTATGAATTTTGATCGTTTCTAATATAGTCGTTGAACAGTGATCACATGATTAGTATAAATATAGGACTTTAACAAATCCAATTTACTCAGAGAAAAGAAGTGATGGCCTCATCCTGTAGTATTGCTCCATAAAATCCCATTTGTCAGATCTCAGAAAAGATTTTGCATCCTTGGGATTCGCTCTTGACCAAGCCCAAGTTGAGGTTCATCATGTCAAGCTCGAACGGGGCCGTCTACGGGAAAAGTTGAAGTTGATAGAAATTACCACTCGAGTGATGTTATCCGAGCCACCCTGAGAGTCTGTCAACATCGCACACCTCACCCTTAGGTCTTATGAGGCTGTTTTAAGGGTTTATGTAACAAATCTATAGTACTATGTTCATGTACATTATTTTTGTATATAATAATGAATATACTTTCTTGTCATTATTGATACATTGTAAATAGTTTTTAAAGTACAAATAGTGTTTTTAGTTGTTTTTTAATTAAGAAATCTATTTTATTAAATTAATGGATTTTTGAATTAAATAACATTTTAATAAAATATTATTATTATTAAATTAATTTTTATTAAATATAAATGATCTTATAATTTTATGAATGCATTTATAATTTTTATTAAGGTTTGAATGTCATTTCTGTCAAAACCAGTGAATTCTCGATAAATGTTGGTTTTTATTTTAAATGTGAAAATTAAAATATTTATAAAATTACTTAGATAAAATAAATTTTATTTCTGGAATCAGGATGACTAAATTATCCAACGGTGAATTTTTCATAATTTTCTGAGACAGTCAAATTTTTGGGTAAAAATTAAATACCATTTAAATATATAATGTGTTTTATGACATCATAATGACCCAATAGTGATGTAATAAAATACTATAATCTTTATGTTCTTCCAATATATGTTTTACCATTAAAATAATTTGATTTTGGGTTTGTTTGACTTACTTTTCAAAGCATTAATGGACCCCTCAAGACTTATTAAACACCTTGTCTTTTTAAATTGTTTTCCATGGGAGTGTGACTCACCTCCACATAAGCAACCCTATTATTTTAAGAATTTCTAACTTTGGTCTTATAAAATATTTTTGTCCTCTTCCCTTTGACAAAAACCAGGGGATGGTTTCTGGGTTGGATTAATTTAATATAAGGGGTCCCAAACCTAAATAATAAAGAATTCTCTCACCTTTTCTATATAAACCCAACCAAGCTCCCACTTAATCATCACTCAAAGCCTTTGGAGTTAGTCTAAAATCTACCCTACTCTCTCTATAATCCTCCCAAGGTGCCCCAATCTCCCAAGAATCCTCTCACAAGCCTCTCTCTAGCCTTTGGAACCACACGTCCAAGTAAGGGTTTTTTCTTCCTTTCTAATTTTTTCCCAATTTTATTTAAGTTGTTTTGCCCTATTAATTTCAATTATGAATGTTGGGGTATGGTTTTCCACCTCCCTCATACTTCCATATTTATGTTTGAATGATGGGATTCCCTTTGTCTCTCATTAAATTCCTCCCATGTACACCCGTTACTATGCCGAAATTCTGAAAGGAACTTCTCTCTCCTCATTTACATTCAAGCAATACTTTTGTATCATGAATCTAAATTCCATTACAATTGTTGGGACATGTATATATATTACCTACTTACTGGACATTACATTTAAATATGATGACTAACCCCTTTCTCCCTCTTCTACCATTTTTTTATGAATTCTTATGTCACACCGTTACGCTGCCAAAATCGCACAGATTTTCTAAGCCAATGCCATTGTGTAGTGAATACCATGCCCATTTCTCCATCAAGGGTATTCACCTTTATGCACATTTACTTATTGATTATAATGTTTCATGTATTAATTCCACATTCCTTTATCGTGGAATAAATGATTATGTTTTATGAATCCATGTTTTATGATCCATGTGGCACACTTATGCATGAAATGAAATTTTTAAGAAGGGTGTGCCCTTATAGCGCTCCAATGCATTGGGTAAGGTATAGTATCATGATACATCATCTGCAATTAGTGTTGACTCGTTCTAATTCAAGTGTAATGAGGGTTTACTCATGCTTCATGTGCAATGAGGGTTTACTCATGCTCCACGTGCAATGAGCCTTGGCCCATGCTAATTCCATGTTAAGTGTTGTTTCCACATTTCCATGTTATGATTATCATGATTTATCATGCCTTTACGTCCATGTTTCTCCTGTGCTCTATTGATATGCCAAATTTCTAACATTTATTGTACTCCTCATGTTATTCCATGTGTATTTTCTTACTGGGCTTTATAGCTCACCCTTTTCTTATGCATTTCCTCAGGTTATCCCATGCAATGCTAAGTACAAGGGAATGTAGTGGTCATGTAAAGGAAGTTTTTAATAAAGATGTTGTATTTATTGATTTGAGTTGTTATGTAATGATCATAATCCCCAAAGACACTATACCTCTCGATCTTCGATGTCGTATCTAGTGATGCTTTATGTAGTAAATCATGTTTAAGTTTTTAATAAAATGTAGGGTTGTCATAGGTGGTATTAGAGGATAGGTTTTGTTATTTTTGGGATTAATATTAGAAAACCCTAGTAAATCCTTAGAGACAATACTACGTATAAAAAAACATCCCTAATTTTTGGTTAGTAATGAGTAAGTGGTTATCATGAAAATACATCCATGTCTGGATACGAGCAGGTAGAGTCAGCTCTGGCATAGATGTATCCTAGGGGTAAAACCTGAAAATACCACATTGAGCTAGACTCGAACGGGAACTGGTGCAAGACAGTGGGACTTGCTTCACTCTTGGTTACGACACACCCGGTGGATATGTTTTGATAAATTCACAAGATTAGTATGAACCCTTATTAAGGGAGTTAAAAAAAATTCCCCAAAGAATATATGTTAGAAAGTAGATCATTAAAAGCCTATATTGAAACTTGTAGACTCATGAGTTAATGAAATAAAATTTTATTTATAAGTCATCAACTTTTGTCTTTGGGTTACCATTTATGTGTTACCCCTAACTTTCCTTTTTTCCAGCCATTGGCTGGTAATAGGAGGAATCTAGCTAAAAACCGATGTGAAGATCAGTGTGATGACTGTACTAATGAGACGCCCAATCTAATGGGAGTGGGAATCGTGAACTTTGTCACACTTCTCTCTCATCTAACTCAAGTTTTTAATAGAAACACGGGTCAAGAGAAAGGTTCAACCCCCCCCCCCCTATGAATGAAAAATTCGCTATTGAGAGCTTCATGAGACAAATGCCTCCTACTTTTAGTGGATCATTCGATCCCACGATCACTGAACAATGGATAAAATCCATTAAAAAGATCTTCTCCATCCTTCAATGTTCTGAATGAGAGAAGGTTCTCCTGGTGGATTATCGTATGGAAGGTGAAGCTGATCAATGGTGGACATTGATCAAAAATAATAAGCCTGAGGATGATATCGAGACATTAGAATAGAATTATTTCCAGAAGATGTTTTTCGATAAATATTTTTCACGCACCATCCGGGATTAGATGGAAAGGGACTTCCTTTACCTCATTCAAAAAGGCGAAGAATATGTTGGAGCGTATGAGGGAAACTTCACAGGGCTTTCATGATATGCTTCCGGCTTTGTCGTTACCCCCGAATGAAAAGTTAACCTCTTCTTTTGTGGGATGAAGCCTAGCATGCAGAAAGAATTGGCGATCTATGACTTTGATAGCTATGAAGAAATTGTACGATGTGCCCTCAAGGTCAAAATGGAGATCGGAGAATCACAGGGGTATCATGGGGATAAGAAGTGTAAGGTGGACTTCAATGCTGGTGGTCTGATGGATAAATCTAATGGTGCTAAGAAGATCCAGCACCCCACTTGGAAAAAGTGCGGAAAGAAGCGCCCTAGAAATTTCCTTAAGGGGTCAAGGAAATGCTTCAGGTGTGGAAGAGAAGGGCACCTAGATGTTAACTATCAGCAAGAAAGACCCGCAGCTGAGACAGAAGAGAGGAACACTCCATTCGAACCTCAACGCATTTTTCATTACTATAAATTTAAAGAACTAGGGCATCATGAAAATCAGTGCCCTAATCCAAGGGTTTTCAGAGGCAACCAACAACCTCCAAGGCAGCAAAGAAGAGCTTTTTCCATCACCTCTGTCGAAGTTAACCCCGAAAATGAAGTGGTGTTAGGTATGTTAGTTATTCATTCAAGAATAGTAAACGTACTTTTTGATTCAGGTTCTACGCATTCTTTTATATCTCAAAATTTTAGTAGAATAATCCCAGCACCACCAGAAATCATGGAAGTGAAGATGTCGGTGAGTACGGAAAATGGGGCAATCATTGCATCCCATGAATATAAGTCCTCTCCTATTATAATATGTGGATTTAATTTCTTGGAGAACCTCGTCATACTCCCTCTGGTGGAATTTTATGCAATTCTTATCATGGATTGGCTTTCTTTATATAGAGCCAACATAAATTGTCGGGAGAGGGAAATCACACTCCATATGGAGAATAGACCCCTGATTCTTTATAAGTGTAAGGAGGAAGATGAATCTCCTTTAGCTCCATCATCTCAAGAATGGATATTACTGCCCTATGAGAACGTGTATCTGGCTCAGATGATTGAGCCAAGGAAGAAACCATCCTTGACGAAATGCCTATTGTGAGGAAATTTGTTGATGTGTTTCCTGAAGAACTCCCCGGTTTTCCTCCTAGAAGATATGTTGAATTCTCAATTGAACTTATACCCGGGGCATTACCAATATCAAAGACTCCACATTGAATGGTTTTTGTACAGATTGAAGATCTGAGGAAACAACTATAGGAGAATCTGGATAAAGGGTATATATGCTCAAGTGCTTCACCATAGGGTGCACCAGTCCTCTTCATCAAGAAGAAGGATGGGTTAATGTGGATATGCATCAATTATCATGAACTTAACAAAATCACGATAAAGAACAAGTATCCTCTCCCACTAATTGATGACTTGTTTGATCAGATGCATGGAGCCCAATACTTCTCCAAGGTGGACTTGCGGTAGGGATATTATCAAGTAAGGGTGAAGAAGGAAGATATCCCCAAGACTGATTTTTACACAAGATACGAGCACTATGAATTCATAGTAATGCCTTTCAGACTCACTAATTCTCCAGAAATATTCATGGACTTAATGAATAGAGTCTTTAGAGATTACCTCAACAAATTTGTGGTAGTCTTTATAGATGATATTCTAATATAATCTAAAACCAAGGAGGATCATGAGGAGCATTTAAGAACTGCACTATAGACTTTACGCAAGGAGAAGATCTATTCCTAGTATAGCAAGTGTAATTTCTGGTTGAAGGAGGTCCATTCTTGGTCCATATCATCCCAAGCATTAGGATATCTGTGGATCCCTACAAAATAGATGAAATTAAGGGATGGCCGAGGCCAACATCGGTAACATATATCCAAATCTTCTTGGGGTTAGCTGGATATTATCGACGATTTGTGAGAAATTTCTCATGATTTTCCAACCCTCTTACCAAGATAACTCAAAAGGGAGTAAATTTTTCTGGGGTGATGAATGAGAAGAAATCTTCAAGCAGTTGAAAAGGAGGCTTATCATTATGCTCGTGCTCACTTTACCCATAAGTGGGGAACTTTTTGTGGTATTCAGTGATGCTTCAAAGAAGGTCTTAGGTTGTGTGCTGATGCAGAATGATAAAGTGATATCCTATGCCTCAAGGCAGTTGAAAATCCATTTGCGAAACTATCCAACGCATGATCTGGAGTTAGCGGCAGTGATATTTTCCATGAAAATCTGGCGGCATTATCTCTATGGGGAGAAATGTGAGATATATACTGACCACAAGAGTCTTAAATATATATTCACACAGAAAGAGCATAATATGCGCCAAAGAATATGGATAGAGCTCAACAAGGATTATGACTATTCAATACATTACAACCCTAGGAAAGCGAACAAGGTGACAGATTCCCTAAGTAAAAAGGTCCCAGCGATTCTATCAGGGATGATAATTGAGAAGGATTAATCTTCTTAGACTTGATGAATATGGACATGGGAATCATAATGAAGGGAACATCATCAATCATTTCACAAATTATTACTCAAATGTCTCTTTTGGAAAGGTTAAAGGATGCTCAAAAGGATGATGTGGGAATTCAAGAAAAGGTGGAAGCTATCGAAAAAGGGAAATCCTCAGAGTTTAATGTTAATGAAAAAGGAATTGTGCGGTTTGGGAAAAGACTATGTGTTCCATCAAGTCTGGAGATGAAGAATGAACTATTGGATGATGCACATAGTTCAAATTTCTATTTTCACCCAGGGAGCACAAATATGTATCTACATCTCCAAGAAAACATTTAGTGGGATAATATGAAGAAGCAGATCGCTGAATATACATCAATGTGCCTGGTGTGTCAGTAAGTGAAGGCAGAGAGGCAGAAGTCTAAGGGGATGATGTAACCATTTCCCATACTAGAATGGAAATGGGAGAATATCACTATGGACTTTTTCACCGGACTTCTAAGGACATCCAAAAGAAATAATGCAATCTGGGTTGTTGTGGATCATCTTACAAAGAATGTGCACTTCATTGCTATTCAGAAGGATTTCTCATTGGATCAACTGGCATGGATATATATCAGGGAAGTGGTAAGGTTGCATGGAGTGCCACTATCTATTGTGTCTGACTGATATCCAAGATTCATCTCTACGTTTTTGAAGAGTCTTCAACGTGCTCTGAATACTGAATTGAACTTCAGTATGGCCTATCATCCTCAAACTGATGGCCAGTCCGAGTGGACTATCCAAACACTTGAGGACATGTTGAGATCATGCTAAATGGACTTTAAAGGATGATGGAATCAACATCTTCCACTAGTTTAATTCTCCTACAACAATAGTTTCCACTCAAGATTCCAAATTCCCCATATGAATCCCTGTATGGGAAAATGTGTAGAACACCGGCATTTTGGGATGAGGTCGGTGAACGTAAGCTGCTTGGACCGGATATAGTCGAAGAAATGGTGGAGAAGGTGAAAACCATTCTGCTGCATATCAAGGTAGCCCAGAGTCGACATAAGAGTTATGCAGATAACCGTCGATGAGACTTTGAGTTTAAAGTTAGAGACATGGTTTTTCTACGCATATCTACATGGAAGAAGATCATGAGGTTTGGAAAGAAAGGGAAGTTAAGTCCAAGGTACATTGGCCCTTTCGAGATTCTTGATCTTGTCAGGGTTGTGGCCTATCGACTAGCACGTCCACCTACCAAGGCCAATGTACATGATGTCTTTCATGTATCCCTCTTAAGGAAGTACATATTGGACCCTTCACATGTACTCTCTTCTGAGGTGGTATAATTGGAAGATGGTCTTTCTTATGAGGATAAAACAGTGAAGATCTTAGATCGTAGAGAAAATGTTCTATGAAATAAGAAAATGCCTCTCGTCAAGGTGTTGTGGAGAAACCATAAGTTTGAAGAAGTGACTTGGGAATCGGAGGAAATGATGAAGTTGAGTTACCCACATCTGTTTTAGTGTGGGAAAAGTAAAATTTTGAGGGTGAAATTTCTTATGGGGGGAATATTGTAACGACCCAAAGTTTCATTTATGGAAATCCCTCTTGATCTAATTAAATGTCTCTTTATTCTTATATAAATTGTCAACTTCTTTGGATTTATGTTAAGAATTTTGACCGTTGCTAATATAGCCTTTGAATAGTGATCACATTATTAGTATAAATATATGACTTTAACGAATACAATTTACTCAGACAAAAGAAGCGATGGCCCCATCCAGTAGAATTTCTCCATACGAAGCCCATTTTTCAGAGCTTGGAAAAAAGGTGGCATCCTTGGGCTTCACTCTTGACCAAGACTAAGCTGAGATTTATCATGTCATGCTTGAATGGGGCCGTCTATGGGAAAAGTGGAAGTTGATAGAAATTACCACTCAAACGATGTTATCCGAGCCACCCCAAGAGTCTGTCACCATCGCACACCTTACCCTTAGGTCTTATGCGGCTGTTTTAAGGGGTTATGTAACAAATCGATAGTACTATGTTCATGTACATTATTTTTGTATATAATAATGAATATACTTTCTTGTCATTATTGATACATTGTAAATAGATTTTAAAGTACCAATAGTTTTTTTAGTTATTATTTAATTAAGAAATCTATTTTATTAAATTAATGGATTTTTGAATTAAATAATATTTTAATAAAATATTATTATTATTAAATTAATTTTTATTAAATATAAATGATCTTATAATTTTATGAATGCAATTATAATTTTTATTAAGGTTTCAAAGTCATTTCTGTCAAAACCCGTGAATTTTCGATAAATATCGGTTTTTATTTTAAAAGAGAAAATTAACATATTTTGAAAATTATTTAGATAAAATAAATGTTATTTCTAGAATCAAGAATTTTAAATTATCCAATGGTGAATTTTTCATAATTTTCTAAGATAGTTAAATTTTTGAGTAAAAATTAAATATCATTTAAATATATAATGTGTTTTATGTATCCATGTTTTATGATCCATGTGGCACACTTATGCATGAAATGAAATGTTTAAGAAGGGTACACCCTTATAGAGCTCCAATGCATTGGGTAAGGTATAGTATCATGATACTTCCTTTGCAATGAGTGTTGACTCATGCTAATTCAAGTGTAATGAGGGTTTACTCATGCTTCATGTGCAATGAGGGTTTACTCATGCTCCATGTGCAATGAGCCTTGGCTCATGCTAATTCCATGTTAAGTGTTGTTGCCACATTTCAATGTTATGATTATCATCCGTTATCATGACTTTACGTTCACGTTTCTCTTGTGTTCTATTGATATGCCAAATGTCTAACATGTATTTTACTCCTCATGTTATTCCATGTGTATTCCCTTACTGGGCTTTACATCTCACCCTTTTCTTATGCATGTCCTCAGGTTATCCCATGCAATGATAAGTATGAGGGAATTTAGTGGTCAAGTAAAGGAAGTTTTCAATAAAGATGTTGTATTTATTATTTTAAGTTGTTATGTAATGATCTAAAGACCCAAAGACACTAGACCTCTCGATCATCCATGTTGTATCAAGTGAAGCTTTATGTAATAAATCATGTTTAAGTTTGTAATAAAAATAAGGGTTGTTATAAGGAATACCAATCATTGATTTTTTTTAATGAATATATGTCTCTTGATGGATTTTTATAGGTTCTAATTGAATTTCATTTGAATCAGAAATTTATTTTGTATTGATTCATAGTGATTTTTGTTATATGAGTGTGAGAGGCATGGCATAAACGTTTTATGTGTCATTGGTCATGGTTTTAGTCCCATTGTAGTGTTTGGTGTTTTTCAATGGGTATGGATCATTGATTTTAATTTAAAATGTTAATTATAAATGTTTGTAATTAATTATTTGATCTTTATGGTATGATATAATCACTCAAAAACATGTAGATGTGTGTTATAAGCATGGATGTCAATGTAAAACAAGATGAAGGAAGGTGGATAACTCGGTTATCATGGTAGGCAGTTCCCTTCATAATTTATCATAACTGTGTATGTTAGTTCTTGTGTGTTAATGTTAGGGGGATGGATTAAAAAATGTGATTAAGTGATATTGTTATTAAAACTAATAGAGGCCATGGTGAGATCCTCCTTAGAGTATAAAATTCATTCTATGTGTTTTTAGGTAATTCAATGATAACCTAGTGACTTTATCACTAATGTTTACTAAAGCAAGTTATGTCAATGAAAACCTTGAGGGTTTTTTTAGGGTGAAAACTTGGGGATTTTTGGATTATCTCATTAATATGAAACTTTCACTATGGGATTTCCAAAAAAAATGATTAGGTAGAGGGAATAGGTTTCATGGATCATATTTATCCTATTAAGCTTAGTGGGTCTTTGTGATTGTATTTCTCAGTATGGACCAAGGGTGTGGAATCATGGATTGAGTGATTCTAGTGTAAATTATTGATGATAAAGTAATGGAATGTGTTTCCTTGAACATGTAGTTCCATTCAGGTCGGGATTTAATCATGGATGAGTGTGAAAAACTAGTATGGATCTATGTTGTTGGAACCAAGGATTTTCTTCACTAGAAATAGATTCTAGTTGGTGTTGGTTGTCAATTTACACTGGGATAATCAAGGAATTGTAAGTAAAGTGATATTACAATAAAATATAACTACAGTATTGAACATGGCATCATTTCTAAGTGTTTTCCAAATTTTTAGACTCAAAATCGGGATGATGTAGTGAACTTCACAAAAATTAGTTTTTTGGGATTGACACTTCATAATTATGGTAAATTTATGTGTTTCATAATGATTGGGTTTATCAAAGGATAAGATTCATGAAGATATTGAGAATAATGATAGAGCATCGTGATAAAGCATCACAAACAATATGAAGTGCTGACAAAAATCTCGGTGGCTATGAGAAGCTTTGTGAGCGGGTTTGATTTCACTGGATATTAGTGAGCGAAGGATCTTCGCGAATAGGGTTTTTATGTTTAACAAAAAATCCTATAGAAGAATGAAAGCATCATTAAAGGCCAAAACTATAAATATAAGGGTAGAACCACTTCATTTTACATGAAAATAATTGATAAAAGGATGAATTTGTCTTAATTAACTAAGGCCAAGAGCTTCATGAATCTAGTATTCAATGTGATATTGAGCATTGAGAAAATACTTCTCCAGTTGTTACCAATTATTAGGTGATTGGGCAAAATTATTTTCATGATGATGAGGTATTCTGTGACGAATCAGTGAGCTTTGTGAAGGAATATTGTTCTACGAAGGTAGTGAACATTGTGAAGGTCCTTCACAAATGTCGGTATTGAACATCTGGTTTAAGTGAACAACGATTTCAAGTGCATCCATTCAAGACTTAGATTCAAGTGTAGTCTTGTTCTAGTCAGGGAAAAGAATTAAATTCTAATATATTGAAGTGAACTTCATGTTTTTAAAATGAGTAAGACTTAACAAAAAGTAGTGAGCTAAAGGAATTGATGGAGGTGTTCTAAGGGAGTTAGTGTTTTATCCCTAAAATTATTTAAATGAAGTTTTCTTGGCCATGAGTAACTTTGTTTAAACTTCTTTATTCCACAACTATTGATGATTAGTTTATTTTTTTATGACATACATATTATTAGTTTATTCTTTTTGTATTATCCCTTAGTGCTGAACCTAGTAAAAAAAATTGTTAACACTTTTCTTGTGATTGTTTGTTTCCTATACGTTTTAATCAGATAAATTTAACAGGTTCTTAACAATGTTGGAACAAGATTCATAAATTTTGAAGAAAAGGTTGACACCCTAATTCACCCATCCCCTCTTGGGGTGTTTTGGGGTCCTACAAGTGGTATTAGAGCCTACAGGTTACTGGTGTTAAATATTTCCTCTTTTTTATCATGTGGAATTTAGTAAATGCTAGAGAAGTCCCCCTATTTGATGTAATAAATTACTAGATTTGTAAGAACAAGATGATATCTCATATAATATCTATTAGAGTGGAATTTAATTTTTCTAAATCGCATGGGATTCAGGTTAATGCTTCAACAGGGATGTCTATGACTGAAATAGATATAAAAATTCTTAAAATAGATGCCAAATCATATAATTCCCTTACTACATCCATATATAATAAAATATATATAGAGGTTATGAGTTTCACTTATTTAAAGTCTATGTCAGAAAAAATTGAAAATATATATTATGGTGAGAATAAATAGAAGTAGGAGAAACTCCAAGCATATTCACAATACGTTCTATAATATGAAAATTAACCCTAATAAAAATGCAGATACCTTTTTTAATAGAATTAATAAAGTTGTTAGAGCAATATGAGGACTTTGTACAGAAATAAAATACATTGACATTGTAAAGGTAATCCTGAATAGGATTCCACATCTCCATAATCAAAAAGTGTTATCCCTTGAGGAAATGTATCTTTATAAACATTCCCTTAATGAATTTCAATATAGTCTAGTGTCTTAAGAAATGATATTCAAACCATAAAATGCAATGAATCCCATAAGCAAGTAAATGGAATTCAAATCCATCGAAAAACTTGAGGTTTACAATGGAATTACTGATTTAGATAATAATGAAAATGAACTTATTCCCCTATTTTCAAATAAATTCAAGAGATTAAAAGGTAGATTCAAAGAAAGAATTCTATGGCCTATTGTTGAAGAGGTAGAGTTGGACACATTGCCTATCAGTGCTCAAAGAAGTTCGATGATAAATAAAGTAAATCTATAACTATAAAATAGACTTAGAAAATGTTTCACGAAAATGAGGACTTCAACTCATGAAAGAAATTATAGAGAACGATTTTCATCTGTAAAGAATAAAAAGTTGATAATGAATTATTTGAGAATAGAGAACCAAAATTTAAATCTGAAACCCCTAAATCCATGATGGATGCAGTTGAAAAGAAAGAACCTTCAAAAGAAAAATATTATCAATTGGTTGTTGTTGTTGATATAATGGTGGAACTTGAAGGTTCTCTTGGAAATATTGATGATAAAATAAAAAGAAACAAAAATTTGAGATCTATTCTAGAAGATTAATCAAAGTATATTGATCAGCTATAAGCATAAGTAAAAGAGAATTCAACAACTCATTAAAGATCATAAGATGTTGTGGAATTTAATCTCTATATTGAATAGAAAGAAAAATTCACCAAGGGCCTCACCTACATACTAGAGGATAAGACCAATATTGTTGAGGGACTTGAAGAATAAGTTATTACTCTAAGTAGTAAACTAAAAAATGACTCAAATTCAAGGGAAATAAATAATAAATTATAGTTTAAGAGACTCTTAGGCCTAGAGCAATTAGATAGAGATAAAAATTGTTTTAAAGGAGTAGGTAAGGGTTTGAATGATCATATATCTATATATATGGTAAAAATTGAAGTTGGATATGATGCCAAAACATCAAAGTATAGAAACAAGATGACTCAATATAAAGGGAAGAAAAAATATAAACATATCACAAATGAACCATATGTCCTAAAAATGAATGCTTCAAATAAAATAGAAAAGAGAGATGAAAATTACCCCCAAATATGCAGATACGATATCCAGACAAATTAGTTTATAAAATAGGGTTACATAATTAGGAATAGAAGTGAGAAGTCATTTCCTTTTATGAAATGTCAATTCTATGGCTTTCTGGACCATACCATGTCATATTGTGTTGAGGCAATAAGCTATATAAATAAAAAAGAGCTTGGAATTCAACAATGGATAATGAATCCATATCATTCATATTATATAAAAAGTAGTTTCGATGAATATTATTTTCACTATTCTAACTATGGACACAAAGCTATTCATTGGAGGTAGAGGAAACATGAGAAATTTACCTACAGAACACAGAGAAAATTCAATACCTAACAACCAAGTGAAATTTCTCTTGCAAATATAATTTCACCATGGGAAGAAAAGTATGAGTATGATGAAGCCATGCATCTGTAAAATATATTGAAAAGGAAACCACTAACATTCATCCAATCAATTATCTCATAGAAGGAAAAGAATAAGACCGAGAAATCAAAAAATATATAAAAAGATCAGAAATATAAAAATAATAGTAGTACCTAGATTATTGATAGTGGGTTCTCATACTATATGATTGTAAGTTCTGATTTATTTATGAATGTTAAGAAAAGGACAATGGAATAGTGAGGTTTGGAAATTATGGTTCGTTAAAGATCAAAGGCAGTGAAAGTACAAAAACTGGAAAATGATGATCTTAGGAAAACTGAAGTCCTTTTTGTGGATTGATTATGTCACAATATCCTAATTGAGATTCAACTCTATGACTTAAGTCTAATATTGAAATTTAATCAAAATGGATGCACCATTAACGTAAATAGAGGGAATTGTCTCATAAAAATGATGCATAATATATAGAAATGTATACCAAGTGGAAAATAATGAAAACATTTATTATATAACTATTAAAGAGGAAAACAACTTGTGGCATTAGAGGTTGGGTTAAATTAATCAAAAATTCATGGAAAATACATCTATGTTGAAAATAGTCCCTGATATCCCCAATTTAAAGTGTAAATATGAAAATATGTGTAATGATTTCATGTGAGGATAGATGGTCTATAGTTTATATCAAATGAAAAAAAAAGAATAAAATCTAATTGATCTCATCCACATAGATGTATGTGGTCCATTAAATGTGTATAGAACACATGAAGAGAGGTACTTAATTATATTTATTTATGATTATAGTAGAATTTCTTGTCTAATGGTCATACACAAGAAACACCATGTTCTTGATTGGATTAAAGGTTTTGTCACAGACCACACAATCAAGATTTTATGATCTGACAATGAAAGAGAATACACATCCATTGAATTTGAAAATTACCAATAAAAAAATGGAATAAAGCATGATGTGGCTACAGTGAGAACCCCTATCAAAATGGATTTGATGAACACAAAAAAAAATCTACAGGTGAACAATATGGATAGAACTAATCTAATAGAGTGTTGTATTTCTCATCATTTCTGGAAATAAGATATTCAATCATCATTGTAAACAAAAAATAGAATAGGGAATTTTTTGGGTGAAACCAAGACACCATATGAGTTATGGTATGGAAATAAGCCCACTCTAAAGTACATTCGTGTATTCCAGAGTAAAATTTTCATCAAAAACAAAGAAGGAAATAAAGTTAATTATATTGATGCTATATATGAAGGAATATTCCTTTGATATTAAATGGACAAAAAATCTTATAAATATTACAATAATAATCTTAGAAGAATTATGGAAAGTAGTGATGTCAAAATCATTGAATATAAAACTATAAATACATCGAGGAACTCATATACTGATATGATAGAATATGAAGAAGAAGGTTTCCCAGGGAGAAATTCTAATGTAGAAATAGAAAAAGGCTTACAGAAAAATCAGGGATCACCAGATGACGATGATGATTTAGAATAATAAATAGAAGAATAACTCGTGGATAAAGAAACATCATTAGAACCTCAATGAAGAAATAAAAAAGTAGAAATTGATCAATCCAACATCATTAGGGATTGGAAATCACCCACACAGACATGGAAAATGAAGAGTGAAGAAGATTATTTCATCCTATCAATTGTGGAACTAACATTGTTTGAATAAGTAGCAAAGGAGAAATAATGGATTAAATCTATGAATTAATAACTTGATCAGATTGAAATAAACTAGACATGGGGTCATGTTAAGGGACCATAACATCACAATGTGATTGGAACAAAGTGGATCTTCAAAAAAATCAATCATCATGGAAATGTGGTCAGAAAAATTCCATGATTAGTGTGTAAAGGATATGCATATATTTAATGAATTGATATTGAAGAAACATTTTCTCTAGTAGTAAGAGTGGAGTCGATATAGATTTTTCTTTCTATGTAAATTCAAAGAGGATATAGAGTGTATCATATGGATGTCAAAAAACATTCTTAAATGGATTTCTTGGATAATAAGTCTATATTTAACAACCAGTTTTATTTCTGATTGGAAATATTGAGGCAAAGGTTTATAGACTAAATAAGGATCTATATGGTTTGAAGATAGAATTGTGTGCATGGTATTCTTGATTGGATGATTTTATAAAAAATCATCAATTCAGAAGTGGTGGTGTTGATCATAATCTCAATGTGAATAATTCTGAGGAAGATTAATTGATGGTGCTTGTGTATGTGGATGACATTATATTTTGAAAAATCAGGCTAGGATTAGTGGAAGAATTTTCTAGTTGATTGAAATCAGAATTCAAAATTTCTATGATTGGTAAACTCACATACTTATTGGGGATCTAGGTGATTCAGAAGAAGGATTACACCTTAATTTCATAGGTGAAATGACAAAAGGATATGATGAATAAATTTGACATGTATGGATCCAAACCGATATCAACTTTGATTCTGATTGGGACAAAACTTGGAAAGCATGATTATGGGAATTTGGGGGATCCCACTATATACATTATAATCAAATGAATGTTGTTATACGTAAATAAAAACATTCTAGATATTGTCTATTCAACATTCGTATTAGATTTCTTTCAAATTAATCCAAAGAAATAACATTATTGGTAGGTAAAATAATCATGAGGTACATTCAAGGTACTCAAGATTATGGATTATACTTGGATGCAGTAAGAGTTAATGAACTATTAGTATTTTATGATACTTATTGGGATGGAGATGTGGTGGATAGAAAGTAAAAAAGTGGTGGATAATTATTTATTAGATATAAATATATATCCTGGTTGAGTATAAAATAGGAAATTACTTCTCTTAGTACTTTTAAATAACAGTATATCTCTACTACAAAGGATTTTACTCAACTATTGTGTATAAAGCAAAAAATGACTAATATTGGTGATGAGTTGAAACAATCGATGGTGATTCACTTGATAACAAGTGCATGATCGATCTTATAAAGAATCTGATACATCACTCTTATACAAAACATATTAAGATAATATATCACTTAATCATAGAAAAGGTTGAATAAAGAATTATTCAAATGGGTCTTGTTGGAACAAATGACCAAGTGGCAGACAATCTAACTTAGCGATGGGAAGCAGATGTGTCTGAGAAACATCAGCTGAACCTCAATGTTTGGCCTCCTACCAATGCATGATGAGGTTATAGTTATTCCACTATCCCCATTTTTTTAATTGTTTTAATTTATTTATAGAAGTGATATAGTTTTATGGGTGAGACACAATCTAGGGGCAGTGTATTTAGAGATCTATAAGTACAAATACATGTTATTTGGGTTTATTTCCAAAGGGGGAGAATGGATATATTCAATATGAGAAAATCATTGTGATAAAGGTTTTATAGTTATAGGTTTTTGAAAAACAATTCAATGCTTCTGTGACATGGTGAGAATTAGGTGTTATGATGAAATAGAGAATTATGTGTTATGAATAAATGGTTCGTATTTCTCAAAGATTATCTTGGATATATTTAAGCATTCCAAAATCAAGATAACCCAATTCATGCTTCTCCTCTTGTTTTCTATGTCAATATTTTTCCACATAGACTTATAGTTTTGGATGACTTGTTTCTTGCATATAAGGTTTTGATAGCATATGGTAATTTATAAAATTGTTCTAAAGATTGGAAATAAATCCAAAGGGGGTATTTTTGGATCCAAGGTTGTTCTTTTCAATAAATGGAGTCTGGTTTTTTTTTGTCATCTCACATTGGGTTGATTAGGTAATTTTATGTTAATTGATCTTACAATACAAGATGACTACAGTATTGAAGGTGGCATCATTTCCCAGTGTTTTTCAAAAGTTTTGTCTCAAATAAATACAATGTAGTGAGCTTTACAAAAAAAAATTCTAAGATTGAAACATCATAAATATGGTAAAGGCATGGGTTTTATGAAGACTATGTTTCGAAATGAATTATATTCCTGAAGATGTGGAGCATCATGAATGATGAGAAGTTCTTCAAATAATCTCCACAACTATGAGAAGCTTCACGAGCGGGTTTGATTTCAGTAGAGCTTTGTGAGTGATGGAGATTCATGAACAGGGTTTTTGAGTTTCATGAAAAATATGCTAGAGGAATTAGAGCATCACAAAAGGATGGTCCTATAAATATGAGGCTACCACCAATTAATTTGACATAAAAATAATTGGATAAAATGATGAATCACTCTGAATTCAAGAAGGCCAAGATCATCATGAATTAAGTATTCAAAGTGAGATTAAGAATTATGAAAATACATGTGTAGTATTGACAAATGATTATGTTTCTAGTAAAATTGAGTTTTGTGATGATGACGTATTATGTGATAACTCAGTGAGCTTCATAAAGGTAGCTTGTTTTGTGAAGGTAGTTTGATTCATGAAGGTATTGAGATTCATAAAGGAGCTTTGCGAACGGCAGTATTGAACCTCTGGTTTAAGTGAATAGTACTTTCATGTACATCCATTCAGGACTTCTATGCAAGTATATTTCCATTCTAGTTAAGGAAAAGACTTAAATTCCAATCTATTAAAGCATCATTCACATAGTTAAACTAAGTAAGACTTCACCCGAAATAGTATGCTAGGGGGAGTCGATGTAAGTGTTTTGAGGTAGGTAGTTTATTATCCATAAAATCTTGTAAAGATAGTGTGTCTCGAATAGAGTGACTGTGTTTGAAATTCTGTATTCTAAAACTAGTGAATATTAATGGATTTTGGTATGACCAACATGTTGTCAGCATATGTTCCTTGGACTAGCCTTTGGTAGTGAACAAAGTAAAATTATTGTGTTGCATCTTTACTTGTGATTGTTTTTCTGCAAGTTTCCATCAGATGGGTTTAACAAGTTCCGATCAATGTGGGAACAAGATCTGTAAGTTTTGATGAAAAAATTAACACCCAAATTCACCACTCCCCTCTCTGGGTGTTTCGAGGTCCTACACTTGTAAGGTTTGGGTAGTATAAAAAAGGTTATGCATATGGGTAAGCATGGTTGGGGTATTTGTTAGAACATGAGTGGAATCAATGCATGGGAAGGTGTTGTAAAGGATTTTGGAGCACCATGTGAGGCTCCCTAGGGGGTCAAGTACTATTTATGTTCTAGTTATGGAAATATAGGATATTTTATATTACCTAGAGTCCTTATATGGTTATTCTTGGCCTAATAGGGTAATTGTGAATTTGTGTCCTAGAATTACCAAAGGGTTAGGAATATAGATTGAGTATGGCCTAATGGACTCACATCATCGTGGAATTATTTATTTTTGGTAATGTCTGAGAGGTTTATGTATTATTATTTTAGTCAGGGTTCGTTGTGTGAAGATATTATGTGTTTCCCTTTAGCTTAGACCTAGGTTGGGATGTGTGGCTAATTGAGATCTAGGTTATGGGGTATGTCTTCCATGGTTTTTGATTGCATATACTAACCTTATAATGTAGCTATATATGATGAGGTTTTATCTTGTATAGCTTGGTATTGGGATGTAGAGTTACACCCCCCAAGTGATTATGGTTTATGGGTTCGAGGTTGATAATGGGAAGAGTGAGATGATCCCCAATTTCTTGGCTACACAGGTTTAGATTTGTTATTTCTTTCCTATATGTTTTTCCTATAATTCATATTTATGATGATGAGGTATTTTTATGATGTGGTTTGGAATGGGACCTAGATATCATGATGTAGATATTTCACCACCTTGGTATTCATCATTCCCGATTGTTGAGTAGATCTCCCCCGCATAAGAGGATACCTAATTTTTATATGTGTTTGTGTCAATCTCGCTTTTTCCTTTCACTTGATGGTATTCCTATGCTCTAAGGTCTATCTTTGCTTCACCTTTACGTGATGGGATTCTTATAAACCTTGGTATGGATATATTTTTCATTTCCCCTATTGGGATTCCTATATTATCATGTTTAGATATATTTTAATTTTCCCATAATTGGTTGTTTATGTTCCTAAGACTGAATATGTTTTTCCTTTTCCCTGAAATTATTCCTATGCTTCTGAGTCTAGCAATATTTTTTCTCCTCCTTGATGAGGCTCTGATGATATGGGACTACAGTATACATGGTTTTCTAACATTATTCAAAATAGGTTTGGGAAAGGTTCATGGTGTCCAAGTTATTACATGATACCCTAATGTATTTGATTACATATTGTATGTTTTTACATGATTTATTTTCCTATGCATGAATACATTATAAATGATAACATATATAAGAGAATTATTGGTGTACCACAATTTATTTATATCTTCACACCGAACATAGAAACCCTTGCGCATGTATATACTTTATTTTTAGCTTTTAGTTGAAAAGTTATATGGGGATATCTAGTTAGAGTAACTAGATAGAGTTTTAGGAGACACATTCAATGAGTAACTCGATTTCTTTGGTCATTTATTCAATGTTTTATCTTTATTTATTCTGTATTTGAGTGACTAGTGGGTGATCCTTATGGTATTAATTTGTGATCATCATGGATACATATTTTCATAGCTGGTGATTTTGGTTGTATGATTGTGTCATTTGAAGGGTCTTGTTCCAGTAGATCCTTTAATGGTTAGTTTTTATAGATTTTATCTAGTAGAATTATTTGAGTAGTTAATTGGTTGTGATTAATGTTATATTGATGGTGGTGTGGGAATAAAATTTTGATTTTACTTCTAGTATTAGGGTGTCCTTATGGAGGTGTCTATTAATGTTGTCTGAGAGATGTATTACTTGTTCTGATTCTTAGTTATATAATTGGACGAAATTAAGTGGGATTATGATTTGTTTCTTGAAATTTTAATTTACTTTTGAGAATGGAAGTGTTTGAATGAGCGGTATGTAATGATATGTTTGGTTTCTAGTGATGTAAATAAGTGATTCGCCGATGAGTGATACTGGTTTTTTATATAACTGGAATGGAATTATAGATGTTTATATTTTCTATGGTATGTAGAATATGGATTATTATTTTTAGTTATATAAATTTTTTACACTGTTTTTGTATTGATATAATTATTTCATTATGTGGGTATAGTATCCCCACTATCCCATTAAACCATCACTGTTATTCGATAACCTTTTACATTCATGGAGGTGAACTGAAGGTCTAGGTAAAATCCAATCTAATTGTTGTAGAGTTATCTCGGATGGGGATGTCAAAAGACCACCCCATTGGGTCTCCAAATAATTTTCCCTTACTTTTTTCTATGTCATCTATCCAATTACAATCAATACCATAGAAATTAAAAATATCACAAGCCTACTCTAACATTAACCATGCTCTAAGAATGAGGAAATGCTTAAAACATAACCAACACATTGACCTTCCCTTAGGTAGTTCACTCACCAACACTAGAAAAACCATACTATATTCCATGATAAAAAAAACTCCTTGATATTTGATGAAGATTCTTCAAAAGGAATGATATAAGGGAATGAATATGAGGTTATAGAATGTTCTTAATACTATAGGCCAAATTATAACATTCCCATATTATACTTAATTAAAAATTATTTAATTTATTATATATTTTCTTTAAATTCACATAGAGGATCAGGAAGTGACCCTCTAGATCATGAAATGATGTCCTTTGTCACCCCCTACCCCCTAAAGTGTGGTACATCTAACCAAAATATGAAAAACCTACCCTAAAGCCCCCAAAACATTTTAAATTCAATATCTAGGGTCAAATCTCTAATTTAGCCTTCACATTATAGGATAATACCCTATTAATGAAAGTATCCATGGTCTATATATCACCTATGAAACCCCCATCATGGCACAACCCATATTTCTAGTACTACAAAACAGGATTTTAACAAATCTAGAAATGGCCTTTATTAGTGCTAGAAAATCACTGACTACGTGAGTGTCATTAAAATCCCAAGAAATTTATCAGTGCTTTTAAAATCACTAATAAAGTTCCAATTAATCAATTCTTTTAAAAAATCTCATAAAAGGCCATTATAAAGTATGTTTTTACAGTACACTACAGGTCCACTACAGTCTATTGTTACAGCACACTGTAGTCGACTATTACAGAAAACTACAACGCCAGAATCACACCAGATATCAACAAAAACAAGTCCCAATACAGAATTTAAATGAAATTAAATTTACAACACAAATACCAGAAAAAAAAACTATATTATATACATTTAAAACATTCGTTTATACAGTTACATAAATAAAAAAGTTTATATACATTCAAAAATAATTCTAATTATTAATGTTATAATGATTTCTATTGACTTTCTTTGTCAAACTGCGAACATTGTAGGAGTAGTTTCGAACAAAACACCTTAACTAGAAAAAAAGAATTCGGTGGTACAAAAAAACAATTATTATGAGTAATACTAAAAATAAATAAATTAAACATTAATATTAAATAATACATTAATTCATTGGACAATGATTTTACTGTGAAAACATCAATATTACCTCTATGATTAAATAGTGGAGGGACACTACTGGAGAACGGGCCTATACCCACAGTTTTCGAGAACCATGGGTATAGGGAGGACCTATACCCACGGTTTTGTCCAAAACCGTGGATATAGATTATTTTTAAAGACCAATACCCACAGTTCTGCAAAACCGTGGGTATAAGTGATTTTTTTGAAGTTGTATACCCACGGTTTCGGCCAAACCGTGGGTATAGAGTTTTTTTGGAAGACCTATACCCACGGTTCTTCAAAACCGTCGGTATTATGGTTTTTTTGGAAGACCTATACCCACGGTTTTAGAGAACCGTGGGTATAGCTTTCCCTCCATAAGGAGGGAGCAACAATTATACGGGACAACGAAAAAGACTTTGGCGGGAACACTGGTATGATTAATATGTATAGATTTATACAAATAAAAAACATCAAAATTTCCGTAGATGAGTTGGCGAGGTGTCTGATTCTGCACTACATCGACACGGGATCGAATCCTGATGGCCTTTAAATTTTTAAAACCATGAATAATATTAATATATTAATATAAACGTAGATGAATATTATCGTAATAAAGTTATATGGGTTCGTTAGGGGCTAGGTATTCGTTGCATCAGCTGCAGGATCAAAATGCGGTGCATTCATTTTTTTTCATAATACGGTAATATATTAATATATATTTAAAAATATAGATATATATTAAATAAAAATGAGTAGCCGGAGAGGTGAAATGCGATGAAGTTAGCAGTTAGGGTGTAGCAGATCGCAGGTTCAAAACCTGCGGCTTCAGGATTTTAAAATTTTTACCCACAGTTTAAAAACCATGGGTATAACCCGGTGACAGCATGGATGAGGTCTTGACACAGTGGAAAAAAATAATACCCATGGTTTTTCAAACCGTTGGCATAGGTTAAGACCCCTATACCAACACCACTCAGCCCCACGATTCCCAAAACCGTGGGTATAGCCTATACCCACGGTTTTGGGGGCTATACCCACGGTTTTGGAAGCTATACCCACGGTTTGGAACAGTGGGTATATGTATTTTTTCCATCAGTGGTAACTTGAAGGTAAGTGATAAATGTCGAAACTACAGGAGTGAACGTTTTTTTGGGAGAATAAGTTTGTACAAGTTTTTGTGTAGAAAGGGGTGAAAGATGGGCAGAGCACCCAAACTCTAACAAAATAAACGACCTATATAAGTAAAAAATATTATGTGAGTAATACTAAAAAGATATAAATTAAACATATAAATGAAATAATGCATTAATTCTAGGGAAAATTGTTTTAGTATGAAAACATCATGACTACCTATTTAATTGATTAGAGGAAGAATCATTTCTATACCTTTGAAGATAGTGGAGGTAACTTAAAATAAAGTGATAAATGCACTACTTTACAAGTGAAAATGTTTTAAAGGAGAAGGAGAATAAATGTTGGATAGATTACCCCAACTAGAACAAATGAATCCACCTGTATAAAAAATAATTATTATGTGAGTAATAAAAAAAATAAAAAATTAAACATAAATATGAAACAATACATTAATTCTATAGAGAATTATTTTACTATACAAACATCAATATTAACTGTATGATTGAGCATAGAAAACTTCATCTCTCTTCTTGAAAAGTCATGACACATGGATAGAAATTTTCTAAAATAAATGAAATCTACAAGGAATAATGAAAATTAAATCAATGTTCCATTATATAATTTTTCAGTAGAATAGAGAAATTATATTGTAACATTACCATTGCATATATCCAAAGAGTTTCCTTTGTTATAGTTTATTCTTATGAGGGATTGGATACATCATCATGTGTAGAAGAAATTGTCTTTATGAGTAGTCAAAAATATAATTAAGATTATGTTAATGCATTATATAACATATAATTTTATGAGTAAAACATAATATATTAAAAAAAACATGTTTACCTTCTTATTGAACTCTCTTTAATTTTTTTAAAGGTTTCAAGGATTTGATTCCTATTTTGAGAATAAAAATCCTCTCATGATGGTCCCCTTTAATGTATAATACATTGTCTACATTGGGATCAGCATGAACTTATTTTGATGTCCCAAATAAAGGGTCATCCTTGATTGAATTTTCAACTCACTCAAAAAAAATTTTAGTCAACAGTATGAAAATCAAGCAATTCTTGTTTATTAGATCAGAGACATAAAAAAATTTAACTGATTGAGATTCCTTTAAGAAAAACTCAACCTTTTCACCTTCTAAACTGAAATTTACCTTCATAAACCTCATTTCATCAACTTTTACTCCATTTATATTTTCAACATATTTTCAACAAAAAAGTGACACTTGAAATGTTTTATAATCCAACTCATATATCTCTTTGATAATGCCAAAATATGACATATTTTCATAAATTGGATTTCTATCTTTAGAACCAATTATGTTCATCACTTCATCCACAAGCATAACACCACTATTTTTCATTGTACTAAATTCATAGTGTTCTTTAATATAAATGCATAACCATTGATTAAAAAACCAGTGTAAGATATAACATTTTTATTCAGTCCTATGGATCTCCATTGAAGTCATTGAAAAATTGAATTTGGATTTTCAGATAACTCACTTTAAATTTGATCTCCAAACCATCCAATAGACTATTAATTATGTGTATTTTATATCCATCCATCATCCCTTGATAGATACAAATATCTAATAATTTATTTGTGGGCTTCAATGTATGGATCAACATTTTCAATATTATGTAATATGTAAAGATATGTTTGTTCCCACTCTTTTAAAGTAATTATAACAACACATATTCTAGAAATCCCTTCACCCATAAGGTGTTCTCTATAATGATACTTTAGGAGATTGATGCATTAAACATCGGATAGGTAATTGGTATCGAATTCAAAAACATCTTCAACAATATATTTATCTACAATACAACCTTCTTGACTAATTTGATTCTTGACATACCCTTTTAAAATCTTCATATACTATTTAATTGGGTACATCCATCTATAATGAAAATCACCACATAGTTAAACCTCCGGGACCAAGTTACCCATTAGGTGGACCATTATATCAAAGAATGATAGTGGGAATAAAATCTCAAATTAACATAATATGCCTCCAATATCGTTATTCATGATGGGAAACATTTTTAGGTCTACAAATTTAATAAAAATGGCTTTGAAATAAAGTAGAGTCTGGTTAATCTAAGTAGTACATTTTGAGGAAGAATTCAATGAAAAGAAAAAGGCATTAAATCTTGCATCAAAACATGACAGTCATGTGATTTTAGTCCTTGTAACGTCAAATTAATCATTTAAATGACATTCTTGATATTTGATGAATACCCCTATGGAATTTTTATACTATTAAAAAAAAGTAAAATTGTAATTTTTTTAGTCTGGATAGAGTGTAAGCTACCAAATGAAGAAAATTCCACATTTTACCCTTCACTGGTGCCAACTTTTCCATTATCCCCATTTCAATAAAGTATAACCTAGAATTGATTCAATCTTTTATTTTTCTATGAACATTTATTAACATCCCAATAACATTGTCAAATACATTTTTTTTCTACACACATGAAATCAAGAAAATGTCTAACATACAAAAAATTACAATACGGTAATTCAACGAAAATTGATCCCTTATTCCAACCTGATTTTGTATGTTTTTTCAAAAATGGTTTACCAAAAACAATGTCAATATTTTTTACTTCGTTTTACCGTTGATCACCTGTTGTCGGAGATAGTGTTGAACCTTGTTTGATATTCCCATTGAATTTTATCATCCAGGATTGGTATTTTTGTCGTCAAGGTAACAATTTCTCATGTCTTAAAAACACAGTCTTTGAAGAATGTTTCAACAAAATAGAGTATGTGTGTTTTTTCACAAATGGGACACCCCAACATTCCATTAATGCTATATCTTGATACATTTCCATAAGAGGAGAATTCATTTATAGTTTCATACAACATGGCCCTCAATGTGAATTATTCACTTCTATAAGCCTTATAAATTGTAACACATGTATCCCAGATCAATTTCAGATCTTCGATCAATGGAGCCAAATAGATATCAATATCATTAACAGGTTGCTTTGGTCCAGATATAAGCATAGACAACAAAATGTATTTTTGATTCATGTATATCCATGGTGGAAAGTTATAATTTATCAAAATTATGGTCCATGTACTGTGAGTACTACTATTTACACAGAAATGATTTATTCCATTTTAATATAACGCAAGACGAAAGTATCTCGTCTCACCTCCAAATTCAAGAAAATCGTAATCAATTTTCTTCCACTAAGAAGATTCAATTGGATAACAGAAGTTTCCATATTTAATTATTGTATTTGTATTCCATGTTAATTTTAGTATGGTTTCCTAACATTCATATAGTCTTTTAAACCATATAATTATAGGAAAGTACCATACATATTTCAAAGGACTTGATTCATTCTTCTTGTATCGATCAGCACCACACTTAGTGAATTTTATGAGTGATTCATGGTCCTTACAAAACAATATTCAATCATTTTTACTAGTATCTATTTTTTTAGAGATCATTACCATTCAACGTAACATTCGTTTAGCGTCATATGCTCAGAATGGTAGTTAATTTTCTTTGTGTACCATATCTTTTTTAAGACCAATTAGATCTGTAAAGCTAGTGTCACTCCATACATAATCATTTTTTAAATTATAGAAATTTAATACAGCTGAAAATATTGTGTATTTAGTAAAACCAATATACAATGGTTTCCTGGAATTGATATTTAACTCCTCAAACAAATTTGTACGATCACAAAGTAATCTTCAATTTCCATTATCATTTCCTCCAAGTGATCTCTATCATCGTTTACAAAGGCATTCATATCAAATGATTCCTAAACCATAGTATCATCCTAATCAATGTCGACATTCAGTTTTTTCCTGTGTTTATTCCAACATTTCTAGATTTGATATATTCTACGACAAATAAAATGTTCTTCCAACTCTTCTAGACTAATTTTTCTTGAATAAAAACAATGTAAAAATGGATAGAGGATTTTATAATGGTCTTCTGCATGATCTGTTGCAAACTTGATGAACCCTTTAACTCCATCTTCATATTTTTTTGTCAAATGATTAACATGGATCCATTTTAAGTTCATATCCATCCTATTGGGTTTATAAATAATTAATTTTATACAATATATAAATAAATACACATAAGATATTCATTATTAAAAGTGAATGTTATAAACAAATTATAATAAGGTAAATATGGATCACTTCTACTAGAATATATGAGTACTTAGATATTAAAAATCCAACAATAAGGGTTGTTGGAATTTGATAAAAATAGAGGGAGATAAAGGAAGATAATAAATGATATTATAACTAAACTTTATAATTATAAATCAAAACATTGATAGTATAATGACCCTATCCATAATTACCCAAACAACGCTAGTTCAAATCATCTTATGACCTCTAACACACCTCAAAGTCACTAAAGTGTGGTTTAAACATTTGGTGCAAAAAAAAATTAATTGGAGGTGGTCCCCCCCTAATAAAAACAATTAGTACCAGAGGTCGAACAAAATTCTAGCATGTTCCTTGGGGTCAGTTGACATGCAGACCCAAAATCATCATTATCCTATTTAGACATACCTGTTAGAAAAACAACAATGGATATTAATGATGAAATAGCTATATAGAATCACATACATGTCATGCAAGTATAAAAACTCACATATAGTCTATAAGAAATATCATATAGATAAAAACCTAATATTCAAACATAACATGATCTATAAAGGCACCATAATGATTCAAAAAGTAAAGGATTGATGTTATAAAACCTCGTGTTCTAACTGTGGATGACCCCTTTGAATATGATTCATAATAAAAATATTGACCATAGTGAATTCTAAGCGGAACTAAGTCATATGATACATATAAACAATAGATTAACATACATCACTCCACTAAGTTGGTTCCTAAAAAATAGTATATGAAGCTACATGTCCACCGAGGTTTCCAAGAAAGGTGTAAGAGTATATATAATCATTAGGGAACCACCAATGTTCCTCAAATCAGTAGTCAGTAAACAAGAATATACAGAAAACTTTTCCCCTCATGCTTAGAGGGGTGGTAAGGGTGGGGAGGGGTTTGGGGCATAGTCACAAGGTCAAGTACTTGGGCCAGCGATTTACCTATATTTAATTTGTCTCATTGTGTTCCACTTTCATGGTTGTACACAAATTTTAAAAAAGAATATACATGAAAATTTCTACAAATGTATATACATATATATGAAAAAATTATTTAGTAAAAAGATACAAAACATATCAATAAAACTACAATGAATAAATCTAACATTCAGTGTCAGATATAAACAATGGATCAAACATCGGTTATGAATACAAACAATGGGCCACAAATTATTCCCTAAACAACAGATCACAAAAAAATCATAAACAATAGATTATAAAATAATCTTAGAAGAATAAATCAAAACCAAAAACAAAAATACACAAATAAAATAGGAAGGCCTATATCTCAAGGTTGAAGAAAATTCAAGACCCTCTTTGGAAACCCTAACTGCAATAGAACACCGGATGTCAGACGAGATGTTGGAGAAACTGGAGGTAGTCAAGTGGTGTGGTTCAACCTTCGATTCACTGAGGAGGAGCACTGGCAGCAAGTGAATTCTATGGAAATCTTCAATATCCTGATGGGTTCGTAAATGGTTAGGGTTTTTGAAATAGATTGGGAAAGTTTTATCAACGCTTACAAATAAGTGTTGATAATGAGCCCTTTTATCATCACTAAATAATAAGTGTTGATAAAAGAGATCGTTATCGGTGTTAATTTATTGCGGATAAAAATAATTTTATCAGCACTTTTTAGTGAAACACTAATATTGGATCTATAATTATAATTATAAATACTTTTTTTAAAATATTTATATATAAAAAATATATATATTAACATAAATATGGTACAAATATTCCTTTTTAAATATATTTACTGTAATTTTATAATTATTTATTTACAATTATAGAAATATTTTTAAAAAATAAAATTTATATAATTATATATATTAATAAAATTATACATATATATATTTAATAAATATATATATATATAGTAAATATATTCATTATTTAAGTAAATTTATTATATATTTAATAAATATTTAAATATATATTATTATTTATTTATAATTATATAAATAATTTTAATAAAAATATTTATTTATTTATAATTTTTAATATATAAATGTATAAATATAATAAATGTACATTTATAAATATATTTATTTATAAATATTTTTTAACATATATATTTTTAACATTATTGATGAATATCTAATTTTAAGTGCATGCATATATGTTAAAAATGAGTGAAATTGTATAAATTAAGAATTAGTACACTTTAACAATATTGAAAAAATGGATAATTTGTGTGTGTGTGCATTGTAATATATCAAAATGCAATAATAACATATATGTGAAACCAATATAACACACATTTTATCTATATTAAATTTAAAAAAACAAATTCAATTATATGTTGAGTACTATGTAATTAGTCAATATTTTTAATTCATATTAATTTGTAATTATAAACTATTATTCAATGAAAATATGACTATTTAATGTTAAGCACATAAATATTTTATCATATATAAATCATATTTATATATATTAATATATATATATATTTAATATATACAATTTAATAATGTTAATTATCATAATTATCTAAATTATAAAATGATTAATATTTAGAAATATAAAATAAATCTATTCATTTTTATCAATAATTATTTAATTAATAAAATATATAATTTTTTTAATAAAATCATTTTTTATTTCTTTTTATTTAATTATTTATTTTTATTTCTTCAGATCATTATTATCACTAAAAATGCACTGATGAAATAGATATTTATCAGTGCTAAAAATAAAGCATTGATAGAGGGTACCCTTTATCATTGTTAAAAATAAATTGCTGATAAGGGATACCCCTTATCAGTACTAAAAATAATACACTAATAAGGGATACCCTTTATCAATGCTAAAAAGAAAGTGTTGATAAAGGTTCCCTTTATCAACACTAGATATTTGATGATAAACGGTTAAATTTATCTATGCTTTTTTTAGCACTGATAAATATTCCATTTATCATCATTTTTTCTAGTGATGATTAATACCAGCACCGTTAAATGCATGTTTTGTAGTAGTAGTTTCACAGCATGGTATCTCTTACACATCACTTTCATGGATGACCTTTATGTACAGTCATGGTGTGACATTCCTTAGTCACAGAATGACTATATTTCCTTGTTTAAAATTTTAAAAATTATAGAACCCTTACATATGATTAATTGGACAATTTTCCAACATTTTCTCACTCCCATCATATCATGATGTCTCATGGCCACAACATGAACTTCATCCCATAACAAACTAATGAAACCCATTTTCCATGTTGCGATCCCATACTTATTGGTTTTTAATTCCTCCCATTCTAGAATTCCAGACCTAATCACCTAAAAAATCATGAGACTCATCTATATCCTACATAGAGACCCTCAACACCTTAAAAGGGTCCACTCATACCGACTCAATCTAAGATATGACCTAAATTACCAATTCTAAATACCCAGACCCTTACAACCATTCCATTAAATGATAACTCATCCTCGAGCTATCTAGGACCATGCATTGCCCCACTCTTTCCAAAACATGGGTATCTTATGCTCTCCATCCTCAACACGTTTAGATGATATTGAATGTATCCATCTCTTTCTCATTCACTTCAGTTACCCATTCAAATATACTAATTTCTTCTATGGTTACTCCCCATTATATAAATCATCTACCCAAACATATTACAATGAAACTTCATGATATGGAAATGACATCGCCCTCTCTCATCATCCTAGAATGTACTCATCACACCCATATTAAAATATTATTCAGTATCATACCTAATGGACACATTTTACCTAATTGCCAAACATCCTATAGATATCACATATTCATAGTGTGAACCATTAAACATCATACAATGCAAATTCCAACATGCTCATTGTTCACATCTAACTATCAAAGGCTCTGTGACCTACTCCAAGAATGTCAACTCAACTATATGAAATTGACTTGAAGATAGACTACCTGAGGCATGCCCTCCCTATGGAGTCATACTCACTATCATCCTTTATACCCACTATTGGATATCTCATCTACTACCATGACCGATATTGGAGATGAATCTCAACTACTCTCTCTTGTTATTACCTCAGGATCCTGAGTTTGACTTTATCCATGACCAACACCTGACAATGAGGTAACCCAACAAAGTCACTCTTTATTCCCTATCAATCCACATGCCTTAGATTCATCCTGTGGATGATTATATTGGGCCTAAACATTCCTTATATTCCCACACTTAAAAGAAATTATCCAACAATGAACTTTGTGCTAGAATTATCAAACCCCAACTATAACCATCTCACTAGTTCTCCCCATATACCTGATTTTGGTTACTTGGGTCTCCATTACCTATCTCTCCTAACACCACTATCTATCTTGGTATACTAATATACTCCAGGTTCTTCTATTCCATCAGCAACTGGTTTACTACCTCCAAAAATGAGTTCAACCTGAAAATATGTACTTATACCTTAATAGTATATCATAAACTATTCCAAAATCACCACACTTTGGTTATTTCATCTTTCAATAAAATCAATGAAAACCATAAAAAACTTTTTAACCTTTTAACATATCCCATAATTGAATCCTATCTCCAGTCTAGGTGAACAAAATCTTCAACTCTCTCTACCATCAACCACTTAGGGAAAATGAATTGAACAATATCTCCTCAAAATTATTTCATTTCATCTCATAATGCATAATTGTTTCTGCCTATACATCCCACTATAATTTTAGTAGGACCTGTAGAATATATTTATTCAGATTCACACCACACCATGTTGGTGTATTGATCTGATCAAATATCGTCTATACTAAATCAATCCAATACTCTACCACCCAGGTTATGCCCTATCTCTAAAATAATATGTATACCATGGAAGGTTCATATAATTTTATTTTCTATTCAATGAACTGTATACCCCCCCAATAAACTCTACATGACATTCTCATCCAACTACTACACCCAGTACCACTTACGTCTCAGCTGACCATCCTTCCAAAAAAACCATTTTTTTGTAAATTATGCTCATAACCTCCCTTAGGGGCCCAATTTAGTGCACACCTTTATGAAACTATATACTTTCACTCCCGATGCTCCAAGATAGGTTGTCTAGGTATCATATTGTTTAAAACTAAATATAATGATCAATATAGATATAATAGTTTAGATACCAAAAATTGTGAAATATATAATAGAAAACATGATCTACTTGACCATACGCTCCCCTTCCATACATATGTACATACCATATGGCCTCATGGATATTCCTAAAAATGATAAGGTCAATCACCACACACACCATACATAACTAAGACCCACACAAATAACAATACAATTACCACTACCCTTTCTGGGTTTGATAAGTACAATTCCATTAAGAAACTATATAGGTAAACATTTTATAGTATTTTTTGGCACTTTAAATAGACAACCACTTATTTGATTGTTCCATTATAGAAATAATACACAAACACAAACATTTTATGTAATCACTACATGCCTAAAATGATACATGAATATCACCCATTACTTCTCAAGACCAAGATCCTATATAAAAAATAAATAATATCAAATAACAGTTTGAATGAACCAAATAACCAAACTTTAATCATGAAAACTAAAACAATATCCTAAATCTAGGAAAATTAGGGGTTCACTATAAATGGGTTAGCTATATCTATATATACACCCATATCCTAGTCCCATCTATCCTAAACCCAAAATTACTATTTCTAAATAACAAAAAAAGACTCACTCGATATCATTTTAACTCTTCCTACCTCGGTACCACTTTATGATGTCCCTAACCTAGATCAATCTAAAATAAATGGACCAATTTGGAACTAGACCTTATTCATTCCAAGGTAAATTCCAATGGATATTGACTAGTAACAGGGGTCTATGATGATAGTGGGGACACTATACCCTCATCAAGAAACAAAAATATTAAATAATTACATTAGAGACAACCTTAAATAATAGGAAAAAAGAATCCAAAATGAACATACCCTAAGAAACATAAAAATATAAAAAATTTTTCCATTAAAACAATAAAAACCATGATGGATTATAATTTGATCACTTATTTACATCATAAGAAAACAAACTTACCGTCAACCCAAGGCCAAGGAACCACATGTCCAATTTGAAAAACCATGACATCCCACTAATTCTCTATCTACACCCTCATCTCCATTAGAATCTAGAGGCTAATCCATTACATAAACCAAGAGAAATAAAGTATACATTCATCCTGGAGGGACCATACAAGTAGTGATTATTAATTCAACAGTCCTACACTAATGGTTTCCCTAGCTAATAACCTTACATATACTAGTGTATGTCAAAAATAATAAATGTTAACCAAAATAAACTAATCAACTAGAACCACTCATGGTTAAACAACCCTAAGTGAGCCTTTTACTACTTTATCTATTGACATATTATAACAATGCATCCACCATATTTCATAATGGAACTGCCCTTAGACTCCCAACCAATCTCATCTCAAGTGGATAAAATATAATATAAAACTAATTTAACCTCTTCAAATCAATTGAAAGACCTTGACGGCATATCCATAATCCATATCCCAAAACACATGGCCTTATGAATTCAATAATCAACCACTATATCAACAACCAAATTCACATAAGGCATAAAAATTCCCTTCATTACCAATTCCTACCCATTATCCCTAACATATCACACATATACAATGAGTATCCCACTCTCATCGGGTGGTTTCAACACCACCAACCATGGACATTAATGATGTACCCCTCCTCAGTACTGATGGTCAGTACCATCACCCATATGGTTCTCAATATTCAGAGGTTACTGTTGGATTTAGTTCCTTAGAACCAAATGACTTGGTAATTTAGTTTACCTGTATATTTTAAGACTTTAATATTAAAAAATATCTTGTCAAATGATGAATGTTCTTATACATAACATTAGTAAGATAATGTACTACTAGTATCTGATGCATCAAAAGGCTATAGTAGTTTCATTCTATAATATGAACCTTAAATTTTTTGAAATATATTATAAAACATGTATAAAATGGTTGTATGACACATATTAGATGAGACATAGATAATTTTTTTACAACCAGGTCGTGGATGCTCATAGTTGATCAAGACGTTGATTCATGAAGTTTCCCACTTGGTAATCTCCAAGGGAGGATGTTATACGGAAATACTCACAAATATAAATTCCACATGTTATATGTTTCATTGGATATTTCTATCTATGGATGTTTTTATAGGTTCTTAGATGTGATATTATTATTAATTTATGTCATGAATTGTGTTCTTTGATGTATTAGTGAAAAGTGTGATGGAATATACTTATGGTGAGCTGGTAGACATTAGGTGCATCATAAGTGATATAACATTTAGTGGGTAAGTAAAGAAGGAATTTTTCCCTTCCAAGAAAAAAAGTTTATATATTTGGCCCTTTATTAAAAATGGAACAATCTGATTAAATCCACGGGCCTGGGGGTTTATCAAGGAGTACATTTTAGGAAGTTAAAGAAAGATATATCCATAATATAGGTTAATGACACTAGTATGCAACATGTTTAATGATATATTAAAACAAATGAATTATATTGCATATTAAGTGTCCAATTGAGGTTTTTGGTGTTGTGAAACTGACTTATTTCTCTATCTGTGTATGGGAATTTTTCTAGATACTAATATAGGGATTTTGACCATCTCACCTAATTCCACTGATTAAAAGGCCTAAAGGGTCACACACTTAGTGTATCTAGAATATTATGTAAATTATATTTAAATTTAATCTTTAGAATAAATATTATTCTCTATAATGAGGAATAATAATTATTCAGGCTATTTTGATTGCATAAATTCAATCACTGGTTATTCAAGTTAGAATATAAGTGACTTAAATATTAAATAAATATTATTTTATAATTAGAGCATGTATAATATTTATTTATCTCTTGTGTAATAATCAAAAGGTAATAAATAATTGTATATTTATTAAATAAATATTTATTTAGTTACATTAACGTTTAAAAAAATATTATTCAAAAGTTAGGGAATATAATAAAAATTTATTGAATTAATAATATAATGATAATTAATTAGAATAAATATTTATTATTCATGGATTGGTAAATTTTAAGGAGGGTTGATGGGAAGATTTAAGGACCTTGTGTAAAAGATATATTTTATTTAATATAATTTAAATAAATATGGATTTATTTATTTAATAAATTATATTTAAATGTCCAAGAGTTAGAAAACCTCATGAAATATAATAATAATACTTATATCATTATTATTATATGAGGGGTTTACTTAGAAAAAATAAATTAGTTAACCGAATTTGTGAAATTACTAATTACATGACCCTAGGTATATAACCTGATTTATATCATTTCTAGGGTCTTGTGAATTATTGTTCACAACATATTCCATTTAGATAGATCTTTTAAGACTAAAGAGAAATATCTTAAGAATGAGATACAATCCTTTTTCTCCCTCTAAAGATAAGTAAAAAAGAAAAAATTCAAACTGAAATATAAATTTGTATTCAAAAATCCACTTTTAAGGGGTAAGTGAGAACACAAACAAAAGTCGACCTACTCCAAAATCAACTATATAATTAATAATAATAACAATCCATAAAAAATTAAATGAGGGTAAATATTTTACCCAGTATAAACTCCAATTGATGAATATTACCTCCAAAGAAAAAATTCCTCAATCCTGAAGGAATTCTTATTTCTATCAATAGCCAATAATGGAAGGAATTTTTTTCCTCTATACTATCACCTAGAGTTTCAATGGTGATGTTTTGATATTCATGGATTATGTGTTGATATTTTTAAAGGAATTATTCTTTGTATAATTCATCATAATGATGAAAAAATAATAACATTAATTGAATTAATCATTAATGATGAAAGAATTAGCAAACTAAATAAATTCTTAATATGAATTAATTATAAGTTATATGTGAGGAAATCATCTCTAGGAATATTTCAAGGATACGTTTATCTACTTATTAAGATTTATCTATTGAAATCAATGAAAACCATTGTTCTGAATGTGCCCAAACACTTTCACTGCACCCCAAAACCTTCATGTTAATTAATAAAATACATATATTAATTAATAATTATTAATCATTTTTTAATAAATTATGTTTTTGATTATCCGATTTTCACTTATATTTTTTCATTCTTTAATCTGAAAGTCAAGATAAGATAATGCTTTAGTTTTATATAACCAATAATAGGCTAAGAATAGATACATAATGCCCAAATATCCCATTAGAATGTGTCAATAGTTTTTGCTGAGAAACACGGTTATAATGATTGTAATGAAATATTACATGTTTTGTACCTATGGACAACCACAACGTCGTTAGCCCTTAAAATCACATCATGTCATGTGTGATTTTGGTATGAAACATAATTAAACAATATTTATTAACTTTCTATTGGAATACAACAGGATAATGAACCCATGACATGTAGCTGACATACACTTCATGTAACCATAACATGGCCTAGCCGCACAGTGTGGAAAAAGATGAAATTTTTATTTTCCTAGTGTAAAATAATGTCTGACCAGGGTCGTCTCACTTGAGGATCTTGATAGTTGATTCACTTAAAAAAATTAATTCACTTAAAAATATTTGTTTTGTGTTTTATTATTTTCTAAAATGATTAAATGAGAAATAATATAATAATTAAAATCTAAACTAACATGAAATGAAAGATATAATGAGGGTTAGATGATAAATAACTTTGATTAAGGGTTGGTTCCAGGTTCCCCCATTATTCATTTTTGTTGTTTAAAATTCATTTTGATAGTCCAATTATGAAATATCACTCTTATATTAATATCATTTTATTTAGTACTTTTTAACTCTTAAATTCCAAGGAACCCTCTTTAGAAAAATAAATTCTACCTCCTCCTATAATCAAGGATAATGGCACGCCCCAATCAAGTGTGTGAAATATCACATGAACTGACTCCATCATATGAAATTTCATCCATTGAGTCTCTAAACTCCATTATATGAAGATAATTATTTTAATGGAAGGGAGGAAAAATATTAAAATAAAATTATAGATATTAATTTAAGATTTGTGTCATGGGAAAAAATTACCACACCCTTATGTTTCACCTTCATTCACCAAAAATTGACTAAAAACATTATAGAACATAAAAAAGGAATTCAGAAAACACTTTGCCTCACCTAAATTCAATCCTCATGTCATTCTCCCATTATTGGAAATAAGAGTTCATGGTGAAAAAATGTTAAAGAAGGGAATGATATATATAGAGAGAGATAGAGAGAGATAATATAATGAAAGAGATAATAAGGATGAGAAAATAGTGGAAGAATAAATAGATGGATCACTTAATTAAAAATAGAATATATGAATTATAATAATAGAAGAAAAATAAACTACTCTATATAAGAATTAAAAATAAAAAGAAACTGAGAAGTAGCAGTTTGGTCTAGCCTTCATCTATTCCTCTATCCCACTGGCAGTAAAATCCTATTCATTTTATACAGGGTTGTTTATCTTCTTCTTCCTTAATTTATACCTCCTATATCATCATTATATTAATCAATGATTTATTTTTTTATATCCTTGGAGTATCTTTATTTTAAATCCCTATAAACATATTGGGATTTAAAAATATTGGTGCATGAACGCACTACAGCATGTCCAGATGTTAGACTAACAATGTTTGAGATAAATAATAAGATATTTTTCATTTAAAAATTATTATATCATAGCTTCAGGTAAGTTTCAATCATAAATTCATTAAAACTTTATATTTTATGGTCAATTATTTTCCCACATGTATTTTATATTTATGGAGTAATGAAATCCCATTTTATTTCCTTTTCATATAGCCATTTTTTACATAGTACACGTAGTGGATTCAGTCATAGGTCACATATCCATTTACTCTACAAGAATCACATTGTCAATTTTTTTTGGGATCACATATCCATTAGCTCTATAGTGACATTAATCTTCATTGTCCCAAATTGAACATTCATTCTGGATGAGCACTTGTATAAATAAAAATTTGTGACATCTGGTGGTTAGATTATGAAAGTGGGGAATCATCACCCACACACACCCTTCCCACACCACATAGTCCCATGCCAACACACATGAACCCATGCGGGCCTTGGCCGACACTATGAACGCACTCACCTATGTCTGTCCCACACTCTCCTACAACTGGTCGAGCTCTCTTGAGTGGTTTCTTCATTGACCAACCTATCATGGGATAGTTTTGCGGCTGGTTTCTTCTTTGGTAGAGGGATATAATAGAATGTTGTTTATTTTTACTTGAAATATATTTAAAATAATTAGAAATATTCTCACTAAAATTTCTTAAGAAAAATTAAATATTAAAAAAATATTTATTATTCATTTAAATCGATTTAAATTACTCAATTTTAAATTCATATATTTTAACAATTCAAAAAATTAAATTGTAATATTCATTAAAACCTATTCAAAATCATTAATTGTTTCTTCAAATTTTCATGAAAAATGATTCCATAAAATAACCCCACACATGAACTATACTTGTTCTCTAGCATTAAATCTCAACATTTAATTAAATTGAATTACTATGTTACCAATATTTAAATCTTAAAGTAATAAAACAAATGATTATCAATGTTAAATCAAGTAGTCAAGTTGCAAAAAAAACATCAACTAAATTTAACGTTTTTAAAAATATCAATCAATCAATGTATTTTACTTTCCCCCTTTTGAAATTTATGGGTATTATCCTATCATTCATTCAAATTTCTCAATTCATGATTAATAAACATGACAAGTCATAATTTACCTCACTTTAAAATTCTTTTCTCTCATCACTCATGATACAAATTCAAGTATATTTGTTCTCATATCATGATTACATACTCTTTTCCCATTATATTGAAAAGGAACTAATTTACCAATTTTGTAAGGATAATAATCACATGAAATCAAGAGGTATTTTTAATCAATGTTCTAATGATTCTAAGGCTTAATGTTGGTGATTATTTTTACGTTAAAAACATTAATTCTCAGAGTATTTTTCTACTTAAAGAATATTTCATGGTATAAAAGTAAAATATCAATGAAAATTTTCCTTTCAAAGTGACAAAACCAACTTCCTGTGATCAAAGTAAAGGTTATGAATAATGAAAGAATAATGATTGAATTGAAACTTCTTGAATTTTATTTACATTATTACTCTATTTTTATGTTATTTTTCTAAAAAAACTTCATTTTTTAATTGTTTAAAATTATTTCTTGGAGAAAACCTCCCATTGACCACCTAAACACATATAATAAAATTAATATGTCTATTAAAATAGATTTTTTATTTTCCAAAGTCACATCCCAATATTTTTTGTTTTTTTAAGAAGGGAAATAATAAAATTTATTATGAATGAATCAAAAACCATTCCCAATTATCAAAATAGTACCCCACACACACTCAAAAACACATGTGTTTTCCTTAAAATGTAGTTCCTTCTTTCACCACGACTTCCTTCAACCCCACACTTCAACTTTAAAATATCATATAAATACTTATAGAAGGATGGTAATTGATATAAATTGATTAAAATGTGGATCTTTCATATCAAGTTCATTCACGGTCTCTATGTGATAATCAATTATTAATGTAAAATGTGGTATAAATTATAAGGTAATATCAATAAAAATTCCTCAATAATATTAAAATTATTTTTGTATGGTCAACTCATTGACAAGTTCTAATACTAATTCTAGTAGGTTAAATGTCCCAATATCTCTTAATAAATATGATTAAAATTACATAAAAATAATCTGGTCAATAAATCCTCTCAGGAATGGACATATGATATTAGAAATCACTAATGACATAGCTTATAATAGAAAATAAATTCACATGAGTTTTAGAAATTTAAAGGATTATAAATTGGAGATAAAATTCATCTACATGAATCAATAAATTCATTCAAATATTGAGCCATTAATTTAATATCCATTATTAAATCTAATTATTCAATTTTCCATACTATTCATTTAATAATATTGTCATTGAAATCTAAAACATGGCATCATAGGATTCCAAAATACCTCAGGCCTCCTAGATAATTCAATTAAAAAAATTTTCAAAGCCTGGTTATGCAATTTCTAGTTTGACACAATTGCTAGAATTTCCACTTTGAAACAAAATTTCATAAAATATAGGGGGTTTAAAATGTAAATAAAGTCATAATGAATTCATAAGTTTGGGGTTTTGTTTTCCTTCACGAACCTACAAAATAAAATAAATCATTAAAAATTAAGGTGCATTTCAAAGAAAGCTCAAAAAGAAAAAATATTAGGCTACATTATAAACTAATACATTTAAATTAAATTAAAATTCCTAGAAAAAAATTAATGTTATAAGTCCCGGTTTAATCTTAGTAGTGGGGACTATATTTTTACTACCTATATATGGGAAGTACCAGCTATTATCAAAAATCAATTGGTGGGTGGAGTGTATTTAATTTTAACCACCATATGTGTCTTTTCCCATACTTCACATCTTCTTTAATAGTGAGGAGTCTATGTATAGGGTACACCAAGTCCATCCCCTTCAAAATATGGTATACCTTGCATGGAATGGGTAGGATGAAGTATGGATTATCCTCCTTCTTGTTTTCTACTTGTGAAAAATCCTCTTTCTTTTCTATTACTTACTAAATGTGGTTTGTATAAATTAAATTTTCAAAAGGGAAGATTATAATATAGGATAACTTTAACTAAATTTAAATAATAATAATCAATATCAAAACTCTAACATCTATCATAATCAACTACTACCTTGTTTCTCACTGGAAAGGAAATTTGTCTTTCTTTTTCGGCTTCCTCAATGCATGTTCAATAATATCAAGGATCTCTATATGTTCCTTAGCAGGTTCATGATCTTCTTCTTCATCTTACATCAAGAAAAAACATAGATTGGAGAAATCAAAAAATTAAAAATATTGAGTATAAGGCCCCATCCTTAAACCTTTCTTAATATTGAATTAAATGAGTAATTCACGTTGAGGATCTTTTCAGGTTTAGAGTTTTAGAAAATTAGGACATAACTATTACATCTCAAAAGATTACAAAGTAGTATCTTCTACTAAATTTCCATATAATAAAAACTCATAAAAAGAAACATGTATAGTTCCATGTTTTAGGTAGCATGACTTTCCCTTGATCCCATCCTTGACCCTATTCCACTCTAAGTCCTATGAAAAACATTTCAAAAACTTGGGATGAGCATAAGAAGCTCAGTAAGGGATACACAAAGAATGAAAACTGTTAGTTTTTCAAAACAACAAGTAAACCATGATTACTTTATCAAGGTAATACTTTTAACCTTTATGAAGTAGTAAAAACTCTTCACTGAATAAAATATCATTACTTAACTTTTTGTAACCAAAGGATTACCATAAAACCCATATATAGAACACATAACATATATAAAGGTAACTTGGGACATAAACATACTTATGTGGAATAACCATACGGTAGACTCCCACACATATCACTTAAATGGAATATCCATATGGCCAATTTCCATACATACTTAATGGAATATCCATACAGCCGACTTCCATACCCAATTAATTGGAGGTTATAACATAACCACCCGTCCTGGTATTCACGGCACCACCCGTCATATGGTTTATAACGTAACCACCCGTTAAAATGTCCAAGTACCAATATAAAATCATAAAACATAAAACCAATATAAAGGAATGATAACATTTCCACATCACAATATATCATAATAGAATCCTTTATCAAAACCATTTTCAAAACCATTTTAAACATTTAATACAGAGATTTTTGAATCAAAGTGTCCCATACCACCTTGAAGATTAAAATTTTAAACCATTTATATCCATATAAATAAATCCTTAAAACCATTTTGAAAACATGGATATTAATAAGAACAACTAATTAAAACATTTAAATTGACATTTTGGTTAAAGTGGTTTTACCAAAATTAGAAACACTTGAATACAATAATTGAGGAATAACATTTAGTCAGAACTTTATAATATCATGAGGATAAATGGATTCATGATATAATACTCCAAAGGACAGTATATAAACCATATAAGAGTGAATTGGTGCATAACAACACTGAACCCTCAATAGAAATGTCAAATGTGATGAAATCCCTTATAAAGAAGGTATCCTTAAATTAAGGACAAATCAATCTCAAAAATATGTGTGATAAATATAAATACACCCAATATAAGTGGATATTAAGTGTAAAACAATAGAAGGTCATTCACACATATTCAATGGATGACATATTCAATGACTACATGTTGAACCCAAAGAAATCAAAATTGGGTTAAAAAGTTCCCTTGACAGCCTAACGGCATCACATCAAAATGAGTTGATGAGAGATAAAAAGTGTATCTCATCACTTGGACATAAAATTTACATCAATAAGTATATATGAGAACATATCCCAACATAAAAATATGTAAATTAAAAGACCCAAAAAAAGAAGTCTTTTAAAAAAGAGGAGGGTGAAAGGTTCCCTTACCGACTTGGGTATCTTTCAAAACATACACCCCATGAAAGAAGGACAATAGATCATTGATGTAAATACTTATAAACAAAAGTATATTACACAAAGAGTAGAATAATGGGAAGTACATACACCACTCAATGGAATTTGTGGCAAATGTAGCATAAATCTCACGGGAATTAAAGTGAGATGAAAAATCCCTTACAAAAACTCCGCAGCCTAACGACGCCACAAAAAACATCCAAAATGGATTGATGAGAGAGAATAAGGCCTCTCATCACATGAACATAAAAATTACAGTATGTGTAATATAAAATAACATCCCAATAACAAGAAAGATGAGCTTTATAGGGAATGACATAAAAGAGTGTACTTAAAAAGAAAGAGAGGAGTAAGATCCCTTACCTCGGGTTTGACTTGACTCGATCGTTCTTTAACGTCCTGAATAATACACTTTATTTAATTTCTATTTGTTTAAATAACGTTTTCAAGTTCATTATTCCTTTTATATCACTTATTTCAATGTTATAAACATTATGTAATCATTTAAGTTAATAATGTTTGTTTTGTCGATATTTGGTTCTTAAGTCGAAAGTGGACTTCTTACAATTACATGTTGTTCGTGTGGTCAAAGGTTCTTTATATCCAGAATGTCATTCCTGATTTTTATATCATATATATAATATATATCCAGCATATACATGTATTTATAATATTACATAATCATTTAGAGGTAAGAAATGAAATGCACCGTTCATGGAGACGGTAAATCGTACGTACGCATGAACGCTACTTTCATTTCTTTGTCATATTAATGGAATTAAAACTAAATGAGAGGTATGTATATTTTAATTACAGAATTATATTCATCATTTAGATGTATCATTCATCATATATATCCATTATATACATGTATTTATAATAGTACATTACATTTGGGGATAAGAAATGAAATGCACCGTTCATGGAGACAGTAAGCCGTACGTACGCATGAACGCTACTTTCATTTCTATCTCATACTTTAATGGAAAAAAATAATAATTATATAGAGATATATAATAATTCCCGTATAATATCATGTATAGTAACATTAAATCCATCCTTTATATGTCCCACGTATGGCATTAACGAATCACATCACTATGAGGGGGCGGTAGTCCGCACTTCCTAAAATGAAGATATCGCGTATACCCATAATGGAAGCCATAAAGGTAAGACACAAATGAAAAATACAGAAGAATAAGTAAAACATAAACATATTATATATCATATATAAAAATAGTGACATCATAATTGCCACCTTTGTAGGTGTTAAATGAGTATTGAACAATCATCGTTTCGGGAGGCAGAATTTCGCCATCCACGGAAACCGTATGTTCTTTAACCATTTGATGTAGTTGTGTGAGAGTGTAGCTCGAATAAATCTTATAACAACATCCTAGTATATTTAAGATACTGGTGTTGTTACAAAATAACTAAATAAAAAGAGTTTATGGGGGTTGGAGAAGCAAAATAAAACAAATGAACATGAGAGAATGAATTACCTTTAAAAGTGTAACTCCTTTTGATTTTGAGCCTAAAGGCTTCCTTTTAAATGATTCTTCCCAAAGGGAATCCTCTAGGACGAGGAGAGGGATGAGGAGAGAGTAAATGGGCAGGGTTTGGCCGAGCCAAAGGCTTGAGGAGTGTGTGAAATGAGGTAGAGGTGGGGGCCTTTTATAAGAGGAGAGGAGGGGCACTTTTGGAAAGTAAGAAATATTAATTTATTTGAAACTGTGTTTCGGTTTTAAAAGGTCCCACATTGATATAATTCGTGTATAAGGTGATAAGGGTTCGAAATCCACCCATCCAATAAGTTTTGGACATCTGTAGGTCATATATTTTACATTATCTTCTCATTTTATTTAAATCGTCAGATAATGATGTCATTGCTGCATCATTATGATGTTATAAATAATTTAATTCATTTAATGTCTAAAAATTATAAAAAAATTATTTTAATGTAGTAAATCCTTTTAGATTTCCAATGAATAATTATAATAAAAAATCTGACTTGTATAACCCCACTTAAAAATTGTTTTAGTAAGACATATCTTGTTTGTGTCATTTTTACTTTTACATTAAATAAAAAGTTATTTATGTCATTTCCCAACCAAAGTGGATCCATGGGGTCCCCAAGTTGACCCATGGCTTGTCTTGGTCGTCCATTACACATCAAATGAGGTTAGGACATGTGTCATGTTCATTTCATATTATTAAAACATTATTTTTACCTTAAATTACACTAATCACCTCTAATCGCGATTAAAAACTTAATAAGTTACTATTCATCAAAAATTATTTTTATCCCATTGAACCAAATTTTACTTCTTAATGACAACCATGTATGTCGGATTTTTGAAATTCAAAACACAAAGATGGCAAAATTTCATTTAAACGGAAAAATCAGTTTTTATAAGTTCCACTTTGTGGTTTCACTATTTATCAAAAATTGAAGTTTTTCAGAAAAATCCCAAAATTTCACCATAAGCTATATTTGATATTCCGAATTCAAAAATGAAGTATATTTTACAAAATTCAAAACATATAATTCAGATTAATTAATTTAATAATTAATTCCCGCTGTCAGGGCAAATAGCGTGTTTTTATGAAATAACAAGTATCAAAAAATTGACACTGGTTTAAGTCTCATTTCAAAGTGAAATTAATTCCAAAGACCACTACTGGATTTAATGGTAAAAATATATTCTAATTTCAATTTAAAACAAATTCAAAAGATAATCTAATCATATAAATAAATTAGATTAAAAAGAGGTTTTGAATTAAAATACAACATTTTTCACTATTCATTTAAAAAATGAACTTTATCGGAAAGATACCAAAAATTTACAAAAAGTAAATTTTGACGTCCCGATTATTAATAAGAGTTTTATTTGGTCCAAAATAATGTTTAAGAGTGAACAAAAATATTTTTAATGATGGATCAACATCAAAAGGTGATAAGTGAACCTTTAGTGAAAACTAGGGCATATAAGCCTAAAATTGAATTCTTTCCGTATTTTAATCCTATATCCTTTATTGGATAAATTTAAAAACATTTAAAAACATATATAATCATATTTTAGTTATTTATATCCATTCCCGCCAATACAACAGCTACATGTTAACTACCATTTAAAATAATATTGTTTTATTATTAGAGTGCAACGTAAGATTCCCAAGAAACCCGTTGGTGCGTGTTGGGTACGCCATCGAGCATAGCGTCCCCTTTAAAGTCATGTCAATATTTTATTCAGAAATATGGATAAATAAGAAAATGTCATATTCTTTATTTACCTGGGGTGTTACATCCTTCCCCCCTTTTGGGAATTGCGTCCTCGCAATTTTTAAAATTGAGCTTCGAAACATCCTTGAAAGTCCCACATCAGAACAAAAGTCAGTAAAACAAACACTTTAAAATAAAGAAAGATAAGTATAAAGGTCACCAGAGTTAACCCATACTAGGATTCCAAGTATGAAAATATGTACATGGAGGAAAAAACAAAGGGTCATGTTCTGATGGAGAGTGATAGAAAACATGTTTAGGAGAAAGTGAACCACGAGAAAATCACAAACTTGTGATGGGTTAAACGGTATTCGATTCCCCAGTAGGAAAAGTTAATAGACAACATTTTTGTTTTAAGTTAATTTTTATTGAGGAATTTATTTATAAGGAAACATAATAACTTATAATGTTGACTTTCAACTTTTACTATATTCCTTAATCAAACTCATATTTTTTTCAAAAGATGAGTATTTAGGGAGACTTGTTCGCATTAAGAGTACTATAATAAACTTCTAGAGAATCACCTAACCCAAAAAAGAGAACTGTATACTTCCCATGTCTTTATACTTTAACCAAAACCAAAACCCAAAAGGTTTGTACAAGATCAGATAATCCATAAAAGGATAACACTTTATAAAAAGAAAATATATTCTTAATCTCCAAAATTTGTCCAACAAAACCCAAAGTTCAACAAGGTTCATTCGATAAACAATTTTTCCATAAAATTCTTCAAAGTAAACCAATCTAAGATTGAAACCCAAATATTTGAAGGATTTAATCACATAGTCTTCCAAGTTAAATCGTAACATTTATCTCCAAACAACATCAGTTGCTCCTAAAGTCTCATATTGAAAAGTAATTAACCTAATCACATATCCTCTATGATAGGTTAATAATTTTCATAAATAACCCAAAATCAATTTACTCTTAAAAAAAATCAGTCAAACTAACCAGGGACTTCACGTAGTCCAGTGGTAGAAGATAAATACTAGTCGCACTTTGGTTGTGGGTTCGATTCCCGCAGCTTTGTCCGATGCGACGGAATGTCACACGGTCTGCGTGTTGTCCTTTTTCCAAAACTATATAATTCTTAAAACATTCCCCAAAATGAGATAAAATCTTCAAGAATAATAATAACATATTTTAACCTCAAGTTTATCTCATGCCCTTCATTTTCCACCATATCATATAATAACCCATAATTACCTCAAAAGTAAGGATCATATAAACCCTAATGGTTACCTTAATAATTATTACCTGAATTTCCACATCGAGTTAGCCATCTCGTACATGATGCATTAGAGAACTCACCAAGGTTTAAGTGATTGATAATGACTCCTTGATAGTTGGTTTAGAACAACTATGAGATTCCTCATTGAATACCCCATTTCATCGAGTCTCTTAATCAGAGAACCACCACAGTTTCCTTCAAACCAATTGTCACTTTGGTGCCTGCGAGATCCATCCATTCACTAAAAATAGAAATGTCAGTGTGAGTATATCAACCAAACCATCATGTACTAATGAGGAAGATAAATACTAAGATATAGTTACTCATTCACTTTATCTAAAACTAGGACTCTTTCTGAAATCCTAACCATTACTGTAATGTCACTTATGCTTAAAGAATACCCTAACCTCTAAAGTTATCTAAACCGACCTTTGATACCAACTATAAGGCCCCATCCTTAAACCTTACTTAATATTGAATTAAATGAGTAATTCACATTGAGGATCTTTTCAGGTTTAAAGTTTTAGAGAATTAGGATATAACTATTACATCTCAAAAGATTACAAAGTAGTCTCTTCTACTAAATTTCCATAAAATAAAAACTCATAAAAAGAAACATGTATAGTTCCATGTTTTAGGTAGCATGACCTTCCCTTGATCCCATCCTTGACCCTATTCCACGCTAAGTCCTGTGAAAAACATTTCAAAAACTTGGGATGAGCATAAGAAGCTCAGTAAGGGATACACAAAGAATGAAAACTGTTAGTTTTTCAAAATAACAAGTAAACCATGATTACTTTATCAAGGTAATACTTTTCACCTTTATGAAGTAGTAAAAACTCTTCACTAAATAAAATATCATTACTTACCTTTTTGTAACCAAAGGATTACCATAAAACCCATATAAAGAACACATAACATATGTAAAGGTAACTTGGGACATAAACATACTTAAGTGGAATAACCATACGGTCGACTCCCACACATATCACTTAAATGGAATAGCCATACGGCCAATTTCCATACATACTTAATGGAATTTCCATACGGCCAACTTCCATACCCAATGCATTGGAGGTTATAACGTAACCACCCGTCCTGGTATTCACGGCACCACCCGTCATATGGTTTATAACGTAACCACCCATTAAAATGTCCAAGTACCAATATAAAATCATAAAACATAAAACCAATATAAAGGAATGATAACATTTTCACATCACAATATATCATAATAGAATCTTTTATCAAAACCATTTTCAAAACCATTTAATACATTTAATATAGAGATTTTTGAATCAAAGTGTCCCATACCACCTTGATGCTTAAAATTTTAAACCATTAATATCCATATAAATAAATCCTTAAAACCATTTTGAAAACATGGATATTAATAAGAACAAATAATTAAAACATTTAAATTGACATTTTGGTTAAAGTGGTTTTACCAAAATTAGAAACACTTGAATACAATAATTGAGGAATAACATTTAGTCAGAACATTATAATATCATGAGGATAAATGGATTCATGATATAATACTCCAAAGGACAGTATATACACCATATCAGAGTGAATTGGTGCATAACAAAAATGAACCCTCAATAGAAATGTCAAATGTGATGAAATCCCTTATAAAGAAGGTAACCTTAAATTAAGGACAAATCAATCTCAAAAATATGTGTGACAAATATAAATACACCCAATATAAGTGGATATTAAGTGTAAAACAATAAAAGGTCATTCACAAATATTCAATGGATGACATATTCAATGACTACATGTTGAACCCAAAGAAATCGAAATTGGGTTAAAAAATTCCCTTGACAGCCTAACGACATCACATAAAAATGAGTTGATGAGAGATAAACAGTGTATCTCATCACTTGGACATAAAATTTACATCAATAAGGATATATGAGAACATATCCAAATATAATAATATGTAAATTAAAAGACCCAAAAAAAGAAGTCTTTAAAAAAAGAGGAGGGTGAAAGGTTCCCTTACCGACTTGGGTATCTTTCAAAACATACACCCCATGGAAGAAGGACAATAGATCATTGATGTAAATACTCATAAACGAAAGTATATTACACAAAGAGTAGAATAATGGGCAGTACATACACCACTCAATGGAATTTGTGGCAAATGTAGCATAAATCTCACGGGAATTAAAGTGAGATGAAAAATCCCTTACAATAACTCGGCAGCCTAACGGTGCCACAAAAAACATCCAAAATGGATTGATGAGAGAGAATAAGGCCTCTCATCACATGAACATAAAAATTACAGTAATTGTAATATAAAATAACATCTCAATAACAAGAAAGATGAGCTTTAGAGGGAATGACATAAAAGAGTGTACTTAAAAAGAAAGAGAGGAGTAAGATCCCTTACCTCGGGTCCGACTTGACTCGATCGTTCTTTAACGTCCTGAATAATAAACATTAGTTAATTTCTATTTGCTTAAAAAACTTTTTCAAGTTAATTATTACTTTTATATGACTTATTTAAATGTTATAAACATTATGTAATCATTTATGTTAATAATGTTTGTTTTGTCGATATTTGGTTCTTAAGTCGAAAGTGGACTTCTTACAATTACATGTTGTTCGTGTGGTCAAAGGTTCTTTATATCCAGAATGAAATTCCTGATTTTTATATCATATATATCATATATATCCAGAATATACATGTATTTATAATATTACATAATCATTTAAAGGTAAGAAATGAAATGCACCGTTCATGGAGACGGTAAACCGTACGTACGCATGAATGCTACTTTCATTTCTTTGTCTTATTAATGGAATTAAAACTAAATGAGAGTTATGTATATTTTAATTACAGAATTATATTCATCATTTAGATGTATCATTCATCATATATATCCATTATATACATGTATTTATAATAGTACATTACATTTGGGGATAAGAAATGAAATGCACCGTTCATGGAGACGGTAAGCCGTACGTACGCATGAACGCTACTTTCATTTCTATCTCATACTTTAATGGAATGAAATAATAATGATATAGAGGTATATAATAATACCAGTATAATATCATGTATAATAACATTAAATCCATCCTTTATACGTCCCACGTATGGCATTAACGAATCACATCACTATGAGGGGGCGGTAGTCCGCACTTCCTAAAATGAAGATATCGCGTATACCCATAATGGAAGCCATAAAGGTAAGACACAAATGAAAAATACAGAAGCATAAGTAAAACATAAACATATTATATATCATATATAAAAATAGTGACATCGTAATGGCCACCTTTAAAGGTGTTAAATGAGTATTGAACAATCATCGTTTTGGGAGGCAGAATTTCGCCATCCACGGAAACCGTATGTTCTTTAACCATTTTATGTAGTTGTGTGAGAGTGTAGCTTGAATAAATATTATAACAACATCCTAGTATATTGAAGATACTGGTGTTGTTACAAAAGAAGTAAATAAAAAGAGTTTAGGGGGGTTGGAGAAGCAAAATAAAACAAATGAACATGAGAGAATGAATTACCTTTAAAAGTGTAACTCCTTTTGATTTTGAGCCTAAAGGCTTCCTTTGAAAGGATTCTGCCAAAAGGGAATCCTCTAGGATGAGGATAGGGATGTGGAGAGAGTAAATGGGCAGGGTTTTGCCGAGCCAAAGGCTTGAAGAGTGTCTGAAATGAGGTAGAGGTTGGGGCCTTTTATAAGAGGAGAGGAGGGGCACTTTTGGAAAGTAAGAAATATGACTTTATTTGAAAATGTGTTTCCGTTTTAAAAGGTCCCACATTGATATAATTCGTGGATAAGGTGATAAGGGTTCGAAATCCACCCATCAAATAAGTTTTGGACATGTGTAGGTCATAGAGGTTTCATTATCTTCTCATTTTATTTAAATCGTCAGATAATGATGTCATAAATAATTTAATTTATTTAATGTCTAAAAATTATAAAAAATTATTATAATGTAGTAAATCGTTTTTTCTTTCCAATGACTATTTATAATAAAAAATCTGACTTTTATAACCCCACTTAAAAATTGTTTTAGTAAGACATATCTTGTTTGTGTCATTTTTACTTTTACATTAAATAAAAAGTTATTTATGTCATTTCCCAACCAATGTGGATCCATGGGGTCCCCAAGTTGACCCATGGCTTTTCTTGGTCGGCCATTACACATCCAATGAGGTTAGGACATGTGTCATGTTCATTTCATATTATTAAAACATTATTTTTACCTTAAACTACACTAATCACCTCTAATCGCGATTAAAAACTTAATAAGTTACTATTCACCAAAAAAATTATTTTTATCCCATTGAACCACATTTTACTTCTTAATGACAACCATGTATGTCGGATTTTTGAAATTCAAAACACAAAGATGGCAAAGTTTCATTTAAACGGAAAAATCAGTTTTTATAAGTACCACTTAGTGGTTTCACTATTCATCAAAATTGATGTTTTTTAGAAAAATCCAAAAAATTCACCATAAGCTATATTTGATATTCCGAATTTAAAAATGAAGTCTATTTTACAAAATTCAAAACATATAAGTCAGATTAATTAATTTAATAATTAATTCCCGCTGTCAGGGCAAATAGCGTGTTTTTATGAAATAATAAGTATCAAAAGATTGACACTGGTTTAAGTCTCATTTCAAAGTGAAATTAATTCCAACGACCACTATTGGATTTAATGGTAAAAATATATTATAATTTCAATTTAAAACCAATTAAAAAGATAATCTAATCATATAAATAAATTATATTAAAAAGAGGTTTTGAATTAAAATACAACATTTTACACTATTCATTAAAAAATGAACTTTATCGGAAAGATGCCAAAAAATTTACACAAAGTAAATTTTGACGTCCCGATTCTTAATAAGAGTTTTATTTGGTCCAAAAGAATGTTTAAGAGTGAACAAAAATATATTTAATGATGGATCAACATCAAAAGGTGATAAGTGAACCTTTAGTGAAAACTAGGGCATATACGCCTAAAATTGAATTCTTTCCGTATTTTAAGCCTCTATCCTTTATTGGATAAATTTAAAAACATTTAAAAACATATATAATCATATTTTAGTTATTTATATCCATTCCCGCCAATACAATGGCTATATGTTAACTACCATTTAAAATAATATTTTTTAATTATTAGAGTGCAACATAAGATTCCCAAGAAACCCGTTGTTGCGTGTTGGGTACGCCATCGATCATAGCGTCCCCTTTAAAGTCATATCAATATTTTATTCACAAATATGGATAAATAAGAAAATGTCATATTCTTTATTTACCTGGGGTGTTACATTGAGAGTTAATACTAAATTTATATTGAACAAAATTAGATAATAATTAGTTTAGTATGTATCAACTCCCTAATTTGGTTCATATTCGATCTCTTTTTCAGTGGTAAGGAACTCTTGAAGTTGTATCTCACTAGATAGAGGTATTTAGTTAGGATCGTCCATATTTTCTTAAAATTCCACCACATGGGTGGATTCTTCATCTTGCAATTATATATAGATATGAAATGGTAATAACTACTTTACTTTGTATCATATGGAGAGATCATTTTTACCTTCATACTCATTCCAAAAAAATTCCAAATCTTATTGATCCCCCACATGTAGCTCCGCAGGTAAGTATTCCTCCTCATGAATCCACTCTAGCCTTTCATGGATGGATTGAATCTATATCTCAAGGTGGATGGGCTAGGGTTATTCTTCAAGTGCAGCCTATATATTTTAGACCAATTAAGTGAGATTGGTATGATCTAGGGGTTCTTCCCTTGTGTCCTTTAATATTTGATAGTCAGTTTTCACCTTATTAACCACATCCAAAAATACTAGTGGTGAAAGTTCATCATCTGTTTGACCAGTTTTATGAGATCATCAGCCCTCTATTATAGGTGCTCCTTGGAATTTTGAAGCACTTGCTCATGGTCCAGCACCTATGAGTAATTTGTCCATGCACAATAGTAATCATTTTAAAATATCATGGAAAATATAGATTTTTTATGTTTTTTTAAATAATAAAAAATTATTTAAAAAGAAAAAAACAAATAATTGGATCCCCTGAAACAGTTCCATGTTTTTAAGAACATCAGTCATAGTTTTTCATAAAATATACTATTTTTATATTCCTAGTGTATCATAATTACTGATCAGGTTCATCTCACTTGATGAGATTCATAGTTAATTCATGTAATGACTCTAATAAACCAAAAACTACTTGTTTTGTGTTATTATTATTTTATAAAACAATGAAAATGAAAATAAATAAAGAATTAAAATATAAACTAATATATGATGCAATAAAAATTGAGGGTTTTAAGAGAAAGAACTTGGATCAAGGGTTTGGTTCTGGATTCCTTCATTATTCATGTTCATTGTTTAAAATTAAGTATGATATCCCAATTGTGAAATCATACCCTTATATTACTATCCATTTTTTATTGTTTGTGATATATTTAATTCCTAGGAACACTCTTTGTCAATATAAATTCCACATCCTAAAATAATCAAGATTGAACCCACCATAATCAAGAGTGTGGAATCTACCATGACCCGACTCCATCATATGTCGTTTCATCTATTGAACAGCTCCACTCAATCATATGAAGATATTTTTTTATGGAATGAAGGAATAATTTTTAAATAAAACTAAAATATGTGAATTAAAGATTTATATTGTAGTGGAAATAGCCATACCCATACACTTCACTTTTATTCACCACAAAATGATTCAAAATTTTAAATAATTTAATAGAAAAAAGAATGAAATAAACATCCTCCATTGAGTCCAAGTCTAATTTCAGTATCCCGTTATTTGAAATATGATGTCATAGTGGAAGAATGACAAAGAAAAAAATGAGAGAGAGAAATTATAATTAAATATATAAGAACAATGATAAAATCATGAAAGAAGAAATAGATGGACCACTTTATTAAAAATAGGATGTATAGATTACAATAATAAAAGAAAATAAACTACTCTACAGTAGAATAAGAAAATGAAAACAATAAAAGAAAAAGTTGTTTGATCCAACCCTCTTCTGATCCCCTCTCCCTCTTCCAGCAACACCCTCTTCTTTCTATAGATGAAGGACTAGCCTCTTATTTGTTCATTCATATCTACCATATATTCATTATCTCAGTTAATGTTTTCTTTTATTATATCCTTTAAGAATATTTATTTAAAATCCCTACAAAAATTGGATTTCTAATACTTAGTGCATAGATGATATGTGACATGGATATATGTTAGACTGGTATGTCCATGAGAAATAATAGGTCAATTATCGTCTCAAAATTATCATATCTAAGATTTAGGTATGTTTTGATCATAACTGCCTTTGAACTTTTTGTTTTAAGATCAATTACTTTTCCATGTGTTTTTTGTATTTAAAAATCAGTGAATTCACTTTTAAATTATTTTTCATGTAGACTTTATATCAACGGTGCATGTAGCATATTATGTCATGTCTCACATATCCATTTTCTCTATAACAATCACATAGCTAATTTTGTTTGGGCTCACGTATCCATTTTTCACCACAACTCACATAGTCATTTCATTTACGAACTAATTCCTTCCCATGTAACCATTTCTTTCTATAAGTTTAAATAGTTGTTTGCTGGTGGGATGCAATGTAGCCATTTATTTCTAATCTCATATGGCCTTTACAGTGGCTAGGTGGAACTCCTCATTATCATGTATATCCTTTTAAAAAATTCATTAGGATTAATGGTAGTCATATCAAACTCTCCAGGTTATCCTTGGGGAAACTTGGCCTCAACATTGCTTTTATGATCAAGATCTACTTTTCTAGTGGTGACCATGGCATCTATGATGAGCATAGAAGGGATGAAAGTGGTGTCAGGTGGTGAAGGTATAGGAAGGAAAATATAAGAGCATGGGATTATAGGGATTGAGGTGAAGTGTTGTCATTTGGCTAAATGATGTACAGGTCCCCGCATCATCATAGTCCCACAACGAAATTTTGTAAGGGGTGAGATCTTGTATTAATAGCACATCATAGCATCTATTTATTATACTATGGTTAAAGGTATTGGTTTCTGAGCACATCAATAACGCGTCTCATGGGCCTGTGATAACACACATTATCCCATAATGGGCCTTGTACTACACTATGCATGTGCTCACCTATGGACAACCCACACCTACATTCCGTTGGGTAGGCTCTCACGAGGGGATACTTGGTTGGTCATCACATATTAGGATAGATATGTGTGTAGTTTCTTCTTTGGTTAATGGCTATACGACCTTTCCTTTTTTACATTAAAAAATATTTAAAACACTTAGAAATACTCTCACCATAATTTCAAGTAAAATTAAATACTAAAAATAAATTCTTTTTATTTAATTAAATCTTTTTAAATGAATCATTTTTTAATTCCAAATATTTAATAATATAATTAATTAAATGGAAATATTCATTAAAACCATTCAAAATAATTAATTTTTTTAAAAAAATTTAATGAAAAATAAGTAAATAAAACCCTACAATGTTTTTCCTAAACAAGTCATTCAATATGTATGGTAAAAGTATGTGACATGTAATTAATACATGTTTTTTATTAGCTGAAATCCAATAAACATGAAATTACATAAAGTACAAAGCATTTAAAAAGATTCACATTCCACATAACACATAAAAACCCACATGAAATACATGTTGATTACCAAGGCATGTAGTATGGGTGGACAATAATGAATCACACACTATGTATCTTTTTGTAGACACCATGCAATTTAGTCTAACTCATACAAGGCACATACTAAGACAGGAACTTCGGTGAGTCAACATGTGGATAGAATTAATAAATTAAACAAAAACTAAACTATGTAGTGTATATCTGGTTGTAAACACTATGTCACATGGTTTTCCACGTGAATTACATGCCAAGTGATTTCATCAAGTTATGTGTGATATTATATTCTTTAGTAATTATTTTCAATTTTCAATTTTGTAGTTTCCATTCCATTCTACATATACACACCGGTTATGGTTTTTGTTCATGTCATTTACTTCCCATTCATCATCAGTGGTACACATCATGTATATGCAGGCATGTCATGTGGTTAGACACACCGTTCAGACTATAGATCTCGAACCAATGAATAATATATTTTGTATATCCTCATATTTCATATAGGAATACACGTGTGTGTATGTATTTTGAACATGAAAAATGATCATACACAATATTATTCACATGTCATGTCATGTGATAGTATACGTCGTATAATAATTAAACACCATAAATGAGTTTAAGAAGATGTGGAAGGGTACAAAATGTTGTTCCTCCACTATAAACCACACAATTGATTAATTTTAAATTAAAATTCAATTATTTAATTTATTTAAAATTATATCAAATGGGAATCTAATGTAATTTTTAAATTATTAATTAATATAAATGAATTGATTAATTAATATGATAATTAATTTATTAATTTGAGGAGTTTATCTTAATAAAAAATATATTGAAATTAATGAAATCTAGTTTAAATGTATATTTGTTTCATGCATGGATGGTCAGGAGATTGATCGGCCTATGTATGTGTTGGGTTTCTATTAAATTTAATTATTTATTTCATAGATTTTTTTGATAAATGTTTTATTAAATTAAATATGATGATATATATATAATCTATTTCTACTCATTATATATGGGACTATGTATCCATGTTTTATTTATATAGACCAAAACCCCTAGTTCCCCTCACCTATTTGTGAGTAATAATATATAATGTAAGGAGATATCATGTGAGATAACATAATTCAAAACTAAGATGAGGGGAAACCAACCAAGGAGATGCATAGGTTAAATATAGAATACTATAAATTGAGACATGCTCATCTTAAGGAGTTATTCCCCAAGGTTCAACGGTTGCTTCATAATTTTATTGATAAAATAAAAAATAGTTAAAATATTTTGATCATACAACTTATTTATTTTATTTTTTACAATGTAGGATTATTTATTTATTTATGTAATTCAATGTTACTTTTATGTTCAAATGTTATCACATAAAGCAATTTAAATAATAATCATTCTAAGATTAAATAAAATAAATGAATTATACATAAATTATTTTATCAACTCATAGTTCACTAATAATGTAAAAGTCATACATTTTTAACAATAAAGTAAAGGATAAAATAAATAATATTTATACAAAAAGATAAAAAAAATTCCTTAAGGAGATATTAAGTCAGTATCACCTTCAATATTCTTGATAAAGAAAAACTCAAAGTTAAAGTGTCAGTTAGGATATAGTTTTGGATACCTTTTGATTTTTCTTAAGTCCTAACAAAGATAATGGTTTGAATTAACTAAATTAGTATTAAGTGTAATGGCCATAATATATTTAAATTTATTTGAATTCAAGTGTTGAAAAAACTATGAGTCAAGTATTTTAGGATTGATAAGTCCACTTGATGGATCATGGAGTTGTGGGTTAATGCATTTGGCAAGACCACCATTCTAAATACCATCGAGTAATTCTCATGGTCAAATTCAGGGTTATGAGAAGGGGAATATGGATCATTTCTATTAAAATATCCACAAAATAGGATATGTTAAATACAATAGTGAGGGTTATTGGAATTTTATAAAATGGTGGGAGACAATAAAAAAATCTATTAAATCACACTTGGTAATCAATATAAAGTAAAAAATATATTATTTTATTTATTATAGAGAATGGAAAGTGAAAGCAGGAGAATGTTGTGCTTATTTAAAGTCATAAGACATGTCCTCACCAGTAAAATTTTTCCAAATTGGTACAATCATTTTTACACTACACTACCATAGTAAAATATTTTATGTGTATTGGAATTCCCTATTCCTGATCAAAAACCTCATCGAGTGATAAAAAGTTGTAACGCCCCGACCCTAGATACCCAGAGTCGGTGCATTATTACATAACATTGGCATGATCACAAGAAAGATCAAGTCTCAAAAAACCAATTAGTTTATTAGCCATGGAAACAGTAGATATATTCATATGTCTTACATTACATCATAAGGTAAAAAACTACAACAACATCTTGTCTTCATAACCCCTCATACTATCCCTGTAGGTCATTCATAAATTACTTCGTCACATCCTGGGAAAAATAAAACATTGAAAGGGGTGAGCTCAGATGCTCAGTAAGGATAACAATATAGAAAAAGCTTTCATAGATAAGCATAAACACTTAATACAATGTATGAAAAAAATAAAAGCCTTTTAAACTTGAACTTCAGAATAATATTGCAATGATAAAATGAAATAATTCCATTTACATACTCACATGGATATTATACCAGTCAAATAATCACATGCAATATCAATAACCACTTTCATAAAGATGGAATGCATAATGCCAGACTATCATAACCACATAGCCAAGGCCTCATGCCATGACTACAAATAAGATTTTGTCAAGGCCTCGTGCCAAGACACTAGTTTGTCTCATGAGACCTACCGATGCATCGAGGAGCTATAGCGGGCTCCACCCATCACTTACTAATTCCAATGCATTCCTCATATGAAAAGTTTGAAATATGACATAAACATTCATATTAAACTAACATATGAAATGTCAATACTTAATCGACAAACCATGAATGGTATAAAAATAGCACATCCACAGTCAAACATAACTCATTCGATACAATATGGAAGATTGTATTGTATCATATTAATCTCAATTAAGAATAATGAAGGATATTTACATAGATTAAAATAATCGTCAAAACCATTAGATAGAAATATCCCCCTTTTTCTTGAAATCATTTAAAAGTCACACTATTTGTCAAGAATCCATTTAAAATATATTTTTGAATCAAAGTGTCCCATACCACTTTGAAACTTCTAAAAATAGTTTTAATTTTAAAACTTTAATGTCCATATAAGTAAATCCTTAAAACCATTTTTAAAACATGGACAATAATGAGAAAGATTTAGAACAGTAAGTCTTCAAAACATTTAAAAATGGTATTTTAGTTAGAGTTTCTAACCAAAATAGAGACACTTGAATACAAATAATTGAGGTAATAAAAACTTTGTAATATCATGAGAATAAAGGGCTTCATGATATACTATGTAAAAGTACATTATATAAACCACATAAAAGTGATTTGTTGTATACCAACAAAGAAGTCTCCATGGAATGTAAATTGAGATGAAATCTCTCATAAAGGTTGTATCCTTAGGTTAAGGATAAATCAAAGACATAATTATGTGTGACAAATATAAATACACTAAATATGATTGGATAATCGGTGTAAAACAATCAAAGTACATTCACACATATTCTTGTAAAAACAACACCAATGAATTGGATGTTTATCTCAACAAATCGAGATTGAGTAAAAATTACTCTTATAAAATTCATACCGATGACTTCAGAATTTATCAATGGAGTGATTATGTGTATAAAAAATATATCCACAGAAATGTGAGTGTAAATTATCACATAATCAAATGAATAGTGATTCTACACATAATCTTTGAGTAAAATAATCAATGAAGTATGCGTAAAGCTGAATGAGTGGAAATTGAAATTTCAAATTACCTTATTGATTTGGTAACATACAAAACATACACCCAGGAAAAAAGGATGATAAAATGATGATGTAAATATACATGAATTAAATTATATTATACAAGGAATACAAACATGGGCTGTACACACACCACATGTAATAAATAAGTGGTGAACAATGGAATTCTCACAGAATTAAAAGTGAGATAAGAAACCCCTTACCTTGTACTTTTCCTTGGTTGGGGGTAGGTTAACCTTATGTATAATGGTGAAATAATTGTTATTAAATTATACAAGAATCATATACATTAATATGATATCATATATGATCTTTTAACATTGATTTGTTAATAATATCTTAATATTATTGTCGTTTCGGGTGTTAACTTACTACTTTTCTTTTATATGTTTTGTTATGTAAGACATGGTTGTTATGGATGGGTTGTATCTTATTCTTATCCAGAATTATATCAAGTCCTTAAACATTATTATTAATCTTTAAATGAGAATTATTCTTGAATGGATACGATGGAGAATGAATCTCATCGCGTTCGTGGAGACGGTAGTCCGTACATACGCACGAGTGACAATATCATTTTTCTGATGTTAAAATAATATATAATTGGATGTTATATCATTATACAGAATCATTACCATGTTATATTTATTATTTACATGAATGAAACATCATTATTATACCCATCCAAATAATAATGTTTTGAATTACAATTAGACCACGACGTGGATAAGGTAAGTCATACGTACTCACGTATGGTGACATGTCATTAAAAGGATGGATAGAATACTGAAATATGGTTGCACAATGTTTATAATAACATCAAAGTATATATAATATACTGGAGATATTATTTTATAATGGTAATATCAAATAAATAATAAGTGGAAGAATAAAGGATCTTGAAAAAGGGTGGTGAAATCATTACCTCTTCTTCAGGTTCTTCCTTTTGATTTGATCAAAAGGGCTCCTTATTTTAGATTTATGACTAAATGAAGGCCTCTAGGATGAATTGGGGGAAGTTGAGAGAGTATTTGGGCAGGGGTTTTCCTAACCAAAATGCTTTTAAGGTGTGAATTAATGATAAGGGGGAGTGGCCTTTTATAAGAGGGGTGAGGGGAAACTTTGGAAAATCTAGAAATATTATTTTATAATAAATTCATATTCAGTTTCTAATGGATCCAAAGTGAATTATTTAAATATTAAGGTCGGTATAGGTCGAAAACTACTCAAACAATAGGATTTAGATAGGTTTGGGTAACTATATTAACCTTATATTTAAGTATTAACTCTTAGTTAATTAGTTTCACTTTTACAATGTCTCTTTGTATTTTTATATTATATGGTTAATAAACATACTATATACATCCAAGAGACCCCCAAGTGGTCCATTAATGATACACCTATCATCAAATAAGTCTCATGGACGAACCATATATTTTTAAGAATTGAATATAAATTAATATTATAATATTTGTTTTAAAAACTCCTTTATGTCAATTTTGACACTATTGGGTATTTTGTTTTTGATAAATTCATAACAACATTATTAATTCGAAAACAATTTATATAATCAATACTAATATGTCATATTAAAATATAAAAGTAGTTTAATTCATAAAAAGCCTCAAATTACATTTATTTTGATGTTTATAATGTCAATTATTTTAATATTTCATTATTTAGGTAATTACTGCATCACCATTGTATCATATATAAATTAACTTATTTAATGTCTAAAAATTATAATTAAAATACCATTATGTAGGAAATCTTTTTATATTTCTAATGAATATTTACAATCGAATTTATATTATTTATAATCCTATATTAAAAATGTTTTATTAAATAAACATTGATTTTAACTATTTTAACTCTTCTTTGAATTTAATAATAATAAATGCCCTAATCTAATACAAGTGGACCTAAATGATAATATTTTACTCCTATGGTTGTTTTTGGTCGAGATACACTTGTCAAATAGAATTAGGACATGTGTTAGGGTAATATTAATATAATTTTTACCCTTAATTACCCTGTCGACTTTTAACCGTGGTAAATAAAAGTAAAAAGTTACTATTCACCAAAAATTATTTTCATCTCATTGAACCACATTTTACTCCTTCATATTAACTGTGTCTCTCGGATTTTCGAAATTCCACTCACAGAAGCGGTAAAATTATGTTTTATGAAAAAATCAGTTTTTTAACTACCACTTAGTGGTTTCACTATTCATCAAAAAATGAAAGTTCCCATAAAAAAACCAAAAATTAGGCCTAAGATATATTTGATATTATAAATTCAAAAATGATGTCTATTTTACCAAATTCAAAAAATATCAGTTGCATTAATTAATTTAAAAATTAATTCCCGTCGTCAAAACAAATAGAGCGTTTTTAAGAGGTAATAACTATCAAAAGATTTACACTTGTTTATGTCTGGTTTAAATGTGAAATTACATCCAATGTCCAAAATTGTATTAAATGTTAAAAATATATTCTATATATACTTTAAAACCACTCAAATTAATAATTTATCACTATTAATTATTTCGATTAAAAAAGTTGTTTTTAATTAAAATTTAGTAATTTTCACTATTCATCAAAATATAAAAGTTGTTCGAAAAGTACCAAAATTTCACCCTAAGCTAATTTAGATATTATGAATCCAAAAATGAAGTCCATTTTGAATGATAAAATTTATTAAATTTGAAAAAGTAGGTATTACTATAACGTCTAGTTTGATTGGTTGTGGTGTGTTAGAATATCGAAGTTGCGTACAATGCACGTCATTGAATTATTAAAAGGGAAACGTACCGTGGAAGATTGGGGTGTTAAATTCTCCCCTAATTCAATAAATTGCGTCGTCTCAATTTTTAAAATTGGTCTTGGGAATGTAATGGAAAGTCCCACATCATAAAAAGAGTCAATAAAACTATCACTTTAAAAGAAATAAACATAGGTATTAAGGTCACCCAAGATAACCAATACTAGGATTCCATGTAGGAAAACATGGATATGGATGATAAACTAAGTGTTATGTTCTGATGGAGAGGGATATAAAACATGAGCAGGAGAAAGTTAACAATAAGAAAATCACAAGCTTGTGTTGGGACAAACGGTCCTTAGTCTCCTAGTAGGAAAAGTAAACAGACAACATTCTTTTTTTAAGTTACATTACATAAGGACGAGTAATTCATTTATGATATTGAATAAGAACATAAAGAGATATACTTACTTTTTAAGTAGAGTTTCATTCTTTAATAAATATTTACCACTAACTCATTTTTTTAACAATGAGCATTCAAGAAGACTTGGTCACAATGGAAGATCTAGAATAAACTTCTATAGAAATACATTATCCATATAGGATAAATTATACATTTACCTTATCTTTAGAGATTAATCAAAACCAAAATGGTTAGTATAGTATCTGATGATGCCCCAAATGGATATTCCATTAGAGAAAAAAAACACTAATCTTAATTTTTAAAATTAAACCATCAATAGCCCAAAGTTAAATAAATACCATTCAATAATCAATTGTCCTTAAAATCCTTCAATATAATCCAAACTAGTATTGAAACCCAAAACTTATAAGAATGTAGTCTTCCACGTTAAATTGTATCTCCAAATGACATTAATTACTCTTAAAGTCGCATACTTAAATGAAATTAACCTAATCATTTCCATAAATAACCCAAATCACTATAAATACACAATAAAAATATAGATAAAAATCTACCATTACTCCTCAAATGAAATCCCATACTGTTCTATTTTCCTTGGGCATATAGTGTTCACAACAAAGCGAACAACTTCCAAAATAACATTTATCACTTAATCACTAAATCATTTTCCTATACTAAGGGTATTCATTTGATAAGACATAAGATCCCAAATCAAATTATTATTGATCAATAAAATCATTTAACTAAATATAATAGTCACACTAACTAGGGACTTCACGTAGTCCAGTGGTAGGCAATAAATCCCAATCTCACTTAGGTTGTGGGTTCGATTTCCATATCTTTGTCCGACGTGATGGGTTGTCACACAATCTGCGTGTTGTCCTTTTTCAAAAACTATATTTTATAACATTACCAAAATGAGATAAATTCCTCAAAATAACCATAACTTAATTTTAACCAGAGATGTTAACTCATAACTTGCATTTTCATCCCAAAATATAATAACATGTAATTGCCCCAAACCAAATGATCATATAAAACCAAATGGTTATTTATAACTATATCCACAAGGGAAATGATAAGAATTCCTCAAATATCATTCTCACATAGAAAACTGCGGGGATACAAATATAAGAGAAAATTATTCCAAAGTAATCCCATCAACAAGGAGAACTAATACTTTTAAATATTTATCCGACCATTTATTTCTACATAGCTTCTTCTTTGACCAATAAAATATTCTATAGAATTGGGCATTCACTCGGGTAAGGTCAGGACCCCTACATTTATGGAAAATAACTGTAAATGGATTCTTGGGACCATTTTTATTTTCTTCCATAGTACTCTTCATTTTTCTTCGGCAATTCTTCACATTATGTCCTTATTTACCACACGTAAAGAATTTCTATGTTCTGTTGAGACACTTTCCTGGGTGTCTCCTTCCACATTTCCCACATGATGGAAATTCAGGATTCCTTTCTCCATGGTCTCCATTGCTGGAGCTCTTATCATTCATCACCTTTCTATTCTCTGTTGAGTCCGGGAATTGGTTAATATATATATTGTTGATCATATTTTTGGAAATTTGATTTGGCATAAAGATGATATATTTTAAGCCTATCAACATTCCATTATGTTACTCATTGCCACCACTGTTCCCACCTAGTACATCATTCTCACAGTCACTAGGACTTCCTTGGAATCCAGCCATTGACTAAAACCAGTAATCATTGTGTGAGTAACAGTAGTCATAAAATCATTTAGAGAATATCATGTCATCATATACTTAATTAAAAACACATTAGGATTAACCAAGGTCATTTACTCTCATCTTATATATAATATTTCAAATCGGTTTGTAAAGAAAATGTAAATTATCCTAATCATATCCCCCGGGAGTGTCGTAACCAAAAGTGAAGCAAGGTCCATTGTCGTGCACCAGTTTCCGTTCGAGTCTAGATCAAAGCGGTGTTTTGGGGGTTTACCCCTAGGTACATATGTTCCAGAGCCGCCTCTACCTGCTCATATCCAGACCGGGATGTATTGCTTAGAAAACTAACAAAATCTCTACAATACCAAAATTCTAGGATGTTCTTCTATACTAATCCTCAAAGTCCATCTTAAATCTATGTGCTCTAATCAGAGTTTATCTAAATCTATCTTCCAAGGTTTGTACTAAACTTCCTCTGATACCAACTGTAACGCCCCGACCCTAGATACCCAGAGTCGGTGCATTATTACATAACATTGTCATGATCACAAGAAAGATCAAGTCTCAAAAGACCAATTAGTTTATTATCCTTAGAAACACTAGATATATCCATATGTCTTACATTACATCACAGGGTAAAAAAAACTACAACAACATCTTGTCTTCATATCCCCTCATACTATCCCTGTAGTTTATTCATAAATTACTTCTTCACATCCTGGTAAAAATGAAACATTGAAAGGAGTGAGATCAGATGCTCAGTAAGCATAACAATATAGCAGAAGCTTTCATAGATAAACATAGACACTTAAGGCAATGTATGACTAAAATGAAATCATTTTAAACATTAACTTCAGAATAATATGGAAACGATAAAATGAAATAATTCCATTTACTTACGCACAAGGATATTCTACTAGTCGAATAATCACATACAATATGAATAACCACTTTCATAAAGATGGAATGCATAATGCCAGACTATCATAACCACGTAGCCAAGGCCTCGTGCCAAGACTACAAATAAGATTTTGTCAAGGCCTCGTGTCAAGACATTAGTTTGTCTCATGAGACCAACCGATGCATCGAGGAGCTATAGCAGGATCCACCCATCACTTACTAAGTCCAATGCATTCCTCATATGAAAAGATTGAAATATGACATAAACATTAGTATTAAACTAACATACAAAATGTCAATACTTAATCGACAAACCATGAATGGTATAAAAATAGCACATCCACAGTCAAACATAACTCATTTGATACAATATGGAAGATTGTATTGTATCAGATTAATCTCAATTAAGAATAATGAAGGATATTTATATAGATGAAAATATTCGTCAAAACTATTAGAGTGAAATATCCCCCTTTTTCTTGAAATCATTTAAAGTCACACTATTTGTCAAGAATCCATTTAAAATATATTTTTGAATAAAAGTGTCCCGTACAAATTTGAAACTTCTAAAAAGAGTTTTAATTTTAAAACATTAATGTCCATATAAATAAATCCTTAAAACCATTTTTAAAACATGGACATTAATGAGCATGATTTAGAAGAGTATGTCTTTAAAACATTTAAAAATGGTATTTTAGTTATAGTTTCTAACCAAAATAGAGACACTTGAATACAAATAATTGAGGTAATAAAAACTTTGTAATATCATGAGAATAAAGGGCTTCATGATATACTATGTCAACGTACATTATATACACCACATAAAAGTGATTTTGTGTATAACAACAAAGAAGTCTCAATGGAATGTAAATTGAGATGAAATCTCTCATAAAGGCTGTATCCTTAGGAAAAGGATAAATCAATGACATAATTACGTGTGAAAAATATAAATACACTAAATATGATTGGATATTCAGTGTAAAATAATCAAATTACAATCACACATATTCTTGTAAAAACAACACCAATGAATTGGATGTTTATCTCAACAAATCGAGATTGAGTAAAAATTACTCTTATCAAATTCATACCAATGACTTGATAATTTATAAATTGAGTGATTATGTGTATAAAAATTATATCCACATAAAGGGGAGTGTAAATTATGACATAATCAAATGAATAGTGATTCTACACATAATCTTGGAGTAAAATAATCAATGAAGTATGCGTAAATCCAAATGAGTGGAAATTGAAATTTCAAATTCCCTTATTGATTTGGTAACATAAAAAAAATACACCCATGAAATAAGGATCATAAAATGATTATTTAAATATAAATTATTTAAATTATATTACACAATGAATACAAACATGGGCAGTACACACACCACATGTAATAAATAAGCGGTGAACAATGGAATTCTCACGGAATTAAAAGTGAGATAAGAAACCCCTTACCATGTACTTTGCCTTGGTTGGGGGTAGGTTAACCTCCTGTATAATGGTGAAATAATTGTTATTAAATTATACAATAATCATATACATTAATATGATATCATATATGATCTTTTAACATTTCTTTCTTAATAATATCTTAATATTATTGTCGTTTCGGGTGTTAACTTACTCATTTTCTTTTATATGTATTGTTATGTAAGCCATGTTTGTTATGGATATGTTGTATCTTATTCATATCCATAATTATATTAAGTCCTTAAACATTATTATTAATCTTTAAATGATAATTAGACTTGAATGTATACGATGGAGAATGAATCTCATCGTGTTCGTGGAGATGGTAGTCCGTACAGACGCACGAGCGACAATATCATTCTTTTGATGTTAAAATAATATATAATTGGATGATATATCATATATACAGAATAATTATCATGTTATATTTATTATTTACATGAATTTCACATCATTATTATACCCATCCAAATAATAATGTTTTGAATAACAATTACACCACGACGTGGAGACGGTAAGCCGTACGTACGCATGTATGGTGACATGTCATTAAAAGGATGGATAGAATACTGAAATATGGTTGTAATATGTTTATAATAACATAAATGTATATATAATATACTGGAGATATTATTTTATAATGTTAATATCAAAGAAAGAAGAAGTGGATGAAGAAAGGATCTTGAAAAAGGGTGGTGAAATCATTACCTCTTATTCGGGTTCTTCCTTTTGATTTGATCAAAAGGGCTCCTTAGGTTGGATTTATGACTAAAGGAAGGCCTCTAAGATGAATTGGGGGAAGTTGAGAGAGTATTTTGGCAGGGTATGGCCGAACCAAAAGGATTTGAAGGTGTGAATTAATGAGAAGGGGAGTGCCCTTTTATAAGAGGGGTGAGGGGCAACTTTGGAAAAGCTGGAAATATTATTTTATAATAAATTCATATTCAGTTTCTAATGGATAAAAAGTTAATTATCTAAAGTTTAAGGTGGTTATAGGTCTAAAACCACTCAACCAATAGAATTTATACAGGTTTGGGTAACTATATTAACCTTATCTTTAAGTATTAACTCTTAGTTAATTAGTTTCAGTTTTACAATGCCTATTTGTATTTTTATATTATATGGTTAATAAACATACCATATACATCCACGCGACCCCCAAGTGGTCCATTAATGATATACCAATAATTAAATAAGTCTCTTGGACGATCCTTAGAATTTTAGGAATTGAATATAAATTAATAATATTATATTTGTTTTAAAAAATCCTTTATGTCAATTTTGACACTATTGGGTATTTTGTTTTTGATAAATTCATAAAAGCATTATTACTTCGAAAAAAATTTATATAATCAATCCTAATATATCATATTAACCTAGAAAATTTGTGGAATTCATAAAAAGTCTCAAATTACATTTATTTTGATATTTATAATATCAATTATTTTAATATTTCATTTATTAGGTAATTACTGCATCACCATTGTATCATAAATAAATTAAATTATTTAATGTCTAAAAATTATAAATAAAATACCATTATGTAGGAAAGCTTTTTGTATTTCTAATTAATATTTACAATCGAATTTACCTTATGTATAACCCTATATTAAAAATGTTTTAGTAAATAAACATTGATTTTAACTATTATAACTCTTCTTTGAATTAAATAATAATAAATGTTCTAATCTAATAAAAGTGGACCTAAATGATATTATTTTACTCCTATGGTTGTTTTTGGTCAAGATACACTTGTCCAATATAATTAGGACATGTGTTAGGGTAATATTAATATCATTTTTACCCTTAATTACCCTATTTACTTTTAACCGTGGTAAATAAAAGTAAAAAAGTTACTATTCACCAAAAATTATTTTCATCTCATTGAACCACATTTTACTCCTTGTTATTAACTATGTCTCTCAGATTTTTTAAATTCCACTCACAGAAGCGGTAAAATTATGTTTTATGAAAAAAATCAATTTTTTAACAACCATTTAGTGGTTTCACTATTCATCAAAAAAGGAAAGTTTCCAGAAAAATTCCAAAAATTAGGCCTAAGCTATATTTGATATTATGAATTCAAAAATGATGTCTATTTTACCAAATTCAAAACATATCAGTTGCATTAATTAATTTAAAATATAATTCCCGTCGTCAAAACAAATAGCGTGTTTTTAAGAGGTAATAACTATCAAAAGATTGACAATTGTTTATGTCTGTTTTAAATGTGAAATTACATCCAATGAACAAAATTGTATTAAATGGTAAAAATATATTCTAAATATACTTTAAAACCACTCAAATTAATAATTTATCACTATTAATTATTTTGATTAAAAAAGTTGTTTTTAATTAAAATTTATTAATTTTCACTATTCATCAAAATATTAAAGTTATCCGAAAAGTACCAAAATTTCACCCTAAGCTAATTTCAATATTACAAATCCAAAAATGAAGTCCATTTTGAAAGATAAAATTTATAAAATTTCAAAAATTAGGTATTACTATAACGGCTAGTTTGATTGGTTGTGGTGTGTTAGAATCTCGAAGCTGCGTACAATGCACGTCATTGCATTATTCAAAGGGAAACATACCGTGGAAGCTTGGGGTGTTACAAAGTGAAATGGATACCTACAAGAGATACATGGAGGATGTTTCTTATATCCATTTCATCATAATATCAACTGTATCTATAGATTTTATAGTCAAACATAAGGATACAGATGCTCACACTATAAAAACTCATCTACTTTAACTTGAAATGGAAAATGAGAGGATCATTATGAAATAAAATTTCAACACACTATACTAGTGTAAATTGGAAGATGGTAACCCAACTATAGATCTTTCTATAAAAATATTAATGTATATTGATGAGTTAGTGAAGTTAGTATTCCAGTTGAATAAGAAAATACCCATTAATCTCATGTAATTGTCTTTATGGCCCATATTTTTCATATTCATAAAGAATTATTGGATAAACAGTATAGAGAATCCACTCATTGGTCTTTTAATTATGTTTGACTAGGCAGTCAAGGGTTGGTGGAAAAATGGATTCTCACCGATTGTGGTGAACAAAGTGAAATATCAGGACAAAAAGACTTTTATCATTTCAATGTAAATGGTTCCATTACAATATGCTTCAAAGATTCAAAGGATTTATATGTAGAGAAATGAACATCTGGCTATCTACTTCTCATGCAGAAAGAAATGTCACCGAAAGAGGAACTGCAATGAATTAAAGAATAAGAAATTATATGCTTTTAATTTGGGTATATTCATCATTATGTTTAATTTTTATACTTTATTTCTTAGTAATTAAATATAATATTTATTTCACATATTTTTATTAAAAATCTAAGAACCATAGAATTGTGAATACATTATAAAAAGTATAATATATTTATTATGTATATGAGAAAGGGTGACACCAAATTCAACAAATAGAAGCATGCAACATTAGATTTACCAATGGATTAATTCCCACAAAACTATTATTTGGTATTGAGCATTACCAAAACATTTATCTTAGTGTTCAGTTAGATATAATGGCATATTATTTCATGATTTTTATAAATGTTGTTATGGTGTTTCATACTTAAATAATAGTTTAGTTATTCTTGAATCATAAATATAAAAAAATGTAAATTAATGATGAATATAAAATATAAGACATATAACTATTTGTGAAATGATAATTCATAGTCAAGTAAAAATAAATTAGTTTTCAAGTACACCTAGAATTTTGTTTCAACTCTTAGATGATAAAACTCTTCAATATCTTGAGCACTTATTGAGTTTCAGAAATAAAACCTTTAGAAATAAAGGTAAGCCATAAAATCTTCTAGACTCGTTTCATCAATCCTATGTAAACTATTTTAAGGATAATCTAGATGTAAATTAATATATTTTATTAGATTACTTCAAGAAATTTTAGGGATAGTTAGTATAGAAGTTAATACACTTTTTAAATTTTATAAAATTCTATGGGATGGTTTTATAGAGAATATCTTAACCAAGTATTCATTGATCATTTAAATATAGAGTGAAGCTACTCTTGAACTCACATTACCATATACACATAAAAACCTAATGGTAGTACCTGGGAGATTTATGAAGAGTCTTATATATATTTCAAGTCTTCTATGATTACTTTCTAGACATGTTTCACAAATGGTAGCATAAAAGTTTACTATATTCATGCCACACTGACTAACGGTGTCATATAAGTTATAATATTAAATAAATTTATTATTTCACATCTTCATGTGTTGGATATGAACCATTTGTTAAATATATATTTTTATATAAATGTATTTCTGGTAAACACTAAGTTTATCTCATTTAATTGTCTTATAGATACCTTGGATAATTAGATTCTATAGATATAAAGTTGTTAGTCGAGATTTGTTATGTTTATATAAGTGAAATCAATACTCTATTGAGATAGTGGGAATATACTTGAATTTAATGAAGTTCCAGATTAAAATGTGCAAGAATTGGAATATGAACACTAGAATCCACCAGTTTATAGGAGATGAGTTCTTCTAGAGACACATACTATATAGGAAATTTAAAACAAAAAATGTGGTTTTATATTCACCAATACTGATGATATGTTATTTAATGAGGATAATGAAACTAATAAATAATTAGTAAAAAGAAATTGGATAAGATTAGAATGTTTATGTGAATTTTCAAATGGATTCCATTTACCAAAAACTAGTCTCCTATTCTAGTAGTTTAACATTTGACAAAAAAATCATTGGTGCATAGTCAATAATAAACTATACATGAATGGTACAATCTAGTTTCAATAAATATTGATTAGTTACTAAAAGTTTCATCAATTTTTTAAAATATTATATAAGAAAAACTTACACAATACATCATGTTAAACTCTATTATAATTCTAATTATATTAAAAACTTTTTATAATAAATATATTGAAAATTGGATGTAAATTTACCCTTCCATGAAATAGACCCTATAGAAGTTGTCTATATGAGGCTTCCATAAGGGTAGGTGACACCAAATAAATACAATAAGGTATTTGATATATAGGATTCCATTTTTTAATAGAATAAAGCATCATGATCATATAATATTCATGTTGATGAATCCACTAAAAAGTTTTATTTTATAAAGAATGAATTTTTTTCATGGGTATACAAGAGGTTAGTTGGAGTGATATAGTTTTCCAAGTCAAATATACAAATAACATATGGAAAACTGATGTTTAGTCTTACCATTTCGTAATATTAAGGATAATTTCTTTTTGAATAAGTAGTGTACCAATTTCAAGGAAACAAGATCTAAAAACATAGATCCATAGGTTTTCTTATATTAAGTAATAGTATATAATTTGATAAGGTATTGAAAAAAAACAAAAGATGGAACAATTAGATACTGAATTTTTTTTCTTTTTCACATGGACTAAAAACTCTCCAAGTTAGTGTGTAAAATCATGGGAATGGATCTTTGTGATTAATAGAATAATATAGGTCTAATATCTCTTTATAATCTATAACACATGACATGATATGTACTAGGGTTTTAAATTTCTTATGCATAAAGCATAGAGAGATGATATCAAATAGAACTAGGAAAATTACACAGACTTACAATTGAAACTATCTAAAAGTAATTTAGAAAGTAAAAATGTGTAAGTTCTAGGTTGTTGGATAATTGGGAATTATATTTTTCAAATGAGATATAGAACTAATTTTATTTCAGATTATTTTGATCTTGGGTCATGGTAGGTCTAAGTGATAAGCATGGAAAAATTATTACAGCCAGTTGTTGTCATGTATATATAAAATGAGAATGTTGTGGCTTATGATGTATCTTAATAAGAAGTTTAGCAATGTTTTTTCTATGATATGGAGTTATTCAAGATATAAAGTCAAGGAAAGAGGTAAAATGTCAACAATCAATGATATCACCTCTTGAGGGATTTTTCTTATAGAGGTGAAGCTGTAGTAATCAAAACACCCAAAGGAATGTGGTAATCCAACCAGTTATAGTCATACTGTAACACACCGACCCCAGTTACCCAGAGTCGGTGCATTATTACATTACATTGGCATGATCACAAGAAAGATCAAATCTCGAAAGACTGATTGGTTTAGTAGCCTTGGAAACACTAGATATATTCATAAAGTTTTATAATACATCATAAATTGAACTACTACAACAACATAGTCTCCATATTCCACACTCATATCCCCACATACTATCCATGCAGGTCATTCATAACTTACTTCTTCACATCCTGGGAAAAATAAAACATAGAAAAGGGGTGAGCTCAAATTCCCAGTAAGGATAAAAATATAGTGGAAACTTTCAAAAATAAGCATAAACATTTAAGGCAACGTATAACTAAAACAAAAGCCTTTTGAACTTGAAATTCAACATAGTATGGAAAAAGTAAAATGAAATAATTACATTTACATATTCACATGGATATTCTACTAATCGAATAATCACATGCAATATCAATAACCACTTTCATAATGATGGAATGCATAATGCCAGACTATCATAACCACATAGCCAAGGCCTCGTGCCAAGACTACAAATAATATTTTGTCAAGGCCTTGTGCCAAGACACTAGTTTGTCTCATGAGACCTACCGATGCATCGAGGAGCTATAGGGGTCTCCACCCGTCACATATTAAGTCCAATGCATTCCCATATGAAAAGGTTTAAACATAACATAAACATTCGTATTAAAACTAGCATACGAAATATAAATACTTCATCCGTAAACCATGAATGGTATAAAAATAACACATCCACAGTCAAACATATCACAAAACCTTCAATAAAATATATAAGTTTTGTATCATAATAAATCAACATCAAATAAGCGTAAAATCCATCAAAGGATGTTGACATAGATGAAATCAAAAACTCTTTTTAGAGAAATATCTCTTTATATTTTGAAATCATTTAAGAGTCATATATTTATAAAATAAAACATTTTCTTTGAAAATATTCTTATAAGCTTGTAAGGGAAGCTTCGACGATTTTATAACGGCGGAAAATAATCGCACCCGCCGTATAAGTTAAAAAAAACATTCTTACCTTAATTCTGTCGAAAAGGTTAAAAACCACCTTGTTTGGAAAACGACGGAAATATTCCATTATAAAACTCTTATAAAAAGTCAAACAAGGGTATAAATTACTTTAACCCATATTCTTTTAAATAGTAAAAATGTTTTGAAATACATTTTTAAGAAACATGGATGTGGATGATAAAGAGATCCTAGTAGATTATTACGTATAAACAACCTTGGATAATGAAGAGATTGTGAAATAACCCTTACCATGTAATTTTACTTGGTTGGGGTATGTTAAACTCCTATATAATAGTGAAATAATTGTTATTAAATTATACAAGAATCATATACATTCATATGATATCATATATGATCTTTTAACATTGTTTTGTTAATAATATCTTAGTATTATCGTCGTTTCGGGTGTTAACTGACTCATATTCTTTTATATGTTTTGTTACATAAGCCATGTTTCTCATGGATAGGTTGTATATAATTCATATAAAGAATGATATCAAGTCCTTAAACATTATTTTTAAACCATCAAATGATAATTATACTTTAATGGATACGATGAAGAATGAATCTCATCGCGTTCGTGGAGACGGTAGTCCGTACGTATGCACGAGCGACAATATCATTATTTTGATATTGAAATAATATATAATTGGATGGAATATCATATATACAGAATCATTATCATGTTACATTTATTATTTACATGAATTACACATCATTATTATACCCATCCAAATAATAATTTATTGAATAACAATTACACCACGGCGTGGAGACGGTAAGCCGTACGTACGCACGTATGGTGACATGTTATTCAAAGGATGGATAGAATGCTGAATATGGTTGTACCATATTTATAATAACATCACAGTATATAGATGATACTGGAGTTATTATTTTATAATGGTAACAACAAAGGAAGAAGATGTGGAAGAAGAAAGAAACTTGGAAAAGGTTGGTGAAATCATTACCTCTTCTTCGGGTTCTTCCTTTTTATTTGATCAAAAGGGCTCCTAGGTTAGATTTCTGATCAAACTAAGTACTCTAGGTTGTAGTTAGGGAAGTTGGGAGAGTATTTGGGCAGTTTTTTTCCAAACAAAAAGGCTTTGAAGATGTGAAGTAATGATACGGGGGAGTGCCCTTTCATAAGAGTGGTGAGGGGCACCTTTGGAAAAGCTAGAAATATTAATTTATAATAAATTCATATTCAGTTTCTAATGGCTCCAATTTTAATTATTCAAAGGTTAAGGTAGGGATAGGTCTAAAAACACTCAACCAATAGAATTTATACAGGTTTAGGTCATTATATTAACCTTATATTTAAGTATTAACTCTTAGTTAATTAGTTTCACTTTTACAATGTCTCATTGTATTTTTATATTATATAGTAAATAAACTTATTATATACATCCAACCGACCCCATGTGGTTCATTAATGATACACCTATCATGATATAAGTCTCTTGTCCAAACCTTAGATTTTTAAGAATTTAATATCAATTAATAATATAATATTTGTTTTAAAAACTCTTTTATGTCAATTTTGACACTATTCAATAGATGATTATTGTGAAACTCATAAAAGACTGATTACTTCGAAAACAGTTAATTAAATCATTCCTAACATGTCATATTAACTTATAAAATTAGTTTAATTCATAAAAAGTATCAAATTATATTTATTTGGGTATTTATAATATTAATTATTTTAATTTTTCACTATTATGGTAATTACTCTTTCATCATTGTGTCATAAATAAATTAAATGATTTAAAGTCTAAAATTTATAAATAAAATATCACTATTTATGAAATATTATTAAATTTATAATGAATATTTACAATCGAATTTATCTTATGTATAACCCTATATTAAAATGCTTTAGTAAATAAACTTTTATTTTAACTCTTTTAACTCTTCTTTGAATTAAATAATAATAAATGTCCTAATCTAATCCATGTGGACCTAAATGATAATATTTTATTACTGAGGTTGGTTTTGGTCGAGATACACTTTTACAATAGAATTAGGACATGTTTTAGGGTAATAATAATATCATTTTTACCCTTAATTACCCTATTTACTTTTAACCGTGGTAAATAAAACTAAAAAAGTTACTATTCACCGAAAATTATTTTCATCTCATTGAACCACATTTTACTTCTTGATAATAACCGTGTGTCTTGGATTTTCTAAATTCCATTCACAGAAGCAGTAAAATTATGTTTTATGAAATATTCAGTTTTTAACTACCACTTAGTAGTTTCAGTATTCATCAAAAATTGAAGTTTTTCAGAACAATTCCAAAATTTCACCCTAAGCTATAATTGATATTCCGAATTCAAAAATGATGTCTATTTTAAAAAATTAAAATCATATAAGTTGCATTAATTAATTTTATAATTAATATTCGCTATTACAACAAATAACGTGTTTTTAAGAAACAATATATACCAAAAGATTGACAATTGTTTAGGTCCAATTTCAAAGTGAAATTAATTCTAATGAACACCATTGGATAAAATGGTAAAAATATATTCTAAATATACTTTAAAACCACTCAAATTCATAATTTATCAATATATATTATTTCGATTAAAAAAGTTGTTTTTAATTAAATTTTTTTAATTTTCACTATTAATCAAAATATGAAAGTTATCCGAAAAGTACCAAAATTTCACCTTAGGCTAAGTTCGATATTCCGAATCCAAAAATGAAGTCCATTTTGAATTATAAAATATTTATAATTTCAAGAAGTAGTTATTATTATTCATAACGGCTAGTTTGATCGGTTGTGGTTTGTGTAAGAACTCGATGTTGCGTACAACACACGCTATCGCATTATTCAAAGAGAAACGTACCGTAGAAGCTTGGGGTGTTACATTCTCCCCTCATTAAAATAATTTCTTCCTCGAAATTTCTAGAATACTATCGTATGAAAAGACTCGGATGGTTCTTCATCATATGTTTCTCGGGTTCCCACGTTGCCTCTTCCATCTTATGGTTTCTCCACAAGACTTTTACCAGACGCATCATCCGGTTTCTCAGCACTTGTTCCCTCGTATCAAGAATTACGAGGGTCTCTTCATAATAAGACAGATCGAGTTCCAGTTATAATTCCTCATAGGTGAGTACATGCATTGGGTCAGGCATGTATTTCCTCAATAGAGATACGTGGAACACATCGTGAACTTTGGAGAGACTTGGCGGCATTTCCAATCGGTAAGCTACATCCCCAATTCGTTCTAGAATTTCGAAAGGTCTGATGTACCTGGGACTCAATTTACCTTTCTTACCAAAACGTATGACTCCCTTCCATGGAGATACCGTCATGAAAACATGATCACCTACTTGAAATTCCAAATCCTTCCTTCGATTATCGGCATAGCTCTTTTGTCTACTTTGAGCTGCTTTGATGTGATTTTGGATTACCTTCACCTCTTCCATCATTTCCTCCACCAGTTCTGGACCTACTTGTTTTCTTTCACCAACGTCATCCCAACAGGTTGGTGTGCGACATCTCTTTCCGTATAACGCTTCAAATGGTGCCATCTGAATACTCGAATGGAAGCTATTATTATGGGAAAATTCTACCAAAGGTAAATATTGATCCCACATACCCTGAAAGTCAAGTGAGCAAGATCTCAACATGTCTTCTAAGGTTTGAATAGTCCGTTCTGATTGTCCGTCTGTCTGAGGGTGGTAGGTTGTGCTCAAATGAAGTTCAGTATCCAGGGATTTCTGAAGACTTTTCCAGAACCTTGAAGTAAAACGGGGATCACGATCAGAAACAATCAATAGGGGTACTCCATGAAGTATCACAACTTCATTAATATATAGTCTTGCTAGACGTTCCAGGGGTAGATCTTCTCTTATAGAAAGAAAATGTGCTGACTTGGTAAGATGATCAACAATAACCCATATTGCATCATTCCTTCTAGGAGTCTTTGGTAGTCCCAGGACAATGTTCATCGTAATATTGTCCCATTTCCACTCCGGTATGGGAACAGGTTGCATGACTCCTCCAGGTTGTTGCCTTCCATCTTTCACTTGTTGACAAACCATACATCTTGACAAAAAATCAGCAATCTCCCTCTTCATGTTGTCCCACCAAAAATGTTCCTTCAAATCTCTATACATTTTGGTGCTCCCAGGGTGTATAGAGAAATTAGAACTATGAGAATCATCCAAAAATTCTCTTTTTAGATCAGGTATATCGGGAACACAAAGTCTTTTCCCAAATTTCAAAATTCCTTCTTCATACACAAAGTCTCTCAATCTCCCATCATTCACAGCTTTAATATTTTTTTTGAAAATCTTCATCATCGGTCTGAGAACTCTTAATCCTTTATAGTAAAGATGGTTTGGCAAATATTTGAAAAAGCATTGATATTTCACCTTCCCTGGTTATTCCCGTGTCCATCTTCACTAGATCCATGAAAATTGGATCCCTTTAAATTCTCATCATGTTCAAAACTCCATGGTGTTTTCTGCTCAAAGCATCTTCCACCTTGTTTGCTTTCCCCGGGTGGTAGTGTATCATACAATCATAATCCTTGAGTAATTCAAGCCATCTTTTTTCCTCATGTTGAGTTCTTTTTGTGAGAAAATATACTTCAAACTCTTGTGATCAGTATAAATCTCACATTTTTCACCATAGAGGTAGTGCCTCCATATCTTCAAAGCAAATATCACAACTGCTAACTCAAGATCATGGGTAGGATAGTTTTGTTCATGAATTTTCAACTGTCGTGATGCATAGGAAATAACCCTATCATTCTGCATAAGGACACAACCAAGTCCTTTCTTCGATGAATCACTATAAATAACGAACCCATCATTCCCCGATGGTAGAGTCAATATAGGAGCATTGACTAATCTTCTCTTCAGTTCTTCAAAACAATCTTCACACTCTTTTGTCCAAACAAATTTAACACCTTTACGTGTGAGCTTCATTAATGGGTTAGCCAATCGGGCAAAATTCTGGATGAAACGTCGATAATAACCTGCTAAACCAATAAAACTACGTACCTCAGTTATATTCGTATGTGTTGGCCATTCTTGGATTTCCTTGGTCTTAGAAGGATCAACAGAGATTCCATCTTTAGAGACAATATGGCCAAGAAAAGAAATCTCCTGAATCCAGAATTCACACTTGCTAAACTTCCCATATAATTCATGTCTTCTCAGAGTCTTCAGGATAATGCGCAAATGATTTTCATGATCTTCGTCGCTTTTGGATTATACCAAGATATCATCAATAAATACCACCACAAATTCATCGAGATACTCCTTGAAAACTCTATTCATCAGATCCATGAATACAGAGGGTGCATTAGTCAATCCAAAAGGCATTATAGTAAACTCATAATGCCCGTACCTGGTTCGAAATGCTATCTTCGTAATGTCTTCCTTCTTCACACACAACTGATTGTATCCAGATCGAAGGTCAATCTTTGAAAATTATTGATCTCCATGCAGTTGGTCAAATAAATGATCAATGCGAGGTAGGGGATACTTGTTCTTTATTGTTATAGCATTGATATCCCTATAGTTTATACATAACCTCATAGATCCATCTTTCTTTTCAACAAAAAGAACAGGGGCTCCCCATGGAGAAACACTAAGGTGAATAAATCCCTTATTACTCAATTCCTATATTTTTTTCTTTAGTTCAATTAATTCTACAGTGGACATTCTATAAGGGGTCTTCGATATAGGCCTTGATCCAGGAATTAAATCAATGGAAAACTCAACTTCTTGTTCTGGAGGATGTCCAGGTAAATCTTCTGGAAATACATCTACATATTCTTTCAAAACAGGTACATCCTCTATTTTAACATTCCTTTCCTCACCCATAGTCATTTCATTCTCTTCCTCCCCAATAATTGAATTTATTTGAGCCACTGGGGGTGGATCTATATAAGAATTATGCGGTGACGATTCTGCTCTAAAGATAAGGTGTTCCTTATCATCATCATCAAGAATCGTAACCTCTTTCTTCTTACAATAAATCTTCGCATCATAGTCCGAAAGCCAGTCCATACCGAGGATTATATCAAACTCAATCATAGGTATGACGATGAGATCAGTAGATAAAGAACATTTATGTGCTCTAATGGGGACTGACTCACGAAACATTGTTTCATTGATACTTCCCTTAGGAGTTTTAAATGACAACTCCCTTGTTAAATAAAATTGGAAATATCTAATTTTATTAGAAAACTAGGAATATATGATACAATGTGATGATCCAGAATCAAATAATTCATTTTCTAAACTTGAGGAAACAATTAAATTACCTGCCACCACGTCTTTCGGAGCTTCTACCTCAGCAGTAGTGATAGCATAAGCTTGGCCTTGATCCCTTGGCCTTTTCTGAGGTATGTTCTCCTGACGCTTAGGATATTCATTTTCATAATGCCCCATCTCCCTGCTATTGTAGCACTGAACATTGGTAGCTTCCTTCTTCCCCTTGCAATCACGAGCTTGGTGGCCTTTTTCACCACATTTGTAATAGACTCTCGTTCCCTTCAAGCAAGTACCGGGGTGTTTCTTACCACATTTACCACAGGATAGATATTCAACCATTCCCTTCTTCCCCATATTTCCATTCCCAGATTGATCAGTAGGTCTCTTCTTCTCTTTCTTTGATTTAAAGTCATAAGACTTAGAGAATTCCTTTTCGGTCTTGATAGCACATGAGACAATGTCTTCGTACGATGAGAAGTATTGTGAGACTAATGCTCGACGTAGAAATGGTTTTAACCCATCAAAGAGATGATCAATCTTACTTTTTGGGTTACGTATATAATCTCCAGCATACCTTGCTAACCTTGTAAAGTTAGCCTCATACTTTGTGACATTCTCATCCTCCTTTTGTCTCAGACTCAGAAATTGCCTTTCCATATCTGCTCGATGGTCGTACGGAAAGTATTTTTCTATAAACAGATCTTTGAACTCCCTCCATTCCATATTTGATACTTCATCATCTTCCATTGTGTTGTGAATCAATAACCACCATTGATCAGCATCTCCAGGGAGTCAGTAAACTGCCATGATAACTGTTTCCCTTTCACTACTCCCCAAAGCCTGAAATATTTTCTCTAGGGAATTTATCCATTGCTCAGCTAATAAGGGATTTTTACTCCCATTGAAAGATGGTGGTTGTTACCTCATGAATCGATCTAACATTGATCCACCACGCTGCGGATTAGGGTGCTCCATAAGGGTAAGGTTATTATTCATAACCTGAGTGAGTTGTCCTAGTATGGTGATTAGCTGATTGGCACCAGTTGCATCACCATCTCCACTATAATTATCTTGAGCAGGAGGGAAATCCCTTCATGGAGTGTGTGCATTGATATAGTTTCCATTTCTTCCAATAAGTTCCATTTCTAAACAATGGTATAAACTAGATCAGTTTATGAATCAAAATACATAATCCCATACTTATAAAACACTTAACATAAATTGAACTATATATGGATTTAATCCATAACCATAAAAATGTTTTCTTTGAGGAATTATATACTCATAAACCCTTCATAATGTTTTGTAAATAAAATGAGAGTTATCCTAAGCATATCCCCCGGGAGTGTCGTAACCAAGAATGCAGCAAGGCCCATTGTCGTGCACTAGTTCCCGTTCAAGTCTAGCCCAAAGCGGTATATTCGGGTTTTACCCCTAGGTACATCTGTGCCAGAGCTGCCTCTACCTGCTCGTATCCAGACAGGGATGTATTGCTCGAAAAACTCACAAAATCTCTACAATACCAAAATTCTAGGAAGTTCTTCTATACTAATACTCAAAGTTCGTCTTAGGTCTACGTGCTCTAATCAGAGTTTATCTAAATCTAGCTTCCAAGGTTTGTACTAAACCTCCCTTTGATACCAATTGTAATGACCCGACCCCAGTTACCCAGAGTCGGTGAATTATTACATTACATTGGCATGATCACAAGAAAGATCAAATCTCGAAATACCTATTGGTTTAGTAGCCTTGGAAACACTAGATATATTCATAAAGTTTTACATTACATCATAATGTGAACTACTACTACAACATAGTCTCCATATTCCACACTAATATCCCCACATACTATCCCTGTAGGTCATTCATATCTTACTTCTTCACATCCTGGGAAAAATAAAACATAGAAAAGGGGTGAGCTCAAATGCCCAGTAAGGATAAAAATATAGCGGAAACTTTCAAAAATAAGCATAAATATTTAAGGCAATGTATAACTAAAACAAAATCCTTTTAAACTTGAACTTCAACATAGTATGGAAGAAGTAAAATGAAATAATGCCATTTACTTATTCACATGGATATTCTACTAATCGAATAATCACATGCAATATCAATAACCACTTTCATAATGATGGAATGCATAATGCCAGACTATCATAACCACATAGCCAAGGCCTCGTGCCAAGACTACAAATAAGATTTTGTCAAGGCCCTGTGACAAGACACTAGTTGGTCTCATGAGACCTACCGATACATAAAGGAGCTATAGTGGGCTCCACCCGTCACATTTTAAGTCCAATGCATTCCCGTATGAAAAGGTTTAAACATAACATAAACATTCGTATTAAAACTAGCATACGAAATGTAAATACTTCATCCATAAACCATGAATGGTATAAAAATTACACATCCACAGTCAAACATATCAAAAAACCTTCAATACAATATAGAAGTTTTGTATCATAATAAATCAACTTCAAATAAGTGTAAAATCCATCAAAGGATGTTGACATAGATGAAATCAACTCTTTTTAGAGAAATATCTCTTTCTATTTTGAGATCATTTAAGAGTCATATATTTATAAAATAAAACATTTTCTTTGAAAATATTCTTATAATCTTGAAAGGGATGCTTCGACGATATTATAACGGCGGAAAATAACTGCACCCTCCGTATAAGTTAAAAAAACATTCTTACCTTAATTCTGTCAAAAGGGTTAAAAACCACCTTGTTTGGAAAACGACGGAAATATTCCATTATAAAACTCTTATAAAAATTCAAACAAGGGTATAAATGACTTTAACCTATATTCTTTTAAATAGTAAAAATGTTTTGAAATACATTTTTAAGAAACATGGATGTGGATGATAAAGAGATCCCAGTAGATTATTACGTATAAACAATCTCGGATAATGAAGAGATTGTGAAATAACCCTTACCTTGTACTTTTCCTTGGTTGTGGTAGGTTAAAATCCTGTATAATTGTGAAATAATTGTTATTAAATAATACAAGAATCATATACATGCATATGATATCATATATGATCTTTTAACATTGCTTTGTTAATAATATCTTAGTATTATCGTTATTTCGGGTTCTTCCTTTTGATTTGATCAAAAGGGATCCTTAGGTTGGCTTTATGATCAAACTAAGGATTCTAGGTTGTAGTGAGGGAAGTTGGTAGAGTATTTGGGCAGATATTTGCTGAACCAAATGGCTTTGAAGATGTGAAGTAATGAGAAGGGGGAGTGCCCTTTTATAAGAGGGGTGTGGGGCACCTTTGGAAAAGCTAGAAATATTAATTTATAATAAATTCATATTCGGTTTCTAATGGCTTCAAAGTTGATAATTCGAAGGTTAAGGTGGGGATAGGTCGAAAACCACTCAACCAATAGAATTTATACAGGTTTGGGTCATTATATTAACCTTATCTTTAAGTATTAACTCTTAGTTAATTAGTTTCACTTTTACAATGTCTCTTTGTATTTTTATATTATATAGTTAATAAACTTACTATATACATCCAACCGACCCCAAGTGGTCCATTAATGATACACCTATCATTATATAAGTCTCTTGGACGAACCATATATTTTTAGGAATATAATATCAATTAATAATATAATATTTGTTTTAAAAACTTTTTTATGTCAATTTTGACACTATTCAATAGATGATTTTTGTGAAACTCATAAAAGAATGATTACTTCGAAAAAAGTTACTTAAATCATTCCTAACATGTCATATTAACATAGAAAATTAGTTTAATTCATAAAAAGTCTCAAATTATATTTATTTGGGTATTTATAATATCAATTATTTTAATTTTTCACTATTATGGTAATTACTGCTTCATCATTGTGTCATAAATAAATTAAATGATTTAAAGTCTAAAAATTATAAATAAAATATCATTATCTAGGAAAACTTATTAAATTTCTAATTAATATTTATAATCTAATTTATCTTATGTATAACCCTATATTAAAAATTATTTAGTAAATAAACTTTGATTTTAACTCTTTTAACTCTTCTTTGAATTAAATAATAATAAATGTCCTAATCAAATCCAAGTGGACCTAAATGATAATATTTTATTCCTAAGGTTGTATTTGGTCTAGATACACTTTTCCAATAGAATTAGGACATGTGTTAGGGTAATATTAATATCATTTTTACCCTTAATTACCCTATTTACTTTTAACCGTGGTAAATAAAAGTAAAAAGTTACTATTCACTAAAAATTATTTTCAACTAATTGAACCACATTTTACTTCTTGATATTAACTGTGTCTCTCGGATTTTTGAAATTCCATTCACAAAAGCGGTAAAATTAAGTTTTATGAAAAATTCAGTTTTTTAACTACCACTTAGTAGTTTCACTATTCATAAAAAATTGAAGTTTTTTAGAACAATGCCAAAATTTCATCCTAAGCTATAATTGATATTCCGAATTCAAAAATTATGTCTATTTTACAAAATTCCAAACATATAAGTTTCATTAATTAATTTTATAATTAATTCCTGCTGTTACAACAAATAGCGTGTTTTTAAGAAACAATATATACCAAAAGATGGACAATTGTTTAGGTCCAATTTCAAAGTGAAATTAATTATAATGAACACCATTGGATAAAATGGTAAGAATATATTTTAAATATACTTTAATACCACTCAAATTCATAATTTATCAATATATATTATTTCGATTAAAAAAGTTGTTTTTAATTAAAATTTAGTAATTTTCACTATTCATCAAAATATTAAAGTTATCTGAAATGTACCAAAATTTCACCTTAGGCTAAATTTGATATTCCGAATCCAAAAATGAAGTCCATTTTGAAATATAAAATATATATAATTTCAAAAATTAGGTATTACTATTCATAACTGCTAGTTTGATCGGTTTTGGTGTGTGTTAGAACTCGATTTTGCGTACAACACACGCTATCGCATTATTTAAAGGGTAAAACGTACCATAGAAGCTTGGGGTGTTAAAAATACCTCACTAGAATAATGTTTATCTTTAAAATGATCACCAATTGATTGGAATTTTTTTTTAGTGTAAGTGGAGGGCTATTAAAGTTGGTTCCCTAAAACTAACGAAAGTTTCACTTTAGATTTCCATTATATTCAGATACCTAAATATTATTTAATATCTTATCACATAATGAGTGCTCACCTATGTAACATTAATGTTAAAAATTCCTTAGACTATTTATCACATCAAAATGTTATAGTAGTTACCTACTTTAATGAGAACTTTGAAGTATATATGACAATATTCTTAAACATACATCATTTGGTTTGATGAAATCTATATAATGGGTTAGAAATGATGTTTTGACCATAAAGTGTTGGATGATCATAAGTGGATAATGCCTCTAATGATGAAGTTTAACACTAGATAATATATAAGAGAATAAATTTTGGGAATATACCCATCAATAGGAATTCCACATGATATATGTGCAAATGGATATTCCTATTTATGGACATTTTTATTAGTCCTTACAATTTTTATTATTATCAATGTATATCATGAATCATGTACATTGATGTATCGGTGAAACCCATGATGATATATTATCCTAGAAAAGTATTATACATTAGATTTATCATTAATTATATAACATTAATTGAAAAATCTATGAAATTATGTATCTCTTAAAAGACTATAATTTGATATTTTTATCCCTTTGATTGAAATATAAATTTTTTACTAATCCAAGGTGATTTATTAAAGAGTTCATTTAAGGAATTAAAATAAAGATTTATCAAGAATATAGGTTGACAAAACTAGTAAGAAAATTTCTTGATGAGATACCATTAAAAATGTATTATATTACAAAGAAAGAATTTGTATGGGGTTGTTATCATTGTGACATTAACTTCTTTTTCTATGGGCACCTTAACATATTATAGGATTCTAATATTGGACTTTAGGTTAGCTCGCCTTATTCCATTGAGAGAGAGGATGAGTGGTTAACACACTAAGTGTATCAAAAATATCAAATGAATTCTATTTGAATTTAATATTTAAAATAAAAAAATTTCTCAAGATCAAGGAATAATAACTATTCATGTTATTTTGATCACATAAATTCAATCAGTAATTATTCATGTTAAAATATATGTGAGTTGAATTTTAAATAAATATTATTTACCTGTTAAAAATACATAATATTTATTTAATCCTTGTGTATATTTTTTAAGATAAAAAAATTATTAAATAAATATTTATTTAGTTGTGTGAATATTAAATAAATATTCATTTACAGGTAGTGAATATAATATTTATCTATTGAATGGATATTATAACGGTATTTATTTTAAATAAATATATATTATTTAAGATTATATAAATTTCAAGTAGGATTGACAGAGTGAGTTTTGGGCCCAATAGAAATAATATATTTTATTTAATATCATTTAAAAAATATTGATTTATTTATTTAATAAATTATATATAAATATCAATGAGCTAGCGACATCATGGAATATGATATTATTTTTATTATTATTATTATTATTTTTGGGGTCTACTAAGAATAAATAAATTAGTTAAGGGTCTATATGAAATTACTAATTGTCTAGCCCTAAGTATATAACCCAAATTATATCATTTATAGGGTCATGTGAACTATTATGCATGAAACATTCTCTCAAGATAATTAAATCAAGACCAAAGAGTTCAAAGTCAGGAATGATCTTAATAATGAGAGGAAATCCTTTTCATCCCTCTGAAGATTGAGGGAAAAGGGAAAAAATATTAAAGATTGAATGAATTTTTGTTAGGATATACAGTGAATTGTGTAAGGTGTTTGGTTCATTTATGCTAGAACATAGAGTTCAAATGATGATGTTTTGAGATTCATGGAGTACATGTGGATACAACTAGAGTGATTCTAATTTAGAATCTTCATCACAATAATGATATGACAAGAACATCAATGGAATTTATTTTCAATGATGAAAGAATTATCAAGTTATTTTAATTCAAAATATAAATTAATTATATATTATATGTGAAAAATATCTTATATTTGAATATTTTAGGATCATGTTTATCCAATTCATTTGATTTATCCATTGAAACCGATGAAAACCATTATTGGGAATGGGCCCAACCACTACTGATGCACCTTGGAACCTTCAGTTACAACCCACAATGAGTGGTCAAAACTACCTCATGGGTCATATCTTATGTTCACAACACCTCAACAACCTCATCCCCCCTTTGTGAGAAGAAATCATCACATTGTTCAGCTGAAACTCTAAATGAACCCTCATCATCACCTGTAGTAATAGTAAACATCATCATCACCACACTAGTGAACCACATCACCCCACTTCTAGTGATCACTATAATCTACAATCACCTGATTATATCATTATCTACCATATGACACTAACCTCAAGTATATCTTTTAGAAAATTGAAAATGTAAGTGGTTCCATTTCTGATCACCCACACAACCAAAACCTTTTATTATTATCACATGATTCATAACACATATATAACAACATAAAAAACCAAAGCACCAAATACCTGGATTTAGTAGGAATCCACTCAATGAGAACCTCTGTTAGATCTATCTATAATCCAATAAAATTGATAATTTATGGTAAAATCACCATTAAAGAGGGAAATTGTGAGAGAAACTAATGATAAACACTCAGTATATCTATCCTTATCTGTGGATATTATTTACAATAGATAGTAAGAACACTATAATAAAATAGAAAAATAGATTTTTTTTTAAATAGGGCTATTTTTTAATATAAAAATGTTTTCATCAAAAAATGGCTAATTTAGCCACATTTTTTTATTCACATATTAAAACATGGATAATTTTTAAGACATCCATGTTTTCCTAAAAAGGGTTTAATTTAGTTTTGTTTTAAAACATTATGAATTTTTTAGTTTGACATGTTTTAAAACATGGATAAATTAAAATTTAGTCACATTTTGTAAAATCATGGCCATTTTTTATTTTAATTGTATTTTAAACCTCAAATAATTAAATAATAATTTAAAAGTTATTGTATATATGTAAAATCATAATGAACTTATATTTTAATTGTATAATTAATTTAAATAAAATTTTTGTGTGTGTGTAATATATCATTCATCAATTAAATTTAGTACACAAACAATTGTGTGTGTGTGAGAAAGTGTTTTTTTATGAAAATTCACTCTATGTGGTTTTTTACCACTTTATGGACTTAATTTACAAAGCTAGGTGTTCATTGACATATACTAGTGACTCCATCAATGCACGTCAAACTGAGAGGATGGGAGGTTAATCTCATACACACATTTTATAAGAAATTATTACCTACTATGGGGCTCTCTTCTATATTTAATAAATGTTCATGAATCGTACACACTAATTTTAATAATGCTACTTATTACCCTCAAGAAATATTGTTGATTAATTATGTGTGTGAGTGAGTGAGACCGCATTTGTATGCAATAAAGGTTATCTATATCCTCTCATTTTGAGTAATGGGGTGTCATTTAAGTTTAAATCTCAATTATCCTGAACTCTAGAATTTAATTTCATAAAAGAAAACAAATTATGGTTTGTTTTTGGGATTATTATCGTTAAATAAGCTTCATATGTATCATTTTATAATGAATAATAACCCATGTAGTTCATTTCAATTTAATGAGACACATTGTGATTTTCACATTTGTGTGATAGGGAACAATTCTAAGTAGTTTAAATTAATGTATAAATGACTTTCTAAGAGGAAGGTTATTAGATATGATCAATGTGGAACTTCTGCATGGATATCCCATTCTAGTTTCCCTTAAAGGGAATAAGTCCCATTAAGGATGAGTTTCTTTCATAAGAGACTAGGCCCTCTGAGTTTTGAGGCTAGTTTGGATAGCATGAAAATGGGTCATTGATAAAAATTTGGTTTCATCATGAAGATGGAATAATGATGGAAATATAGTGATACATAAAGGGAATATGAACTTTGAGGTGGGAGCACTATACCATCTGGGATATGGCTTGATGAGGGAATATAGTAATTCTAGGAATATCTCCTAGTTGGAGAACCTATAAAACAATTAATATATAGAGATATTCGTGTCAAACATTGAAGAAGAATCCTACATATCCTATTAAATATGGGAATTGAATTCTATATACTTTGAGTTTTATAGTTTAAGGTCATATGAAAAGACCATACAATTAATTTTAAATTCATATGGTAAGGGTGTATTGGTCATCAAATATGAAAAATTATATAATTGGGTGGGGATTACACATATGGGGATTTCCCGGATATGATTAATTGGGAATATGGCCCATCAACGGAATGTGTCACAGGGGATATATCCCTTTGAGGGGGAGGGGATATGGTCAGGGTTTACACTTAAGGAAGAGGCCTATGAGAAAATATGTGTTGGGTCTTGAACGTAAGAATCAAAACTATGATGAATGTTTTAATTGTTCCAATCATTTAACCATCTCAAATCTCTAATTTCACATGAGTCATGATCAGTGTGAGAAACAAGTGATAATAAATGATTAAGCGCATTGGATAGTAAAATTTGATTGGGGATAAAAGCTAATAAGGATGTACATTGATATATGTTAGAGATTACACCTAAGAAGGAGGACCATTAAGAGATGTTGGGACATACACCTAATTAGGCCCCGGGTGAAGACCCTACTCCCAGTTCTCTTATTGATAAGGGAGGGGGTATGGAAGGTGGAGGGATATAGAATCTTGCAAGAAAGGCTAGGGGATTTCTCTATAAGGGCTGCATTATTTGACCTATCTTTATGCATATAGAAGAAATATGTCATCTAGATAGGAGATACCACTCTATGATCCTCAAAATTGGTTTTCACGATATCAAGATAATCTGTGATCATGATTCCCCATACGGTTCTACCTATCTTGGAGTATAATTCAAATGCCTCATTTTATAAAGGGGATCCACAATTGAATAGGTGTGCATTGGTGTACATTCTATAATCGTTTAGATCTGAACCACTAATAGGAAGTATCAAGTTTTTTTTTTAGGTTTTTGACCTTGGTTAAAGGAGGCCATATAGGTTTTATGGGTTAAAATGGACTAATTGGATAGATCAAGAAAAAACATAACACCAGACTTTCTAAAAACTTAAAATTAAAATTTATGAACGCATCAGTATGTTAGGAGGTAGAGTGTATTAGGGAATCCATAATTCTAGGATAATAGATCATTTAGAATTCCTCAAATACATAAGGCAACCATGATAGGTAACTGCATAATTCAGGACTGCATGGGAGAGAAAAACATTATAATAAAGAACCAAAAGATCACATAATGTGATCACACAAATTAATCCATGTAAATTTATCCATGTAAGATGGTTTCTAGACAAATCATGAAACCACATGTTATTTCCACCTCTATGCTACAAAAAGATTCCAATATCATGAAATTATGTGAATAAGATCATTTTGAATGATCTCATGGACTTTGATCATGTGGATGTATTATTTAGGAATTTATTTCATTAGAGTTATATTTGGGATTTAGTTTTACCTACAATACTTGTTAAAGTTTCCAAATATATAATATAATCACACAATTCACCATTTTTATGTCTCCCCTTGGTCTATAGGTTTCTTCTTTCTCTATCATTTTTTCCACTCCCTTAATCACCCTTCCCAAAATGGAAAATGAGGTATTTATAGGCAACTCTAACAATGAGGCATGAAAACATTATTGGTAGACATCATATGCCATGTGGCCCGTATGAGAGTTCATTGAGAGAGGACAACATCATGCGGTGTGGATTCATGCAACCACATGAAATTTATGTCAATAGGTTCTGTAAGATCCATGTAAGTATTCCATCAATTAGATGCATAAAATGGTTCCATCATGTGGTGTAGATTTATATGGTCATATGATTGATCAACATTTGAATCATGAAAGAGTTCCAAATAATTTGGATATCTAATTCCTACATAAAACCAAACTCTTTTATGTGGTTAGTTATTTTAATTGATTGATAATTCCAAGAGTAATTAAAAGGGTGTATTCTGAGCTACACTTACACTTAATTTGTGGTTTTCTTAATTCAACCATGACAATGAAAGCATTAAATAATTCCCCATCCATAACTGGATTCATTTAGAATGAAAAAAAATCTAAGGTAATTATTGGGTTCTTTTATATATTCTTTGAATAAATTATGGGAATCTATTGAAGACTCAACTATGAGAGGATTTTCAATAAGAGGAACATTCCAACTCAATTTTTCTCTATTCACTTGACTTATCAGTTCAATATAAAATTCCAAAATCAAAAATGGTAGTATTGAGTGTAATCGAATCAACTTAAACATTAAGTTGGTATGAATAATGTTGGTCATGGTTCATTAATATTTGAGTTTATGATTTCCTCCTATGCATGGTTCAATAATGGGTGTAGGCATAACTATCATCACCATAAACTAAATTTTATCCATTTGGATGAATTATTTCCTCCTTGGTTTAGATCATGAGTAGGTATAGGAAAAAATAACATTATCAAAACACTATATTTAGTAAATTTGGATGAATGGTTGAACTGAATGAACATAATGAGGATCATGAAGAGGGGAAATTTGAATGAGAATGTTAATGCTAAAAAATATTATAATAGCCTAATGGTATACCTTAATATATTTTTCTTAGTTATTTAAACTACTATCTTAAAAGAAATCAATAAAATTTTCCCAGTCCAGGGGACCTGATGAGCATTGCTTGAATTTTACAAGGATTATAAAGTGGGCCCAAATGATTTATTTATTTTTATCATATAGAAGCCTCACTTTTTTCCTGGTCTTCTTATGGGAAATACTAGGTTGAAATAACTTTTTTTCCTTAGTCTACTCGTTATAGGTTTTTAAACTAAAAATTTTTATTCTTGTTTAATTTATATTTCACTATTTTTGCTAAATCATTCAATGTCCTTGTCTATTGAGTGGAGAGTCAACTTTTTAACAAGTTTCCATTTGTGGTATTTCTACCTAATGAGTACCCCAAATTTTTCCATTGGTGGTTTAAGGTTATGAAATTATATCCAATGAAGGATGGTGTATAGGGTTAAACAACTTTGACTATAAAGTGAGGCAGTTTTCATAGCAATAGTTGAAGCAAATCTAATATTAATGGGAGCCAAATGTCACAAATGAAGATAGCCTTAAGGAAAGGTGTATTTAGTTTAGGTTCATAGTACTTTAACTAAAGAATTATGTGGTATATGATCATATGAAAAGGATTAGAGAATGATGAATTAAATTACACATTCTTAGAATGATAATAGGTATGGTATATGGTGGAACACAATCAAGGATATCAAATCGAATTGAATAGTTATATTATAGGTTGTGTAAATAATATCTCAAGGTGTTTGAACCAAGCATGATGATATGGGAAAAGAAAAAAAGGAATAATGATTACCAAATTCAAATTATGGGTTTCACAATGATGTTGTTAGGGAATATATAGATTTGAGGTCCCTCCCATAAGAATGATATGCTTATGGTTGACAAGGAAAAATGGAATCTCATATACAGTATCATATCAGAAAATGTATTCATATCCAATATAAGTGTCCCTTGAAGTCGATCACGATTAACATGAATAGTTATATAATGTTTTGAAGACTCAAATACATGGTAAATGAAGTAGTTAATGTTTGAAAAAACACCATTAGCATTGGTTTTTCTAATCTTCAACGTCGATTATAAAGTGATTTTAATATTGGAAATGTTGAAAGTGGAACATTCCACATTTCTTATTATTAAAAAATGTTGAAAACCCTTCTAAAAAGAAAAATATAAAAGGCTTTCAATTATGGTATTTAGAAAAAATGTTATTTAATGCCTTCATACTAGGCTTTCAATGTATGTTCTTTATATGACCAATGCGTACCGTTATCATTAAAGGCTTTCAATATTAGTTTTTGGAAAACCAACTTTGAAAGAAATCCAGGAGGCCTTTCCACATTAGTTTTATAAAAAATTACCTGGAAAGGTGTCTTTTAATGTTGTTTTTACCAGAAATAGAGATTTAATTCAATCCAAATGCCTTTCCATGTCGGTTTCATAAAAAAATGTGGAAAGTATAAATTTTAGAAAAAAAATACTAAAACATAATATAATACCATTACTAAAAACTCAAAATAAAGAACCAAAATAACAAATAAATAGAAAAACTAACTAAGAGAAGCAAATATCATTGATAACTTTTAAAAAATATAAAAATATTGTTAAATAAAACTAAAACTCAAAATTACTTGAACTTAGAAAGTATTCCAGAAATAAATTTTTAAGGAGTTTCAAGTCATTTGATATACATAAAGAATAATCATCCAATCCTAAAAAATAAAGTTCTATGAATTTAAAAAAATAATATATTTATTTAAATTAAAAGTGTTATAATGAAAAAAAAACTTTTTTTAAAATATATTTTGGTCATTATTATATGATAAATTAATCATAAAATATAATATATGCATTCTATATTCCCCTATTTATGATGACGGTGTGTTTATGAAACAATATTTTAAAAATAAAATATCAAAATATTTAATAAAATGCAAGAATTCACTTATATAAAATTTATCTAACTGAACATTCACATATTAAATTTTTTCTAGTTTCATTTTTAAATAGTGATCCCTGTTAAACTCAATCCATGAACTTTTTTATTTCAAAAATTAATTATCAAAACTCATGTAAAATAAAAAAATAGATTAAATAACTAATATAATAAAATAAAATTTACTTCTTTAACAACTTTATAAATCTTCTTCAAATACCACCCAATAAATAGAATAAACAATATGCATTATATTCTTTTGGTAAAAATACACAAAACATCTAGTGTCCAATAAAGTATAAAAAATCATGTGTTAAAAATAGTATAATAAATTATGGATCTTAATTATATACTTGTTCTAACCAGTCAAGGAATAGAAAAAATCAACATGTAATATGCATGTATTTTAATATCTCAAATGCATCTTCAATTCTAGATTCTTGGTTCAAGTATTTCACCTCTATTAGAATGTATTATAGATCTATAAAACCATAAACCAAAGTGAAATTGTATTGGATGAAAATATTGTCAAGATAAAAGATTAGAAAAGTGATAAATTAATTCAATATAACATATGTTTACTTAATGGAAATAAATTAAAATTTTAAATTTAATTACATGGAAAACAACTGAAACATTGGTACACTAAGATGACTACCCTTTATAGTATCTATGATGTCATTTTTAAAAATATTTAACATATAATCTCTTGCATATATATTAGTAGTCCTCAGAAATGAATTATTATTATATAATATAGAATAAACATGTGATGACATTATTATCCAATCATCTTTATGAGGAGTGTCTGAAGTTATTGGAACCTTAAATTTTACCTTCTTTTATAGTAATTCCTTTTATTTTAGATACTTCTATATAAATTAAGTGTAAAAAAATATTTCAATTATATCTGAATTTATTGATAAATAAAAAATTCAAAACAATGTATACCTCATATTTCACCAAATGGAAAAGATTATTTGGCCAAAGTAAAAAATGGATAATACTCTATCCAACTATGGACACATCCTTAGTAAACAGTGGAACTAGAGAAGTTTGATCAATAATATCTTGTACCTGAACTCTTTCCTTGCACGACTGCATAATCGGATGATGTATACAATACACAAGATGATGTACAATTATATATGATACAATAAAACCATAGGGATCCCCAACATGCAACTCACAGTACACAATTGGGTATAAACGAGGAGGTGGAAAATCTGGGTAAGAAGGTCTTTTAGAAAAAATATATCTCACTGATTCTGTAAGTAGATCTGAAACATATTATTTAATTATATCCTATATTGACTCTCTCAAGTGTCATGGATCAACCTTCAAATTATCCATTTATCTCTTATATTCTCCCCCCATTGATACCTCACTAGGGGAGCGACCCAAAAAAAATTAAAATTGATACCCTCCTTATACAATCTGATGTGGTCTAGGTGTTCCAGATTTCCTATATTCGTGGAAAGAATATATATACTACCCTGAGGGATAAAGTTTTCCTATGTCGTTTTCTCCTAAATGGTCCCTTGAATAAAAATTTTCAAATTTAATACTAGTGAGATAAATTATCTAAATAGTAATATTGATGAAAATTAATAATTAAATACTTAAAATATTATTATCTTCTTCCTTTGTTGGATCGATATTATTCTTAACCTTTTTTCATACTCTCCCTTTTCCATTTTTCATGATGAGGGGGATGTGATATAGGTTCAAGTGGAACATCTTTGGATCCACTACTTGAAATGGATCTTAACTAACTAATATTCCTGCAATCATTTGTGAATTTAATAAAGGATACCCTCCATGTAACAATATATGAGGGTGTAGATTTTGAGACTTTATCTCATTGTGAGTTTTCATTGAGTCCTATTACATAAAAAAATTAAATAAGTTTGAAACTTATTATAAATTTACTAAACAAATTAGTTTACACATACTTAATTTTTTTATCCTTAATTATAATAAATATATTTATAAGAAAATAATTATTAATATATTTATTTTAAAATAAAACTTAAAAAATGAAAATAAAAAATTTATCAAACAATAAAAATATACCAAAAAGGATTATTTCAACCAACTAGAGATAAACATATGCCATATGTCCCTACCTATAAACCTATACATAGGCATGGATCTTGATTATGATTACTCCTACAAATATATAATGAAGTAAACTTTATCTAAAAATATCTCCATCTTGATTATGAAAAGGATAAACAATTTTTCATAATTCATTTGGTCTCTTTAAAGTGAATTGTCAACTCTAATTGAATATGTAAAATATTAAGAAATTTATAATATTTAAACCATTAGAAAACTAAATAAATAAGTTTATAAATTTTACTATTATGGACTCCCATAATAGATCTTTCACCGACTATTCAATGCTCTTCCAAATAGAGAATAAAATACTTATCTTAAAATGAATTTTCATAACCAGGTAAGTCATAAACTATGTGGCATGTGGTCCAGTTGGGTAGTTGTTCTCAAAAACATTAATTATCACTCTCTACTCTCCACATGAAATTGAAAGTTTTGGTAAACATATAATCCCACACCTACCATTTTTAGGTATCTACCTCTCTAGATAAGAAGAAGTTGTGCACATAATTTTATGAATATAAGTTTAATTTCATTAAATAATTTGATTAATATAGTTATATATTTATATGAAAATATGTACAAACCTAAATTCCCTTACCTCAATGTCCTTAATTTATAAATATGTATCATACATTAATAAAATTATGTCGAATTTTCTTTTATTAAAATTAAATAAATTTAATTAATAAAAAATTTATTTTTCATAATAGAAAAAAAAACATTGAATGTTATATTTTTTAACCAAAAAAATGTTTAAATAAAACTATATAATATTAAAATTAACAATAATAAAAATGAAATATGATTATTATGATCTAAAAATTTGTAATTTTGTGTGCTTGTATTTTTTATAAATAAATAAATGTTATAAGTAAAATTGTAACTATTCATAATAGGGATAAAATTATAAATATTTTATTAAATAAAATTGTATACCAAAAAATGAATAATATAAAGAAAATAGTCTCAACAAAATGATAAATGAAACAAATTCACCAAAAATGATATCTAAATTCAATGAATACAAAAATAATATTACAAAAATGGAAGGAATTCTAAAAATCAATATATTTAAATGTAAATGTTAAAAAATAAAGTTATTAACTCTGTCTGTTTCACAAGAAAAACATATTACCTAATTATTTTGAAGAGTGATAGTGTGTTTTCTTGTATACATTCGACATGATCATTTCGTGTTGCATTGAAAATTTCTACATCGCAGTTATTATTATCATCGAGTTATCAGGTAATAGATAGAAAAAATTCAAATAAGTCTTAAATATCATCAATATTTTCATCACCCAAATGAATTTGTTTCCCTATAAAAACAATATAAAACTGATCATTTCACAGGTCAAAAACATAATTTTTTTTCAATCATATATATAATAAAATATTCCTCCTTCCAACTAAATTTCAAATTAGTAAGTGTAAGTCCAAACTCATAATGTTTCACACCACTTTTACTATCAACACAGTTACAATTAAATAAAGGTATCTAAAATATAGACATATCCCATATATCCTTAAAATCTAAAAAATATTATGTAGATGTAGAAATTAGGTTTTTATATTTGGAAATATAAAATTAAGTGAATCAATGATAACTGTTAACACACTATTTTGAAAGGTACACTTTTCATTTTGGTTTTTTCTATAAAATTTCTAACCATTAAAATCAAAACTAGAACATGTGATCACATTAACACTTAGTCCTCTACTGGCCATTTAAATGTCTCTAGTGTGGATAAATCAATGTTGATTTTCTCATTAAACAATGGAAAAAAAATATTGTTATGTTCATTCCTCAACCACTTTTAATTTCTTCTTAGAAACTGTACCTTAAATATAGTAATATGTGATGATATTTATGGTTGAACATCACCAATGTTGTTCAAAATATATAAGTGGTCATGAATCACTTCATCATGTAAAATTAACTTTACCTTTAATCCAGGAATCCCATTTATTTCACTATCAACTATCAAATTCCAAGATATAGGGTGACCAATGCGCTCCACTTCAAACAAATAATTAGTACAGAACTCAATTACCTATTATGATATACGTTTTTGAATAATAAAGTCCTCTTCTCAGTTAGGATTATTAAAATATCCCTTCAAAAAATTATATATATATCAAAAGGATACATCCAAAATAAATAAATAGTCCAATATATTTTTATATGTCACACCAAATAACCCAATAGATGCACCATTATTTCAAAAAATCATGGTAGAAAATATATTTCAAGTTCATAAAGTATGAGGATATCTTAATTATCCAATTAATCTAACAAATATATATCTATGAATTTTCTTCAAATTGAATTTAAAACGTAACACAACCTAATTATAAAATTTTTTCAAGGTATCAGTAATATTCCATATAATGAAATTGGTATCAATAGTATCATCAATACATGATATTAATGAGATTTTACACTTATTACCTTTAAATACTTTAATGAGAATAAGTATTTAAAATTTTATTAAAACACACTATATACTTTAATACTATGAATTTATTGAAAAAAATTATCTTATCACTCTTACTTAATGTGTGGCAAGCCAGAGGAAAATATTTTTTATTTCGTTTTGTTGTGGGATCTTACTACAAATGTATTATCATGGTTATTAAGTATAGTATTTCTTAAAATCCATATTCTTTCTTTCATTTTATTTTTAAAAATGTTACCACTAGACTGTTACAAATTTTTTTCTTGACATGCACAACATAAATGTTATCTTTTAAGTAAAAAAATTTCCAACATGTTATCTAGAATAAAATATATCAGTTCTTTCATGTATTTGGTATATGACTAGAACATACTATGTTTCCAAATGTGACATCAATTTTTTTCTCATTTTTTTAATAATCTTCATTTGATAAAGGTGTTGGGTAAGAATCATACTTCTGTAAACAATTTAATGTATTTTTTTAATATTTGATAAGGATGATCCATTTTCCAAAACATTATATACACTCGTTTTCTCCCATTCTTCAATTGATGCTATGAATTCCACCACTCTATAAATTGGAAAATATTTACGTCCTTTAACAATATATTCATATATGTTTCCATATACAGGAAATTCATTTATAGTGAACATTATTATATTATGAAAAATAAAATACTTATTATTCTATGAATCAAATACTATAACACATGCCTCAAATATAAACATAAAATCATCAATCAATGGTGATTGATAAATATAAATATCATTTCTAGGTGGTTTTAGACTAGAAATCATTAAGATCATTATCATATATTTTCTCTTCATACATATATGTAGGGAAAAGTTATATAAAAATAATAAAATAGTCTATGAACTATGTTGGTTACTAGGACTTTGATATGGATTAATTCCATTTGTGTATATACCCATTCAAATATTTCAAAATTTACTTCCAAAATATGAAAACTTGCGATCAAATATTTTCTATTATGGTGAATCAGAAGGATAACGTAGGTTCCCATTAGAGATTTTCTCATCTATATGATATCTTATCCTCTTTACATTATTTTAATTTACAAAGAGATACTTAAAATAAAGGATTATTAGAAGATATCATATTTATTTAGTAGGAGGTTTGGTGTCTGTTCTTGAGAATGAGTCAAGGTAGGATTATTCATCCATTTTAAATCATGATGTCCCACATTTAGGACATTCTGAAAAACTTTCATTCTCCTTATACATCACATAGATTTTAGGGAAAATATATATCTTTTTACAACCCAATTCCATTTTTCATGTTATTTTTTTCCTTATAATTTGAATTTGGAAGCCCATTACCTTCCAAAAGTATCTCTTTTAAAAGTTCAGACAATTTAGTGAAACTTTTATCACTCCAACCATGTCTCTATTTGACATTAACTAATATTATAACTATCAATGACACTATAAATTTAGTGCAACCTGTGAATAATGGTTTCTCCGTATCTTCGTATAGTTTTTCAACACTTGTTTTTTTTAATTATTTTAACACCTATATCATGAATTAATTCTTCAAGATGACCCTTTATCTGATGTAGAACATATTTATCATCATTAGATATTGAATTTTTTTATTTCACTATGTGATATCCATCATGTATAATTACCACTAAAACTATAAAAAATTATATGTTCTATGATTTCTATTTACCCTAATTTACTCATATCCAAAAATTTCATGAATGGATATAAAATCACATTTTGTTTTCAAGATTTTATATATAAAATTACAAACAATTATGAACCCATTTTCTCATATCCATCAACAGTTCATCATAAATTTATCCAATTATGATCCATTAATTTCCTAATATTTTGAAATATAATTGATTAATATATTAATACATATAAAAATTTAAACATATATATAAACAAATAAAATTAAAACATATAATAATATATATAAATAAGATAATCAAATCATGTATATATTTCTAAAAAATAATTTATATCTTAAAAAAAATTAAATAATTGAAGCATCTTCGGAAAAAAATTTAATCAAAAGTATTTATAATGAAAAAAAATATTTATAAATGAAAAAAAGTTGAATAAAAAACAATTTAAATAATAATGACATTATAATGAAAAAATTTATTAATAAAAAAGTTACCAAAATAAAACAAATTACATTCACTAAAAATTTATAATCAAAAAAATTATTACATTAACTAAATTTTTAAAAAAATATATTTATAATTTATAATAAGATTCATATAGAAAATGAATGGACGAATGTAATTTATGACTAATAGATAACTAATGTATCTTAAAAATAAAAAAAAATTATCATATAATATTTGGAAGTCATAAATGGAAAATAGACCTTGAATTGTAATAAACTCACTCAAAGGTGGTGGTAAAAAGGAGAACACTGTAATATTTAATAGAATAAATTGAAAAAATGAAGTAAAAATGAAAAAAATTACCTTGAAGCATGGCTGTGGGTCGAGTGGATTAGGTTTTCTATGGACTGAATAATGTTAAGAGTTGTGGAATAAGGGAAAAGGATGGAAGACTGAGGAAAAAATGTAAAACAAATAATGAAAATTGACTGAAAGTGAAGATCAAGACTGGTCTAGTGTTGTATATATTTGATTGAATAAGGGTTTCAAAAATATTTCATCAAAAAAATGAGAGTTTTGGGATGTATATGTTTAATTTTAAACACTTTTATTTTCAGTTTTCTATAAAACTAACTTTAAAAGGTTACCACTTCACTTTTAATGTCAGTTTCTAAACAACTAAATTTAAAACCCCAACATGGAGGCCTTTTTTTCTACTAGTTATTTTATAGGTAAAAGGGTATTCAAGAAGCGTTATAGTACCCCAAAAGACTTTTAATTATATACTGAACATATTACCAAGGTGAAGGGATATGATGGATCATTTCTCTAACCTTTGTATTGATCAGTCGATTCATCCAACATAACTTTTCATTTATTGGGTTCATATAGAGGGCCCCATAAGATTTGTCTTATTTTTAATTTCCACTATACATTTTTTCAATGAATTGAATATAATAGGTTTAGTGAATAGAGAGATTTAAATTTTTATGTTCTCATCTTAATAAATTTTAGGTCACTTTCAACCGTAGGTTAAGGTCATGCGATTTAAACCACTAAAGGGATAAATATTAACGTCATATAGCCTCTATAAAAATATTTTGATTTTGCGTTCATACAGCCTCTAGATAAAGATTCAATTTAGATTCATGATTCATGGACTTCAATTACAAATAAGGTTCAAAGAAATAATTCAAATGGGGTTCAATAGTAGAGGTCACCCCAACACCTCTTGAGCTAGGAACAATGATGATGATATAAATAACAAATAAAGGTTATTAGCTCAAGTGTGATGATATAGGATAGGTAAAAATAGTATAAACATTAAAAAAATTAAAATTATGGGTTCCAATATATTTATTTCAAGGAATATGGGGATATTACATCCCTCCCATCAAGATGAGGTGCTTCTAGTTTACATGCCAGTATAGGGGCGCATGTGTAGATCCATGTCGATTCATGTATGCATGGACAACAAAAATGTCCCTTAGAGTTGAGTATACTCGTTATTTATAACCACGGTATAATATTGTCATATAAGTAACTCAAAAATAAAAGTTTGGTTTGTGGAAGAAGGGTGTTCAGTAGAGACGTTTGAAGAATTATTGAATTGAAATTCCCATATATGGGTTATTACTATACTTTGGAAAGGTGTTATGATGGATGATGGTTCATGGTAGATCCTAGAGCACATGGTCTCGATGTCACTACATATATTGAACTAGTTAACAATCAAGACACATGTATTTATCATTTGTAATGTAGTTTAATTTCATGTGGCAATGACTCAAGTGTGATATAGTTTAAAGATGTAAAATGAAGACTTGTACTCCACAATTTAAAGTCATATAGTATTTAAATTATATGAAATCCATAGGAATTATTGACATGATTAATAATACCACATGTTCTGAGGGGTAATTTTGGATTAAAGAGAGTTGTGGTTGGTCCTATGATAATAAATCCAAGCAATGTTACATATCATGAAATTTCAGGAATCAATCCACACACAATTCTTATATGATAATTCCCTATATTTATCTTTTAAGAACATGGATTTTATATGAGGTATGGAACCTTTTTATTTAAATTTTAAATATTTGTTTTGAGCTTAAGATAATTACCTGTGAGGCAATGGGAGAAACAATGGCGTTTTGGGCCTGTTTAGAGCAGGGAGCCCCACTTTTTGGAGAATATAGTGGATCCATATGGTTAAGGGAAAAAATATCACCCAGGATGCACATTCTGGGTAAACTGTATGGGTAATTTTAGTGTATAGTAGAGGGCCTATTTTTTCATAACTGTGCGAACTAGGCTACACACCCGTGCAATTTATACATAGTTTTTGATAGATTAAAAATTAATGGTCCATATAATGTTTGTTTATCTCTGTCCCATGACCATTAAAGGGGGTCTTGAGGGAGAGAGTGGTGCATAGTTAGCACAAAATTTATCCAACCACATGGAATAACCATGTGAATTGGTTATTAGAGTATAAATAACTACTTTTACCTTAATGATTTAAATTTTTAAACCCTCATCCTCTTTTCTATTTCTCCATATAAGGTCACCCTTTCTTCTCCCATTTGATTTCCCCAAGACATCTACATATTAGTTAGTTCTGTTACTCCATCTGATGTCTAATTTAAGATCCAATCATCTCATTAGATAACTACTGGTGAGTTCTTCATTACTTGGGCTCCTTTATCTATTTTCATTACTATTGGTGAAACTATTTTGATGTTGGATCTTATAACCTATTTTCATGGTGTTCATCCAAACTTTTATTTTCACTTAATATGGACTGAATTAGAGGTTGATATTGATGGGTACTCCTCTACAGCTTAAGGTATGTGTTATATACCTTTTTTCTAAAAATCTAGTTTGGTTATAGCTATTTTTCATTGTGTTTCCCATATAAATTTATGTCTTTTTCTTCCTAAGTTCATTTAACCTTGATTTAAAAGACAAATTCATGTCTAGTACATGTCATAACACTCATATATAAGGTTTCAGGTTTTTGACCTCAACCTGATCTACCCATGGGGTAGTTTCTTCCATTTTATTGTGATTACTCCACCCTTGGGGTGTGTTGAGCTCTCTTTATGATAATGGGAATTGAATATGGTAATTAAGAAAAATCTAAAATGTTTTAAGCACATTGTATCACCTTTTCAATTTCATATGAAAGGTATAAATTGGTTATGTTGATAAGAGAGGGTTCTCAGTATGGAATCGAAGGCCCGTTATAATTCCTTGAAAATTTATACACTTTAGATTCTCTTTAATTAGATTACTTAGATTACTTGGATATTCCTAATCCTTGGATCTAATCATATTGATTTACTTGATATGATAGGATTATTTGTACATTTTGACTCCTTGGATCTAATGACTTATTAGGATGACATTGACATTTTTACTCCTTATATCCTAGTTACATGTCTTATTTGGATGCCATGTACATTACTACTCCTTAGATCCAATCTACTCAGATTAATCTAATTCCATGTAAATTTCTACTACAATGATCCAATTTAACTAGTTTACTTGACATTTTTTGATTACTTAGATATTTATACTTCTTGAATCCAACCCAATTGGATAACATAGAAATTTTTACTTCTTAGATCATGATTACTTGTTTTACTTAGCTTACTCGGTTTCCTTGGACATTTCTACTCCTTAGACTCTGGACCATGTAGGCCTGATACAGAATTACATAGAGTAGGCCATTGTTGATGATGATTTTCTATGTTTACAGATAGCCCTTATGATATATTTACTTGATCAGAAAGAGTCTTGATATACTAGACATTATTGATTCTATTTTTATCACATATACTCATGTTATATTTGAACACTACTTCATCTTATAAGCACAAACTGGACTTATTATAGACTCCCTTGGTGGTGGACAACTAAATGTTATCTCACACCCTGTCCATACCTCTATTAGGTACCTGAATATATTTCATGTATGCTGGTAGGGATAGTTACAAGTACCCCCTTGGTGATTCTTGGTTGGTTATTTCATAAGAGCAAGGGAGAACAAGACCAATCTATGGATCATGATTCTATCTAGGGATATAGATTCTTTTACGTCTTTTTGTAATTTTGATACATGTATTATATCGGATGCCTTCTTCCATGTAATTTTTATCATTTTCATATAATTTCACGATCATCATGTGTATATGACAATGTCGGATGAGATTACTTGGTCATTTATATGATGGAAATTTATTCCCCAGCTGTTCATTTATTTGATACGATTTTAATGTTGATTTATTTGATTATATAAATGTTATACACTATGATTGTGGGGGTATATCCTCCCCACTATTCCACTATGGATCCTCACTACTAGTTGGCAGCCTCTGGTGTATGGGGAGGCTCACTTGAGGCCATGTGGCTAGCTGGGTTCAGTTACTATTGAATGAACCAGATCTTGGACATCACAAAGTGGTATCAGAGGTGTTTCTTTATTTTGTATTATTGTTTGGGGATATTATAAAGGATATTAGAAATGTGTTGCTATTTGGTAATGACTTGTACCTGGGAGTATCAAACCCATGTATAGGAAAGGCCAAATTACCTGGGATGGTACATGTCGTTCTAGATTATACTTATCTGAGTTTCCTTGATATCACTATTTGGTGACGCACTTGATGTTTGATGTTCCTTACTATTACATATATTTACCCATGGACTAGTATGGAAAGCAAGTGTTTCATTATGCATCATTATAGGCACTTCAGGATTTATATGTCATGCATTATTTCATACCATGTTTATATTACTATGTGGATTGTTTGTTGCATGTTTTGGTTCCTTTATTATTATGACCATGAAATTGTCCTAACATTTCATGCAAGGGATTGATATATCACTAGTTGGTATTAAATGGATTCCACGCATCAATTTATGTGGTGAATGGTTCCTTATAAATTGGAAGTGGTGATCCATATTATTCATCCATTTAAAGAGAATTTCTTTATAAATGATAATTAATTTAAATTAAATTGAATTCCGGATTGAATGGATTCCATTAAATGGGGATTACAGTTGAAACTTAAAGCATTGTTTCCTCTATAACATACAATTGAAACTCCATATACTGGAACCCCAAACTTATAGCAGACAATTTGACCCTGACCCGACCACAACAGTGGGAAGTAGGCAATGTATCTTTCTTTTTTATGACATGTATGTCACCCAGACCTAGATTTAGGAGGAGAAAGAGGGGTTTAAATAATAGTAGGAAGGATTTTATCTATCTTTTTCATATATTTGTGATCTTATTGTTATCAAACATTTACTGAGGAATGTTCTTGTAATTGTTTGAGATATTCCACTGTGATGGCCTCCGATTGTGTGCCAGGAGGGTGGCGACGACCATGATCTGGAGGTGGTGGTCCATGAGACACCTATAGAACCTCTATTAGTGACTCATTAGGAACTTCCTTTTATTCATAATATGGGTTTTGGGGACAAGTTTCAAGAGGGTTTCTTACATTTTTTTCAAACCGTATAAGAATCCTTGTGACCTACCTTGATTATGGCAGAGTTAATGCATGAGTTTAAGTATCATTATCTACCCATTTTTTCAGGATGGTAGAACACAATATGTAGAGTCATGGATATAGTCAATGATATTGATTTTCAACAATCTTGAGAAACCTCCTAATAGTAGGTTGAATCTCACTATTTATATTCTTCAGGATTCCACCAAGAGATGATGGTACATGATTACTCGGGAGAATCATCATCGGAATATATCTTGGAGGGATTTAAAAATGGACTTCTATGATAATTTATATCCCAAGATGTTGATAGATGATAGAGAGATATATATTTTATGCATCTGTAGTAGGGTATATTCTCATTCATGGAATATTCAGTCCATTTTACAAAGCTCCGGTATTTCTCACTTATTCTGTTATGTGACGAGTTATCGAAATCTATGAGATTTTAGGATGGTATCTGGTATGAAAATTGATCATAAGTGAACATATTTTAACATACTACCATATACTAAATAGTAAATCAAGTATTTATTACTAAGTTAATCATGGGGGAAGATGGGGGTGTAGTGCAGGGTAGTTCACCTTCCAGACCCAGTGGTGCAATTTCATTTGAGTGAAGAGGAATTTTTAGACCTCTAATTAGGGGAATACCAGCCAAATAATGGGTTTTTGTGGTTCTAATCTCTATCATCATTATGTGAGGTAGTGACAAATGAGTATCCATTATGAAATAAAGTCAATCAATTATCGAGTTTGTAGTAGGATGGGCCATCTATAGTAGTTTTGTAGAACCTTTACCCCAACAGCCAATGAGATAGGGTCTTCACCAAGTCCATGTTCTTGATAGGGGTCAATAAATTTACATAAATTAGCATTTTGGAGTGTGAATTTATGATCAGGATGATATTTTGGTCATGTTAGGTGTAGCTAGAAACCAGACTTACAATTCTGGTAGAGCAGACATGCTCAAGGTAGTCTGGTTAGATCTCAGGGCCACAATTCGGGCCCTATTTATATAGTGTAGTTGATACCTAAAGAGCATATTGTAATACATTTTATAGTGATAGGTTTTATTATAGTATCTTCTATATTAATATATGCTCTTTTTTATACAGGTGCATCTCATTCTTTCATATGTGTTCCTGTTGTGGAGAGCCTTGGGCTCAAGGTTCAGTTTTCTTATGGCATTATGACACTCGATGACCTATTAGGGATTTTATTAGAGAGTTTAAACTATGTTAGGGAGTTCCCTCTTGAGGTATTTGGGTGTCTTTTTTTGTGGTACCTATATTCCCTTGAGAAGATAGAGTTTGAAATAATTCTCAGGACAGACTGCTTGGTTCCCTATCATGCTTACATTGACTGTTATCTCCAAAGTGTGACTTTCACATCACCATAGGGTGGGGTTTTTATTCAAAAGTGTGAATAGGATGTCTAGGTGAGATAATCCAGACTCAAAAAAATCTGGTTTGGGTGGGATAAATGCCTAGATTTCGAGATTATATCTGGATGATTGGGGAATGCGTCAGTCGGATTTCCCTCTAGTGGTTGATTATTTTGGGAAATTTTCTCATATTACTTTTATGGAATACCTCTATAGAGAGGTGTATTTTTTCAACAAGCTAATTCTAGGAGCTAAATTGATATCCATTACTCCTTACAATATGGCTACTACTGATTTTTAATAGCTCAAGAGGTATCCATAAGACTTGGAAGCAAAGTGGTTTATATGACCCAGTACTTCTTTTTGGGGATCACTGGTCCCTTTCACCAATAAGAAGGGTGGAACCCTTCATCTATGTGTGGATTAATAGAATTTGAACATGATTATAGTTATGAACTAGTATCCTTTTCCTTGTATAGATTATCTCTTCAACCAACTGTGAGGAGCTAATTTGTTATTGAAGATTGATGTGTGATCAAGTTATCATCATGTTCATGTTAGACCATCAAACATACCTTTTATATATTTCCATAGTATGTAAAGTCTATATGAGTATCTGGTTATGTTTTTTGGTCTCATGAACACACTAGTAGTTTTCATAAAACTGATGAACAAAGTTTTCCATACTTATTTGGATTTAATTATAGTGGTATTCATGGATGGTATTTTATTGTACTATAAAACTTGAAATAACCATGAAAAACATATTTATATTGTATTGGATACACTTAGAGAGCATAATTTATTCGTTAATCTCACAAATTTCCACTTTTGGACAGCTAAAATTCAATTCCAGGGTGAAATTATCTTGGAGGTAGGAGTATAGGTTGACCTAAATTTCATTTATATACGGAGTTTCTTAGGGATAGACAGTTATTATAAAAACTTCACACAAGAATTCTCATGCCTAAAATAACTTATAAAAATCTTTACTAAGAAGTTTTGGAAGTTTTGTAATTTTTCATGGTTTGAATGCAGTGATAAATCCTTTTAGAAGATGAAAGGGAGACAGACTTAAACACTGATTCTGATTCTTCCAAAGTCAGGAAGAATACATAGAGTATAATGTGATGAATCAGGTAATAGTCTAAGAGAATTTCTGATATAATAAGAGTGATTCTTGGTGTATGGGTCTCATCAGTTGAGGAAAAATTGGAGAAACTACCCAACACATGATATCAAGTTATCCATTTTTGTTCATGCCATGCACTATTAAAGGAATTATTTATTGGTAGAGTGTTTTTTGGTGCGCACAAAACACAAAAGCCTCAAGTAAAACTTCACATAGTGTGACTTTAATCTCAAGCAATGAATATGGGATGAATACCTTTAGTCCTTCAATTTTTATCTTTCCTATATGCATGGAAATGGAAATAAAATTGTCGATGCTCTGAGGACACAAACATAGGTAGTTCAGGAGTCCAAAAGTGAGTCGAAACTTGTGGTCTTATTTTCAGAGATGCATGTGGCAGTTCAAGATAGACATGTATATTTAATAATTTCATTGTTTTTTTACTATTCACTACTAGAGATATTGAATATGAGGTGGCTATCATATTCTATGGTATTGTTCCTTAGGTAGGGATTGGTAATTGGGGACCCACCTCCTAGTTTTATCATCAATAGGGATGAGATATTTCATGTTCAAGTATGAATAGGGGTTCCTATAGATATCCTTGAGGAGTTGATGTAATATTCCCATGCCTATATACAGGTTGTTTAACTCGATATTACCAAGTTGTATCATTAATTGCACCATCAATACTAGTGGCTAGTGATGTACATAGAGATAGTTGGGTTCATTACACGGTATTCCACCTATCGATAGATGAAGGCAGAACATCAGCAATAAATGTGGATTTTATCTCCATTACCTATTCCTAAGTGAAAATGGGATTATGTAACCATATATTTTGTGATAGGACTTCCTTGATCACCTTAGGGCAGTGATGTTGTATGGGTGATCATAGATAGGTTCAAAAAGGTCACCCATTTTCTTTCTATTTAGGAGACTCTTTCAAAGGATGAGATTTTGAGGCTCTATATTAATGATTTCATACACCTCCTTGGGGTTCCATGTTCTATCTTATCAGATAGAGACACTTGTTTCATGTTATGATTCTGACAGGGGTTGTAGAGGGAACATGGTGCATAGTTATTTTTGAGTACAACCTATAACCCATAGATTGATGGTTAGTTCAATCATATGATATTGATTTTATAGGATATGATTCGAGCATGAATCTTTGATTTTTGAGGTTATTGGGAGAAATACTTACCTCTCACTAAGTTCTCTTATAATAATAGCTTCCAAGAGACTATAAATATGGCACTTTATGAGAACCTTTATAGTGGATCATGTCATTCAACCTATGTTGGTTAGAGGTATGATAGGAAATGATACTGGTTCCTCAAGTCATTCAGGAGGCTTTGAAGAATTTTCAGCTTACTAGGAAGCAGATGTCAATAGCTCAATCAAGACAGAAGTCGTATGCGTATCATCATCATTAACCACTAGATTTTGAGGTGGGGAGTTGGGTTTTCTTATGAGTTTCACCTTGACTGGGTTATAGACAAATTTAGAAATGACAGAAGATATTTCCACATTACATCATGCCCTTCAAGATTATGGATAGAGTCACACCAGTAGAATATGGGTTACAGTTACCTTAGAGGTGTTGGTCCATCCGTAGCATCTCCCATATATCTTAACTTTGCCAAAATAATTCTGATCTGCCACATATTCTTTAGCCTGAGGAGGTTGAGTTGGAGGTAGATGATTCCTTTGAGGAGAATACAATTTATATAATTGACCAAGGCATGAAGGTTATTTGAGGAAATTTGGTTTCTATGGTATGGGTATTATGGAAGTATGGATGTATACCGAATGAGACATGGGATCGGGAGGCTGATGTATGCATCTAGTGGTATGAGTTATTCTCAGAAGATGCATGAACACCCTTGGAAGGGTAATTCAAGGATGAATTACTTTAAGGGTTAATATTTTAAGAACCCATTTTTTATTAGTTATGAAATATTTCTATTTCTCGTTTAACTCTTTGTTTATGACCTTATGTGAATGCTTAGTGAGGATATGGAGGAAACGAGGGTGTCCAGGGCTTTTTTAGAGCTTAGAGCCCCATTTTTTAGAGAACATAGTTGGGTTTCAAGGTTAGGGGAAACTATTCATCCCAAACCACAAATTTTGGGTAAACCATGATGGGAGTTTCGGTGTGCAGTAGTGGGAGCATGGTTTTCCCTTACCGCACGACCCAAGCCGCATGCCTATGAGATTTTTTTATAATTTTCTTCCAAGCTAAAACAATTAGTCATTGCACAATTTGTCTAACCATGTACTATGACCACATGACGGGGGTCTTTAGCCAGAGAGGGGAGAAAATATTGTGCATGGATTGGCCAACTGTGCGACCAATCCATGAAAATATGTTATTATAAGGTAATTGTCCATTTTTTCCTTAATTATTTAAATGTATAAACCCTCTTCCCATTTTATTTTTCTCTAGTCATGGCCACACTTTATTCTTCCATTTGATCTCCTTAAGACTTATACCTAGTATTTGATCCATTTTGTGTATCCAACTTCTGATTAAAGATTCATTTGTCTTGTTGGATAGTCATCTTTCATTTCTTTATTCCTAGGACTCCTTTCATTGTTTTCCTTGTTAACGGTGATGATATTTTGTTGTAGGATATTATGGCTAATTTTCATAGTTTTGGTACATTATATAATTTTCTATATATCTAAACAAAATAATAGGATAATATAGGATGAGTACTTTCCTATGCACTTAAGGTATGTGGTTTATACATTTTCTCTTAAATTATAGTTGTTTATAGCTAGTTTTCATTATGTTCCACACCTGACTTTTCAGGAGATGCTTCCTAAATTAATTGAACCTTGGTTTAAATAATAAATTCATGTCTAGGACATGTCATGAAACTCATATATATACAGTTATATTTTTTTAACTCAACCTGAATGGGGTTCGTTCTTCCCTTTGACCATGATTATTCCACCCTTAGGTTGTGTTGAGCTCACTTTGTAATATTGGGAATTGAATATGGTAATTAAGAGATTTGTTAAAGGTTTTAAGAATCTTTTATAACCTTTAAAATTGTATATTAAAGGTATAAATTGGTTATATTGATAACAAAGGGTTCAAGATATGGAACCGACGACCCATTCGGATTATTTGGACATTTCTATTCTTTGGATATTTTTTAATTAGATTAATTGGATGCCATGGACATTTCTATTCCTTGGATCCAATCATCTTGATTTAATTTATCTACTAGGATACCTTGTACATTTCTACTCCTTGGATATGATGAATTATTCGGAAGCCCTTGAAAATTCTACTCCTTTGATCCTAGTTACATGGATTGTTTGGATTCCTTGGACAATAATACCCCTTTGATCTTATCTTCTCATATTACTTGGATTCCATGGACATTTTTACTCCAAGGATCCAATTTAACTAGTTTACTTTACATAATGAGATGACTTGGACATTTCTACACTTTGGATATAACCTACTAGGATGCCTTGTACATTTCTACTATTTGGATCCTATATACTTGTTTTTTAGCATACTTGGTTTGCTTGGATATTTATAATACTTAGAATCATGGCCATGTAGGTCTGATACACGATTAATCAATATAGTCCATTATTGATGATGCTTTTCTGTGTTTATAGATAGCCCTTACTATTTAGTTTCTCGATCACAGTGGGCCTTAATAGACTAGATAGTATTTACTCTATTGTTATTACTTTTACTCCTATTATATCTGCACACTAATTCATATTATACGTATAGGATTTAATTACTATATACACTGTTGGGGGTGGCCTACTGAGTGTTATATCACACCTTGTTTGGACCATCGTTGGATACCCAGACTGATTTCATGGATGCAAGTAGGGATTGGGGAAATTTCCCACTAGGTGAGACCTAATTGGTTATTTCATTGAAGTAAGGGAACATAGGACCATGATATGGCTCATGATTATATCTAGGGATAGTTTCTTTTTGTTTTGTTTTTATTAATTTTGATACATATATTATATTGGATGTCTATTTATATGTATTAATTATCTTTTGTATAGCATGTCATGATCATAATTTGTATAAGACATTTTTGGATGAGATTAGTTTACAATTTATATGATGGAAATTCATTCCGCATCTATTTAGTTATTTGATACGATTTCAATATTTATTTACATTATTATACCATTATGATACACTCTAATTATGGGGGTATAGTCTCTCCATTATTCCACAATGGACCCTCACTGCTAGTCAGCAGCATCTAACATATGAGGAGGCATGCTTGAGGCCAAGTGCATAATTGGGTTTGGTTACTATTTATTCAACACGATCTTGGAAGTCATGGATCTAACTCATATATAGAGGTAAGGCAATTTAACATTGAATATGGAATAATCCATGAAGTGATATCATACAGATCTTGGTTATGTGTGAGAATTAGGTACTTACCAATAACCCATCCTCACTGAGAGAGTTTTATTACCTAGTTTAATGTCAGGAAACCAAGACATAATTCCTTACCTTTTAGACATGGTGAATCCTAATCATGCTTCGTGGGATGATTTTCTATAACCTCTAAATTCATGTGAATCATTCTCAATGTGGGAAACAATAGGTGGATGGTAGACCTCTTGTGATTCTTAGGAGTGTAATAAAAGGGAAAGACATAAAATATTGGGTACATTTATACTACATGATTCATAAGTAGGGGCTTATCAAATGGAATCTTTTTTTACTAGGGAATATACTAATGTAGGATTGGAATCCATATTCTATAATTCCTTATACATATATAATTCTTATGAAAGAGAATATATTCGTATGATATAGGTTGTTCTAAGCATTCTAAATTCTTGTAGGATAGACTGAAATGCCTCCAATGAGAGTGACCAATGTATAGGAACACTTTCCATTTATGTTACTATAACATTATGTCCAAAAAAGGTATTTAGAATTGGATAAGACATGTAGATGGATCCAGGTTAGGTGGCCCCAAACATCACTACATATCCTAAAATATCATGAATCGAGACACATGTAGTTCTTAAAGTGGAACTCTATATAGTTCCATATCATATGTAGTGGGAAGGGAAATTTTTATAGAATTGGTTTAAATATGAGGGAACCTGAGTTGGGTTCTCCTACATAGATCTAACTCATACATAGGTGATTATATTTATTAATCTTTGGTTTTTTGTGGATCTGTATGCAAAAAAGGAATATTTTATTAGTTTGATGATAGAAAATACCTTATGTGGATGAAGAGTAATCTGATCAGGCACAATGATATGGTGGGATAATTTTCATATTTCTATTATTGGAAATAGTTTAGGAAATATGGGTGTCACTATATATCATGTGATAATAGGAAAAATTCCAAACATATATCTTAGGAGGGTAATTCCCCATGTAGATTAGGCCCTTCCATAGGGGTGAGGGAATGTATTATTGATGAAATTTGCAGTTGGGCCCAGGATAAGGTATCATAGAGTCACTATATATCCTGTGGAGATAGGAGTCACGACACACATATTTATTCTATAAAATATTCCTTACATGGAACTAAGTAATATGTAAATAATATAGTTCATTTATTTTCTAAGGAATATGTGAATTGTGTTCAAGATACTTTATCAAGGATCAAGTTCACATATGGGGTAGAAGGATACTGCTGATAATGGGTTTATCTTAGTGGTTTAATTTTATGGAGGATATAATTTCACTACATAGTTTAACATCATGCAGTGATGAATATTACCATTTAGTTTTACATCATATGGTAAGGATGTTTTCATTTAGTTTAACATCATTCAACTGGGATGATGACCATGTAGATTTATGTTATACATTGAGGATGATGTTTTATATAGTTTAAATTCCTAGAGATGGAACTTTATTTTGTAATTTGGTGTCGTGCGATAAGGACGAAGGCTATCATTGACGTGAGATCATGAAAAGTGAATCTTGAGAAATCTTTCATTAATAAGGGAATGATATGCTCTCTGTTCATGGTGATTAGGGAATAAGACCCATTGGTGTAAAAATTGTGTATAACATTAGGTCCCTCCCACTTTATACCCAACATTGGAAGCTTCTTCCCTGTTATAATTAGAATTATGAGAGCCAACAAGAACTCTCCCTATATGGATTAATATAGGTGAACTTTCTTTTTAAAGGCTCTCCCAACCTGATTTTGATAAATTCATATATCTTGAAGTGTATGAAATCTTTTTTTCATCAAGCCTCTATAACTTATCCAACCATTTCTAGGATATTTTATCTTTATATATCTAGTTACACATAGATATATGGAGTAAGGAAAATGGAACTTTGATATGTAAGAATGCATTTGTTTCATACATGAGAGAGTATAGGGTCACTTGTGTAGCATTGTGTCTTATAGTATGATAATCCCATAAGTTATACAAGATCTAGCTTGTTTAGTATTTATTATTTTTATACACCATATTTGAAAGGATATTAGAAATATTATTATTAATTGAGTTTATCTTCCCATTTTTTTCTTCATTATAGTATTAGAAATCGTTGGACTATATGTTTTATTGCTCATATACCCTCTAAACTCAGAAGAACATAAATTGGTGCCATTTTCCATCAATTTCATATGAGAGATTCTAAATCTCGTGATGATATTTGACTTCATAAAGTTGATAATATCTTTTTTTACAACCTCCTTCAGGGGTATAGTGTCATACCATTTAGGGAAGAAGTCAGTGGAATTATGGTTATACTAGAACAAACTACTTGTATCCAGGGGATATAGCCCCATAACATATATTCCCCACATATAAAATGGCCATGAATATCTGGACATAGACAAAAGATGTAGTGGATGATGAATGAAATTGACATGTATTTAAAAAGTATGTATGACAACCAATATATTTCTTACACTTTATTTCATGATTTATTGCACAATGATACACTTAATACATCCCCATAAGATTACAAGGCCAAGTTTCTTTGTTTATTATGGTATATATCAAAACATATTGAAATATAAATACAAATATATAAACAAAAACTCCATAAAGTGCCCTTAAATTTCTTTAATATTCTAAAACTACACAGGATAACCATGGGATGAACATAGGAAAGGGGTGAGATATAAAGGTCGGTAAGGGAATAATAAAATCATAAAATGATGAAAGAAATACATGTGATCCAATAGGAATATCAAGGTAACATAAGAGGGGTGAGAATCATAAACTTTAACATCAATTCAAGGTAAATAATGATAACATAAAAGGTGACATAGGAATGTAGGAACAACATAAAATATGACATTATAAACATAAGTCAAGGATAACAGCCTGGTGAACATAAAATAGTGTGATTAAGATAAACCCATATTCACCATACATGGTATCCCATGAGATAAAATTATGACCCAATGCATTGTATGGCTATATAATTATGGTCCCACCAGTCACATTCATTTTACATAAATGCATAAGTGTGACATATAAATCATTCAACATAAGAACATATTTCAACACTTTTAACCACATGATTAAGGAGTGTGGGTGACATTAATATAATTACCAAATAAATTATGGATGGGTATATCTAGGTGAATACCCTTGAGTGGAAATGGGGATGGGTATTCACTACAAAAATGTTTTTCATGGAAAACACAAGATAATTTCTACAGCATAACAGAGGTACATAAAGATTCATGGAATAGTTTAATGATAGTGATATGGGTCTCTAGTAACATATAAATCATAAGGATAGTAAAATTAATGAGTAAAAATATATCCCATAATGAAAATTTTGAAATAAAAAGGCATAATATAAATAATTTTCTTGAATAAAGAGGAGAAGGATAGGATCTCTTACCTTAAGAGGGAACTTTTAAAAGCTTGAGAGGAGATTATTAATAGATTTATGGAAACTTGTAAGGTAAATAGAGAGGTAAGGGTATATTAAATCTATGATATAAGTGTTTTTAGTGAATAGTAATGACAGTTTGGGGGGGAATTATAGAAAAAGAGAGGACAATACTTTATTAATTACTAAACTTAGGTTTTGGACTTTATGTGCTAAATTATTCCAAACCACAAATCAACCCATGGTTTCTACTAATTCTTTATACCAATAAAAAAGTTTATTTAACTATTATATAAGCATAATAATATAAATAATTAAAATAATATCATTTGTGATGTGGAAGTGAGTCATGTTTTCAAAGAATTGATTTTAAAAACATAAAATATAATATAGGTTTTACATGATTCATTGATAGTATATAAATTTAAGAAATTAACTTATAAAACACATTATTTTAAATGGGAAACATAATTTTGGTCATGGATACTCTTTATAGTGTGTATTAAATCAATTTTTGGCTTTTATGATGTCATAATACATATAGTATATTTATACTATATTTGATTTTTACCCAAAAAATTGACTATCTTGGAAAATTATGAAAAATTCACCATTGGATAATTTCAATGTGATAATTTCAAAAATAATATTAATTTTATCAAAATAATTATCTAAATATTATAATTTAAACTTTTAAATCAAAAATCTATATTTAAGGAAAAATATTGATTTTTTGAAAATAGCGGTTTCTTGACCCTTATAAAAATTACGTTTGAATTCATAAAAATATATTATCATTTATATTTAATAAATATTATTTAAAAATAATGATTTATTAAAAAAAATTCAAAAATTATTTAATTTATAAAAAATTATCCTTGATTGAAACTATATATTTCCCAAAAATACAATTTTTGTTTCATCGTATCAAAATATAATATTTATCAAAATGTATTATTTAACCATTATATAAAGTTATAAAATATAAATATAATAATTATTTTATTAAAAATAAAATTATAAAAATTCATACTATTGGGTATTAGATACATGGACCTTTATAACTCCAGAAAATTCTCTAAGGGTAAGGTGTGTGATAGTGAGATTTTATTTGGGTGGATCAGAGAACATGGTTTGGTTCATTATCTTGATGATCCTGCACTTCTCCCATAAATAGTTTCAATAATTCTTTATTTGTTGAATATTTTATTGGTATTTGTTAAGGGAAAATATCAGTGATGTTATCTCCCTCAGAAACTCTTGTAAATGGGCTTCATAGGGTATGATCCAACTGGTCAAGGACATCACTTCCTTTATCTATGTCAATTGGATTTATCATGACCTTATATATATATTAATCATAAGATCACCGTATAAAAAAGATACAATCAACAATTATTATGTTTAATTATGTTTCAAATAAAATAGTATATAACTTATAATGGTCTAAAAACCAAATAAGTTCATTTGTTTTATAAAATTTTATTTCTTAATAATAAATTTACTCATTTAAAAATGGAATTTCATTTATAAATGTATGGGTCATTAAATTATTCTCCCTTTAGAAATATTTCCCTCAAAATTTTATTCATACACTAAAATAGATAAGGTTACATTTGTTTTATCACCTATTCTGGTTCCCAATTTGCTTCCTCAATCTTATGGTTCCTTCATAACACTTTGACTAAGTGAGTTGTCCTATTTTATAGAACCATTTCTATATAATATAATATCTTAACCAAATTATATTAGTATAAATTCTCATTTTCCAATGGTAAAAGTTTTGGATTCAGTACATTTTAGGGGTTAGGTATTTACTTCCTCAAGATGGATACTTTTAACACAACATGTATTTGAGATATGTTAGGTGGGAGTGCAAGTCGATAGGCCACCACTCTGATGCGGTCAAGGATATTGAAGGGGCCTATGTATCTTGTAAGAAGATTTCCCTTCTTCCCAAACCTCATTAATTTCTTCTATAATGATTTATAAAGGAACACTTTATCTCTAACGTCAAACTCTAGGTCTTTTTAATGATTTTTGGCATATCTTTTCTACCGAATTTTTGCAGACTACATATAATTCTAAATGGTTTGAACTTTTTCTATCATATCTTAGATAAGATAAGGTTACAGTATCTTCTACTCTTCTACCACTTTGCATCATGCTAAATTCTGAAACATCTTCCCATACAAATCCTCATAAGGTTACATTTGAATGTTATAATAGAAACTATTGTTATATGAGAACTCTACTAGGGAAGGTGTTGATACCAACATCAATGGGAAAATGTAAAATGTGATATGAGAATATACTCAAGAGTTTGAAATTATATTTCAAAATGAAAATTTGTTTGAGGTAGATAAGATGTTATAAAACTCAATTCTACATCCTCCTCTTACTAAAGGCTTCTCCAACACCTTAAGGTAAACCTCAGATCTCAATCATTTATAATAGAGAGTGCAACGCCATGTAGTCTTACCCCTTCCCTTATGTAGATCATGGTGAGTTAGTTAAGAGGGAATTCTTCCTTGATACAAATTAAATTACCTAACTTGGTATGATGATTTAATACCACATAGATGGTGTTATTGCCTTTATGGGTCTTGGGGAGTCCTATGAAAAAATCAATGGTTATGTTTTCCCATTTCCATATTGGTATTAGAAATGGTTTCATCATTCCCTTAGACTTTTATAATTAAACCTTTCCTTGTTTCCATTCCAAGAATCATGAAACAAATTCTAAAATCTCCCTCTTTATGTTATCCAACCAAAATTTTTTGCTTCAGATCTCCATGTATATTAGTACTTCTTGGATGAATATATAATGATGAGTTATACACATAATCTAAAAGTTTCCTCTTAGGTTATGCATTTTAGGGAACACATATACTAGTTACAAACCTTATAACTTCATATTTATAAAATTTAAACTCTAAAATATTCACATACCTTTTCTATATCACCTCATCATCCTTTTAAGACTTCTTGATCCCCTCAAGAATATATGGTTGAGCAGTTATTCTGGAAAGCTAGGATGAAGGTCCTTTTATTATTCCTATGTATATCCTATGTATGTAAAAGAATATTGGATCCCTTTAAATTTTCATCATGGATAGGGTTTTAGTATCCTTTCTACTCAAAGTATCTACCACTTTGTTCACCTTCACAGGATGATAATGGATTGAACAATCATAGTTCTTGATCATCTCTAACCATATCAAATGGAACATATTAATCTCCTTTTTTGTGAATGTATACTGAAAGATTTTTTGATCCGAATATATGTCACACTTCTCCCCATATAGATAATTTCACACAATTTTTATCATAAATATCACTTCACCCAATTATAGATCATGTGATGGGTAGTTATACTCATGGATATTTAATTGGTGAGAGGCATATTCCATAAGTTTTTCATCTTGAATTAATACACAACCCAATCCTTTTTTGGGCGCAGCACTATAGATCACAAATCCTTCCCCACTGCTGAGTAATGTGAGTATAGGTTCATTGGTTAACTGTAATGCCCTGACCCCAGTTACCTAGAGTCGGTGCATTATTATGTATCATTGGCATGATCAAAAAAGATCAAGTCTCGAAAGAATAATTAGTTTAGTAGCCTTGGAATAACTACATACATTCATAAAGTTTACATTACATCATAAAGAGAAAACTAAAAAAACATCTTGTCTCCACACTCATATCCCCTTATACTATCCCTACAGGTCATTAATAAAATACTTCTTCACATCCTGGAAAAAACATAGAAAGGGGTGAGCTCAAATTCCAAGTAAGGATAACAATATAGCAGAAACTTTCATAAATAAGCATAAACAATTAATTCAATATATACCTAAAACAAAAGTCTTTTAGACTTGAACATAAGCATAATATGGCAAAAATAAAATGAAATAATGCCATTTACTTATTCACATTGATATTATACTAGACGAATAATCTTATGCAATATAAATAACCACTTTCATAAAGATGGAATGCATAATGTCAGACTATCCTAACTACGTATCCAAGGCCTCGTGCGAAGACTACAAATAAGATTTTGTCAAGGCCTCGTGAAAAGACACTAGTTTGTCTCATGAGACCTACCGATGCATTGAGGAGCTATAGTGGGCTCCACCTGTCACTTACTAAGTCTAATGCATTATAATAATATTTTATCTTAATCTAGCTTCCATGGTTGGTACTAAACCTCCCTCTGATACCAACTGTAACGCCCCGACCCCAGTTACCCAGAGTTGATGCATTATTAAGTATCATTGGCCTGATCACAAAAGATCAAGTCTCGAAATACTGATTAGTTTAGTAGCCTTGGAATAACTAAACACATTTATAAGGTTTACATTACATCATAAAGAGAAAATTACAATAACATATTGTCTCCACACTCATATCCCCTTATACTATCCCAGCAGGTCATTCATAAAATGCTTCTTCACATCCTATGAAAAATAAAACATATAAAGGGGTGAGCTCAAATTCCCAATAAGGATAACAATATAGCGGAAACATTCATAAATAAGCATAAACATTTAAGGAAATTTAAAACTAAACAAAAGTATTTTAAACTTGAACATAAGCGAAATATATAAAAAATAAAATGAAATGATACGATTTAATTATTCACATGGATATTCTAATAATTGAATAATCACATGAAATATCAATAACCACTTTCATAATTATGGAATTCATAATGCCAGACTATCATAACCATGTTTCCAAGGCCTCGTGCCAAGACTAAAAATAAGATTTTGTCAAGGCCTCCTTCCAAAACACTAGTTTGTCTCATGAGACCTACTGATGCATCGAGAAGCTATAGCGGGTGATAAAACACTATTTTGTTGAATAATTTATTGAAAATAAATGATATAATTTCCTCACATTGTGTTAAGTATTTTTATTTTTAAAATATTTGGGATTTGATCATTCATTTGAAAATTTGGAGAAAATTCCAGTTTTACCCTTTATAGTGCACTGTAGTATTTCGAAGATACATATTTTTATATTTATTATTCGAATTTGAAATGTTGTAAAATAGTTACTAACTTCATTTTCTACAACTTTCATTCAGTACACTAGAGCTGATAAGTGTATTTGAATGGAGTAAATGGGACATTAAGACATTGGTGGGCTGGACTTGGCAGAATGGACATGGGTTCTTTATTTGGGCCATATCTTCTACATCTAGGATTGTATTGAGCCCAAATTTTACGGAAATATGTGGGACATGATTTGGAAAAAATAATCCTTCTGTAAGGACAGTCAATTAACGCGTTTTGGAGGTCAACTAGGCGGTTCAACATGGAATAAAATATTTGTACGAGTTTTTCATTTCACACTTAAAAATTTATGTATCCCTAGCCCTCACAAACTCTATTTAAAGGGGGTTTTAACTCTTTCAGAGGTCTGGTAGAGGCTTTGGGAAGGTGTGTCCGAAAGGGTGTCTCTTGGTAGCTCCTCAGAACTCTTGGAAGAAGTAAGCCTTTGTGCAAACTTCTCTTCCAAAAAGGCTCTCCCCTCCCACCTCTTCTTTGTATTTCTTTTATTTCATGTTTGTTTCTTGAATTTTTCATCAAATAATCTTATTTGTTATTCCCTCTTCTTATTATATTAATCTTCTTAATTGGTTTGGAATCAGTAGTGGAGTCAATATTGGGTTTTACCCTTTCAATCCTTTGCTTATGCAAAACGTCTCCACGATGACTACACCCCCCATGGAAGAGTAGTTCTTTTTAGTAATCGATCGACCTCTATCCTTCTTCATTTTATTATTTTGAATCATTGAGATACTGTGATTCACATAATATGATCCATGAATTGTGTTTTTAAATTGCAAGAAACTAAGAAAGCAATTGAACAATTAACACAAAACACGCAAGGTCGGGAATTGTGTAAATTGTGAGACCGCAATCTTAATCGGTAATACAAGACCATACGGGATAAATTTGTAGAGTTAAAATATAAACCCTAAACACAATTCATACTCATTTCTAGAATGGATATGTTCTATAATTAACCACTGAACCTATGCTAACCTTATAACAACAATCAAATAAGGGTGCTGCGATTGCGTGTTCCGATGCTAGCCTAGGGTTTAAGTAATTTCATCTTTGTGGTTAAGTTAACTCTTGTAGGGTTCGAGGGATAACAATTTAGGGGATCATAATTAATTGGATATTGATTTAAATGATAATTATTAATAATTGAATGAACAGGTAGAGTTATATCGATTACGCTTTTTAATATATTTTCTAAAAAAACATCTTCTTGTTGTTTCTTTTTTAATCAAACATCATTTCAAAATTAAAAACAAAAAAAATGCAATCTTCTTCCAGAAAACTTCTTCTAGATTTATAAACTATAAATAATCACCCCCATAAATTCTAGTAGTGTTTTTATTCCCTTTTATTTTGTTTCTAGAATACCTCTGAAAAGTTGTTTTAATTCACTTATTCCTTTGAGAGACGACCTTGGTCAGCCACTCTGTTGCACCTAAGTACCCCAAAATCACACTAATATTTTGAGGGAACCCACTAAAGCACTCTATCAGTGGGCTCCACCCATCACTTACTAAGTCCAATGCATTCCACATATGAACAGGTTTAAACATAACATAAACATTCGTATTAAAACTAGCATACAAAATGTAAATAATTTCACCATAAACCATGAATGGTATAAAAATAACACATCCATAGTCAAACATATCAGAAAACCTTCAATAAAATATGTAATTTTTTTATCATAATAAATCAACTTCAAATAAGCTTAAAATCCATCAAAGGATGTTGACATAGATGAAATCAAAACTATTTGAGAGAAATATCTCGTTTTTTGAAATAATTTAAAAGTCACATAATTGTCAAATAAAACATTTACTCTGAAAATATTCTTATAAGATTGTAAGGGAAGATTCGACGAGTTTATAATGGTAGAAAATAGCCACACCCTCCGTATAAGATAAAAAAACATTCTGACCTTAATTTTGTTGAAAAGGTTAAAAAGGACCTTATTTGGAAAACGATGGAAATATTCCTTTATAAACATCTTATAAATAGTCAAAAAGGGTATAAATGACTTTAACCCATAGTATATAAAATATTAAGAATGTTTTGAAATACATTTTTAAGAAACATGGATGTGGATGATAAAGAGGTCCTAGTAGATAATTACGTATAAACAACTTCGGATATTGAAGAGATTGTGAAATAAACCCTTACCTTGTACTTTTCCTTGATAGAGTGTAGGTTAACCTCCTGTATAATAATTAAATAATTGTAATTAAATTATACAAGAATCATATACATAAATATGATATCATATATTATCTTTTAATATTTATTTGTTAATAATATTTTAGTATTATCGCCATTTCGGGTGTCAACTGATTCATTTTTCAATATATGCTTCGTTACATAAATCGTGTTTGTTATGGATAGGTTGTCTCTTATTCATATCCATAATTATATAAAGTCCTTAAAAATTACTTTTAATAATCAAACTAGAATTATTCTTGAATGGATATGACGGGAAAATGAATATCATCGCGTTCGTGGAACTGTAATCTGTACGTACGCACGAACGCTACTTCCATTTCATTTTTCATTTTAAAAGGAATCAAAACCAAATGATACATAGGTATATTATTATTCTAGTATAATATAATATCTTATATTTGTTACGTAAGTTCATTAACACCAATCTTTTATATGTTCCATGTATGGTATGAACGAGTCATATCACTTTGGGAGGGTGGTAGTCCGCACTCCCTCAAATGAAATTATCGTATATATATAAAACATGAAACGAATAATGGTATGCTATAAAATGGAATTACAGAAGATTATATATAAAATAAATATCATAAATATCATATTTAATTATAGTGTCATCATAATGGCCACCATGAGAGTTGGTAGGAGATAATTGAACAATCATCATTTCGTGAGACGTTTGGTTGCCATCCATAGAAACGTTATGTTATTCAACCATTAGATGGAGGTGTGTGTAATTGTAGTTAGAATAAATCTCATAACAATATCCTAGTATATTTAGGATATTGGTTTTGTTACAAAAGAAAATAATATAAAGAGTTTAGGGGTTGGATAAGTAAAATAAAAGAAAAGAAGCTAAGAGTAATCGTTACCTTTAATTTGGGTAACTCCCTTTGGTTTGAACCAAAAATGACTCTTGAAGTGCCTTATGCCTAAGGTAAGGATTCTAGAAGGAGGAGAGGGATGTAGGAAACTTAATTGGGAAGAGTTTTGATGATCTAAAAGTCTTTAGAGGTGTGAGTAATTGGTTAGAAGTGGTGTCTTTTTATAAGGGGGAGGAGAGGCTCTATAGGAAAGATTGAAAATATTATTTTATTATATAATGATATTAGGTTTCTAATGGATTAAAAGTAGACTATTCAAAGTATAAGGTGGGTCTGGGTCTAAATTCTTTCATCCAATATATTTTATATAGGTTTGGGTCACTATATTAACCTTATCATTTATAATTAACTCTTAGTTAAATAGTTTGACATTTACCATGTCACTTTGTATTTTTATATTATATGGTTAATAAACTTACTATATTCTTCCAAGAGACCACCAAGTGGTCCATTAATGATACACCTATCATGATATCAGTCCTTCGTCCAAACCTTAGATTTTTAGGAATATTATATCAATTAATAATATGATATTTGTTTTAAAAACTCTTTTATGTCAATATTGACACTATTGGGTATTTTGTTTTTCATAAATTTATAACAGCATTATTAATTCGAATAAAATTAATATAACCAATAATAATATGTCATATAAACCTATAAGAGTATTTTAATTCATAAAAAGTATCAAATTACATTTATTTAGATATTTATAATATCAATTATTTTAATATTTCATTAGTTAGGTAATTACTGCATCACCATTGTGTCATCAATAAATAAAATTATTTAATTTCTAAAAATTATAAATAAAATACCATTATGTAGGAAATCATTTTATATTTCTAATAAATATTTACAATTTAATTTATCTTATGTATAACCCTATATTACAAATGTTTTAGTTATTAAACATTGATTTTAACTCTTTTAACTCTTCTTTGAATTAAATAATAATAAATTTCCTAATATAATCCATGTGGACCAAATAGGTTCATATTTTATTCCTAAGGTTGTTTTCGGTTGAATTATACTTAGCCAATAGATTTTGGACATCTGTTAGGGTAAAAATAATATCATTTTTACCCTTAATTACCCTATTTACTTTTTACCGTGGTAAATAAAAGTAAAAAGTTACAATTCACCAAAAATTATTTTTATCTTATTGAACCACATTTTACTCTTTGATATTAACCGTGTCGTTCGGATTTTCTAAATTCCACTCACAGAAGTGGTAAAATTAATTTTTATGTGAATTTGCAAATTCTCCTAGGAGATGGGTAAAAAACAGTGAAAAGTTCAATAAAATTTTTATATATCTAAAATTATTATAAACCAAATCCAATGAATTACATTGAAATTATATAGGTATTATGTATATATTTTGACCTAAAATAAATTTAAATAAAATAAAAAATTATTTAAATAAAAAATTGGTTTTAAACTATAACTCAGTGTTTTTCACTATTAATCAAAAATTAAATGTTTTCAGAAAAATACCAAAAATTTACCCTAATATAATTTTGATATTCTGAATTCAATAATGAAGTCTATTTTACCAAATTCCCAACATAGAAGTTGCATTTATTAATTTAAAATTTATTCCTGCTGTCAAAACCAAATGGCGTGTTTTTAAGAAATAATAACTATCAAAAGTTTGACACTTGTTTATGTCCTATTTCAAAGTGAAATTACTTAAAATGACCATAATTGGATTAAATGGTAAAAATATAATCTATTTATACTTCAAAACCATTAAAATTTATAATTTTACACTATAAATTATTTTGATTAAAAAATTTGTTTTTAGTTAAAATATAGTATTTTTCACTATTCACCCAAATATGAAAGTTATCAGAAAAACAACAAAAATTTATTGAAACTAAATTCTTATGTCCCAATTCTAAAGAAGAAGTTTATTTTGTCAAATTTCATATATAAAAATTTCAAATATTGGATTTAAAAAGGGTTCACCATTAAAAGGTAGTAAAATTGCATTTTTTGAAAAATTCTTCTTTTATCTGAAAAAAATGAATTTGTTCTTAAAATGTGTCTAAGAAACTCATAATATGGATTCTAAAATTATAAGGATTATATAAAGTTCAAAATTCAGTTAATATTATTTAATAACCGCTATTAAATGGAATGTTTGGTAAGTCGTGGTGCGCTTGAACTCAGTGTTGTGTGTAATGCAAGTTATTGAATTACTTTGAAGAAATAACATACTAAGAAATATTGGGGTGTTACATTCTTCACTACTTCAATAAATTGAATCCTCGCAATTTGAAATTTTTCTTTGAAAATAAATGGTTGAAAACAGAAAATACCTTTGTGGGGAAACCCACATCAGAAATAGGGTTAATAAAAATATAATTTTAAAAGAAGGAAAAAGAAATAAAAAAAGGTCACCCGAGATATCCCATAGTATGATTATATAAAAACATGGATATGGAGGAGGAAAAAACCATCAGGGTCTTATGGAGAGTTGTATAAAACATGATTAGGAGAAATTTATCTACAAGAAAATCATAAACTTTTGATTGGTTAAACGATCTTTGATTCCCCAGTTGGAAAAGTTAACCGACAAAGTTTTTGTTTTAAGATAACTTTCATAAATTTGAGGAATTTATTTATGATATTTCCTAAGAACGTAAGGAAATATACTTACTTGTCATGTAAACTTTCATTCTTTAATAAATTTTTACCACAAACCCATCTTTCACTCCAAAAGGTAATAGAACTCAAAAATATTCTATTTATCCTAATCGTATCGGGTTTCAAAAATAAATTTATAATTTATCTATCCAAACTTTTAAAAAAAAGAAAACTACATTATACACTCCAGGGACTTCACAGAGTCTAGTGGTAGGCTATAAATCTCAATTGCACTATGTTTGTGGGTTCGATTCTCGCAGCTTTGTCTGACGCGATGGGTTGTCACACGGTCTGTGTGTTGTCCTTTTTATAAATATCCAAAAATAACCTTAACAATAGTAACAAATGTAAAATATAATCCATTCCAACCATTATAATTATCCAAAATACATCTGTAAACTCTTATTCCAAAATTTATATTGAAGGTAAACATAATTTAGATCCTTTTTACCACGTAATAACATGTGAATACCTTCATCATTTATTACTGAAACATCATGAATTACCATAAAACCTTATTGATTACATTCATGCTCTCTTATTACTTATAGAACACTGGATATACTTCATCCATCCAAAAATGTTTTAAACTCCAACAATGATGGAATATAAAAATCTTTAATCGGTTTCAAGGTAGTCAAGGATATCTAATAAAATTTACCCAAATAAACCATCTCTTATTCCAAAATAAGTACCTCAATATTAGGACCATATTAAGTTTTATCTTTCCATCAAACATGTAATTTCCAAAAAGTTTAACTCACTGTAGATTCACTTTTCTTAGTACCATAAAATCTTAAATCCTCAATGAAATAGTACTGTAGTACAATCCTTATTTTTTTCCAGCACATCATTGATACAACACTTAAATGAAATAATTATTAAATAAAAACATAAGAACACTAGTCATTCCTCTTCATCTGTGGTAGTATCATAACTTGATTATTATCCAATAGAATCATTTGCGGCATAGTCTGATGAATGAGACATTGGTTTGTGTAGTGTCCAAACTCCATGAAGATGAAGCATTGTACATTTGAAACCTTTTTCTTACCCTTGCAGTCACGTACTTAGTGTCATTTTTCTCCACACTTATAAAAAACTCACATTCCCTTTAGGAAATTTCCAGGGTGTTTCTTCCCACAGTGATCACATATGAAAAAATTCTTCTTTTTTCCTCTTCCCTTTATCCAACTTTCTCTCTTCCATCCTTTTCTTCTCATGCTTCCCTTAAAATCCATAGGACTCAAATAATTCCTTACTTATCTTATTAACACATGATACTATTTCTCCATATGTTGAGAATACATGGGAGACTATTTTCCTTATAAATGTTGGCTTAATACCGCGAAAGATATGATCCTTATTACTCTTTGGATCATACATATTGTTGGAGTTCACATTCCTTCTACTAGGCGCCATTTCAATACAATGGCATACAGTATGTCAGTTTATGAATTGCAATGAATAATTCCAAACTTGTAAAATACCTAACGTAAATTTAACGGTTTATGGATATAATCCATAATCATAAAGATGTTCCCTTTGAGGAATTATATACTCACAAATCCTTCATAATGGTTTGTAAAGAAAATGAGAATTATCCTAATCATATCCCCCGAGAGTGTCGTAACCAAGAGTGCAGCAAGGCCCGTTGTCGTGCACCAGTTTCCATTTCAGTCTATCTCAAAGCGGTGTTTTTGGGTGTTACCCCTAGGTCCATCTATTCCAGAGCCACCTCTACCTACTCGTATCCAGATAGGGATTTATTGCTCAGAAAATTCACAAAATCTCTACAATACCAAAATTCAATGAAGTTCTTCTATAATAATCCTCAAGGTCCATCTTAGGTCTATGTACTATAATAAGAGTTTATCTTAATAAAGATTCCAAGGTTTTTACTAAACCTCCCTCTGATACCAACTGTAATTCCCTCACCCCAGTTACCCAGAGTCGGTGCATTATTATGTATCATTGGCATGATCACAAAAAATCAATTCTCGAAAGACCGATTAGTTTAGTAGACTTGGAATAACTAAATACATCCATAAAGTTTACATTACATCATAAAAAGAAAAGTACAACAACATCTTGTCTCCACACTCATATGTAGGATCGAAATAATGATGTAGATACTCAATATACAAGAGGGGGTGAATTGTATACTTTAAAAATTCCTTTGGAACCTTTAAAGTTAGTTACGATTAACTATGTTTTCCTTAAGAAAAGTAAAGGGCTAAGTTTAACAAAGTTAAACTTAAGAAAATTCACAACACCTCTAACACCAAATGAAAACATGCAAAGAGATTCCGAAAGAAGGTTCCAGAAATATGGTTCCAGTAAATTGAAACTTAACAAAAGATTACAAAATGAGATTCTACCTTAAAGAGTATAGAATCTAAATGAACTAGAGTATGAGTAAGGAAGTATAAGAAAGTTATAATTTCCTTATAATACAAAATGCAGAGGAAATAAACAAGTAGTAAAACTACATGTAACAAGATATAAGTCTTTTAACCCAAAGAGAAGGGTATCCAACAACCTTGGATAAAGGTCCCATGATTTATACTTTCAAGAAAGTATATCTTACCCACACTAGGGTAAGCCCTCGATACGAAGATCGAAGTCTCTATCTTGCTATCCCCGCAAGCCCTCAACTTCAAGGTAGTTGGTCACCTCTGTCTTCCTCAGCAAGGAATCCCTCAACTTCAAGGTGTTGGAAACCGCTGTCTTCCTATCCCCGGAAGTCCTCAAATGTAATCACCAACATTCGGAGTCGAACGAAGATTTGAGAGTTTAATAAGAGCCTATCTATCTAGAAATCACTTCAACAACATTTATGAAAAATGTAGAAGAAGTTATCCATCAGATGTGAGCTCTTTCAAATGAGCTCCTATTTATAGGCAAGGTCAGCCTCCTTCCCAACAGTCATATTTTACTTAAAAATCGGAGGGACCTGTACACGTGTCACTTAGCCAACGGTAAGTTTATAACAGAATAGACGAAATCGTTTTAAAAAAAACAAGTGTAACAGAATGTACAACACTGTTTAAAATATAACTCAAAAGTTCGGAATGAATGTTCGGAGTGTAAACAAAAATAATTTTTCAGAGTCTAAACAAATACGGAGTGTATAAAACAAAGATGATCAGATTCTGTTTAATAGGTGAATTCGGAATGATAATTCGGAATGAGAATTTGTCATCATAATTTGTAATGATAATTCATCATCAGGATTCATAATGAGAATTCATCATCAGAATTCATAATGAGAATTCCTCATCAGAATTCATAATGAGAATTCGTTGTCGAACTTCATAAGGATTCGTATCCTAAATCTGAAGTAGAACTTAATCAGAGTTAGTATCCAGAGTTCGGAATGAAACTTTATCACAGTTCTCATCTGGATTTAGGTGTGAAACTTTATTACATTTCAAATCCAGAATTCGAATCCTAAAACAGAATACTTTATATCAAAGTTTCAAAAAAATCCGAGAAAACAGAAATGAATCTGAATCTTATACTTAAGAAATATATGAATGAAAATGTGATAAGGGTGATTTTTCTTACAAAATAAATCTTCCTTATAAAAGTAATTTTTCCTTATAAAAGCAATTTTCCTTATAAAAGTAATTTTTCTTATAAAAGAAATTTCTCTAAAGATAAGGTGTTTGTGATTTTCAAAACAAGAATGAAAGGAATAGTCATAAGGAAAACCTTATTGACTCAACAATATCCCCCTTTTTGGAAAGCACAAACATCCTTACAAAAAATAAATTCTAAGAAGAAAGAAAACATTGAGGCTTATCTCCCATTGCTTTTGGAAGTAGATGAATACGATTAACTCCCCCTTAGGCTTTGAAACTCTAAGGATCGTATTCTAGATTTCCGGAATAATATTTCATTACGAATAATAAAGTATTCTTTAATGAAAAACTCCCCCTTAGATAAACACTTATTAGAGTTTGTTTTCTTTCTCACCCTTTGTTAGGATTCTTTTTCCCTTTCATTAGAGTTCTTTTCCTTCACCCCCTTTGTGATTTTCAAAAAGAATTTGAGGGAATGAGAAATATAACAAAGTACCTGAAAAATTAGTAGTAACAACAAAAAAACAAACAAGCACAATTTCTATTAAGTTTGAAAATTTCAACAAAAAAAGAGTTAAGGTACAACAAAAGATCGGATCTGTCTATTTGGGATCTTTCTCCTTCGCCATGAGACCTTTTAGAATAGTCTTTATCTTCTTTAAGTCTTTATGATCTTATTCAGCTTTCTTCTCTAAGACCACTATTCTTGCAGATTGAGCTTCAATATTTTCTTCCTGGGCATTAAGCTTTTCTTCTTGAACCTTTAATTTTTCTTCCTGAGCCTTTAATTTCTCTTCAAACTCAATCCGATGATCCCTTTCAAACTTCCAGTTCTGAGAAACGGAATTCAGCTTCCCCTTCAGATCTCTGACTTCTTGAATCCGGAAGTTCTTTTCATCTGTCAGATTCTCTTCAAAGGAAAAATTCAGCTCATTTATCTTCCTGTCCTCAGTCTCAAAATCATCTTTAACATTGTCTTGAAATTCATCAAATATCCTCATCTCTTCTACAGTCTTCCTCGACCAACTGGTCATCCTCTTGTAAGATCTTTTGTGGGCTTCATAGCCGACAAAGAAAGATTTGAATTGAGCTTCTATCTCAACACACTTATCCATGACCATGGATACGGAGTCTGATTTCTAAATCAATGCATGTTTAAGCATCTGACATCTTGAATCAATGCTTGAGAAAGTCGGAATAGAACCTACCAACTTCTTTAAAGACTGAACAACAAAGTCATGCCCCAACGAAGATGACTCTGAATCCGAGACTCTTCTTGGAGAATTTTCTTCTTCAACTTGGTCAAGCTTTATCTTTGAAGAACTACCAACTTACTTTCTCTTCACCACTACTGATCTTGGTGTATCAGCAACAATTTTCTTTCCCTTGTCTCTTTTTGGAATGGAATCATGTTCCGGAGTTCTCTTTTCACTATAAGAAACTTGAACAATATTGTCTTCCTCATCAGGAATTTTCTGAGCACCAACCTATACATTCTCCATTTGAGAAATATCTTGTAGAAGTTGTTCTTCCTCTACATAATAAGCTACTTCTTCTTCTACTTTCTCTTCTTCCATTGCCGGAGTGACTAGATTAGAAGACTCAGCTTCTGAGGTTCGGAGTGACAAATGTTCGGAAGGATTCCCCTTATAATCATCTACGTGTTTTAAAAAATATCCGTTTTCACCACTTCCTTCAGCAACAACTTCTTCTTCTACTACTTGATCAATCTGCTCTATTTCCTCAACAGGCTTAGCAACTGTCTCTTCTGGAGCGACAAATTCTCTTCCTGGAGTCTCAGGTAGAGACTCCAATAAAAACGATCTCGAAATAGGAATGTTTGCTGAAACCATCTCATTGAACTACAACAATGCCTGAGCTACCTCTGCTTCAGTCATCTTCTTCTTGAGCTTCTTTTCTTTCACTTGTTTTTTGAGCTCATCCGCAGTTCTTTCCTTCAAGGCCTTAGCCTCCTCAGGATCCATGACAAACTGAGGCTCCCCTTGCACTCTTTTTTCTTTGATCTCTCTCCATTTAGAAACTACCTCATCTAGGTAAGATTTCTTCTTCTTTGGTTTTGGAGGTGCGGAATGAACTTCGTTAGACTAGGGATTCTCTGCTTCTACTTGAACTTCTTTCAACTTTCTCTTCCTTACTGGGTTAGAGGATTCCGGATTAGCAACTTTCAGAGCTGCTTCTTCTTGAGCGGGTAAATCAATAAACTGACCAGTCTTCTTATCAAAGGCTACATCCATCCTTTTGAGAGTGCCATCACTCACCAACATAATCTTGAAAACTCTTGGCTTAGACTTTCAAGCCTCCTTGAAAGACTCAAGGAACCGAACTATCAACTTAGAGAGGATTGCTGGGTACATTATGATCTGAGCTCTCAGATTCCCTTTCTTAACATTCTCAAGATTAATGAGAATGTGCTTCATCAGGTTAAACTTTCTCAGATTTATCCGAAAATATAGGATGTAGATCTCACTCTTCTTTAAGCTATCCTTGTCACCCTTCCTTGGTACGATAAGGCCTTGTACCCATAACTCTCGGATCCCGAAATTTGTAGAAAGAGAAGCAATCTTCGGAACCTTATCATATGACAGTCCGAGAGTTTCTAATGCTTTTTCCTTGTCGAAGCTACCCTTTGAATCTGGCAACACATGAGATATGAATTCTTCTTCACCTTCATTATTCAGCCCTAGCAAGCTGGCTACCTTGGCATATGAAATCTTATAAGTCTAACCATAAGACTTAAAGGACAACTTCTCCCTTCCATCTTCCTTAATAAAGGAGACTGTTTCATAGAACTCTATAAGAAAATATGAATACACTTCATCTTGATTCATAGGTTTTGACACCACAACATCTTCCCATCCATTAAGCTTAATATTTTTTGAAATAAGAGAGTCACACTTGTTGAAGAAATCTGGATGAACCAGCCATTCTCTATATACTAACCACTTCGAAATCGGCTTAGAGGAAGAAATGTCTTGAGAAGCTACTTCCACAGACATTCGGATCTGAAGACCTTTGAGAAGTTCGGAACGGAAAAAACTGAGGTTCGGAATGGTCTTAAAACAGAGAGGCCGAGCTTTGCGACGCTGGAGCTTGAAAACTGATGTGGGACAACCGTTTGGGGTCCCCTTTATATAGGAAACGAAAAAACGGTTCATCTTCCATGATTGATCGAATGGTTGAGACAACCTGAGATCAGATCTGACGGTCGAAAACCAATTCTCATGAAAACTTGAATCCGATCTTTTTGAGGTTTTATTAAAACACAGATTTAAGAAATTTATAACCCGAAAACAAAATATAAGAAAATACCAGCAAGTAAAGTATGACAATGAAAACTTGGGTAAGAAAATCATACCTTTCGGATTGGATTAGGAAGATTATTCGTAATTGGTAACATTCTTAAGAAAATTACGAAAGAAAAAAAACTTTACTACGAAAAGACAAAGTTCGCAAAAAAAATTATGAAAAAAAAACTCAGTACGGAAAACTCAGTATGAAAATTACAAAATTTGAAAACAAAAAAACTTATTATAAAAGATTCGGTACGAAAATCTTGTTATGAAAATACCAGTACGAAATTTTCTATTCCGGAAGTTTTCAATACAAAAATTTCCATTTCAGAAGTTTTCTATATGAAAATATCCATTCTAGAAAATTTTAGTTCAGGAAATTCCCATTCCGGAATTTTGGTTCCGAAAAGTTTGAAAAACTATCTTTGAAGAATTTAGTTACTCTAATAATCAAATGTACTCCCCCTATGAAAAGGAGTTTATTTTTATAAGGAGACATTTTCAATGGAATGTTAATTAAGAAGGATTACCTTACGGTTATCATTACTAACTTATGTTTAATGTATTAAAATCTATCAGAAGACAAGGATTTTGTGAAAATAGCAGCAAGTTGGTCTTGCGTTCCGATAAACTGAAGAATAATATCTCTTTTAAGTGTGTGATCCCTAAGAAAGTGATGCCTAATATCTATGTATTTTGCACCAGAGTGATGTGCAGGGTTCTTACTAAGGGCAATGACACTTGTGTTATCACACAAAATTTGAGTTTTAGTAAAACTCAAGCCATAGTCAGTGAGTGTGTGTTGCACCCAAAATACTTGAGCACAACAACTTCCTGCTGCTACATATTCGGCTTCAGTAGTGGAAAGTGCTATAGAATGTTGCTTCTTGCAAGTCCATGAAACTAATGAATCTCTTAATAAATGACAAGTTCCGGATATACTCTTTCTATCTATTCTACATCCACCAAATTCAGCATCAGAAAATATTTTTAGAACAAAATCATTTCCAGAAGTTTAAAATAATCCTAGATCCTTGGTTCCCTTAAGGTAGCGAAAAATTCTTTTTACTACCTTTAAGTGATATTCCTTAGGATTGGATTGATATCTTGCACATAAGCATACTGAAAACATTAAGTCTGGTTGACTAGTTGTTAAGTATATTAGACTTCCTATCATACCTCTAAAAGATGTTTGATCTACTGGTTTCCCAGCTTCATCAAGATCTAAAGAGTTTGAGGTACCAATAGGAGTACTTATACTCTTAGTGTTGTCATAACCATACTTTTTGAGAAGATAATTAATATACTTATGTTGAGATATGTAGGTTCCTTCTGGTTTTTGAGAAATTTGAAAACCAAGGAAAAAAGTTAACTCACCCATCATACTCATTTTAAACTCAGATTTCATTAGACTTGCAAAAGAATCAGTTAAAGATTGCTGAGTTGAACCAAATATGATGTTATCAACATAAATTTGAACAATCAAAACATTTTTCTTATCTTTCTTTATAAAAAGGGTTGGATCTTCATTTCCCTTAAAATAGTTATTTTGAATCAAAAATCTAGTAATTCTATCATACCATGCTCGTGGGGCTTGTTTAAGGCCATACAGAGATTTGGTAAGTCTAAAAACATAATCAGGATATTTTGTATCTTCAAAGCCAGGAGGTTGTTCAACAAAAACTTCCTCTTGAACATAACCATTAAGAAAAGAACATTTCACATCCATTTGAAAAAGTTTAAAATTAAATAATGCTGCAAAGGCAAGTAGAATACGGATAGATTCAAGTCTAGCTACTGGAGCATAGGTTTCTTCATACTATATCCCCTCTTGCTGATTATAGCCTTTAGCAACAAGTCTAGCTTTATTTCTTACTATGACTCCATTTTCATCACATTTATTTCTGAAGACCCATTTAACTCCAATAACAGAAGTTTCCTTCGGACTTTCAACCAAGGTCCAGACTTTATTCCTTTCGAATTCATTTAGTTCATCTTGCATGGCTTTGATCCAATCATCATCACTTAATGCTTCATCAGTGCTTTTAGGTGCTAATTGGGAAAGAAATGCAAGATGTTCTACTTCATTTCTTAAGGAACTTCTAGTCCTTACATGTTGATTTACATCACCAATGATACTATCACTGGGATGATTCTTAAGAAACACGTGATTTGGGTTTTGAAAAGCCTGTATATCAACATAGGGTAGAAAGTATTCAGGGGTAAATGTTTCAGAAGTATCTTCTTGAACATTTCCCTTATCAGAAGGTTCTTCTATCAAAGGTTGATAATCAGGTTTTAAAAACACATCCGAGGATGTAGGCTGGGATTGTTTAAAAACAAAAGGACCAGACTCATCAAATTTTACATGTACTGTTTCTTCAACAGTACAAGTGTTTTTATTAAAAACTCTATAAGCCTTAGATGCTGTGGAATAACCTAGGAAAATTTCTTCATCAAATTTTGGTGCGAATTTATGTAAGTTATCTGTAGTATTCAAAATGAATACTTTGCAACCAAAAACCTTGAAGTAGGATAGTCTTGGTTTTCTACCATTCCATAACTCATAAGGAGTTTTATTAAGAAAAGGTCTAATCAAAACTCGATTTATAGTATAGCAAGAAGTACTTACAGCTTTAGCCCAGAAATGTCTAGCTATATAATATTCACTCAACATGGTTCTAGTTATCTCTTGAAGAATTATATTTCTTCTTTCAACTACACCATTCTACTGAGAAGTTCTAGGTGCTGAGAAATTGTGAGTAATACCTTTTCTACTACAAAAAGTTTCAAAATCAGAATTTTGAAATTCACCTCCATGATAACTATGAATAGTTTTCAATGGAAGGTTTATCTCATTTTTAACATGAGCTCTAAAACTTTTGAAATAAGAAAAATCTTCATAATTCTTTGCTATAAAATATACCCAAGTAAATCTAGTGTAATCATCAACTAGAACAAACACATAGTATTTGCCTCCAATACTTCCAGTTTGTGTTGGACCAAAAAGATCCATGTGCACTAACTATAATGCATCAGTTGTTGAGACTTCACCGACTGGTTTAAAACTAGATTTATGTTGCTTTCCATATCGAAAAGGATCACAAACTTTAGAAGAATCAAATCTAAGCTCTGGTAGATCCTTAACTAGTTTCTTCTTAGATAGTTTACATAGGTTCCTAAGGTTACAGTGACCTAGTCTTCTATGCCATAACCAGGAATGATCTTCCATTGCACTTAGTCAAGGTAAATCTTGGCTTCTAAGGTCTTCTATGTTCAAGGTGTAAACATTCTCTTGCCTATTTTCTGAGAGAATAAATTCTTCCTAGGAATTGTGAACTAAGCACTTATCATTCCTAAAATTCACAAGGTATCCTTCATCACATAACTGACTTATGCTAATGAGGCTGTGCTTAAGACCCTTTACAAATAGAACATTTGAAATCAATGTTTTTCCTAAAAGAAAAATATTACCAATACCAACAATCTCTCCCTTAGCATTGTCTCCGAAAGTTACCTTTCCTCCTTTCGTTTTGATAATCTTTTCAAAATAGATTTTGTTACCAGTCATGTGTTGGGAACATCCACTATCCATGTACCATGTATTTTTGCTGGTATTCTCCTTATTTTCCTGAAATCAAGAAGAAAATTAGACTTTCAGAATCCAAACTTGTTTGGATCCGAGACTACTAGATAACAAAATTTTAGGTACCCACATCTTCTTGGAAAAGTAAACTTTGTGAAATCCTAAGGATTGGGTTTTGTTTAAGGAACAATTCCTTGCCCAGTGACCACCACATTGACACTTGATACAAAATGGGGCACTTTGAGGAAAAAAATAATTGTTACTAAAAATTGGTTTTGCATGGGTATAACCAAATCAGGATTTATTTCTTAAAGGTCGTATTTGGGAATACATTTTATCAAAATTTTCCTTACCATGGGTAATGTTTGATAAACACTTCTTTAAGGAAACAATTTCAGACTTGAGTTTTATAACCAAGTTTTTATCCTCAAAATCATTAGTTTTAGAACTAGATCTAGGCTCGAAAACATTTTTCGTAGAAATTACTTTTTATAATTCTTTAGAAAGTTTATTCTTCTCAGAACTTGCTTCCTCAAGAATTTTTTGAAATACTTTCAAAATCAGCATTTTTCTTATCAAGGTCTATAGAAAGATCTGATATCTCTTTTGTAAGAGTAGAACTCCAAGAGTTTGCCTTATCATGTTTTTTATTGAGTTTAGAATTATGAATCTCAAGAAGTTCAGCAAACCTAGAGACTTCTTTATAAGTAGGTAAAGTATTTTCTTCATCAGAAGAGGATTCTTCATCAGAAGAGTTATAATACTTACTATCATTGGAATTTAAAGAAACATTGGTCAATGATTTAGCATTTCGTACCTTAGCCAAAAAACAATGATTATAAATGGTTAATCTAGCTATAAGATCAAGATTCTTCTGTCCTGAAGATTCATAATCAGAAGATTCATCTGAAGAGTCACCACCACTGGCACTCCAGGTGTCACTGGCTTTCACCACTTTCTTAGCTTTGGCTTTATAATACATCTTTCTGTTCCTGTCAGAATGCCTTTCTTTCCTTTCTTTCTTTTTGAGCAGAGGGCAATCGAGTCTAATATGTCCAGCTCTCTTGCATTCATAACAAGTGACTTCTCCATCTTTCCTATCGTTCCTGTCCTTTTTCTTATACTTGGATTGGAAATTTCTCTGACCAGCTATCTTGTTCATCCTTCGAGGAAGATTAGCTAACTCATTTTCAGAGATTTCACTCTCACTAGAATCTGACTGAACTACCATCTTCTTAGACTTGGATCTGGTTACTCTCTCAGGAGTCTTATCTTTTATATGATTTGATGTTGTTGTAAAAGAAACAGTACCATTTCCATTTTTCTTTTTGATGTTGTCAGCATCTCTCTTCATTCTTGTTTCATGTTGGAGAAGATTTCAAAATAACTCATCAAGATAAATTTGGGTGACCTTATTGTTCTCATCTATAGAAGTTCTTTTGGATTCCCAATCATTTGGCATAATATCAATTATCTTATCCACAAGTGATTCATCATCTAACCCTTTTTTCCCATAGACTGTAGGCTATTGACAATAGTCATAAATTTATGTTGACCTTTACAAATTGGTTCTCCATAAGGAAAATTAAAGCCATGATATTTATCTCTAAGCATAGATCTCCTAGTCTCAATCACCTTAGAAGTTCCAAAGTGTGTAACTGCTAACTTCTTCCAAATACAATTAGCTATTTCACAAGATGAAATTTGGTTATATATATTTCTGGTCATTGAACAAATTAATGTATTGCGTACCTTATAATTGAGTTGATACTCTTTCTTTTCCTGGTTAGTGAAAGTTCTAACTTCCTTATCAGGAATTTTATAATCACCAGTAAGCATAAAAAAATTGTCTACTCTAGTATTGATAACAAAAGTCTTCATTTGATCTCTCCAGTACTCATAATCATTACCATCAAAGATTGGTGGTCTTGTAGGATTTAGATTATCAATTGAACCACCATTTACTCCTGCCATACTTAAAAACCTTCGACACACAAACATGTTAGTAGAAAAGATTCATAATAAAAAAGTTCAGAATGAGAATGTTCATAGTGGGAATGTCCAGAATGGAAAAGTTCGGAATGGAAAAGTGAACAAGAAAAACATATACGTGAGTACAAGTATTTCAGAGACCTTCCTCTGATACCAATTGTAGGATCGAAATAATGATGTAGATGCTCAATATACAAGATCGGGGTGAATTGTATACTTTAAAAATTCCTTTGGAACCTTTAAATTTAGTTACAATTAACTATGTTTTCCTTAAGCAAAGGAAAGGGCTAAGTTTAACAAAGTTAAACTTAAGCAAATTCACAACACCTCTAACACCAAATGAAAACATGGAAAGAGATTCCGAAAGAAGGTTCCAGAAATATGGTTCCGGAAAATTGAAACTTAAAAAAAGATTACAAAATGAGATTCTACCTTAAAGTGTATAGAATCTGAATGAAACAGAGTATGAGTAAAGAATTATAAGAATGTTATACTTTCCTTATAATATAAAATTCAGTGGAAATAAACAAGTAGTAAAACTACAAGTAAAAAGATATAAGTCTTTTAACCCAAAGAGAAGGGTATCCGACAACCTTGGATAAAGGTCCCTTGATTTATACTTTCAAGCAAGTATGTCTTACCCACACCAGGGTAAGCCCTCGATATGAAGATCGGAGTCTCTGTCTTGCTATCCCCGCAAGCCCTCAACTTCAAGGTAGTTGGTCACCTCTTTCTTCCTCAGCAAGGAAGCCCTCAACTTCAAGTTGTTGGAAACCTCTGTCTTCCTATCCCCAGAAGTCCTCGAATATAATCACCAACATTCGGAGTTGCACGAAGCTTTGAGAGTTTAATAAGAGCCTCTCTCTCTCTAGAAATCACTTCAACAGCATGTATGCACGATGTCGAAGAAGTTATCCATCAAATGTGAGCTCTTTCAAATGAGCTCCTATTTATAGGCAAGGTCAGCCTCCTTCCCAACGGTCATATTTTCCTTTAAAATTGGAGGGACGTATACACATGTCACTTAGCCAACGATTAGTTTATAACAGAATAGACGACATCATTTTATAACTAAACAACTGTAACATAATGTACGACACCGTTTAAAATCTAACTCAAAAGTTCGGAATAAATGTTCGGAGTGTAAACAAAAATAATTTTTCAGAGTCTAAACAAATACGGAGTGTATAAAACAAAGATGATCAGATTCTGTTTAATAGGTGAATTCGGAATGAGAATTCGGAATGAGAATTTGTCATCAGAATTCGTAATGAGAATTCATCATCAGGATTCGTAATGAGAATTCCTCATCAGAATTTGTAATGAGAATTCCTCATCAGAATTCGTAATGAAAATTCATTGTCGAACTTCATAAGGATTCATATCCTGAATCTGGAGTAGAACATAATCAGAGTTCGTATCCAGAGTTCAGAATGAAACTTTATAATAGTTCTCATCTGGATTTTGGAGTGAAACTTTATTACAGTTCTTATCCAGAATTCGGATCCTAAAAAAGAATACTTTATATCAAAGTTTCAATCAAATCCAAGAAAAAAGAAATGAATCCGAATATTATACATAAGAAATATATGAATGAAAATGTGATAAGGGTGATTTTTCTTACAAAATAAATCTTCCTTATAAAAGTAATTTTTCCATATAAAAGCAATTTTCCTTATAAAAGCAATTTTTCTTATAAAAGAAATTTCTCTAAAGATAAGGTGTTTGTGATTTTCAAAACAAGATGGAATGGAAAAGTCATAAGGAAAACCTTATTGACTCAACATCATATCCCCTTATACTATCCCAGCAGGTCATTCATAAAATACTTCTTCACATCCTGGGAAAAATAAAACATAGAAAGGGGTGAGCTCAAATGCTCAGTAAGGTTAACAATATAGCAGAAACATTCATAAATATTCATAAACCTTTAAGGCAATGTAAAACTAAAACAAAAGTCTTTTAAACTTCAACTTAAGGGAAATATAGAAAAAATAAAATTAAATAATACCATTTAATAATTCACATGGATATTTTAATAGTATAATAATCACATGAAATATCAATAACCACTTTCGAAATGATGGAATGCATAATGCCAGACTATCATAACCATGTTGCGAAGGCCTCATGTCAAGACTACAAATAAGATTTTGTCAAGGCCTCATTCCAAGACACTATTTTGTCTCATGAGACCTACCGATGAATCGAGGAGCTATAGTGGGCTCCACCCATCACTTACTAAGTCCAATGCATTCAACATATGAACAGGTTTAAACATAACATAAACATTCATATTAAAACTAGCATACGAAATGTAAATACTTTATCCATAAACAATGAATGGTATAAAAATAACACATCCACGGTCAAACATATCACTAAACCTTCAATACAATATGGAAGTTTTGTATCATAATAAATCAACTTCAAATAAGATTAAAATCCATCAAATGATGTTTAAATAGATGAAATCAAATCTATTTGAGAGAAATATCTCTTTTTTTGAAATAATTTAAAATTCACATAATTATAAAATAAATAATTTACATTGAAAATATTCTTATAAGATTTTAAGGGATACTTAGACGAGTTTATAATGGTAGAAAATATCCGCACCCGCCGTATAAGTTAAAAAAACATTCTAACCTTAATTTTGTTGAAAAGGTTAAAAATGACCTTATTTGGAAAATGATGGAAAGATTCTTTGTAAACATCTTATAAATAGTCAACAAGGGTATAAATGACTTTAACCCATAGTCTATAAAATAGTAAGAATGTTTTGAAATACATTTTTAAGAAACATGGATGTGGATGATAAAGAGGTCCCAGTAGATAATTACGTATAAACAACCTCGGATAATGAAGAGATTGGGAAATAAACCCTTACCGTGTACTTTTCCTTGATAGAGTGTAGGTTAACCTCTTGTATAATAGTTAAATCATTTTTATTAAATTATAAAATAATAATGTACATAAATATGATATCATATATGATCTTTTAATACTGATTTGTTAATAATATTTTAATATTATCATTGTTTCGGGTGTCAACTGATTCATTTTCCTTTATATGATTCGTTACGTAAGAAGTGTTTGTTATGGATAGGTTGTATCTTATTCATATCCATAATTATATGAAGTCCTTAAACATTACTTTTAATCATAAAACGAGAATTATTCTTGAATGGATATGATGGGGAAATGAATCTCATCGTGTTCGTGGAGACGGTAATCCGTACGTACACACGAACGCTACTTCCATTTCATTTTTCATTTTAAAAGGAATCAAAACCAAATGATACATAGTTATATTATTATTCTAGTATAATATAATATCTTATATTTGTTACTTAATTTCATTAACATAATCCTTTATGAATTCCATGTATGGTATGAACGAGTCATATCACTTTGGGGGGCGGTAGTCTGCATTTCCTCAAATGAAATTATCGTATATATAAACAACATGAAAAAAATAATGGTTTTATATAAAATGGAATTAAAGAATCTTATATATAAAATAAATATCATAAATATCATATTTAATTATAGTTCCATCATAATGGCCACCATGAGAGTTGGTAGGAGATAATTGAACAATCATTGTTTCGTGAGGCGTTTGTTTTCCATCCACAGAAACATTATGTTTTTCACCCATTATATGGAGGTGTGTGTAAGTGTAGTTAAAATACATCTCATAACAATATCCTTGTATATTTATGATATTGGTTTTTTTAAAAAAATAATATGAAGATTTTAGGGGATGGATAATAAAATCAAAGAAAATAAGCTAAGAGAAATTGTTACCTTTAATTTGGGTAACTCCCTTTGGTTTGAACCAAAAAGGACTCTTGAAGTGCCTTCATCCTAAGGTAAGGCTTATAATAGGAGGATAGTGATGTAGGGAGATTAATTGTGCAGAGTTTGGATGAACCAAAAGTCTTGAGAGGTGTGAGGAATTGGTTAGAAGTGGTGTCCTTTTATAAGGGGGAGGAGGGGCTCTTTAGGAAATATTGAAAATATTATTTTATTATATAATGATATTCAGTTTCTAATGGCTCAAAAGTGGATTATTCAAATTATAAGGTGGGTTTGGGTCTAAATAATTTCATCCAATAGATTTTAGACAGGTTTGGGTCACTATATTAACCTTATCATTTATATTTAACTCTTAGTTAAATAGTTTGACATTTACCATGTCACTTTGTATTTTTATATTATATGGTTAATAAACTTACTATATACTTTCAAGAGACCCCCCAAGTGGTCCATTAATGATACACCTATCGTGATATAAGTCCTTTTGCCAAACCTTATATTTTTAGGAATATTATATCAATTATTAATATAATATTTGTTTTAAAAACTCTTTTATGTCAATTTTGACACTATTGGGTATTTTGTTTTTGATAAATTCATAACAGAATTATTACTTCAAATAAAATTCATTTAACCAATAATAATATGTCATATTAACCTATAAAATTATTGGAATTCATAAAAAGTCTCAAATTACATTTATTTGGATATTTATAATATCAATGTTTTTAATATTTCATTAATTAGGTAATTACTGCATCACCATTGTGTCATAAATAAATTAAATTATTTAAAGTCTAAAAATTATAAATAAAATACCATTATGTAGGAAATATTTTTAGATTTCTAATGAATATTTATAATCGAATTTATCTTATGTATAACCCTATATTAAAAATGTTTTAGTTATTAAACTTTGATTTTAACTCTTTTAACTCTTTATTGAATTAAATAATAATAAATTTCCTAATCTAATCCAAGTGGACCAAAGAGGTTCATATTTTATTCTTAAAGTTTTTTTTGTCAAATTATACCTAGACAATAGAATTAGGACATGTGTTAGGGTAATAATAATATCATTTTTACCCTTAATTACACTATTTATTTTTACAGTGGTAAATAAAAGTAAAATGTTACTATTCACCAAAAATTATTTTTATCTTATTGAACCACGTTTTACTCATTGATATTAATTGTGTCTCTCGGATTTTTAAAATTCCACTCATAGAAGCGGTAAAATTAAGTTTTATGTGAATTTGCAAATTCTCCTAGGAGATGGGTAAAAGACAGGGAAAAGTTCAATAAATTTTTTATATATCTAAAATTATTATAAATAAACTCCAAGAATTACATTGAACTTATATAGGTATTATATATCTATTTTTACCTAAAATAAATTTAAATAAAATAAATAATTATTTAAATAAAAATTCAGTTCTAAACTATAACTCAGTGTTTTTCACTATTCATCAAAAGTTAAATGTTTTCAGAAAAATACCAAAAATTTACCCTAAGCTAATTTTGATATTCCAAATTCAATAATGAAGTCTATTTTACCAAATTCAAAACATATAAGTTTAATTTATTGATTTAAAATTAATTCTCACTCTCAAAACCAAATGGCGTGTTTCTAAGAAATAATAACTATCAAAAGTTTGACACTTGTTTATGTCCAATTTCAAAGTGAAATTACTTAAAATGACCATAATTGGATTAAATGGTAAAAATATAATATATTTATACTTTCAAACCATTAAAATTTATAATTTTACACTATAAATTATTTTGATTAAAAAAGTTGTTTTTAGTTAAAATATAGTATTTTTCACTATTCACCCAAATATGAAAGTTATCATAAAAACACCAAAAAATTATTGAAACTAAATTCTTATGTCCCGATTATAAATAAGAAGTTTATTTTGTCAAATTGAATATATAAAAGTTTCAAATATTGGATTTAAAAAGGGTTCGCCATTAAAAGGCGGTAAAATTGCATTTTTTGAAAAATTCTTCTTTTATCTGAAAAAAATGAATTTGTTCTTACATTATTTCTAATAAACTCATAATATGGATTCTAAAATTATAAGGATTATATAAAGTTTAAAATTCAGTTAATAATATTTAATAACAGCTTTTAAACGGCTAGTTTGGTAAGTCGTGGTGCGCTTGAACTCAGTTTTGCGTGTAGTGCAAGTTATTGAATTACTTTGAAGAAATAATGTACTAAGAAATCTTGGGGTGTTACATTAACCATCTATTTATCTCATTGAAGACGTATGTTCATTCATCATTCTAGAAAATCTTCACCCACTTCTGAGTTATCTTAGTTAGTAGGATTGATAATCGTGAGAAGTTTCTTGAAAATTGATGATCGTACCGAACTAATCCAAGGAAACTATGAATTTCCATCACAGAGGATGGTTGAGGTCATCCTTCAATTAAATCTCTATTTTGTAATGATCCATACATATCCCTTATTTGGTGATAACATACCCCGATAATTTTTCTTGATCCATCCAAAACTCTAATTTATTGTACTTTTCATACATATTTTATTTCTGTAAGAAATTTAGTATAGTATCCATATGATCATCCTAACCATACCTGATTTTGGAGTTTGGAAGAATATCATCTATAAAGACTACCAAGAATTTGTTTAGGTAATACATAAAAACTTTATTCATTAAGTCCGTGAAGACTTTTGGTGCATTAGTGATTCCAAATTGAATCACTATGAACTCATAGTGCTTATGCCTTATACAAAAAATAAGTATTAGGGATATATTCCTTCTTTACCTTTACATGAAAATATCCCAACCAAATATCCGCCTTAGATAAGTATTGGGATCCATGTAGTGGATCGAAAAACTCATTAATCCATGGTATAGGATACCCATTCTTTATCGTGATTTTATTGAGTTTATGATAATCAATACAAAGGCGCACTTACCCATCCTTCTTCATGATGATGTGGACTGGTTCACCCCCATGGTGAAGTAGTTGGTCATATAAACCCTTTATCCATATTCATTGGTAGTTACTTATTTAGATTCTCGAGTTAAACAATGTCCATTATATATGAATCCTTGAATATAGAAAAATATCTGGGTATAAATTCAATCAAGAACTCAACCTCTCATCTAGGAGGAAGATAAATAAATTCTTTAGGAACCACATCTTCAAATTCCCATACAATGGGAATGTCATCAAGGATGATATTTTATTTAGTCTCAATCGTTTGAACTAGATACACTTTCTCACAAGGCAATAATATACATTCTTAAGATGATGATACTAAATAAGATTCATCATCCTCCTTTCACTTGAATATAATATAAGGGTTATTCATGGTATATAGGGTGAATTCCTTCTCCCAGTAATTTATATCGGTTCTATACAAGGAAAATCAATCTATAACCAAGATAACATAGAATTCCACTAAAGGGAGAATAATAATATTTTCAAGAAGATAATTTCTGCAAACATTAACTTGTGATACAATAGTCATATAAGTTTTTCCCAATGATATAAAATCATCTCAAGTGGTGAATCAATGTTCTTATAAAACTTACAAGATGTTCTAGTGTGGTGTGAATTGAAATAAAATAATACATACATAAATTTGGATTATAGTTTATGTATACTTAAATAATCATGATCCATCTCATTATATAAAATTTCTCTTTCCCTTACACTTAGATATTTTTTGTGGAAATCATCCTTGTTAGCCCTTGGAACAGATCATTTTTATGGATAATTCCCAAGTTCCCCAAATTGGAAACATATAACTATTAATGGTAAATTTGGATTAACTTCATTTTATTATATAACGTTATCTAAATTATTCATTATTATATGATAATTAGCTACTTTATTTCCTATTTTCCACACACAAAACATCTACGAGTTCCTCTATGATATTTCCCATGGTGCCACATTCCACATTTTGGACACTTAGGATTGTGGACACTTAGTTTTATCACAAGGATGAAAAATAAAAAAAAGGTAAATACCTTAGAAAAAGTAGGTTAAAGTAGGTAAATAAAGACAATAATCTCAAGGCCCCCAGAATAGCAGTTCACATAAGGTACCCCCAAGCACCTTCTGTGTGTAAGGTCCCTGCGTGACCTACCTGTGCATGAAACTTGCACGTGACATTTGCATGAAAAGTAACCTTCACCCAAGGTCCCATATTTTTATATAAATAGGCCCTTCGGGTCTTCATTTGGATAAAATAATTTTACCAAAGGCTAATTACTGCTCTGATCTCCCTTGTACTTCTCTCAAGACCTCTAAAACCTTCTAGGTAGTTTTCAAAAACCTAAAGATACGCGAATTAACGAGGAATAGAGGAACTTAAGTAATTTTAGGGTTTAAATTAAAAAAATGTGTGAGTCATTAGTATAACCCCTGATTAATGAATACTACTATGAGGTTCCCTTTCATAACCAGGTACTTATGTGAATTACCTTTGGGAACACCTATGGAGACCCTTAAAGGCTTGAGCAAGGTCTCGCCCAGGTGTAGTCACCCAGGTGGTCTATCACCCAAGTTTCTCTCAATTCACCCAGGCCTACCTATGTAGAGAACCCTTTGTGCAAGTATCTTTGGTTCACCAAAATCTATAGCCTGTGTGATCCATTCATAAGGCCTCCCTCAAATATACTCATGTAAATACCTCTCCTTCATTGTCTCCCATATCTGAAAGTGACTATGTTGAAACCTCCACCAAGAAATCCTGGTCTATAAAACCATGGGTAAAGGCACATCAGTGTGTTTCCTATTTGGATTTGTATTTATATGTTCATAGGTTTCCAACACATGTCCTATCAGAGGGTCAATATCCACAAGGAATCCATAGATTTTTTTATCTATGATCACAAGGACCCTTACCCCAGGGACAGTATTGATGAATTCTTAGTATAGAGGACTAAGGTTTAGACCATGTCTACCCCATCTCATCTCTAAGACCTGGAGCCTCTAGTTCCTAATGGGGATGGTAACGATCACACATTCTTTACCATTCAACATAGAAATATATCCTTATCCTGCTACAGAACCAATTTTATGGCATCCCTCCTAGAGTAAGCCCCAAGCCTTTCATGTATGAGGTTGCAGTCTTTCTCCTCTCTACCACTGCATACTTTACTTTCATCCCTTCCTTAGGGTAAAATGAAGATAGGGATGTGTCTTAACCTCATCCTCTTCAACTATCACCCAATCCTTTCCACTTTAAAATGAGTAAAAGTGTGTGGTTTGTATAATCTTCCACTTCCTCTTGTTTCTTACACTGAGCATTACTCATGTGGGATTAGAGTTTATTGATGATCATGATGCCCACGTGATCCATGCGATTCATTGAACTATAATAAATCTAACTCTTGATAATGAAAAAATATAGCAATCTCACTTAGGGCCTGAGCTCACTGGTCATCCTCTTCAAGAGTAAGACCCAATCCTAATTCCCTTAATCCGGGAATCCTCTTTATGAGTAAGACCGGAGTTATGCCCCCAAAATACCATGAGTTAAAAAATATCTCATGGTCCCTTTTTTCAATGTGTTTCCTTCTCAGGAGTAATCCCTAACATATCCTCTCAAAGGGTCATTCTCCCTTATGAGACTCACCAAACTACATAGGATTTGATTCCCACCTAAATGGGATATGTAGGAATCCTCCATGAGGTTCAAACCCAATATCCTAATTCAACCCAGGATATGTAGGAATCCTCCATGAGGTTCAAACCCAATATCCTAATTCAACCCAGCTCTATCTAGGCCATATCACCAGTAGGGTCTACTTTAATCGGGTAATATTTCCTCCATTCAGGTTTCCCTAGGATGCCTCGGTATAAGTCTCACACTAAACTTTGACTTTGAACCTTTCATATAGATTTCCTTTCCACATGAAGTTAAACTATATGGCTGGGTCCTTATCACTTGACTTTAAAAGTTATAATGTGACTCGTTAACTGACACTGAAATATGTGGGTTTGGATTCCTCTCCTGAGGATGTGTAGTAAGCCCAGTTAAGGGTTCAATCCCAACATCAAAATAACTTCCTTCTCGCTATATGAAGATAAATTATAGAGTGACCTCGGTCTCCCTAGATGACAATAAACTCTATAGTTCCCCACTGTATGGCTATAAAACTAGCATCATTTTAATAAAAATCAAATAATCTCCAAGTAGTATATAATAGGATACCATCTATAGAGATCCTCATATATATACAGATATCTCCATTGATGAGGAACCTCATATACAAACCAATGATTCTAAATTTTGTGTATATTAATGATTGATTTATAATTCCAGGGAAATTCACATCATAATTGGGAATTAATAAAGGATTCAGTAACATGTCTTAAATCTATAAGAGAGACTCAGAGTAGGAAATAATTCCCCTCAAAAAAGTTTATGATCCTGACCTCCCTCCTCTCGACCAAAATGAGTTCTTAATAATCATAGGTCAAAATCCCTAATGAGCGCACACCTTTGGAAAGCAGGTCCTTTTTTATAGAGAACCATTATATGTTTCTTTTTCGTAAGAAAAAAATGGTGAACCTAACATGAATAATTAACTGATATGATAATTCCACCCATATTTTAGGCCCCTTTGACTTTATACAAGAGGGTCAGTTAAGGCAACCAATCACGCATGTATTATTTCAAAGAAATCTACCTTAAAAGGTTTTTATTGTTCATATGTATTTCATATATACATGCACTTTTTTTAATAACTCCCTTTGATCCAATGTCCTCCTTCAAGTTTTCACCAATGAACTCTTCGACTCCTACTTAGGTTGGATCTTCATTCGTGCAAAGGACACCATCACCAATATTTCATCTTCAATGTTGGGTCTCTAACTCACTAGTCCTGGTGTATCTTAAAAATGGTACGATCCTTACCCTGGAGGATACCCAATGATCCCTCTAGTCTGTGAAACACCCCTGATCGTCCAATCAATGACAGAAGGTGGTCCTGAAGCAGATGGTGCCAACGGTTGTCTTCAATTATTTTGTGAGACTATCCCTAAAATGCAACAACCAGTACCTCTTATATTTTAGGGGTTGGATAAATAGGGCACCTAGGACCTCATCCAAGAGACATAGGGGTCCTTCTCAAGGGGTCTTACCAGAAATGACCACTGCCAACACCACATGGAAGTTAACCCTCAACATGATGAGGGTGTTATCCTTAGTCGACCAGCCCGGGTCCTTCAAACCTGAGAATGAAATACATCCCAATGTGGATGACAATCTATCAAAAAGAAGTAGGTTCACACATTTTCCACCTCCTTATAAGTCTAAAAACCCATTTTTGTAGAAGTAAATGAGCTGACACATACACTCATCCACCTTCATTCATCCATCCATAAGACTCATCTAGAAGCATTCAAGGAATCCCATCATTCAAATATGGCAACAACTTGTGAGTAGGAATATACACTTGCCTACATCCAACAAGTCTTCCAGTAGGATCATCTTGCAACACCCAAAGAAATCATTCAGAAAGTTCTAATGATAAGTAGAGGGTAGACTCGACTCTCTACCCCACACATGAGTACTATAAGCACCCACTGGTAGGAAAGGGAGGACAGGAGTAGTAATATACAACTATTCCAGATGTATAATGGGAATATATCCCTATTACAGTCACTGAATTTACCAATAATATCTTGTAAATTGTGAAATGGAAAATTAAAATCCTTGCACACATCCTACAAACATTCCAAGACATCATACCAGTGATGATAGTAGCGCCCAAGGGATGGAACATAACTATGTCCCCAAAAATGGGGAAGCTCATTAGAATAAGACCCTAGAGTAGACACACACCTCTACTCTCATCTAGGATGGTTGTGGTGAAAACTCCTTCATAATATAAGGATAGTCGAATTGGGAATATACACCCACTCCAATAAATGTTAATTGGATTATTACAATAGCCACTCTAAGGAAGGAAAAAACACCTAGCCATGATAACCACTTATCCTAGAAAGTGTCCCCAATTTCTCATAATAAGTCATCTAAGAAGAAACTTCATCAAACACAATTATAAATTCATTAGAAAATCTAAAATCAAGCTTCTCATGATTCTAGAGTTATTGAAGTCCTCAGACCTTTATATATCGCAGTTCAAGATCTTACCCTCTAGTTACCAAATTACGGGAGTAGTAGCAGTAATTCTAAATTTTCTCCTCAGATACTTCATCTTGAATTCTTGCTTCATGGAAACAATTCTTTCGATCTCGAGATCTTATCTCCTAATGAGATCCATGGAAACCCTCCATGTGGCCAAAATACAATGGATAAAGAGGGTCTTCCCCTAATTGTAATCCACCATGGTAGTCCTCCCCATGATGGAATTCTCTAGGAAATTTATCTCTATAGTGGCGATTTGCATTATTAGAAGAATTCTTCAACTGGTAATGCAGTGATGAGAAATAACTTTTATCATGAGGAACTTACAAAAATGAGGACATTCATATCTGATGCCTATTCCTTGGCAAGTGAAATCCTTTCTCAACCAGAAGACATCCCAAGGTGATGGTCATTCTCTGAACCACACTTATTTCATTCACCATTCAACATAGTAGAGGAAATCCCAACCAATCCCATTGATTATGGTAAAACAATTGGGAATCGTCCACTCTGGTTGGACCAAGTTGAGGAACCTCTGGTGAAGGACAAAAAAGATATGCTGAATATAAGGAAATAGTTGGCTAAAGATGACATACTAGTCATGTTCTAGACTTCATCCACCCATCAATACTGCATTCCAGAGGTGTTGGTGCAAGATTGAACACATGAAATCATACCCAACATATGGAAAACACTTATTAATCTAAAAGGGAAGGTGTTACCCTATGAATAATATAAAAATCATGTCAATATCGTGGAAGGGTTGCAACACCAAATTGACTTGACATATCTCCTAGATTCCCAACATCCAAAGATTAAGAAATAGTAACAATCCCTTCAAATTTTATGCCTCGATGCATTAATGAGGTTGAAACAGTTGATTACAGATACCTTATTTGGTGTTCATATCAAAGGATGGGGTGCACATGGAGCAATGCATTTCACTATGCTCATTAACCATCAAATTACTCTAAAGGTGGTATCATGCAATGTCATTTACCTAGGACGACTAAAAAAATAATCTATTCCAAACTGAAGATATGCTCAATAAGAATAGGCCCCGACCAACTCTCACCAACATCGGGCCATAAGAGAGTAGGTTGTTGAAAAACGTTTTCATCAATATTCTGAGAATATAAAGCAAGCCTCTCATTTAGAGAATATTATCCATCCGATAGTGAAAATGTTAGAAATAATGCAATGATATTTGGACATGGTTGATCTAAGTGCATACCGAATAATACACCCAACCAATATTCGAAACCAAAATATATAAAATTATAATAGCATCCAAGGTAATATATGGCATGGAATCTCGAGAGAAACCCTTTCCCACAGGGCTAGGGGATTTTTTTAACCCATCCCTTGGGGTCAAAAAATCAGACCTGAAGGGTTGTGAAGGAAGAGCAGGAATATCCACATCCATCAAGGATGGGGGATTTTAACCTCAATAATATACTCCTCAGTAGGAATCAGTCTTCTCCCGGTTATGGAAAATACCACAAAGTGGACCCTATCAGTCTGTTACATCCCGTGATCCAGTGACAATGTTGAGAACACGTACAACTGAATTATATAGGGATTCTCTTCCAGTTACTATCCACCAAAAAACACCTAGAAGACATGAAAAGGAGTGAATAAGGCTTCGTGGAGGGTGTAGAAGAAGATAGTCCCACAAAGGTGCCGATATAATACTTGCAATTCATTTTTCATCAATGAATGTCAACAATGCTGCCCCCGTTGATTCTATAGAACACCAGGTTGATTCGAGGGAAGAATCATAGGATGAAGTTATGGTTTATGATATGGTCCACACTGATACATTTGAAGTATGTGTGCACACCCAAAGCCAAATTCTTTCCCTAAATCTAGGTGCTCCTTCAAATAATCCACCTTGACCTCCTAGAAAAAAGTAAAATTGTAAGAATCATATTATCTTTCACCTATATTATGGGGAAGGTAAGTCACTCTTTGTAGAGGAAAGGTTCACTCAGCAAGAAGAGGAGATGGAACAATTAAGGTTACTCAATACGGAATTACTCTGAGGCAGCATTCCTTCTAGATGATTTCAGCAAGAAAATCCTGAATTTTCACCTCTAGCTGATGCGCCTCAACGAAGAAGGTTTTCCGCTACAACTGAGGCATATCTAGAACATCCACTAAATGAAAGATACCAACCACCAATATATTTGGATCTTATTGAATAATATCAAGAGTTTCCTCCATTGTATTCACAACCAATGAATGGTCACACACATCCTTATAGGAATGTCCCTATGGGTTAACCATGATAGATTCCAGCAGTTCTACCTCCAATGGCCCTACCGGTCACTACACATATTCAGGCTCCAGCCACTACACCTGTTCTGGTATTTTCTCGTCCAAATGTTCCAAAAATTCTTATGAATACCATTTACTCATTAAAAACTCAATTGGAAGCTATGGAAGAATGGTTTACCCTAGTACAACTAGAAAATAATGTTTACCCATAATGGGTAGATCTGACTCCTCCCCCAATAAACTTTTGAAATCTTATATTTACAATATTTATTAGTTCAGGAGACCTTGAGCAGCACTTGAAGCATTTATTATCTCATTGTGATCCTATTATGGGCACCCCTAAACAATGGGAGGTGCTGAAACATCAGTGCTTTGTGCAATCACTACAAGGACCGGCCTTTGTATGGTACATGATTTTGTAGTCTCGGTTGATTACTGGATGGGAAGATCTTCATTATAAATTACTCTTATAGTTCAGATCAACTATATAGAATACAATAGTCTTCAATCTTATGAACTTCAAACAAAGGGAGAATGAAATGGTCTCATATTTCATTTCTTGGTGGAAAGGATTGAAATACTCCTTAAAACTACCACTCCGTTAAGAAGATTTGTTGCATATCTATATAGAAAGTATTATCAATGTGTTTTACACAACATTGATCCCCATAAAATATATATGAGGGTTTTGGGATTTGGACGCAATTGCTCAATAGGTGGAAAACTTCATTACAGATACAAAATCCAATATATGATTAATTCCATCAACTCAAGGAAAGAGAATAAGAAAAAGTAGAGATCGTTGTAGTTACACATAAGCAATCTAATTTACTATCTCCTAATTCAAAGAAAACATCATACTGTAGGGATCCACCTCTCAAGCATCAATAACAATAGCTGCCTCATCAATATGATCAATGTGATCAGAGGTGGAAAACAATTGAGGATATGAAAAATAAGGTCTAAACCTTTTGAAATGGCCAAGTCCCTGGTTACATCATATCATCATTATAAGCAACTTATTTCAGTTTCCAAACACTAGGAATCCCAAAAAATAAGGTGATGAATATATTCTAGAAAATACCCGCTTCCATAAAATTCTTGGGCACCCCTTCCATGATTGTTTTGTTTTCAAATACATCCTATAAAATATTGTGGACTTTGGGAATGTGAAACTGAAAAAATTTGTTAGCCCATATAGCATGTATTTTTTATACCAATTCGAAGTTGGAAATAGAATGGAAAGAAGTTAAAAGTAAGAATTAATAGAATTTTTTTTGATTGTATAGTTAGGAAAAAAATCATTCGGACTCATGTTATTATCCAAATATAGTTGAAAAATCCAATTTTTCCCTCAGCCACTTCTGGTGTAGCACAGTCAGCTTCATCAAAATCCCAATACTCCAAAAGCCAATCCTCTAAGAAGTGATATAGCTAGAAGGAAAAAATAAACACAAGAAGATGAGATCATGTCAAAGAAAAATTTATCCTTAACTTTATCATACTTCATTCCAACTATCTCAAAAGAATATGAACTTCCCCGCCAAATAGTACAACAAGTGTTGACCCGTCATACTGAATCTTCATCAGATGAGGAACTGATATTTGGGTCCATTAACATTATTCAATTAATGAATCCCTTCATATATTATTATTATGATCATGAACCCAAATTTTCCATGATTTTTTGGGGAACTGGAGGATGATACGATCAAGTTCGATGTTATAGAGGAATACGTGGTCATGTTATAAGTCATTACTCTAACCACACCCCTACTCAAACAATCTACACACCCGAAACTCATGGAATAGATATTCAACAAGCTCAAAAGGAATAGCGGAATATCACCATACAAGACAATATCTACCCTTACATAATCATCCTAGAAGATCGGTTGGAAGATATATCATCTCCCAAACCACCCAGATATGTGGGAAGACCCAGCCAACCCAACCCACCTAGAAAGGAAGCACTACCCACTCCTTCTCAAGGAGATAGTCAATATCCATCAAGAAAATCATCCCCCAAATCTCATGCGAAATCACACCCTCAGGTGGGGAAACACATGCCTTTGAATCATAATTATGATGTATTTAAGAAATTATCCAAAGTGTTGGCTAAGTTATCAATCCTAGATTTAGTGAGTCCACAAAAGGACCTATGGGAAGTACTCATCATGGCCTTGTTGCTCCCTTGGATGTTTGAAGTTTATGTTGTTACTGCTAAGGTATATCGTGTGGAGAATGATCTCATAGAATTCCACATGATTATCACTTTCACAGACCAAGATGAAGATGTTGTTATGAAAGTACACATTAGTCCATTGTATATATCCAGCAGAATCAGTGAAATTGATATCTCATGATCTTTTGTTGACAATGACTTAAGTTTCAACCTTATTCTAGTCTATACACTTCGCCAACTAGGTCTCAATGAATCCCACGTGTCTCTCTCTAATCTGATGTTACAAGGTTATGACAAGAATGAGCAAGATACTCTTGGTGAGATTATGCTCAAAAATAAATTTGGGGATCTCATGTATGACTCATAATTCAGGGTTTTCTGGTCGGATATATCATCCAATTTTTTACTATGAAGACCTTGGTTACATCAGTATATAATCATTTCTTCATCATACCACCAATTTCTAAAATATTGTGTCAATGTCCAGAATGGGACATCTTATAGTGACAAGGTCTCATTCAAATACTATGAGACAAAATTCATTGATGTATAATTATATCATAAGGGAATAAAGTATTCCATGGATGATGATGTTACTCGAATAAATTCCCCAAATGGCTTGGAGATGATCCCAGCTAACCCGTTCAAATAGCTTAGTATAGATTACATGATTCCTATTAATCAAATTAAAGGGTTGGGCCTGAATTCAAGCATCTATTCAACATATTTCATAATTTCAATCATGAAAGTTGAGCCTGATGGCACTGGATAAATTATCAACTCTCTAAGTTATGGAAAAAGATTTAATTAAAATGTTCTCAACATGTCCACTAAGATCCAACAAAGTCAAGTTCTATTAACTGGACTAGAAGAAGATATTTTTATGATAGGAGAAAGTGTAGGGACTCATTATTAGTCCCTTGTTTCCCTTTAAGGACTCCAAGAAGGCTTCGAATCAGTATGTAATCATGAAATCATTGCTTCATCTTCCGAATGTCTAAATGATGGATCCCCACTTCTCTCCAAGGAACTTGTTTTATCATATCCTCCCTAGGAAGAAGTGAAAGTAGTAGAACATGAGCCTGATGAAGAAGAAGAAGATCTCATGGATTCCCCTCCTTCATTTGAGGAAGTCATATCTACCACCATCGAAGAACATAGAGAGATAAAAATGGGTGAAAAATAAGATCCACACCCCACTCTTATTAGTACATCCATGACTCTTGAAGAATAGAAAATGTATACCTCCTTCCTAAAGAAGAACCGAGATGTGTTTGCTTAGAACTACATATAGATTCTAGGTCATAACACCAAGGTTTTCACTAATCACTTTGGTTTTCCAGAAGATCGTTGGGGATACAAACAAGAAACTACGACGACGCACCTGACTCATGCCTCCAAAATTGAGGATGAAGTGGAAAAAATCATCAAGGATGATTTTATCTGAGAGGTAAAATACCCAAAATGGATAACCATTATTTTCCCTTGGAATAATAATAACATGAAAATTAGATTTTGAATTGATTTTAGATATCTCAACTGGAATTTTCCCAAATATGACTTCCCAGTCCCAATAACATAACTTTGGATTAATGCCACAGCTGGTTATAAAGCCCTCTCCTTTCTAGATGGATATTCTGGGTATAAAAAAATTCATATGGCCCTAGAATATGAGGAATCTATAGCTTTAAAATCACATCAATAAGTATATTTTTATCATGTAATTCTCTTTGGCTTGAAGAACATCACCGCCACATTTCAACGTGTCATGCACCACATTTTCAATCCCTTCTTGGGGAAGTTTGTTGAATGCTACATTGATGATATATTGTTCAATTCTTGGAAAATTTATAACCACCTAGATAACCTAGAAACCATCTTCATCTAGCTTTGATAGCATAATCTAAAGATGAACCCCTTAAATTTTGATTTTGGGGTAACCTTAGGGAAATTTATCAACTTTTTCATAAACCATCAAGATATTTAATTTGATCTTGAGATTAATAAACCTATCTTTTGAATGTAACCTCCTCAAAACTTAGAAGAGTTGAGAGGAATTCGAGGAAACTTGGCCAACATCTGGTGAATTATAAAAAATATGGGAGGCAAATTTTTACCCTTCACCATGTTGATAAAGAAGTGGGTCACGTATCAATGGACTAGTGATTTCCAAGAGGCGTTTGACATCCCCAAGAAATATATCTTGAGCCCACCAGTTTTAATGTCACCTATAGAAGGAAAAAAATCATTCTATATGTGATGACCTGAGAATGATCATTGGGCACCTTTATTGCATATAAGAATGATTCTAGGAATTAAAATGACATTTATTATCTCATTTTAAAAATGCTTGATGATGAGACTCATCATTAAAATATCAAGAACATCTTCTTGAAATTAATCTTTGTCGTTTAGAAGCTGAGGAACTATTTGTAGCGTCACAAGGTCCACTTGGTTTCCTGTAATAACCTTCTCAAATTTATCATTAGTCATCCTATGCTGACGAGATGTCTGGCATGGTGGGAAGTTATTCTACAGTAGTACGATATACAGTTTTTTCCTCAGAAAGTTTTTAAAGTCCAAACCTTGGAAGACTTTCTCACTGAGAATCCATATTTAAAATGGACATAATTAGATACAGAATTACATTATGAATATGTGTTTTCTATTTCAAGAAGGCCCCAAACATGGGAAATGTATTTTGATGGTTTCTAGAACTCCAATGGGGAATAAAATTTAAGACCCTAATCTTAAAAAATTTTGTTTAACGATTGGGATTATCGCTCTAGAGAAGATAGTATTACCGTACTCCTTCTTGTTATCATAGGGTGGAACCAATAATGAAGTAGAATATCAGGCTCCCATTTCAGGTCTATAATTGGTACATAAAATACCGGTAAACCACCTGGAGGTGAAGGGTGACTTGGAGTTCGTAATCAAGTAAATAAATTGAGATTACTCTATTAGAAAAGATAATTTAATCCCCCTGTGTGGTTATTTCTGATGGTTAACAGAATAATTTCACTCAAATCCAATGTTTTCATACATTCCACAATCATAGAATTCTCATGCTGATGCATTGGAAAATAAATCCATAGCACTAGAAGATCCAAACCAGGATAAAACGGTCATAATAATTTCCAACCAATGCATGGTATCACCTTTCATTCAAATCAAAACAGAAGAGATCAATGAAATTGGACCCATTACCGATCCATATGGTTCTACCATGGGATGGATGATTCCCATCATGGAATACCTTCAAGATGGATTACTCCCACTTGAAATATTTGTAAGAGAGAAGATCTGATGGTTAGGAGCCAATTTTACTCTCTATGATAGACCAAATCACTAGAAATTCCTCTACAAATGAGGATTTGATGAAGTCCTTCTCATATGTGTCGATGGAGAAGATACTACGATTGTTTTGCAAGAAGTATATGTAGGATCTTGTGGTGATCACGAATCAGGTTATAGAATTTATGAACAAATTTTAAGGCTTTTATACTTCTAGCCTATGATCACATAGGATTGTACAAAATTTACTAAGAAATGTCATCCTTTCTAAGTGGATGACAACCTCATCCACCAAACCCCAGAATTTCTACATATATCCAAATACTCATATTTATTCACCATATGGGGAGTGGATATTGTTGGGTCATATCCTCTAGCTACGGCTAATCAGTTCAAAGAAAACCTTACTACTATAGATTTATTCTCTAAATGGGATAAGGTAATACCTCTAAAAAAATTCAGGGAAAATCATCATTAGCTTCATCAAATCTAACATCATTACAAGATTTGGTGTTCCTAATACCATATTGATAAAAAAATGGAACCAATTTATGTTCTTTTGAGGTAGAAAATCTACATTAGGAATACAATATCAAATCCAACTACTCATCCGACTATCATGTAGTGGCCAATGGACATATAAAGGCTTTAAACAAGACCCTTTCAAACATACTCAAGAATATGGTGGATAAAGATAAGAATTATTGTCCTGATAAACTCTTTAATGCCATATGGGATTACCAAACTATGACTCGTACTGCTAGATGAGCGACTCAGTATTCATTGGTATATAACAATAGAAGTATTCCTACCCATTAAGGTTCAGTTTCCATCGCTCTGATTTTCTATATGTGATCAGCTATCTAGAGATGAAAAATATCATAAATGATTGGATTAATTGGAGAGACTCTATGAAAAGAGATAAAATACCTTGCATCACTTGGAAGTCCATTAGAATAGGATAACATGCACTTTGAACAAGAAATTATACCTCTATTCATTTCTCCAATGATAATTGGTATTGTCCCTTAGGACTCCAATGATACCAAGAAAGAAGCATCTAAATCTTGAGCCAAAGTGGGAGGGACCTCACTCCATACACATGTTCCACTCTAATGGAGCTTATTCCTTTATCTCAATAGATGGAGAGCTCATTATGACTCCAACCAATGTAAGATTTTTGAAAAAGTACATTGTCTCATCACACGGATTTTTTCTTAGTTCTAGGAAATTAAACTGCATAACACCATGTATGTCCACACTGCATGATGTTAAACTGCATAGCATCGCCGTATTTATCACATAATGATAAAATTAATGACATGAGGTCTTAGTCGGATGATCTAAAAAATAGAAAACACCATTCTTTCTTACCGTATTACATTAAACTACTTGGAACTCATAACATACAACATCTTATAGTATGTTACGACCCTATGGTATGAGCTCTATGATGAAAAACTAGTATCCCTATCATACTACATGATGTTAAACTACACAGTATTGATGGTCCTTTCTATATGACCTTAAATGACAAATACCCCCTTTGTCTCACATGAAATTAAACTAGACCATCCATCCTTATCGTATGATATTAAATTGCATGTTTTTTCAAGAACTATGTATGGATTGATTCTCACCTCTATGAGATACATAGTGATTCTAGAATATTAAATCTCTCGTCTAACCACAACCATAAAATAAACCCATCTTTCCCTATGTATGAACCAAATCTATATAGGTAATTATTCTAGAACATATGTCTTGATCCTTATCCATCAGGTGTCTTGGGCCCAACCATTATTTAGTGAAATATTAAAACCCCTTCCCCGTATCAAAAACTATTTTTCATGGGGAACCATCATCAAAAACTATGTGTGGATTGATTCTCATTCCAATGAGATACATAGTGATGCAAACGTTTCCAATCCTGGGTCTAACCGTGACCACAACAAAAGGTCTCTACACTACCTGTGTGTATGGATCAAACTTTCATAGGGAATAATTTCAAGAACTATGTATGTCTTGATTCTTTCCTTAGTAAGATACGTAGTGACACCGGGGTCCAACACCCTGACTCAGCCATATTATTTCCTTCCTTTCACATCGGTTCATCTTCATCCGTATCTTATTACATTAAACTGCATGGGAATTCAAGAAATATATATGAATTGATTCTCATCCCAATGAGGTGCGTAGTGATTCCTAGACTCTATGTCATAGCCCAACCACCACATAATTTAAATTCCCTTTTCATTCACTTGTGTTACCTTTGTGTTGTATAAGAAATGTTTACCACTCCTTGTTTCTCATACCAAGCAGAGCTCACATTGGATTAGGAGTTTGGTACATGAGTTCTTTGAATAAACAAGGTTTCTCAATTCAAAATGGGGATATCAATGGTCTTAGATGTAAGACCTTAAAATCCACACCATATTTCCTCATCTCATGATAATAAACTGGATGATATTCTTCAAGAACTATGTGTGTCTTGATTTTAACCTTTATGAGATAAATAGTGACGTCCATAATTTCAATCTTGGGCCCATTCAAAACACGATATAATTAATTTATCTATTATCTTATGTATGAGTCAGATCTACATGAGTAAATTCGATACAAGTTCGCATTCTATATATGATCCTATATTCAAAATATCCCCATTATCCCGCACTTATGAATTCAGTTGGGCTGGGGACCTTTATTTAAGAACTACATGTGGATGGATTCTTACCCTAGAAAGATATGTAGTGGTGATAGGGTGTTACACCCCAGTTCTTCCACAATCTTCCTTTTCATGTCGAGACTCCTTTTTCCTTACCGTATTACATTAAACTGCATGGATATTGTTCTTATTGTGTGACTTTAAACTACATGGTATCCATAGAACTACGTATAGATATATTCTCATACCATTGAGATATGTGGTGGTGACTGGGCCATAAATCCTAGTCCCAAACATTTGGTAAAGAAAATTCTTCTTCTCTTGTATTCAAACAAAAGATCCATGAAGTATCTTTTATTTAGGGTCCTCTCATTAAAGATCCCACCAAGGGAACAATAGATTTCCCCCTTTTACATGTGAGTCATATCTACTCAAGGGAATCCAAACTCATGGCCAATAATGATCCAAATGATTCCCTTTTTTCATTGGAAAATTCCCCTTTCACATGTCACACTCCTAATCTGGAATAATTTTATATCTTCATAATATTTCCTCATCTTTTCGTATCATCATGCCTAATACCTGAGAGCTCTTTTACCTGACTATGCAGTACATTCCCTAGTTGTACTTTCATAAGTCCTCCTCATAATGGGTTTTTCTGAAAAAAGATTCCATTATCTGATTATAGAGTAGACTTGCTAGTTTTCCTTTCATAAAATAGCCTACAAATGGGTTTTTCAAATAGTGGTAATTTCACCATTGGGAGAATCCCCTTCTACCCCTTTAATCTTTGATGATGGTATGATGGAACCCACAATTCAAAGTTAGTGGTCATCCATTTTATATTTGTCCCATTTCCTCTCTTCTGATCTGAAAATCTTTAGGACCATGGTTTATAATTTCTTCCCTCATGTCCAAAGTACATAGGAATTCTCTTGGTCTGATAAGGCTATATATCCCATGTTGTTTCAATAATATCATGGTTTTATTTATATGGCTTAAAACTAAAGATGCCAATTACTTCTTGTGACTTTATTAGAACCACATAGGAAACCTCTTCCCCGCCCCAATTCTTGGAAAATCTTGACTTAAAATACCCCTTCCTTTCTCAAGTACTTTCCTCCCACAAACCAAAATTTGTGCTTGGGGAAATATGAATCTTCACAAACACTCATCAACTTTGAATGATAGAATATAAAAAAATCTTAAGGATTTATATTCATGACAATATAGTACATTCCCTAGCTGGCCTTGAATAATCTTCCCCCATAATGGATCTGTCAGTCAAAGGATTCCATTATTGACTATATAGTATGTGCCCTAGCTGGCCTTGTATAAAACGTCCCATAAAAGGAGGTCATCAACTGATGGTAAATTCATACTTATGAGATACCTCCTCTAACTTTATATTACCGTTTATCTTATAATTCTTCATATCTGAGAATCCCCAAGTAATAGCTTACAAATTTCACTTCTCATACCTGAATATAGTGGCACGTTTCCAGAAAAATTACCAAGAATGGGAGAATCATTAAACTGTTCGATCATGGATAAATACCTTAAATTATATCCCCCATAATTTCATTATTTTATGACTTTAAACTTCACAGTATAATATACTTACTATATAACTTTAAACTAGATAGCATAATTTCTTTACTGCATGACTTTAAACTACACAACATAATGTCCTTACTGCATTACTTTAAACTACACAACACAATGTCCTTACTGGATGACATTAAACTACACATCATAATGTCCTTTCTACAAGACTTTAAATTGTACAATATTATGTCATTACTACATAACTTTAAACTATATAGCATACGTTAACCATTGTCATAAAGGGGCCTTCCCCCCGACGGTGTCCATCCTACAAAATGTACCCTCCACCATGAGATTTATTCATATAGAAGTGGTTTCCCTTTCATGGAAAAAGAAAACACATATATTCCATTATTTCCTATAAATTTTCCCTTGGAAAAACCACCCTTATGGTTTTGAGAAATCTGAATCTCCATAAACTTCCTCTGATTACCAACAATAGAATGTTGAAATTCATGAAGACTTATTTTCTTGACTATGTAGTATGTTCCTTAGTTGGCCTTGCATAATTCTCCCTCATAATGGTTCTATCATCCAAAGGATTCCACTATTTTACTATTTATTACTTTCCCTAGTTGGCCTTATAGAAAACATCCCTCTTAACAGGTTCATCAACTGATGGTAACCTCATTCCAAGAATTGACCTCCACTATTCCTAAATACCATTTTTTTTATATTCGTAAACCAAAAACCTATGTATCAAGATTCCCCTTGGGGGTATCTTAAGAATTTTAGAACATTATTGACCAGAAATCCTTGTTCAATTCATTATTTAAAACCCTACAGTTAATGATTTTTGACCTAAAACACTAGGCACATCAGTATATCTCTCACAACTATAAATTTCCCATACAAAGAGACACGATGCTTGCTAGATTGAATACCCACAAATGGAACTCTAGACAAAATTTGAGTCTCAGCTCGCTAAATATATTCTTTGCATGGATTAGGAAAAATATGTTGCAATGAAAATAAATAGGCAAAACACTTGTTAGGATGAAAACCCAAAAAAGTGTTGTCTAAGAAAAATCTAAATCTCACCTACTAAGTATCCTTCATATTGAGCTTAGTTAGAAATTAGGGAAAAGACATAAAAAAGACACAATTTTTGTAGGGTTTTCCATACGACCCTAGAAACAGTCAAACTATGCTCGCTAAATACCATGGATTAGAGAAAAATTAGACAATTTCCCCATCCCATCACTATGATTACAACCATTTTATATACTTTTTATGAAAATTGGTTTCAATATTATGTTATGATTGCAGGAAGGAAACAAGAATGAAGACATAGATGATCATAAACAAAATTCTTTTCATTTATAAGAAAAAAACCCCGTAGTGGAATATCCACAATATAGAGTCTCTCTGACATGATTTACAACAAGACTTCAACATAACTCTTCATTAGTTGAATAGCCTTCCAATCCCCATCGTCCACTTGTTGAAGCTCAATCAATCGACCAGTTTGAGTCTCCATAGCTTGATGAAGCACTTCTACTGCAACCGCAATGCCAGTTAACCCTTCTTTTTGGGATTCTCCTAGAGAACTATTGAGTTTTTGGAGTTCCCATGAGCAGTTTTTATTTTTTTATGAGGGTGCAACACTTGAATAGTCTTCTCCTTGATCTTCCAATTGAACTCTATTAGTTATTTATTATGACTGGGCTCCACTTGGGATAACACATCCCGAAAGTTTTCAATATTGACAGACAACCTGGCCTTTATAAGGTCATGCCAGAACTTATGTTCTTGATACCACTGGTGAATAGTCTCTGTTATAGCCGCATGAATTAGATGATAGTAAAATATACCAAATCCAAACATGCCAAAAATAACTGAAAGTCATTGGATTTGTGAAGGTAGGTCCTTAAGGGACGTCTTAGAGATTATATTCCATATAACCTACAAATATTTATGACATGTGATGTGAAGAGAATTCTACAACTCAAAATATGATTCAGAGACACTATCAGAAGGATAGTCATACTCTGGGATCAATTAAAAAAAATAAGTTACATTCTCCCCTCCCTCTAAAATAGTGGCCAATTTGCTTCCTAATTTGGACTGATTGGGTATTGTAGTTCCACCATCATATCTATTTTTAAAATCTCATAATCCTAAATGATGATTTAGAATCATTGTTATCATCAAAATTACCACAAGAATGGGGCACATTTACATCAATTGATATCCCTTACCTAATAATAGGTAAGTAACATGGGAATATTCCTCTACAGTAACCACAACTTTGGAGGCTTGGACTATAACCTCTTTGTGAGGGTCACCCTCCTAGGTCTACTTAGGATCTTCCAAATAAGGCTCAAGAAGTATTCCCATTTCAATGTTCACCTGAGCTACCCCCCCCCCTTAATAGTGGAACTGGGATAGATTTCAAAGTCTTTTCCATACACCATCGACACAAAATTCTACATGGATGGATTTGCGTATTCCAACTATTCTTGATTAGGGAATCAGGTATAGAAATATTTATTAGATGAAAAAATAAAGAATCACGTCCATCCAATTCCCTATCTAGATCCCTAAATCCATCTGAAACATTAGGAATCTTAACATATTATAGTATTTTTAAAAGATCATTCCAAGTTTTGTGATGGATTTTATTAACATCTTAGACCCCATGGTAATCTCACCCATGGGAACATATAGAATATTAGGCTCACAACCCAACATATTTCCCTCCGGTGATGACTTGAGACCCCAAAAATCATCCTCAGTTGTAGCCACAGGGTCAGAATCAGAAATCATACGGTTCTCTGGTGCATTATATGAACCTAAAATATTACAAAAATGGAATTCAATTTTGGATATATAGAATCTCATGAAGCACCTATAATAATACCATATCCCTCCTCCCTTCCTTTAATAGTGGTAGGAGCAGTAATGGGAGTAGATGATGCAACCTCAACCCTCATTCTTTCTTCCATTGAGGGAGCCATTTCATTCATAGGAATATGTGCTTGGTCTGAAGTTCCATCCTTGGTTCTCAAATGATCATTTGTAACTTTCTTGAGGGAATAAATATAATGAGTTCCTATAAACCCTATAATTTTATATAATTTCTCTAGGCGAGGCCAAAATTAATGATTTCAGGAATACTTACCACTACTGAAAAAGAGCGTAGATAAGAATTTCACCCTTATGTGTCTCTTATTATTTGTCTTCTTTAAAGGATGGATAACATCAACCTCCTCAAAAACAAGTATTATAGGTGGTGATTGAAATTATCCTTCCATCTCATTCTCTATGGCCTATTGGCTTGGAGATAACTCTCCTCATTCAAGGGGTGGAATAGTAACCCTGATCAGAGTGCGGCCAAGGCTATACTAAGGAAATGGAACCTCAATTGATTTTCCCTCAGCCTAAATCAATTTAACATGGTGTTCCCCCTTTATCCATAACACTTGGATGAATTTTAATTGAAATGAAATAAAGAGTAAATTAGAGGAAAGAAAGGGAACTTAAATCTTTAGGATCGACATCATCAATCCATTCATCAAAAGTTGGGTGTTTAACCCCATTAACATCACCTTGTTCCATCATATCCTTCACTCACATCATGGATAGAACATGGTCATTAGTTGAATAGATAATAATCTCTAGATATTGGATGTAAATCCCCACCTCAGAAGATTTTTCCTCAAAGTGAAGATTGGATGGGGATTTAACATCAATTATCCAAAGAATCTGAAATCCTTCAAAAAGGATTGACCATGTGATTTCATCATTCAATGGTATATCATTCCATATTTGGACTGCCTCTGGTCATACATAGTCCGAATACATCACATCCTACCCCAAAAATGATACAGAAGCCTTATATTTTAGGGCCTTCCCAACCCCTTCCTTTGCAGATGATGGATGAGAAAATAGAACCCGGTTATCTTTTTAGAAATGGATACTAGACCACCTAGGTGTAGTTTCAAATGGTGAATTTGGTGTAGCCTTATTGATTATTGTGGGTGGATTATATCCTGCACAAGGTCGTTTCAATGAGCTTGGAACCATGTCATCCTCACTCTATGACTTGGACAACACAACCTCTAAAGGAGATGACACACCTACCAAATGAGAAGAATCGTTCATGTTTCACCTCTTTATCCCAAACCATGGAACAAACTTGTACAAAACCCTTTCAGGTTATGATTCAATCCAAGATTTAGTATAACAGGAAGTTAATTTTCTAGTCGCATCCACTAGAGGCAGGTTAATCACCATCTTCGTCAACCCCATGGTTGTGAGCATCAACAGATTTTGAGCTACTATTAGATGTGGTTATAATCTAATGTTCCCCGAAGGGTATATTTTTATTTGTTTCAAGAACTTGAATTTCCATGAAAACTAGTAAAGAGTATAATCCTTGAATAAAATCTCACAATCGATCCTAGCCACCAACACACCATCCCTGAAGGCTAACATGTATGACCTTATATCGATGTTGGTAATCCCATCATCAATAAACCTTCATGTGGGCAGATTCCCATAGGTAAAGAAGTTGAACTCCTTAAATAAACTTTTCCTTGTCTTAATTTCATGAGGTTTCATGGATGGGGGTGAAATACAAGATATAGCCTTGATGTATGGCTGAAAATTGATCCTGAGGGCCTAAATCCCACTTTACATAGCATTAGTCTTGAAATAATCCATGATCCATCCACATAAAACATGGAATGTTATTGATATTCTAAATAGAGTGTTCCCGCCATGAATGTTCCCCTGGATCCTATGCATTTTTTCCAAAACATGGGTTTCCAACCCCACTAACTTTTTCTCTATCATCTTGGCTACTACAATGAATTTTTCTGGCCATATGCCTCTATTGGAATCATATAAAGGCATCAAATAGATACCAATACACATGTCTAGAATGATCGAAAGACGTGTATTATATTAAACATTGACATGGGTTTCATATCCCCACTTTTCAAATTCTCCCTTTTCCAATGTCAATTAGAAGGTACTAGGTACACTTCTCTTCACCACCTTGCAATAGATTTTCAGATTCTTGAAAGTGGGGCCTTCCCCTTTTACCTCAAAAAACGTTCTATCCATGCTTCCAGATGAATATCCCCTTTTACGCGGGGGTCCAACTTTTTAATATTATGATTTATTTTTAGAATCAAATGCACTAAAGTTGGTGTCTTATCAGCATAATTCCATTTTTATTTTAAAGGTATGAATTCATCATACATATCTCTGAGGATTGGATCCCTAGAAATCTTATGAACATCCCACAAACTGATGCTAAATTCTCCATGTTTCATATTAAAATAATTCATATGTAAACTCCACCAACTCAATAGTTTTGGAACAAACTCACCATTCCTATACACATATGTCTACCCTCCCCACACATATTCATAAATTCAAACTTCTTCCAGATCCTTTTTTAATTCTACATAGACTTGGCACACCCAGTACACCCACATCCATGTAGGCTTAACTCCCCCCCCCCACTCCTAGATGAAAGTACCAATCTTTACTCCATACATAAAATTGATCTTTTGGTGAATCTATAAATATGGTTGAATAATATTGAGGATTTAATTCAACCATTTGTGGTTTCAAATCTTTACTACATGGGCTATGATGCATAAAACAGGTCGTTGATGACGTCCCAGCATTGATATATATACCCATGTCAGAAATGTTGGTAGTTAAGAAGTTGTCTGAAAGTTATTTTTTATTATGAGAACTTTAAAAAACCGGGGATACACGTCACGAAGGACGGAAATAATGAAGGCCAAGTGAGTCCTTCCGGATCACATTAACACACTCGAACGAAATAGAGTTAAGACTATCATAAACTATCAAAGTCTCCTCTGGCCTGCCCCCACGATCCTTCGCATCAGCCGCAAAGTTGGATTCCCTCACACTATGATGGACCACCCTTCCCTGGTTAGTCTCCACTTTGCACCTTCGATAAATATACAACATATCCCAAGAGATGTCACATTTTCCCTGAAGAGATCTGACCAGAACCTCCGAATCAGATTCTACCTCCGTCACCAGGAGTCCTCTCCTCCTGCAAAGAGTCACACCTGAGAGAAGGGCTCTAAAATCTGCACCCATAGAAGTACCCGGTCCGTAATATGCACTGAAAGGAATATGAATTGAACCCCAACAATCTCAAAGAACACCACCACCCCACATGATTCCTCCCAAACATGAGCCATCCACATTCAGTTTCAACCCATTAGCCGAAGGCTACCACCTTACCCATCTCCCTCTCTCCGAGATCTGTGTACACTGTCTTTCAACGAGGTTTCCCAGTATACCTGCATGCACTCCATTCTTGAAAAGGGAGGACAGTTCTACGATGAGAGATATCATCCGGACCTGTAGAGCTAACAGAGATCTCTTGCCACCTAACTGCACCTGGTTTCATGCTTCCCAAATTGTCCAGCATATAGATATCAGAATGATAATACCTGTTGTACGCTCCCCTTTTCTGTTACCAAAACCAGAGAACCATGTCATAAGATGATCTTGAACCGAAAGACACTCCCCATATGGAAACTTGTATAGAGAAAACTGAGACCAAAGGAACGCAGCCCATCGCCCCTGAAAAAACAAATGCAACGTTGATTCTAAGAACGGCCTCTCACAACTGTAGCAACGCGATGCCATGTAGACCCCTCTTCTCTGTATATTTTCCTCAGTGGGTAGAGCTCCATTTTGGATCCGCCACACCAGAAAATTCATTCTCGTTGGGATTGAATTACACCAAGTAATCACATCTTCCGCCACCCTATTTACATTCCTCTAGACAATTCTCCTGTAACCATTCAAATTAAAACGCCCCGACCTAACTTCTGTAAAACAACATCTGTCTGGTTCATCGCTCATAACAACACTGCTAAAGAAGTTTAGTTGTGATGGGTCAAGGTTGTCATGTATAAAATCATACCTCTTACATGCCTCCCTAAAATATATGCCAGGAAGAGGACATCCCTCATACCGAAGCCTCTCCTCCGTCCATGTATCCTCCCAGAAGTTGATCTCCCCACGGCTAATCATCCATCTGTTGTGGGCCTACAGCACCTCCAGATGTGAAACCATGCACTTGGTGAGACCCTTCGCACCGCGCATGAAAAAATCACCATGCCAACCATATCATGGTCTGAGAAACATTTCCTAGAGGTATTTACTGACAATAACCTCCCAAGATAATCTGGCTTGAAGCTCCCGAATAGATTCATGAATATCATGAAGACCAACCCCACCCTCCTCCACTAGCCGTGCCAGTCTCTTCCAAGCGGCCCAGTGGAATCTCCACTCTCTTTTCTCATCCCATAGGAAAGACGTGAGAATATTCTCAATCCTCTCCACCGTGCCCTTCGGGGGATTTATGATAGCAAATACATGCATAGGTATAGACAGAAGAACACTATTGATAAGCATGATCTTACCCCCAAAGGAAAGCATCTTGTTCTTCCAGTTGAAAACCCTTCCCAAGATACGATCCACAGTACCATTGAAATGATTCTTCATAATCCCTCAACTCAAAATAGGATCTTCTATATAAAGAATAGGTAGTTGCCTCTGCCCACAACCAAGGTCATCCTGTATAATCTTGCACCTTCCTCCCGAGCATTTGTTCGATATAAACAGGTGACTCTTCGACTGGTTGATCGACTGCCCACTCAGTTTCCCATACTCGGTCATAATACCCTTAAGATCTTTCAAAGATCTTCTCCGGCCATTCAGAAATAACAAAATATCATCGGCGAACATCAGGTGAGATATACTCTCTGAATTCCTTCTACCATGAAAAGGCCTCAAACTTCCCTCTGTCATGCTCTTCTTCAGGTTTCTGGATAAAGCATCTTGAGCGAGAACAAAGATGATAGGAGAGAGCGGGTCCCCCTGTCTAACTCCCCTCATGGATTTGAAGAAACCAAAACATCTCCCAAGAAGGGAAATAGAAATCCATGGTGAAGCAAAGCACCTGAAACAAGGATCACAAAACCGCTCATGAAACCCAAAACCCCTCATGACCCGTAAAATGAAGCTCCACTCTAGATTATCATAAGCTTTATTTATGTCCACTTGCAAAATAATATTAGAACCAACAGTTAGTTTGTTCAGATCGTGAACCAACTCACTTGTAATCCCCACTGCCCCTTGTATACTCCTCCCTTGGATAAAACTGTGTTGTTCTTCAGAAATTATCTTGGGTATAACATTGGCCAATCTCCTGCCAATAACAGTTGCCAGAATTTTGTACGAGACATTACATAGGAAAATCGGTCTAAAGTGGCTGATAAGAGATGGGTCTTTGGTCTTTGGCACAAGCACCACCCTCGAAGTAGATATCCCCCTACTCAAGGGAGCCCCCCTAAAGAAATATCGGATAGCCTCCAGCACACACGGCACCATGTACTCCCAAGCAGCACTGTAGAATGAACCCGGGAAGCCATCAGGCCCTGGTGAAATCTCTTTCGCCATTCTTCCCAGAGCCTCTCTAATATCCCTCTCTTGAGGAATAGTGGACATGCACTCATTCTCGGTTTGAGTTATCATCAAAGGTAAACACTTAAAAAAGCTAGAGCCCTCAAAGGACTCTCTGAGGAAGTAGTTAAGAAGTTATTATGATATTGCAACCAAAATGTTTGGAGGTAGTTATTTGGATCCAGTGTAAGGACCTCCCACAGACGTCCATGACCATAAAGTGGAAGATAAGCACTCTTCAGAAATCATGGTGATATTTCTTAAGAATATCTACCAGATAAAAACATGTGGTATCACATATGTCATAATAATAATTCCCTATAGTTTTCATCATCTCCTTAATCCATTTACTATCTAGCTCATCAGAAACTAAAATCTTCCTGGTGTCCACTTAACCTACAAATAAATATCTTGTTCATTTCAGATCAGATTCATTTTTAAGAAAACCATAGAAATAAAAAACAAATTAAAATGCATTATTTTACGCGAGTGACTCGCTCAAGTGCATCGTACAAGTTCCTTGGGAAAGAAAATTATTCCATGCAAGAAAATTGTCCAAGCCAATGAACCATGAATCAAAATACATATTTTATCTATGTGAATAAAGCCTTCATCAAAGAAATAATTAATAGAATCTTCATGGAAGAACTGTGTGCGAAGAGCTTAAAATTCAGAGTCGTGAGAGTCTTTGGCCAAAATAAAGACCCTATTTATATGTGAGAAAGCCTACCAACATGACAATACTATGTGGAAGACATGAGAAAACAACCAATCATGGAATGTTTCATGATTTATCTGACATTTTCATTACTTTTCCTCAATATTAGATGCTCTTACTTTGATCGGATCCAATCTTATGGGGGTGTTTTGACACTCCATTTTATCACATGGATGAAAAGTCAACAAAGGGAAATAAATTAGAAAAATGAGGAGAAAGTAGATGAATAAAGACAAGAATTATGAGGCCCCCAGAAGATCTCTTTTCCCAAGGTACCCCAAAACTCTGTTAGTGTGCAAGGTCTTTGCGTAGCCTACCTACATGAGAAACCTATGCACGACACCTATGTGAAAGGACACCTTCACCCATGGTCCCATAATTGCCTATAAATAGGCACTTGGGGTCTTCATTTGGATGGATGAATTTTTTGGAAGGAAAATTTCTTCTTTGATCACCCTATTACTTCTCTCAAGCCCTTGAAAACCTTTTAGGTTATTTTTTAACACTTAAATAAGATTGAATTAAATGGGGGATAGTGAAACTTAAGTCCCCCTAGGGTTTAAAGTAAACAACACCTATGAGAGGCATTCCACTACACCTAATTAATGAAGACTACTGTGAGGTTCCCTTCCTTAACCAGGGAGTTGCGGAAAACCATTGAGAACACCTAAGGAGACCCTTGAGAGCTTGAGTACGGTCTCTCCCAAGTGTAGTTGAACAGGTGTTCCATCACCCAAGTTTCTGTCAATTTGCCCAGTCCTACCAGTGTGGAGCACCCCATGAATGTGCCTCCTTGGTTCACCCCAATCTCCAGTCTACATGAGCCATTTATGATGCCTCCCTCATAACCACTCATGGAAGTTTGCCCTTTTTCTGAAAGGGACCAACTTATAACCTCCACCAATACCTCATGATCTAAAAAATCTTGGGGAAAGGAACATCAGTGTGTCACCCATTTGGATTTTTATTTCTATGGTAAGAGGTTTCTCTCACTTTTCCTACTAGTGGGTCGGGATTCTCAGGTAATCTATAGATTTGTATATCTATGGTCATGAGGAACCTTACCCCAGGGACAGTGTTGAGAAGCTATAGATATGAAAGACTAGGGTTAGGACCATGTTTTCCCCTTATCATCTCTAAGACCTAAATCCTCCAATTCCTAGTGAAGAGGCTAAGGGTCACACATTCATTTCCATTCAACATGGAATTAGATCCTCATCCTGTTGTAGAAAAAATATTAGGGCATCCCTCCTAGAGTAAACCCCTATACTTTTACATAGGAGGTTTCAGTCTTTCTTATATCTACCACCACATCCTTTAATTTTATTCCTTATTTAGGGTAAAGTGAAGAGTGGTAAGTTCCATAACCCATGCCTATTCCACCATCACCCCGTCCTCTTCCACTAACTAAAGATGAAAAGTGTGTGGTTTGTTGAATCATTTTCTTCCTATTGTTTCTCACACCGAGCAAGACTCGTGTGGGATTAGAAGTTAGCAATGATCATGAAACTCACATGATCCATGTGACGCATTGAACTACAAGAAATATCATTCCTTTTAAATAGGATATGTATGAAGCCCAATAGGGCTTGAGCTCACTGGGAATCCTCCTCAGGAGTAATCCCCAATCCTAATTCCCTTAATTCATGCATCCTCCTTATGAGTAATCCCTATGTTAATCCCCCAAACTACCATGAGTTAAAACATATCACATGGTCCCTTCTTGAAAGGGGTATCCTTCTCAAGAGTAATCCCTAACCTATCTTCTCAAAGGGCCATACTTCCCTGCGAGACTCACTGAACTATGTGGGATTTGATTCCTTTTTAAATGTGATATGTAGGAATCCTTCATGAGGTTCAAACCAAATATCCCAAGTTAAACTTGTTCTCTCTAGGCCATATCCCCGGAAGGGTTTAATTTAATTTGATAATCCTTCCTCCTTTTAGGTCTCCCTAGGCCGCCTTGGTATAATTCCTACACCAAACTTGGACTAGGCACCTTTCTCCATGTTAAACTATATGGTTGGTTCCATATAACATGACCTTAAATGGTATAATGTTCCCCATTAAGTGGAACCAAACTATGTGGGTTATGATTCTCTTCATGGGTGTATATAGGAATCCCTGTTTAGGGTTCGATCCCAACATAAAAACAACTCTTGTATCCCTATATGACGATAAATTCTAGAGTGACCTCAGTCTCCCTGGATGATAATAAACTCTATAGTACCCCACTATGTGGCTAGAAAACCAACATCATCGTAATAACGAACAAACAATCTTTAAGTAGTATTCAATAGGATACCATCGATGGATACCCTCTGATACATACAAATATCTACATTGATGAAGAACCTAAAATTCATAAAGATGATTCTAAATTATATACATATTAATGATTGTTTTCTAACTCAATAGAAATACATGTCATACTTTGTAATTAATAAAGGATTCATGAACATATCTTAAATCTATAAGAGAGCCCATGAGTATGAAATAATTCCCCTAAAAATGGTGTTATGAGTCCAACCTCACATCCTCTAGACCAATGTTAGTTCTTAATCATCATAAGTAAAAAAACCTAATGAGCGCCCGCCTTTGGAAAGAAAGTATTTTTTTATAGAGAACCATTGGGTGATTCTTTTTCCAAGGAAACAAGGATATTGAATCATCTTTCCTTTATTACCTTTATCATAGGAACTTCCATGAGAATTTTTCCTCCTCTTCTTTGATGTGTTTACAGACCAAACTATATGACATTTTTTATCATAATTTTTTATAGGAGGTTTGGAATAATCATGTGATGTCTTAATTAATCCCCCATAATATTATAAATATCATTTGTATAGTAATTACATCACCCCAAGACATTAGTTATTTACCCGGTTCCCCATATTACCAACCATTGACTAAAATAAAAAGAAAATTATTGATGAAATTTTTAAAATTATTAAACACATAAAAGGAAAACCATGAAAATTAAGGAGATAACTCATAAATGACATATATTTCTCAACATATGAATTTCTAGGTTTCAATATAAATTATCCATGATCTATTTCCTAACATAAATTCTTATGGGTTTTTATCTCCTTAATAATGGTTATTAATGCGATTACAAATTTATAAAATCATATCCACTAGTAGTGTCAAAATAGGTGTGTAAAAAGGTCACTTTTTCATTCACTGGGTGAGGATAAATTTTAACTCAATACTCCTTTTTAAGAATTATTGCCCCTAGTTACAACTACACTAGATCCACATCAACTTATAGTATTCAAATGTAGATTTATTATCTTGGAAACCAGTTACTCTATACTTCACCAACATTTATGGATGTATTTATATGTTTAGTCTTATCCTTAAGACTTTCACTATAGTTATACACTATTAATCCCCAAATATAACTTTACTTCTCTCTGATACTAACTATGACAACCCATATCGTTCATACACATTATTTCATGATTTATTACAAAAATATACAATTAATAAAATCCCAAAAAGATATTGAATCACAATTTATTTGGGTAATTAGGTACATATCATAAAAATTGAAATATAATTACAAATATATAAACTAAATCTCTATAACAATCCCTTAAATTTTCTCGATCTTCTAAAACTTCTTTTGAAAACCTGGGGACGTAGATAAGAAAGGGGTGAGATATAAAGCTCAGTAAGGGAAAAATAAAAGTATAACATGATGAAAGTAATATATATGATTCAATATAAATATCAAGGTAACATAATAGGGGTGATACTAATAAACATTAGCATTGAATAATGATATAATATGATAACAAAAGGCAAACAAGGGAATGTGGCAATAATATAAAACATAAAATTATAACCATAATTCAAGTATAACCACCTATATATCATAACATATTGTGATTAGTATAACCTCACATGAACCAAAAAAAGTTAACTCATGATATTAAAATATTACCCAATGAAATGGAGGGATATATAATTCTCAGGCCACCTGTCACATTCATTTCAGGTACATGTATAAGTGTGCCACATAGATCATACAAAATAAGAACATATTTCATCAATTTTAACTACATGATTAAGAATTGTGGGTTATATACATAATATTCACCAATAAATGAAAGATAGGTACATCTACATGAATACCCTTGAGTGGAAATGGGGATTGGTCTTCACTATACAAATGTTTTGCATGGAAAATCACTGTACAATTTCAGTAATATATCAGGGTATATAAAGATTCATGGAAGGGTTTAATGAGAGTGAAAGAGGTATATAGTCACTTATAAAATATAAGTATGTTAATAGGGATGTGTGAAAACCTATCCCAACATGAAAATTGGATGTCAAAAAGGAAAGGTGCTTGAATAAAGAGGGGGATAGGATCCCTTACATTGAGAGGGAACATCTAAAATCTTCAAAAGATATTATTAAGAGCTTGGGGAAATCTTTAGAGGGATATATAGAGGTATGGTTAGAGTTATTTTATTATCATATGGTTTTGAAGGAATATTAATGGGAGGTTGTGTGAGTTTTGATAGAAAACAAATAGAGAATTCTTTATTAATTCTTAAACTTTGATTTTGGACTCTATGAAAAATTTATCCAAACCACAAACCATACCATGATTTTTTCACATTGTTTCTTCCAAAGAGGTGCGAATTTCATTATTTTATAAATATATGAACCTAAATAATTAAAATAATACCTTTGTTAATGTGAAAGTGAGTCATGTTTATAAATAATTGATTTTAAAACCTTAAAATATAATATTGGTTTTTGAGGATTCATTTAGGGTTTAAAAAATTAATAAAATAACATAAAAACGCATTATTTTAAATTTGAAACGTAATTTACATCATCTGTACTCTTTATAGTGTTTATTAAATCACTTTTGAGAATTTATGATGTCATAATACATACTGTATAATTATACTGTATTTAATTTTTACCTAAAATTTTGACTATCTTGGAAAATTATGAAAAAATAACCATTGGATAATTTCTATGTGATGATTTCAAAAATAATATTTATTTAATCACAATAATTCTATAAATATTATTATTGACAATTTTAAATCACAAAACCCCATTTATTGAAAAATATTGGTTTTGAAAATAATGGTTTTTGGACCCTTATAACAGTTACATTTTCCTTTGTAAAATTATATTATCATGTATATTTAATAAATATTATTTAGTTATAATATTTTATTAAAATATAATTTATTTCAAAAATTCTAGAATTCATCAAAAAATAGTCATAATTGAAACTATATATTTCTTAAAAATATAATTTATGTTTCATCGTATCAGAATATAATTTTTATAAAACTTTATTATTTAACCATTATAATGTAATGAAAGGTAAATATGATAATTATTTTATTAAAAATATAAATATATAAATTCATGTTCTTAGGGTTTAGATATATATCTCTTTATTAAACCAGTGAATTATCTAATGGTAAGGTGCGTGATGGTGGGATTTTATTAGGGTGGTTTAGATTACATGGTTCGGTCTATGATCTTGATGGGCTTGAAATTCTCTTGTAAATGGTTTTTCTCGAGCTTTAGTTGTTGAAACTCATCTTAGAATTGGTAAAGGGTAAATCCTAGTGATGTTATCTCCCAAAGAAGCTCTGATAAATGGGAATTATAGGGTATGATCCTACTAGTCAATCTCATTTCTTCCTTTTTCTATTTCAATTGGATTTATCATAAACCTGTATATTTATAATAATCATATGATCACTATATAATGGTTATACTTTCTATGGTAATAATATTTAATGGTATTTTAAATCTGATAGGATATAACTTATAATGTTCTAAAAACCAAATAAGTGCATGTTTTTTCTGTAATTTTATATCTTAATATGTAAATTACTCTTTTAAAAAGGTAATTTCATTTATAAATGTTTGGGTTGTTAAATTATGGCATGACAAAGTAAATGCACCATAATATTATTTCTTTATTGGCCAGAAATATTCAAGCCTCATAATCTTATGGGAGATCTTAGTTCCTAACTTATGTGTGATAGATGATCCAACATGAATCTCTTGTATAATAATGAATAATTATTCTACTTTGATACAACTAAGGAGGGAACTATAAAATCCTTTTTTATAGAGGAATTAAAGTACATTTAGACTATATTAGAGAATTAATGTTGTTACCTATGTCAGATCTATTTTTTATTTTCTTGATCTAATGAAAAAACCCATCCTAAAAGTCTAATTACCCACTGAAAATAAATAATTTTCATTAAATTTTTCTTACTTTAATATTCTTAAGTGTTTATAAAATACATGGTTAATTTATTTTACAATTTGAACTTCATTTCTCATCATTTTTTCCATTCATATTTAAAATTTATTAATCTAGTAACATTATTACATCAACTATTGGAACACTCTATATTAATTATTTAAATTTAAAATTTTATTATCATAAAAAATACATTATAAGGAACATTTTTGAATCATGGATAAATTGTATATTCACAAAGTATAATTATCGTATTAGGCCTTCAACATAGAAATTTCTTGGAAAATATAATTTTATGTCATCCCAGTAAATTAGACAAGGAGCCCATAATTGATGTCAAAAAAAGCTGAAATTTTATAATGAAATGTGTTAAATCATAGAAAACTTTTAATAAAATTGGTTTTTAATATAATTCAGTAATTTTAAGGGAGATACAGGTGGCCCAATTTAAAGATTAAATTTGGGCTATATTTTGGGGGCCAATAAATCATCCCTCAATTTTGGAATAAATCCTAAATAGATCATCAAGTTGATTAAAATTTTGAAATGATCTATAATAATTAGATATATATATATATATATATTCTATAAATAATCCCAATTTATTCTCTATAAAAGTTACTTTGTCATGTCAATGAGTAGAGAGAAAAGGGATGCATGCTGCCATGGAAATGAGGCAAATCTATTACTCTACCCACTTTCCACAACCCCCTGTAAAATTAAATGATTAAAATTTTAGGGTGTGGCATGGAAAATGGGGCTCCAAGGATCTATTTTAAGATGATTTTGGGAAGAAAATGTAAGTTTTTTCTTTTATTTCATTTTAATGTTATGATACCATTTTGGTGTCTCTAGCCTGTTATTCATTTGTGAGTTGTTTTAATCCAGTCTAGTTTTTAAATTTAATGTTCTTACCTATTATTGATTCTTATTATTCTCATATTTTTCAATGTGATATTTTGTTTTTCAATCGTGATTCCATTCACATAACAATAGTGGAGTTATTTTTCTCTTCTTCGATTCTTCTCCTTTAAGTCAACTTTCATATTCTATTGAGATCATTTCATCAATAGAAGGATAACAATTTTATGAGTTATTATAGAGCATTACATGAGTCTGGATTAGATATTATTTCATGTTCTATAAAATTTAAATTATTTCATTATTTAGGAGATCTATTTGATAGAATATTTTCTTCTTTGTCTTTTCTAAATTTAATGTTTACACATTTTGAGTGATAGTATTATCCAATTCATTGGAGTGATCATGAAATTGATCCTCTAAGTGAATTAGTAATTACACTCAAAATTATTAGGTGTAAAGTTCGTGAATTTTATTAGGGAATTTTCTTATTTTTTCATACTTCTTGAATTAGTGAGGTAAATTTTTCTAAGGAAAAAAATTCATCCAATCTATCCCTACAAACAACCATGGATTGACCCATCATATTTAATTGTTTTTGTTCAAATGTTTTTGTGATTAGTTCTTAAATTCAAATCATTCTCATAGTTACATTTTTTATTATATTATCTTAATTATAATCAACCCCAAATTTAGATACTCTATAGAAAAAAAACCTAACAAATCCTAGTGTCTCAAGGTTCACTTCTTCGATACAATGGGATTCGACCACTACATGTACTATAATGACCACTTATAAATATAGGGTAAATTTGGGTGAGACTAAAGATATTCCATTATAAGGGATGTATATTAAGTAATTTAATTGATTAATAAGGATATTTTCAAATCATTCTACAGAATGATTTTTATCTCATGTATCTCCTTCATATTGTGTCTTATGAATAGATAGATAACCCTATGATGTGTAATATTAATAGTAATTTATTCCTGGTTTAGAACTTCTAGGACTTTATTAGTATATTCCAATGCATCTACATGATTTTTTTCAATCATGGGACATAGTTCAAAGTCATATCCAAGTGGAATTCTATTATTAGTTCACAGATATCATCGAATAAATGGATTGGTTCCTCCTTTTTATAGAATATATTCATATTCTATACTTAATTACCAGCTATGAATCTTTTTGAATATGTAATTGAATATAAAACTCTCATATGGAAATGAGGGATTGATATTCTAATTTATTATTGATGAAAAAATTCAAAAGAATAATATAATATGGAAAAGACTTCATTTATTGGGAAGATGAACACAATGCCAAAACTGACTTGGATGGTCTATTTTCATCCATTCTCTTTCACATGGGACTCTTGTAGTCTCTATTAAAATATATTTCCTATATCTTGGGGGAATGAAGGATGGAAAATACTTATCCATCAGGGATATTTGTATATATTGGTGCATCCTCTGGGACCGGATTGTCCACAATAAAATCTTCTAAAACCTGACCCTTTATTTATTTATAATGTGTGAACTTTATATCAAACTATTTCATAATAATCCCCCAATGTGTTAGTTTCCATAACAATATTGGGTGGTTGAGGATATAATTTAGTGGGTCAAAGAAGACACCAGACAAGCTTCATGGTGCTGCTAATAATGTCTACTCTTCTATACTGTAAAGATCATCCCAAGGAAATTATTCTAGATGTAATAATATTTGGTCTTGAAATAGATCAATATCCTATTTTAATACCATGATATTTAAATATAACTCTATATTCTATATCATATACAACATGAAAAACTAGGCATAAACGAATCATGTAATATAAATATTTAAATGTTATAAATATATCCTCTAATTTAAATTGGAATGTATGAATAAAATTAAACACATTTTGAAATATATATAAAGTTATTACACAATAAAAATTTATTGATTAATACTTAGGAAATAAGCACTCGATTTTTTAGTAAAGTCATTTTATGCTTCGAAAATATGTTTTCTTCAAAGATGGGTTTTATTAGTTTTTTGAGTGCATATAATAAAAAATTTATCGAACTTATATAAATTGTATTTTATAAAAATTATATAATTTTTTAAATCATCATATCAAAATTATTTTATGATAAAATTTTAGGATTTTGGGGAAAGAATGATTTTTCAATGAATAATAAAAATATGATTTTTTCTAAAAAAGTCATTTCTTTTCATTGAAAAGTATTTTATTATTTGAATTTTATATTAAAGTAACATATAAATTATTTAATTTAATATAATATAATTAATTATTTTTTAATCATCGTTATACTTTAATTTGGTATAAGATCATTTTTGGGCTAAAAAACATATTTTTCTAAAAATAGTTTTACGTTGTGTTTTACACATTTATATTAAAATTGATTTCATGCACTTATAGAAATTTAATCTTGAAAATTTTATTCCATATTTGGAATTAGTAGGTCCTAATTTGTTAAATAGTTCCCTTTTATTTTTTCAATATGAATAGTAATTGTAGTAAATATATGTCACCTTGGTAAGGGTAAATCGTATAATTAAGGTTTAAAAAATATGATAAAGACTAAAAATAACACTAACTCCTGAAATTAATCTATTTAAAGAGTGTTATTTCACCATACTCATCAAATATTCTAATTTAAGAAAAAATTTCTATTTTTCTTTGAAAGCTTCTTATATATTATTTTAAGTAGATATAAAGTCAAAAATGTCACTCTCTTGCTTTTATCATATATAATGTTTTTTTATAGGGATAATAAAAATTTATGTTTGGTTATAAATTTTTATTTTAAAGAAAAATGATTTTTTTATCATGGTAATTTAGTATTATTTTAGAAATAATTACCTTAAATTCTTACATAATGATGACATATTTCATCAACAAGGAGTAGAAAAATTAATAAAATTATATTAAAAACCATAACACTAATATTTTTTGGTTATACAATAGTTTCCTAAGAATATATATATATATATATATATATATAATATTAGGTGTGTTTTAATATATATATATTAAAATTCAATTATTTTCATGATGTTTTCAAAGCCAAATTAAATGAATAGTTCCAAAAATGAAATTAATGATATATATAATAAATAACATTTTATTAAATATTTTAAAATTCATAAAAAATATAATTGTCCAAGGGATTTTAATATTGTTTAAAATATCACCAATATTCCATCTATGGGTCGCTTTTTCTTTTATAGTAAATTTCCTGACCCCTAAAGAGTAAAACACATTGATATCTCTGTAATTATAAATAGGGTTAACTGGGGTTAAAAAAAGTGATAAGGGTATAAAAATCACCTAAAACTATCCAAAATTTATTATATGATATTATTTTAACACAACCACGTCTTATATTCTAATTATATAAATTTTGATACATTTTTCTATTAAAATACTTTAAGAAATTCATTAATGTCTCCTCCTCACTTATAAAAGGGAACCTCCAATACTCTTCACTACAAACTTCAATAACAATTTTTTTGTCAAATTACAACCAAATTAAATTACTAAAATACCACCCCATTTTCTGATGGTAATGTTTTGGGTATAATATTAACCTTATTTGGCTTAAGGGTTAAATAAATGTAGTTGTCTGAAGAAGAGGTATACTTATTACCCAAATGTTTTAGTTTTATTTATTCTTCTACGTGCTTCAAATATTATTCAAAAAATATGAAATAATTACATAAGTATATTCCATATTCTTATATGTTATTATGTTAATTTAATAACCTATATTCATATCCTCTTCTATCAAATGAGAAATGAAATCATCATTCATTTGTACGACGAACTACTGCCTCCCGAACAGATGTAATTCCTTTTCTATCACCACCTGTCAAGGAAATTTATTATGATGGATTTATTATATATATATATATATTAATTACATAATTTTACTTATATAAATATATAATATCATATTTTTTATTTCCATTTCATTCATTGAAAAATGATAATGCCATTCATGTGTATATATGGATTATCACCTCTATGAAGTGATGTGATTCATTTTTCATCACCACATCACAGGGATATATATATAAGTTTATTTAAATATATAATATTATATTTATTATATAATAATACTTATTTAAATATAAAATAATACTTAATTTCTTTCCCTTATGATCATTGGAAAATGGAAACATTACTCATGCAAATATATGCCTTACCGTCTTTATGATTATAATATAGTTCTGTTTTCATAACCATACATCATAATTGGTTTTAAATGTATAATTCATTTATACAAATTATAAATATTTAATTTTTATTATTCTATATATGATGTAATAATTACCCCTTTGTCAATAGTCAACATACCAAATCTATTTTGAAGATATGAGCTGAACATCCTTAAAACACTCAATGTGGACATAATCGATTAAGTAATTAAGTTTATCATAAACATAAATTTAATAATTGGTTTAATGATGAGTAATAAATCCTATAAAAGGTTCTTAAGAAACCAAATAATTTATATAAGTTTAATATATATGAGTTAAAGTGCATACATGAAAATTCTGGACTTGAGGTAAGGGATTTCGTCTTAATTTCATTTTATTGAAGCATATTTTAATGTTATGTAACTAATTTTTTTATATGGTGGATATACTCCCCCTTTTAAGTTTTTTATCATTAATAATTTATAATTAATGGTATTTTAGGTTATAATTAATTTTTATTTTTCCAATAGGTTTTTATTTAAAAGTTACCAAAGTGGTAAGGGATTCCATAACTCTATTTCTTCTCATTAGGTTATATCACTTCTTAGTTGATTATATTATTTCAAGATTATGTGTGAGGTTGAATGTTTTTATTTATGTTGAATTTCCAATTTTTTATTTAAATTTTTTACACATAATCTATCCGTTTATTTTTTCTTAATTCAAACATATGATCTTTGTAAGGGTTCTTCGTCTCAAATTCTCCTTCTTTGGGACATATGGTTATGTTACATACCAATATTATTTTATGAGTTGAATATATTGTACCTTAAAATTTTACATCATGGATATAATTATATTAATTGTATTTAATTATTCATTTTAATTCATTAATTTCATGGGATTTTTATTCAAAATTTATCAAAACGGTAAGGATATTTGTGATACAATATCATCTTATTTCAGAATTTTCTATGTTTAATGTTATTTTAGGGAATATTATATGCTATTATTTTCATTAACCACATATATTTTTTCTACTATGTTTATTAATGTTTTTTATATTTTTAATTACCATTTCTTCCCTTACTGATTAAAGACACATCAATAAAGTGGTTTATAAGTTATACCAATCTTGTATCTTCCTTTAGATCAAGAATATTTCTATTATATATCTATTTATTTGAAAAATATTTCATAAATGTTATTTTCTAAAGATAAATTATTTCCTAAATCTATTTTACATGATATTTGAACTTATTTTAAAAGGTTTTAAAATTAATTTTCTTAACGTTTTTAGCATGGTCCACTTTTGAATCTCCTTAAAAAATTTAAAAATAATGTTTAATTTTAACATTTATAACATGAATGAATTTTCCCACCATCATGAACAATATTTTATTTAAAGGTTCCTTTATAATTTTCCAAGGTTATCTTCAAGGAAAAGTATTCTCAAGATATTTTTTTAATTTTAGTTTATTTAAGTGGTCTTTCAAAGTATAAAAGTTATTTTCCTCAAGATTGTTTTTAAGGATCGTTTATGGTATTTTTATTAATAAATAACAACAACATTTGATTTTAATTATTCTCCACCCGGGATATGTTCTAATAGTGCCATAATTATTCTTTCTCTAGATGTATTATAATGGTTTTAAATATATTTTCATGAAACACATTTCTTTTTCATGGGTAAACCAAGCTATAAAGAAATAATGGTTATTTTAAAGTGTGTTATGTTGAAAAGTGAAAGATCCAAAATGTTTTATTCATCAATGGTTCTTGGAAATTATTGATGATGATGGCTGATCCAAATACATCATATATAAATAGGTGATCCTAATATATCTTATATGAAAGGGTGGTCTTAATATATCTTATACAATTGGTGAGCCTAATATATCTCTTTATTGATTTGGGTAATTTTCATTTTCCTTAAAGGCAAAAAGGAATGGAGTTAACCGAGGAGGTTTCTCTTATAGATTTAACTATGATCTTTTTATTTCTAACACAGGCTATGAATATGATTTTCCAAGATACTAGGACATTTTATTTATACTTTCTATGGGTTTTTAATATTTCATTTGATCAATATTGACATCATATGGATCGGTATTATTATAACTCTTTACATTGTTAAATGTTTATGCAATGTAACATTTTTAATGATCCACCTTTTAATGGGTATGAATTTTTTTATGTTATACTCATGTACTTGGATTATTTCATCATACCCTCATACTCACTGATGACATTCAATTGCTAATGCTTATATTTACCCTAAATGATCACTTGATCTCGCCCTTATTATGTTTCTTTTTACCTAGGTTTTTGAATACAATTTTTAATTATGTTATGCCTAAGAAGGTCACTTGATGTAAAGAACATAGTGAGAGATGGAAGATATTTTTATGAACCAACTGCTATTGTATCCAAGTTATTATGTAAGATTTTGTCTTAATTCTCTAAAACTTTAAACTTAAAAGATACATGGTTATTTAAGTTATCCAATATTTAATTTTTATTTAATATGTTTTAATGGTTGAAATTGGGTAACGAATATTAGAATTAATCGAAAAATGTAAATTTTATGTATTTTAAAATGGATTCGAGAGTGCGGGTCTTGGGATCTTATATTTGGTACCAGAGGAATGTTTATATAACCTTGTAGATTGGTATTTTTTCATGATATTTTTGAAATATTTGGTATCCTAGAACCAATTTTTTGTACTTTGATTACATAAATATAAAATATATTTAAATTTTAAAAATATTATTACATATTGTTCACTATTCTGCGTGACTATAGTGTAATAATGTCCTAGGGTATTTGTTGCATTGACAAGGTCATAGTAGTTCCCCTCTATGATGAGAATATTGAAGTGCTATGAAAATATTCTTAAATACATCTATGTGGTTGGATGACATACTATAATGGGAAACGTAGTATACAGACCGTCAGTTGCAAGTACTTGTAAGCAGATGAGACTTCTTCTCATGAAGTCCGCACTTGGTGATATCCAAGATGGGAGATTATGGGAATAGACCTGCTAGTAGGAATTCCTCATGTTTTGGTGCCATCGGATTTTCCTATCTACGAGCCTGTGTAACGGTCCTTAAAATTTAATATTATCATTAATATGTGTCATGAATCATGCACTTTGATTTGCTGACAAAAACCATCATGTAAACAGATGGTGGGAAGTAGGGTACATTGGGTGTGTCATGAATGACATGTTATTAATGGATAAGTCAGGGAAGGATTTGTCCCATCCATTTATGGAAGTTGATATCTCTCCCTTTTTTTGAAATAGAACCGGTGCATGAAATTCCATGGATATGGTTTAACGATGAGTTTATTTTAGGTAGTCAAAGAATGACACATCAATCACAAAGGTTGGTGACACTATCATGAAACCTCCTTGATGAGATAATGAGATAAAGAGACTGTATTACATAGTGAGAATTCGTATGTGGATGTCCTTGTTGTGACTTTAAGTTCTTTCTCTTGGGTTCCATGACCCATTTCTAGACAGTACTCTAGGACTTTAGGCAAGCCCGCCTAATGCCTACGAAAAATAATCCTTGAGGGTCACACACTAAGTGTTTCTGGTAGACTTGGTAAAATTCTATTTGAATTTAATTAATGGAATAAATATTATTCTTAAGAAATCGGAATAATTTTATTCTAGTTAAAATTATTTCACAAATTAAATAAATATTTATTCACTGGATTTTGGGTAAAATGTATTTATTTATTTTATTGAATATCTATTTACTAGTTTGTAAATAAAATATTTATTTAAAAGAATAATTTATTTATTTAAAAGAATAATTTATTTATTTATTTATTTGGGATTTCAATAAATAGAAGTGTATTTTAAGTGGACCAAGGCCAGTTCGATATTAAAATAATTATTTTCAAGATAGTAAAAAATTATTTAACTAGTTGGTACAAGTTAAAACAAAAATAACACTGCTATTATTTTGTGATGTAGAATTTTATTTATAATTCTATTTTGTGAAAGTTATTTCACCATAAATAATGACACAGTGTTATTTTTAAAAGAATGGGTTTTATCTAAGTTTATGTGGGTGATCATGAGCTAGACTGGACCTTTGTATGTGATTGTTTTTCCTTTTAATTTATTTATTAAATTAATTTGTTGGCATGCGATCTACCTCTACTCATTAATATATAAGTCATGCATGCCCATGTTTTATTTTATTTAAACCCCATTTTACCCCTCACCTGGATGTGAGGTTAAAAGAATATGTAATGGATGGAACTCCCAAGCTAGTGTAGGTGGTTCAGGATGGAGTTGAGATGAAACCAATCCCCGAATATATAGAGATGGACAGGTGGAAATTTGTTAACATGAACCCAAAAGGTTTAAGGTGTTTCTCCCCTAGTTCAGGGTTTATTTTCTCAATATCTAGATAAACTAACCATTATAAAAGCTCATGATCATTCCATTTGCTTTATTTTATTTCTATTAGTTGCATGACTTCTTGTTATGGGCGTGTTGTCGCGATCACATAATTAATGAATTAAACAAGCATTCAAGATGGAACTAAAAGAAACCAGGATTGTGCATAAATGTTATCAAGGCATGGTAATTCACTTAAGTAAGTTCCACTTAATATTAACAATCATGTGATAATGATAATAAGAAATTCATGAATAAGAGATAAAAATTCATCAAATAAAACATTAATTCAGACCAAACCTTTCGTTACTTGATTAAGGGAAAAACACAATAAAACTATGTGTTTGACCAACCCTTTTTGGGACACTTTCTTTTATATAGGAAGCCCTTATGAATGGTTTTGGGTTAACTTAACCATATTACATCAAGAGGATTGGCCCTTTCTATACTTAGTGTAATATTGGAGGCAAGAGTTGAGGAAATCCAAAGTTAAGATTTTAGAATTGGGGATTCCACTCAATAGATCAAGGAACTAAAAGACTACAGATGACAAAGACTTTCCTTTCTAAATACCTTCAAATATCTTGGCCAACCCTTGTTGGGGTTATGCGAAGTGTAATATGAATCCTTTCCACTATAATGTCATGGAAACTGGACATTTTGAGTTCAATGGTGAGGGTCATTGGGACTTGACAAAATAGTGTAAAACTTAATAAAATTAATTTTTTAATTCTTATAAAATGTAATCAAGAAAGTATTAATGATTTGATATTTTATTTTTAGTATAAAAATTAAAATCTCTTCAACCACACTATCCCTGAAATTAATTCTGGATAAATACAACATCCTCACAGATAGTAACTTCCAAAAATGGTTTAGACACCTTTTGGTTATCCTACACCATGAATAGAAGTCTTACGTGTTGGAGTCATCATTACCTGATCTGCCTTCCAAAGAGGCAAGTGATTAGGATTTCTAGGTCTATGATAAACATATGAACGACGTGGTCAATCATCAATATTTGATGTTATCATCAATGTCTAGTGAGCTCATGAAGTCTCAAGAAAAAATGGATGTGTATAGCATTCTCAAGCACCTTAGTAGTCTTTACTAGGAAAGATAAAGACAGGAAAGGTTTGATATCTCCAAGGAACTGTTTCAGAGTAATCTTGGAGAGGGTTCCCCAGTTGGGTCTCATGTAGTCAAGATCATTGGATACATTGAGTGTCTGGAGGTTCTAGAGTTTAAACTCCCCAAAGAACTGGGCACTAATCATATTCTTGCATCACTCCCTCAGAACTTCTACATATTTTGTGTAAATTTCAATATGAACAACATTGATAAGCATCTATCTTATCTTTTTATCATCATTTTCCAAGTGGAAAAAAATATGAAGCGTGATAAGCCTTCTATCCTTATAGTGAATAAGAGGAAAGGGAATTCAATGAGATTTAATCCCAAAGCTTCTTCACATCCTTCCAAGAAAAACAAGATCAAAGGGGAGGCAATGGAACATGAGGCTATTTGTTTTTCATTTGGCAAGAAAGTCCACTGGAAGAAAAACTACACCCAACCTAATAAGCAAGGGGAATTTTTAGGTGTGTTTGTTATCAAATGAAATCTATATATTTCTACAAACTGGGTATTAGATAAAACATGTAGTACCCACATATGTATCCAAATATAGGAACCAAGTAGATTCAGAAAGATTGAATTAGGTAAGGTAGATCTAAGAGTATCCAATGGAGCCAGACTTGCTGTTGTAGTTGTTGGGTATTACCACCTCATGTTTCCAACTAAGATGATCATGGTGTTAAAGGGTTTTTAATTTGAGTCGTCTATTACTAAAACATTATTTCTATATCCATATTATATACTGATGGATTTTTTTTCAAGTTTTGAAATGAATGTTTCTTCTTGTACAAAGATATCATTTTTTTGTAGGGCACTTTTATACAACGGTATTTACTTGTTGGATTACACAAACCAAGTAATGAAAATCAATAACAAAGTTGCTTCACTTGATTCATACCACACCAAAATTTGACTTCACCTTATAGGTCATGTAAAAGAGAAACTCTTAATAAAGTTACATCAAGATGGATATTTAGATTCTTTCAAACTAAAAACACTTGACGTGTGTCATGCATGTTTACAAGGAAAAATGGACAAATCCTCATTTATTGGGAAAGGAGAAAGGTCTAAAGAGATTCTTGAATTGGTTCATACCAATGTGTGTGGAACATTTCCAATTTAAGAAAGGGGAGGGTGCTCATACTTCATAACTTTTACTAATGATTTTAGTATATATGGATATATATACATAATGAGGTATAAGTCAGATTATTTTGATAAGTTCAAAAAATACAAGAATGAATTTGAGAACTAGCTTGGTATGAAGATTAAGAAACATCACTCAGACCATGGTGGAGAATATTTTAATCAAGACTTTATTGATTACTTATAGGATTTTGGGATCCTATTCCAACTCACTCCTCCTTACACGCCCCAGTGGAATGGTGTGAGTGAAATGAGGAACCACAGGTTATTGGACATGGTGAAATCAATGATGAGTCATGTGAGTATTATATTATCCTTTTGGGGATATACGTTACAAACAGCGATGCTCATACTAAACCAAGTACCAACTAAATTGATAAATGATATTCCATATGATTTATAGAGTGGAAAGAAAGCCATGTTATTGAATTTACATGTGTGGGAAAGTGATATGTTTGTTAAGGCCTCTTAAGGTAACAAACTTGTACCCTAAGGCACAAAGTGTACCTTTACAGGATACCCCAAAAAACCAAGGGGATATTACCTATACAACCCCTTATAAAAAAAGGTTATAGTGGAAAAACACACCATATTCCATGAGAGGGAGAACATCTCCAAAAGATATAGTGTGAGTGAGATAGACATCGATGAAGCTGAGGCTCAAGGTACACAAGAGTTGGTACAAGAATAGATTCCACAAAGCCCCATGGAAGAAATAACTATTCCAAATACACGTGAACTATGTAGGAGTACAAGAGAGGTTAGAGAATAGGAATGGTACAGTTTTCTAGTTATCGAGGATGGTGACTCATTTTTAGTTGATAATAATTATCCACTAACCCACAAGGAAGTAGTAAGTGGAACAGACATTGCCAAGTATCCAGAAGCCATAAATTTTGAAATGGATTTCATGTACGAAAACCAAGTCTTGATTTTGGTATATCCTTCAATTTATGTAAAGAATTTTGGTTTTAAATGGGTATTGAAGATGAAAATGGACATGGAAGGACAATTTAGTACCTATAAGGCACGACTGGTTGCAAAAGGGTTCAAACAACGTCAAGACATTGACTATAAATAAACCTTTTTATTAATTGAAATTCTAAAATACATCATAATTCTATTGTACATTGATTCTAACCATGACTATGAGATTTGGAAAATGTATTTCAAAACAACCTTCCTTAATGGAAAACTTCAGTAAGATGTCTACATGACACAACCTGATGTTTTTATGACTCCAAAGGATTCCAATAAGGTATGCAAGTTGCATAAATCCATTTATGGATCAAAGAAAGCATCCAGGTCATGGATCTATAGTTTTGATGAAGCCATAACAAAATTTGGTTTTATCAAGAACTAATGTGATCCTTGTGTCTACAAATGGTTTAGTGGGAGTGCAATTTTTTTCCTAATAGTATATGTTGATGACATATTTCTTATTGGAAATGAGATACTAGTCTTACAGTCTATTAAGGCATGGTTGAATCAATTCTTCTCCATGCAGGACTTGGGTGAGGTAGCATATATTCTTGGGATCAAGATCCATCGTGATATATCCAAGAGATTGTTGGGCCTATGTCAAAATACATACATTGATAAGATATTGAAGAGATTTATTATAGAACAATCCAAGAGGAGATTGTTGATAGCATCACATGGCATACATATTTCCATGAAAATGTGTCTTTAGACACATGAGGAAATAAAGAGAATGGAAAGGACTCCATATGCATCAGTGATAGGTTCATTCATGTATGACATGCTATGTACTAGGCTAGATGTTGCCTATGCATTGAGTGCGGTAGGTAGATATCAATCTGACCAAAGTGACTTCTATTGGATGGAAGTCAAGACTATCCTAATCTATCTGAGGCATACTAAGGATATGTTCCTGGTTTATGGAGTAGATGAGGAACTATTCATCAGAGGATATACAGATGCTAGTTTCTATACTAATCAGGATGACATGAAATCACAAATGGGATAAATCTTCACTTTCAATAAAGGTGTTGTGAGATAGAAAAGCTCAAAGCAGAGTGTGGTTGCAGATTCTACAATGGAGTTTGAGAATATCATAGCTTCTAAGGTAGCTAAAGTATTTTTGATATGAATCTTTGTCTAGAAGTTATATGAGGTACCTGTTAGTAAAGATCCCATCACACTCTATTGTGATAATACAGCAGTGGTAGCTCTTGCAAAAGATCCAAGGTCACATCAGTGAATGAAGCACATACATCAGAAGTATCATCTCTTAAGCAATTTTTCTTAGAGAGGTGAAGTTACAGTGAGCAGTATTTCCACAAAAGAAAATGTGGCATACACCATGACCAATGCCTTGACTCAACAACAACATGATCATCATGTGAGGTCTAGAGGACTGAAAGTCTTAGGCTGTTGGCTCTAGTCCAAGTGGGAGTTTGTAAGAGTTGGTCTCCTAAAACCAACTATTTGTACTTTTATCACATGAATATTTAATATATTTAAATATTAAACATATTTTTACATATTTTTCATTTTTTTCATGACTATAGTGTAATAATGTTCTGGAGTATTTGTCACATTAACAAGGTCATAGAAGTTCCCCCACTATGATGAGAACATTGAAGTTATATAAAAATATTCTTAAATATAGTTCTGCAATTTGATGAAAAGCTATAATGTGACACATAGTATACATACTATTAGGTAAAAGTACTCGTAAGCAGATGAGACTTCTTCTCATGAAGTTTGCACTTGGTAATCTTCATGATTGGAGATTAGGAGAATAGACCCACCAGTAAGAATTCTGCATGTTTTGGTGTCAGTAGATATTTCTATCTGCGAGTGTGTGAAATGATCCTTATACTTTAATATTATCATTAATATGTGTCATGACTCACACACTTTGATTTTATGAAAAAAACCGCCACACAGACAGTTGGCGGGAAGTAGGGTATATTGGGTGCATCATTAATGATATGTTATTAATAGATAAGTCAAGGATAGATTTGTCCCTTCTATTTATGGAAGTTGATATCTCATCCCATTTATTCAAATAGAACTGTCAAACAAAATTTCATGGCCATGGAATAATGAAGATTTTATTTTAGGTAGTCAAAGAACGACGTATCAATCACAAATGTTGATGACACTATCATGAAATCTGTATGATGAGATATTGAGATAAAGGGATTATATTACGTAGTGAGTGTTCATATGTGGATTTCGTTGTTGTGACATTAAGTTCTTCCTCTTGGTTACTTTGACTCATTTCTAGACAGTACTCTTGGACTTTACGAAAGCTTGCCTAATGCCAACGAGAAATAATCCTAGAGGGTCACACACTAAGTGTTTCTTTTAGTCTTAGTTAAATTCTATTTGAATTTAATTAATGGAATAGATATTGTTCTCAAGACTGTGGAATAATTTTATTCAAGTTAAAATGATTTCATAAATTAAATAAATATTTATTCACCGGATTGTGAGTAAAATATATTTATTTATTTTATTGAAAATTTAATAAATATTTATTTACTAGTTTTTAAATAAAATATTTATTTAAAATAATAATTTATTTATTTATTTATTTAGGTGTCCAATAAATTGAAGTGGATTTCAAGCAGACCAAGGATGGTTTGGTAGTAAAATAATTATTTGCAAGATGGTAAATAATTATTTTAACTAGTTGGCATAAGTTAAAATAATAATAACCCTACTATTATTTTGTGATGCAGAATTTTATTTATAACTTCTTTCTGCGCAAGTTGGTGCACCATAAATAATGATACGGTATTATTGTTAAAATCTTGGGTTTTATCTAAGGTTATGAATGTATTTAATTGATGATACGAAATTAAATATTGCAACTGAATCCTTATGTCAATAAATAGACATGTACGTCTATTGTGTCATGTGATGAACTACACACCCGATGAATTGAGAATTATTGAGCCAAAAAATTTCTCTCTTGAATCATCTTTCCTCCCCTCTCAAGAATGAGATATTTTCTTCAAGACTGAAGAACAAGAGATCAAGAACGACCCACACAAGACACACGATTCTCCGCGCTAGAACCCGAAGATCAAGTGGTGTCAGTTAGAGGCCATCGGAGCATGTGTGGATCACTACTAGTGGGATTCAGATTTGGATCCTCATAAAAGAGATAAGAGGCTCTAAAAGGGTCATTTCAGATGATCAACATCATCAATGAAGAATGTACTGAAGATCCAGGTATTCTTTTCTTTAGGAAATTAATTAAACTAATTATAAACATAATTTGAAAGATCCTATTTAAAGGTTTCATGCCTCTTCCTTCTTTATATAAATATTTGATTCTATTCTGTGGAAACTAGAGTTCATCTTCATATTGGTCCCAGTATAACCATTGATCATGGTAGAAATTAAAGTTAGACATTGGCCCAACAGCTGTTCCGCTACAGCCGGAACCCACAAGGTTATATAAAGACTTATGGATACCATCGTGGTTCTACAAGTTTAAGGTTGATCATACATTCAAAGTATTAGAAATTCCTTTTGAGGTTTTATGTAATGGGTTTTTAAAGTGATTGAAGACATTTTGGGAGATGTTTTATTGGGTTTAGGTATATGTAACCCTTAGGTTTAACATGAATTATTATTTTAGGAAGAATGCCTCTAAATTTTTTGCACATATGTTTAATAGTATTGATTACCTTTAGTGTTTGAATAATCATTGATATATTAATTATTTATGGGTTTTTAAAATTTGGTGACATATGTTTTACTGTATAGATAACAATGGGATAGAAAATTAATTTGGTGATTAATTAATTAATGTTATTTTGGAATAAGTTCATTATTTTAGGAACCTTATATGATTAAGGTAAATGGAAAAAATCTTCGATAATATGGGATTTTATTTGAGGAATAAAGTTTGAATTGTATTTTGGAAGCATATATAATTTTAGTTTGACTTTATGGTGATTCAGGTTATTTATGGAAATGATTAGCATATTTTTAGGATTATATGATGAAGGCATATACATTTTTGGGTATATGACTTTATAAGTGACTAAAGTTGATAAGAGATAAATGTTAAATTAATCTCAAAAGAAAAAGTGATCCAATCCTTATAATTTTTTGGTTTTTAACTTTTCATGAATATTTTGATGAATTTTAAGGTTAGTTATTTATTGAATGATCTAAGTTTAACATTGGGTGATAATTTTGAGTTTTTGAAGATTAATGTTGTATTTATTCCTATAAATGTTTATTCATCCTGGTAATCATATTATGGTGACCATTTTGGATTTTTTTAATGTCTAAATATAGTAGTAATATCTTTTTATCCTTTTTTTGAATTATGTGATCCAATATAAATTGATTTTAGTGCTTCCAGCAAGAATCATTCATCTTGAATGCTCATCATTTGGATCCTCAGATGAGACTGAGTAGAAAATTAATTAAAGGATGAGATTCTACTTGTCAAGTAAGTATATTTCCTTATTCTCTTATTATAGATGGTAAAGGGATTTATAAACTCTAGGAAAGGGAACTTGAAAGAAAAATATTATCATATTACCATCATTTATAATAAATCAATGGTATTTTTCACACCTCATTGGTTTATGGTTCTGTATTTATTAACTTTCTCATGATCATTAAACTTATCATGATCATTTTTCTCTATCAATCTCCACTATTATTTGGGAATTTAATTTTACCTCTATGTCTGTATTTTTACTTTCTACAAATGTTCTCATATTTGGAAACACAGTAATTTAGCATTCCAGATGACCTTTATACCTCCTTTTCCCTATTTTTAAAAGGAATATTTATTAACCCTTTTTATGATGTAGGATTTCAATAAAGGTTTATTATAAAATTTCAAACCCTTTAAAGTTTAAATTATGAGGAATTGATATATTAAATGGGTGAGAATTTAATATCATGAGATTTTAATAGAACACTATGTTCAATATCCTATAAAACATGCAACATCGTTCTTAAATAAGCCATGAAATATTAATATTTAAATGTTATAGATATAATATAGTTGTTAAATTAGCTAGAATGGATATGATTGACCACATTATGAAACATATATAAAGATAATACTTAATATAAGTTTATTTATTAATTCATAGTAAATAAGCACACAATTTCTCAGTAAATTCATTTTATGATTCAAAAATATGTTTTCTTCAAAATTGGTTTTTATTGATTTTTGTGACAAAATATTATATTTAATTTTAGGAAATTTTATGTATTTTATTTTGTAGAAATAATATCAATTTATAAATAAACATATTAAAATTATATTAGGGTGACTTGTTTTTGATTTTTCTGAAAATAATGATTTTTTCTGAAAAGAATGATTTTTCAATGAATAGTAAAAAATACCAATTTTATCAAACTGCCATTTATTTTCTTTAAAAAGTATCATATGAATTGAATTTGATATTAAATTATAATAGAAATTATTTTATTATATATAAAATAATTAATTAAATTTTAATCACTATTGTACTTTTTTTGGTAAAGTTTATTTTTAAGCTTAAAAACGTTGTTTTCAAAAAAAATTAATTATGTTTTAAAATTTTATATTAAAATTAATTTAAAAAACTTTTATAAATTGAATATTGAAAAATTTATTCTATATTTATAAACATTATTTCTAAATTTGGAAAAAAATTTCTTTTATTTTTGGTCAATATTAAAAATTTCTATAGGAAATATTTGTCTCCTCAGTAATGGTAAATCAGGTGATTATGATTAAAAATAATATGATAAGGACTAAAAAATTATAAAAATTATCTTTGATATATTTTAGTTCTGATATTCTACCATAATAATTAATATTTTAAATTATAAAATTTATGTTCCATTTTTCTTTGAAAATGACTTACAAATTATTTTAAGTAAATAAAAAGTCAAAAATGTCACTCTTTTTCATTTAATATATATAAAATTTTGTGATAAGGATAATAAAATATAATGTTCAGTTATAAATTTTTATTTTAAGAAAAGATTATTTTTATCATTGAAATTTATTTTCAATTTTTATTGATGAAAAAATTAACTTAAATGCTTTCACAACACTCACACAATGTCTATGAAAGGAGTAGAAAAATTAAGTAAATGACTTTAAAAACTCTAAAAGTAATATTTTTATGATTAGTTATATTTTACCAAAAAAATTATAGATATATATATATATATATCATATTATGTATTTGATAATGAATTATATTCTAATTTAATTGTTTTCATTATGTTTTCAAATTCAAAATAAATTAATAGTTTCAAAAATGACATTAATGATACTTTTTACTAAATAGTATTTTATTAAATGTTTTAAGGTTTATAAAAATATTATATTTGTAAAAATTGAATTATATATGATTGAAGATATCAACCATATTCTATTTATGGGTTAAATTTTCTTTTAACTTTCTTGACCCCTAAAGAGTAAAAAATATTGATATCATGGTAATTGATAAAAAGGTTTACAAGGGTTAAAATAAAGAGATAAGGGTAAAAACATCACCTAAACATGTAAAAATTTTATTTTATGAGATTTTATCTTAACATAATCATATTAGGTTCAAATTATATCAATTTTCCCATTTTTATTGGAAAAATAATTTATATTAAATGAATACTTAATGAAATTTCAAGAATGAACCTACCCTCACTCATAAAAAGAAAACCCCATCTCCTCTCCTCTCAATACTTCAAGTGAAATTTTGTTCATAAAATACCTATTAAATCCCATTCCCAAAATCCTTAAAAATGTTATAGAATTATTTTTTCGTACATAATACTTACCTTAGATGGAATAAGGTGTAAAAGAAGGAAGTTGTCTGAAGAAGAGGTATAGCTTTCAACCAAATGTTTTAGTTTTATTTATTCTTCGACATAGTTTAAATAATATTAAAACATGATTAAATAATAAAATAATTATATTAATCATAACTATATTTTATTAATCTAGTGTTATAACCTTTATTCATATCCTCTTTCATCAAAATGGAAACAAATCCATCGTTAGTGTGTATGATGAATTACTGCCTCACGAACTAATGTAATTCATTTTTGATCACCACCTTTCAAGGATTATTATAATAATGGATTTAATATATATATATATATATATATATTATTCATTGAATAATTTTCATTATGGAATGATATGACATCATATTTTTTCTTACCATCCCATCCATTGAAAAATGATAACATCATTCCTTCGTACATCTGGATTACCACTTCTATGAAGAGATATGAATCATTTTTCATCACCAAATCACATGGATGATATATGTAATTTTTTAAAATATATAATATGATATTTATGGTAAAATAATAATTCTGTAATTATAAAATAGTACTTACCTTATTTCCATCGTGATCGTTGAGTAATGGAAACGTTACTCATGCGTACATACGGTATATTGTCTCCACTATTGTAATGTAGTTAATTTTTTATAACAATATTTAATGATTGGTTTTAATTGTATAATTTATATATAAAACTAATAATTTTTTCATGATTATTATTCTATAGGAGGTGTAACAATGATCCCTTTTACCATGATAAACTTACTGAATGTGTTTTAAATTTATGAACTGAACATCCTCAAAACACCCAATGTGGTTATAATAAATTAAGTAATTAAATATTTCATAAAAATAAATGAAATAAATAGTTTAATGATAACGTATAAATACTAGAAAAAAATTAATAAATAAAATAATTGATAAAAATTTATTATACAACAATTAAAGGGCATGCATGGAAAGTCTTTACTCGAGGTAAGGGATTTCGTCTCAATTTCCTTTAATTAAGGCATATTTTAATATTATGAACCTGATTTCTATTATATGATGTATATAATAACCTTTTTACCAATAATATCATGAATCCTTCATAATTCATGTTATTTTTAGTCACAATTCGTGTTACTTCATCCAAGGTATTTTGATTTAAAAGTTACCAAAGCACTAATGGATTCCATATCTTAATTTCTTTCCATTAGTTTATATCTATTATTAATTGATAATATAAATATATTAGGTTCTTGGGGTATAATTAAAGATAAAAACATAAAGACACCACACATGAACATGCTGAAAGTGTAAGTCATAGTCCCCTCAAGGGATATCCTACACATTAATCCCATTATTTATATATTACATATAAATAGGTCCATAAACCCTTTTTAGTACATGGATCATAGGACCAACATTGGATGTCCCGAGGGCCCCTTAATTTGATGGCACAAAGGCCCTACTTTCACCAGCACATACATGGGTCCACACCCCTTGTTGCTCACATCATGCCTGCGTCACCGCCCCCTTGATGGCCTGAAGGCCCAGTGGCTCGAATGCCATATTTTGTGGCACGAAACACCATTATAGATGAATATTAACATTTCTATAATACCCCTATATAGAACCTTCTATAGTGACTATGATGAAACAGTTTTATAGTACTTCTATAGTACTTACTATGGTACTGATACAATACCTATAGAAATTCACTCTAAATCGGATTTGAAATCAGGTCTGATACAAGATTACTAGGAGCCTTTATGAAATTACCTTTGTTTAATTTGTGCTGTATTTAAAATTATTATTTAAATATTTACATTTTTTACACATAACCACTAAATTGATTAATTCTCAATTCAATGATATGATCTTTTTAAGGATTATTCATCTACAATTCTCTTTCTTTTGGACATATGGTTGTATTATGCACTTATCTTCTTTTACGAGGTTTATATACTGTACCTTGACATGTTATATCATGTATATCATTATATTCATGGTAATTAATATAAAATTTTAAGTCATTTATTTCACAAGCTTAAGATTCAAAAGTTACCAAACTAGTAATGACTTTTATGATACAATCTCATCTTATTTTTAGTTTTTCTATAGTCAAATTTCCTTCGGGGGAGATCATATTATCTTATTTTATTGAAATTCATATATTTTATTTTCATTTGGTTATTAATTTTCATTCAATTTAATTCTCTTTTCCTACCTTATTGATTAATGAAATATTAATAAAGTAGTTTTTAAGTGATATTGGTCTTCTATCTTATTTTAGATTGGTAGTCTTTCTCTTTTATATCCATGTTTTCTAAAATACTTTCACAAATGTTATTTTAGAAACATAAATTATTTCATAAATATATTTTACCTTAACATTTAACATCTTTTAAAATGTTTTACAATTAAATTTTTAACATTTTCATCATTGATCACTTTTGACTCTTTTTAAAAAAGTTTAAAAAGATTTTTTTTAAAACATTTGCGATATGAATATATTTTCCCACCATCGTGAACATTATTTTATTTTAAGGTTATTTTATAAGTTTACCGGTTTGTTTAAAATAAAATTATTTTAATAATATTATTTAAATTTTTAGTTTTTTAAGTGATTTTTCAATATAGGAATGGTATATTCCTCAATAATGTTTTTAAGGATCATTTTATGGTATTTTTATTCATCCACAATAAAACCCTTTTATTTTACTTTTTCTCCACTGGGGATATGTTTTAATGGAAAAATCATCATTATTTATCTAGATGGATTATGACTATTTTAAAGAGATTATCATGAAACCCATTTCTTTTCCATGATTTAACCAAGCTATAAAAGAATTATCGTTGTTATCAAGGGTGTTATGTTGAAAAGTGAATGATAATAAATGTTTTATTCATTAATGGTACTTAGACATTATTGATGATGATAAGTGATCCTGATATATGTTATATGAACCAATGAGCCCGGTATATCTTATAAGACAATTGATCCTGATATAGATCTCTAATTCATTGGGTAATGTAGCTTATCTTTATGGGAAAGGAGGGAGTTAACCAAGGAGTTTTTTCCTATGTATTTAACTAGGCTCTAGTTATTTTTGAAATAGGTTACAAAGATGATGTTCTAAGATACCAACACATTTTTTTATTCTTTATATGGGTTTTTAATGTCTCTTTTGATCACAATTGATATCACAAGGCTCGTTATTATTATTATTGTTACCTTTGTTAATGATTTATTCCATTTAACAGGTTTAATTATCCACATTTTTATGGGTATTAATTCTATTATTTTATACTCATTCACTTGGATTATGTCATCATATCCTTATTCTCATATTATACTCATTTAATACATTTAATTGTTAATGCTTATGTTTACCCTTATTAATCATTTTATCTCACCCTTCATGTGCTTCCTTTTCCCATAGTTGTGAATAATGGTTTTAAGTATGCTGTAACTAAAAAGGTTACTTGATGTGAAGAACTTAGGGAGAAATGATTTATACTTTTATTATTTAGTTTTTTCTGTATCTAAGTTATTATGTAAGATTTTATCCTAATTCTCCAAAACTCTAAACCTAAAATATCATTGGGTATATAAGTGATCCCATATTTTAGTTTTATGGTACATGTTTTTTAGGGTTAAAATTGGGCACATTTATTGGTATCAATCAAGAAATGTGAATTTTATGTTTTTAGTACCAAATTGAGGAGTGCGGGTGATGAATCCCTCCACATAAGAATTAGAGAATCTACAAGAGAAGAAATTGGTATTATTTTATCCATGGAAAAAAGGAATAAAAGGTGGATAAAATCATGAATATCACATAACATTCAAAGGAATATTAAATCTCATGACCTTTGAAAGTTCATGCGAATGGGTAATGCGCAGTGAATGATCTACTAGAGATCACATGAATCCCCTTTGACAACCCCCTATTCTTATGAGGGTGTACAATACACTTTCAAATCATGTAGAGGCTGAAAAACAAGTTTCTCCATACCATACAACCTTCCAACTGGTAGGCACGTAATAATCATTCAAACCCTTTGTAAAATAAATTGTACAAATATGTAGAAGGTAGAGACCTTATGTGATTGTTGACCTTTTTTAAACACACTCATACAGTTCTCAAGACCTCACAAAGTTTTTGGATTTATGTAAACCTTTTCATGCAAGAGCCTACTAGAATGTCACCTTTATCATACAAAGTATCTCAAAAAATTTCATTTTATTTTGCGCTTCCCCTTCAGATCCATAGAAAAACATAGGGGTTTCCCATGACATTGCTCGTGCATCACCGAAAGACTCATTTTTGGTCACACGATTCATCCCTAACAAGTAGATTTATTTTCTTCGACATCACTTTCACATAATCATGATACCAACAACCCTTTTAAAATAAAAAAGTAAATAAAAATGGGAAAATATGGAGGCTTATTTGATAGTGAGTATATGAAAACCTTCACACAAAAGAGGTCATATACCCTAATCAATCACCATTTATCACATGAGTCCCTCTCAATAATCCATAATGGTCTCGCAAATTCCCCTATCCACAATGGCCTTAACTTGTGAAGGTTACCTTAGAAATATAGCATGATCTCGTGAGATCCCTTGACATGTCATCATCATCCCACAAAATCAGTCTTGACAAGTTATCTTTGTATTGTGGAAGACTCCAGACAAGTCATCATTAATCATGAAAGAGACTTCTTATAGGCATATTAATCTCACAAATATCCCATGACATATTAACATAACCTTGTAGAAGCTCCTTTACATGTCCACATAGTCAATATAAATCCATTTGATCGATCTAGTTCAAATAAAAATAGAAAATGTGGAACATTCTTGTGTTCGATATCATTAGGAGGCACCATGGATGACCCGTGGTAGGATCATGTGAAGAATGTGAAACCAAAAACCACCCCTAAATCCAACCAAAATCCAGGAGATACGTGATGTTAAAGGAGAATCATAACTGGAGAAATTCAGTCTATAAATCCCCACACAACATAAAAAAATAAATCACCAGACCAAGAGATAGATCACACACGGGAGTGCAGAAGTAGATTTCTTAGAGTGTCCAGCCATGAGATCACAAAGGTATTATTCCTGGTAAAATCTGGCGAATGTTTTAAAATATCATGTGGCGTGCATAAGTGCTTCGTATGATCACTTTTTAGATTGTGTGAAGGACTTATGATGTGTCAGCCAGATTATGTGAAGGCAGTCCCATATGTCAATTGGTTCATGTGAAACCAAAAATAAGATAACTCTAGAAAAACATGATGAACATATTAAACAAAAACAAGAATAAAATACTAAAAATAAGGGATAATTGTGCAATGATATATTTTATAATCTTCATGCACTTCTCATGATTCACCTATATCATGTGAGATCACCAGGACATATCTCCAAAGTCATGCAATGCTCCCTAAACATTCCATTTAGATCATATGATGTCTCATGGACAAGTTAATAAAGTCATATGATGCCCACCAGTAAAGTCACCCAATTCTTACAAAGTCCACTAGTCTTTCCATCCAAATATTATGATATCTTTCAGACTTGTCACCCAAGTTCCGTGGTGAAATAAGGACATATCATCTAGGTCTCGTGATGACACCAAGACATATCAACACAGATCATCAAACATTCTCCAGACAAGTTATCCAGATCTTGCAAAACCCTCCAGACATGTCATCCTGGATCATGTGATATCATTTTTACAATCCATTCAAGACATATGGAACCCTCCAGATATGTCATTCTTGGCCATGTTATTTACACTAGACAAGCCATCCAGATCATGTGATGTCTTTCAAACATGTCATTCATATTATGCAATGTCCCTCAGACAACTCAACTTTATCATGAGATTTCCCAAGGATTTGTCTGCTAAGAAACTAAGACATGTCCATACATTCTCAGACATGTCAAGAATACAATTTGAACATGTTAGGAAAACAATCATGTCATGTAAAACATACAGATATCCCAATACATGATAACCTTGTCTGGTGGATCTATAAGGGAATCCTCGGTGTGTAGGCCCCAACCAAACTAAATTAAAAGAACTATGATTCCTTACATACCTAGGATATATAGTATTCCTTCTTATTGCTCGAGATAAAATGATAATCTACCCCAAAATGAGTCCCTCTATGTCTCTGACATTCCAACCATCAGGACCCAATCTCATTTATGGATTAGTTTCCTTCCTCATCCACCAGTGGATTGAGAAGACAACTAAACTACCAAATCATTTATTCCTATCATAGCCAGGATATGTAGTATTCCTTCCTATGGTTCGAGCTCAAATGGGAATCCACCTCAGTGTATGTACCTCCATGTTTATGACATTCTATCCATATATACCCAATCACTCCCATGGGCTGATAATTCAACCTCATCCATCAGCAGGTCAAGAAGAAAACTAAACTATGAGAACTATGATTTCCTTCATAATGAGGATAGAATGATTCTTTCATAAGGCCCAAGATCTATGTTAAACATCCAAAGGTATTTCCAAGCACATAAGTATCACATCCAAATATGGTGAAAATGATTATTTGTTATCCCCTGTTTCTCACACCGAGCATGACTCGTGTGGGATTAAGGATTTTCAATGGTCATATAATTCACATCATGAATTACCACTATCCAGGGAAACCTCCATGTGTAATCAATGATCATTGGCATGATATGATAGACCCATATAATGGAATCTACATTGGGGTAATTCCCAATGGCGTGATCAAATTATGATGACTCTGATTCCTTCCATAATTTGGATACATAGGATGCCTCCATGAGGTTCTACATCAATACCCAGTGCCTAAGTTCCCCTATATACAAACTTTATTCAAGAATTTAAACAATATGGGTTCAATGAACTACATAGATTTTGATTCCTATTATAAATAGGATATGTAGTATTCTTCATAATGGCTCAATCCCATCCGGTAAATATTAATCACCTCCTTGGATGACGAAAAACTTCAGAGTGCTCAGTTATATGGATTCAACATATAAGAAACTACCCATTAATGGGAAATGGATGAAGGACCTTGGATAGATACATATGGACTCATTCATGTACCTTCTATTTCACATGGAGGGGTTCCAAACTTGATCATTTTGTTATGGTAACCGTTCTTGTATTGGGATTAGGAAGAGATTCTCAGACATATCTTAAATTTATAAGAGAGTCCTAATGTAGGAAATACCCCCCCCCCCCCCGCAAGGGTGTCATTAACACTAACTACCATCCTATTAAACAATGTGATTTCCTAACTTACATTGTGTCTAAAACCTTAATCGATTACAAACCTTTGGAAAGAAGGTATGTACTTAGTTGTGGATGTGAACACTGTTGGGAATTTCTATGGAAGATAAACATTAATTGTGAACTCGATATGAATGATTTTATATACATCAAACCCCCCCCCCCCACAATAAAATTGCTAGACCATTTTTTCCTTCTATATGCGTGATCCACATATCCTCTTGATGAAACAAATATGTTGAACCCTGGTGTGAAACACTCAAATATCAAAATGATAGGTTTACCATATGTCGGGAAATTTTTTTATTTTCTATAAAAAAAGTGAGGAACATGCCATGAATCTTTAAAATTATAAAAATGATCATCTAGTCCTACGTAGTTGGGGTTCTAATGAAATAATCCCATCCTAATAGTGATAATTCTGCACTAACAAAATGGTCAAACCGAGAATAAGAAAAGATAATTATGTTACCCATGAATATATGATTGAGAATGTATCATGCCTATGATAGTGCACTAATCAGTGAAATTATTCCTTTTTTTCCTTCATGATTGATGATACTACTCTCACAAACAACACTTGACTCAAGATCATGTCTTCATCGAGTGACCGTTCTAGAAAATTAGCTATGCCAACAACCCCCACAAGACACAGAACAACCTCACTCACCCGACATCTTTAGCATCAATTGGTGAATGAAATGGTCTAGGAATACCATCAACATGGTAAGATCCTAACCCATTAAGGTTCCTATTAGTGTCTCCAAAAGCTGAATCTAACAATTTTTCATCATCCAATGAATGTTATAGTAAATACGATGTCACTCGTTTCCACTGGAAAATGCTTCATAATTTTATCCCTAGATCATGAAAATAACCATATTCAGTATCATATGAAGGTGGATCAAGGAATCAACTACAGATCCCTTTCAGTTCAAGATCGGTAGAGGAGGGATCCTATCAACTGTCATCACTAGAGCCATCCCACTAGTTCCCCTCAGTCATCTGCTAAGGGTACTACCCAACACATATCCACCTATGATACCCACGCATGGGAAACAAGGAAGACACATTGGTAATAGAAAAATATAGATAACTAGGAGTGTGATTATATCCAATATTCCATTAACAAATCCTAGTGGCTTATTCTGGTAGTATCCAGTGAGTAGGCTCATATCCCTGCTCACTCATACGGAGTCTATGGGCATATTCTTACAGTAAGAATAGGGGAGGTGCATATCCATACCCCCATGCATGAATCCCATTGGAATGTTCTGATGGCACAAGGATTAAAGAAGTGGGATCATGTACTAACATCAATTGAAGATATATACTAGTATATATTGGAGATAGAAAATTTATAGGATTGCATTCTTTCACACACTTTTGTAAATTTCCATTACATTATAGAAATAGCTAAAGAACTCTGTCACAATATTCTAAGACTCGTATAGATATATGGACATGAACATATTCACATCCATACAGATAGGGTATCACAAAACTCTGGTGAGTATGAATGTGTGGTTTATCTGTAGAAATTTCACAATCATGCTCCTGTTCAGGAGGATTATCAGCATATTCTGGTAAAGGAAAGGATGTCAAAATGAGTTCATATTCTCATTCCAACCAAGGCTCACTATGTGATAGTGGTACATGCCTCGATATAGGAGAACATTCCTATCAAAAACTACCAAAATAATATTCCAAAGGCTCAAAATCAAGATCATATCCCTGTTTTGACTGAGGCTCACTAAGTGACAGAGGCACATGCCTTGGGATAAGCTCAAATTCCTATAAAAAAGGACCAGTGGAATACTATGAAGTCTCAGGATCGGCTCACATCCCCATTATGGATGTAGCTCACCAAGTGATAGTGGAACATGTTTTGGTATAGGCTCATATTCGTATAAATGAACCTACTTTTCATATTCCAGTAGCTCATGGAATCAAAGCTCATATCCCTACTTACACTGATGAATTACTACACCATCGTCCTTTATAGACTATATAGAAGAAGGATATATCCCTTGTCCCATAATGGAGGTATGTTGGCATATTCTGGAAGGGAATTAATATTTTAATTGGGCTCATATCCTTACTTTAACCATGGTTGACTGGTATATTTAGGTAACCACCCATGGGAAACCTCATATTCCAACCAATAATTAAGAATCTCATTGGATAATTACAGTAACTTCTCAACATTAGGATCATACTCTCACAACACTAGAAAATTATCAATATATTTCATTAGTCATTTTATGGTAGGATCATATCCCTATACAATCCAAAAAAGTAGGTTGGAATATTTCATCCACAATGAAAAATGAGGCTCATAATCCTAACCTTCTCAATGTCAGTGCCCTTGAGATTATTCAAGACACATTCTCAACACCCCAAGGGTATTCTAACTCTTCAACCTAAGTATAAGGTGATATATAGCATTATATTCCTCCTCATAGTAGTGTGGATATGGATTGTAGGGACTGTATTCCTGAAATCTTCCATGGTTGACCAGTCCATAGTGATATGCCCCATGGACAAGGAAATCCTCCCATTTCCTAGAAAACTTCTTATAGAGAGGTGATCAAAACTCATACCCTTCGTATAGTGATTTGATCAAAACATTGGGGTCAACCATATATAATTCCCCCATTAGCTTCCAATAACACTCTACTCTAGTTAAAAGGCCACCCCGAGAAATACCTTTAGGGGTCTGACCATATGGAGGCATATAAGTCTGATGAGGAGGAGTTTGACATTGATATATAGAGATATTTATCTAGAAACAACCCCCCACTATGTTTTAGGCCATTTTCACTTATGGTTATGATATCCTATATGATCTATAAAAGGATTAAATGACTTATCTATTCCAAAATATGTGGGAAACTCGTCAGGGATTGAAGGCTAGGCACCTCCCATATCCAGGATACAAGGGTCGCCTTCAAACCATCAATATACTATGTTGTCAGCTAAATCTAGCTATTATATCCATGTATCGAGATCTAAAACTGGAAAATCATAGAGAAAATATACAACATGTATAATTCCATTGAATCACAACTCTTTGGTAACAAATTATCAAATCATCTTCATGTATATATATTCAAGGATAGGGAAGGTACGAAGAATTTCACTTTACCACACCCCTGGAATACCATAAGTCCCCAAATATTCATCCTATAATTTAATAGCCTCCAATGAAAACATAGGATCAGGTAACTCGTGAATTATTTGGTCACTACAATAGAATTAAATTGCTTCAGCAGTGTCAATACATCACGAATGAGAGGAAAGGACAACCAATAGGTATTTGAAATAGGCCCCTTGAAATAGTGGGAATTCATTTTAGACATAGAATCCAATTTTTTTATCAACCCAACAACTTCCCATGGAAAATTACTCCCTTCATGGGCTTCCATTGCACTCAAATCATACACAATCATTGTTACACCACATCAAACAGGTCACAGTAGTAGCTACCATAGAAGACTTCTAGGAGCGAACCCATCCCACTAGGTTAAGGGAATATCTACCACTATGTCCACTCCTCAAATCATTAATCCCTAAAAGGATTCAGATAATATCAGTAGTTGTTGTAAATCAACCCCATCCCATTAGACTGGGGGAATTTTTACCTCAATCTCTATCACAAGGTTCATCATCACCCAAGAGGGTCTTGGAGAAATCAATGGTGGTTTCATATCAACCTCATACCACTGTTTTGGGGGAACTTATATCTCAATTCCCATCCTAAGAGTCATAAAATCCACCGTTTAAATCATTGAATCCTCAACAATAGGATCAAAATTTTCTAATTTTGGCCCTGAATAGTACCTAACTAGGAGGGTTGAGGAATTTTTATCATCATCATCACAATAGAGGAAATATGTCTTCTTAGAGTTAGGAGGTAAATATCAATGGTCGACATCCCATACATTCCTCCCATTGTAATATGAACCTATTTTATTTAGGTCTCATTTGGTAATAACAATCAGAAACTCCCTGAAGGCCACTACTCATAGGATAATACAGGATGAGCATGCAAAGAAGAAAATAAAACCCCATCGGTCTCACAATCCAAAACGGTCCAATATGACCAATGGTTTGAGAAATGACACATAGTTCAAGTGGTGAAGAATCATCCTGTTTTGTTGAGAGTAATGAGAAAACAACCATTGCCCAATAAAAATCTATGAATTTTATCACTTTCAATACAAAATATAATTTGGACTAATATATAGATGCAGAGGGATGTAATATAGAAAATATACCCCAATAGGAGGATATAGATACACCCACTAAGGATACACATACCTAGAACTAGTGGAGAATCCAAAATATGGTACCTCTAAATTTCTTGTTTCCACCTCTATGGTGGAACAATACTAATGATAAAGGTAAAGAAGTTGTCGTATCCTACTCATCACCTAGAAGAGTTAAAATTCCTTCTATGGAGGAGCAGTTAGCACAATATGATAATTATATATAAAATCTTATACAACTCAATAAGAACATACTCAGAGGAAAAATTTACATTGAGTATTGTCTTTAGGTGGAGATGAATATCCCTACTCCCATACATCAAGAAAGATCTAATCCACCGATAAGAGCGGCATCTAAGCATTAGACCAGCTCTAAATCCAGATAGCTGGTCTACATAAATTAGAAATTCATAAATAATCATTAATTCCCTCTATTATAGAGACATACACTCCCTCACCAAGGTGATCATTTAGTCTTCTCATGGATCAATAATCTGTAGGAAATGAAAATTGGGAAACTTCACCAAACCCCACCCAATCTCTATAGATTGGAGATGGCTTGGGCAGAAGCACCTCTAGAACTTCTCAATTTCATTGATTCTCTAGATACTCAAATGTAATCCATGTAAGGGTGATGTATATGAGTTTATATAAAGAAAATTCATATCCCAAATGGGTGGATGACACTTTTTATCCACCCAATTTAGTCAAACCTAATTTCCCCACCCTTAATGGTGCGGAAGACCCAAAAAAACATATCACACACTTCAATTATCGATGCAATCTGATGATGGGCCCTCGAGATCAATAGAAGATAACCAATATGAGGTGTTTTGTATAAAATTTTATAGGTCCATACTTTTTATGGGACAATATTCTTCCAACAGGATCCGTTACATAATGGGATGGCCTTTTTCATGAATTCATTTACCAGTTCATCTCTACACAGAGGAAAGAAACAATTTTTGACCTGAAAAACTACAAGTAATAAGAAAATGAGAGGGATTTTGACTTAATAAATATATGTAAAGGTCTAACCAATTCACTCATCATCCCTCTATTTTTATATAAATTGTTGGAACTTTGTGCTGAAAATATCTAGGATGAGATGTAGATACATTTGATCCTGAAAACGTTTCTACGAATATTTCATAAGTTTTTAGAAATATCACAATGGTTGGAAGATTACATTTATTGAACTTGATCTAAGTATTGAATCATTCTCTTAGTATATGGGAAAAGGATCAATAAGTCATAAACTGCCACTATTACCCTCAAGCTAGTAGAAGCCCTCGTTAAAGAACCTAGGTAGGTTCTAAACCACCCAGGGCCTCCTATGGAGTGGCAGAAACAACAAAATATTCCTCAACCATAATAAAAAGGAGATCAGGGTCACCCGGGATTTGATGAATCGATGAATAAAACATACTCATACCGAAATGAACAATCCACAAGTTATTTCCTTGCATCCATGGACAATAACTTGCTCAAGATGCCACAACCCAAGAATCTCAATAAGGTGAACCTCACTAACCATCCCAACTAAATCCATTTCCATAGAAGACTAGGTCACAACATCTAGGACTGATTCATCTTCAAATACGTCCTTTAAAACATGGTTGATTCCAGATAGGTGATGTTAGAGAAATCCCCAGCACAGGTGACCTGTATAACCATTTCCCAGACAAAAGATGAAGGTGATTGGAAAAAATATATATCCATGTGTGGACATAATTTCAACAACTAGATGACTTAGAAGATAGTTTAAAAATCTCATTACACGCTAAAATCATAGCTTCATAGACCCATAATGGTTCTGTCACCTAGGAAGTTGGCATTGAATATTCTTATCAGAGGTGGACATGACCATTAGACATATAAAGAGAAAGAAGAGGAGGAATTATATTCATCTTTGACACAAACCCTGAATCTATCATATTTATTTCTTACAATATCCCAATCATGGGAACCTCCCCACAAAACAGAACCCTCATCAGATGAAGAGATCATATTTGGTTCTTTTAATGTGATAAACTTAATATACCTCTTCTTTAATGATGAATATGACTCTAAATATGTGTTCCCAATACCTGGCCGCGGAGCTGGAGGCCAAAATATTAGGAGATAAGGATATAGAGGAAAACATATGTATGGTCAGACCCAATATTTTTATCACATACCTACAGAGGAAATATATATAGTTGAGACCCATGGGGAAGCACTATATCAAGCCTAATAGAGATACAGAGTTGTCCTAGAACCCTCCAGCTGTCATTCGCACCTAGTAGTCTTATATGACCGATTGGTAAGACTGTGATAACGATGTAGAAGACCTGCTCAACCTACGCCACTAGAAGTAGATTCTCCCATTTCATATTCACAAGCACCAGACCCACCTACCTAAAATACCTTATATCATAAAACACATAATAAGGATAAAACCCACCTTAGGATGCACTATCCTCTAGCATAAAATTAAAACATTCTACAGCATTTGGTGGTTGTCTCATCCAATCTCTCAATCCTGGATGTGATTCAACTTTCAAAATTAATCAGGGAGGCACTCATTGAATCTCTCTAGATCCCACAAGATTTCAAGATAGAATTCACTGAATCTAAGATTTATTGAGTGGAGACCATGCCATCATAATTCCATGTCACCATCTCATTCAAAGAGAATGATTAGGAATAGGTTATCTAAGGACACATCTAACCCCTATATTTTTTAGGTAGACTTGATAATTTTGACATCCAAAGGGATGTTATTGAAAATGGTTTTGGGATCAACCTCATCCTAATTCAAACCCTCCTATGTTTGGGATAGAGTAAATGGGATCTATATACCACAAATATGACCATTCAAGGGTATGATAAGAGTGAGAAAAGGCCTCTTGGTATGATCAAGATCAAAACTCAATTTGGGGATCTCACATCTAATGTTTATTTTATGGTTATCTAGCAATAAACCACATACAATGTCCTACTCAAAAGACCCTGAATCCACACCCATGTGGTGGTACCTTCAAAATTACATCAATGTTTGAAAAAACCCATTGATGGAAATTTTGGTATAATACATGGTGATAGTTCCTCCTTTGATTCTTGTGAATCCACATATGATGAGGTGATTTTATATAAAAGGTAATGAAAATAGCTAATAGTGGATGAAAATATTTAGGTTTTATCCTATAATGTCTTGGGAACCATCCCTAAAAATCTTTATAGTATGCTTGACAATGATTCTGTGATACCCAAAAATATGATTGAGGTAATAGACCTGATCTTATATGTCTAAGCCCCTTCTATCCCCAGAGACAGTGTATAATAAATTTATCGTTGTAATATCTCTACAAAAACTCTGGAAGTAGGGGTGAAAATGTTTCTACCCATGGTTTCTCTTGTCCTGATAGTGATAGATATTCCCTCAAATTTACTACTTCGTCTAAAAATACCTCCACAAACTCAAAGGTGCAAGAATAAGAGGATGACCAAAGGAATGACCCTCCCATATTTGAGGAAGGCGTCTCTAATGCCATTGATGAGATCAGATATGTAAATATAGGAACAAAAGAATACACACTAACTAAACTAATTATTTTCACTATACCTCTTGAGGAGGAAGAGATTGATATTTAATTTATAATGAAACATCGATATGTGTTTTCATGGAACTATACAGAAATGACTGAATTGAATCCAGATGTGTTTACGCACCATATCAGCTAACATGATGACCATGGAGGTTTAAAACAATAATCTAGGAAGATAAACCCCTCTCAATATACTAATGTAGATGTGGAATTTGAATAAATTGATCAGATCCAACTTTTTCTGATAAGTGAAATACCCAATATGGATCACCAACATCATCCCTATCAAGAAAATGAATGGGAAGATTAGGGTCTGAATTGATTTCATAGACCTTAATCAACATTATCCAATGGATGTATTCCCATTTATGCTCACAAAACTCTTGATCAATGCAACTGCTAGATTTGGATCCCTTTCCTTTATGGATGGGTACTTGTGGTAAAATCATAAAAAGATGGCCCCTGAAGATGAGGAATCTACTGCATTCAGAGTACCCTAAAGGATCTCTTTCTATAAACTCATTACCTTTAGATTAATGAATGTGGGAACTAATTATAAATGCACCATTCATCATATCTATAACCCCTTCTCAATATGAATAGTTGAATGTTACGTCGATGACCGGGTGGTCAAATCTTGACAGTGATGTGATCACTTCACAGATCTTCAAAGTCTTAAAAAAGTTGTGAAAGTATAGTATGAATATGAATTTTCTGAAATGTGTTTTCCAGGAAACATAAAGGATGTTCCTTATCTTTTTGGTATGCCAATATGTCATTAAGGTTGACCCTGAAAAGAAAAGTGCAATCCAGGTGATTTCACTCACTTTCAATATCAAAAAACAGAGGTGGATCCAAGGGAACCTCACCTAAATTCATCATTTCAAAGCTAACATGGATGGAAAATATCTCCACTTCACCATGCTTATGATGAAGGGAATATTCTATCGATAATATAAGGACTGCCAAGAACCCTTTGAGAATCACAAGTAGTACCTTCTTCACTCACTAGTCCTGATGCCACTGGTGGAAGGAAATCCACTCGTCTTATATTTGGACACCACGTAATGATCACTTGGCACTCTCCTTTCATAGAAAAATGACGTGGGTAATGATAAAAATCTCTACTACCACATCAAAATGATGATTGGAACTGAGACCTGACATTTTGATGTTGAGAAGAACTGTCTCACACTCTTCGTTACAGTGAAAAAGATGAGGCATTACTTGAAGCACCAGAAAGTCTACCTGGTATATCATATTGATTCTATCAAGTACATCCTTGGTTTTCCCATGCTCAATAGGTGTTTGGCCCGATGGACGGTCATTCTAAAACAGTATTAGATCTAGTTAATTTCATAAAATTTAGTGAAGGGGCAGGCCTGGGCTGATTTCCTTGTGTCACATCCCACCCTTAAAATTACATCAATGGACACAAAGATTCCAAATGAATAGGGTTTTTATACCCATGACACACCCTAAACATGGGACATGTATTTTTTTGGTGTCTCCCAATCTTCCATCAGCAAAATACTAAAAAACCCACAGCTTAATTAGGTTGGATTAGGGTTTGTGTTTGTCTCTCCAGGAAAGGAAATTTTTTCATACTCTTTTTCACTATCCAAAGGCTGCACAAATAATATGTTTTTATACCAAGCCCTTATTTCTGGCTTGGAAATATCCCTAAAACATCAAATATCCTACCTAAACATCAAAGGGGATTCATATTTAGTGATAAAGAAAATAAATGGTGAATATTTCATCAAAAATAAATAATTGGACCCTATCATAGGTTATGCTATAAGACTAATGGTAGACCTTCCATTTGAACCCACATTACATCATGTCCCCTGATCACATGATGCTAATACCAACGCATTGGCTAATACAGCCACATTCATGGATGAACCTGATCATAAGGAAGCAATCATTCGCATCACGCATCGAAGTTTGGTCTCATCAATAAAAATCTATGAAATGGAATATATCAATCATGTCAACACCTATCTAGATCATGATAAACTGATATCCACCCCTAGATTGATGGATCCCACAATTGATTATCTCTAAAATGGGATCCTCCCAACAGAATGAGAGGGAACAGAATAGATTTAGCATTGAGAAGCAAAATTTACCCTCCATGGTGGACCAAATGAATAGAGATCCCTCTACAAATGAGTCTTCAATGGAATCGTCTTTAGATTCATATAAAAAAAGAGAGATTCCATCCATAATAGAAGAAGTATATTCCAGATCATGTGATGCTCATAAATGTGGGACCATTCTCTCCCACCAAATCAAAAGGATGGGTTACTAAAAAACAATGATATGGGACTATACGGAATTCACCAAAAATTTCATGCACAAAAATTTCATGAAAACTTCATACATCAACCCCCCAAATTATTGCATACAGCTAAATATTCCTGACTATTTTTTGTAAGGGGAATGGATGTTGTGGGGACATATCACCCAACCATAGCTAAGTAGCTTAAGTACATCCTTACTGCTACCAACTCATTTTCCAAGTGGAATGAGGGAATACCCATCAAGTAATTTAGGATAAATAATAGCGTAAAATTTTTGAATTCCCAGATCATCACCAGGTTTGCAGTCCCTCACGTGATATTCACAGATAATGTCACCAACTTCTATTCTATAGAGTTGAAGAAATTGTATCATGATTAAACATCAAGTCCAATCATTCATCATGCTATCAAATAGTATAAATGGATAGATTGGGATATTAAATAAGACTATATCAAATATACTCCAGAAGATAGTAAAAACATACAAGAAATATTGGTCATAAAAAATTCTCTATGCTTTATGGGCCAACCGTACCACCATGTGTACTAATACACATGAAACGTTGTATTCATTGGTGTACGGAACAGATTTGGTGTTACCCATAGAAGTCTAGTTTCCCTTGATCTGAATAGATATCTGTGAGAAACTATCAAATGATTAGAAATCACAAATGTGATTGGAGAATTGTAGTGTCTAAATGAGAATAGGTTTTGTACATTTCACAACCACAAAGTATATAAAAATATGATTGCATGATCCAACAATAAAAAGGTACACCTTTGTTCATTCCTTCAAGAAGAACTGCTATTTCCTCTCAGAACCCCAATGATTCCAAGAAATAATCATCCTAATCTAGAAACCATATGGGAAGGAACTTATATGATACATAATTTCTATCATAATAGAGCTTACTCACTGGCCATAATGGATGGGGAGGGTATCACACCACCCCACCGCACCACCCACCAATGCAAGGTTTTTTAAGAAATACTTTTCATGGAATACGTAAAAACCCTCCAAACCTATACTATATGATGTTAAAATATATGTACCACATCCTTACCATATGAAATTAAACTATACAAAACTTTTACTTATCAAAATACTTTAAACTGCATAGTTCAGGTCTTAGAAGAAAGATGTTAAACTACCAAGCATCTCGCATCCAAACCACATAATGTTAAACTGTATAGAAAATGCTCTGACCAAATGACATCAAACTGTATAGGGGGAGTCCTCGCCTCAGGAAATTAAATATTATAGGAAGAATAGTCTCACCGATGATTCACTTCACATGATTTGGATCTGTGCAAAAGAAAAATGAAGTGCATGCATCCCTATGTGAGTGCTAGGTTAACATAGGGAATCTCTTCATCCAAGAACTACATTTGGATTAATTACTGACATAACAGGATACATAGTGACACCCTGACCTCTATTATTGGTCCTATTCATAATATTTATCTTCTTCCATGTCAGGTGACCCTTGTCCTTACTGTAAGATGTTAAACTGCATAGGTGATATCCTCACTACATGACACTAATCTGCATGGTTTCTAAGAACTATGTGTGGCTTGATTCTTTCCATCACAGATATGTATTAATTCCTTGACCTCCATTCTTAGGACCAACCTCAATGTTTCTTTTCTTTCACATTGATTCACCTATATCCTTACCATGTGATGTTAAACATCACAGTTTATGTCCTTGTTGTATAACACTAAACTTCACGGGTTTTCTAAAACTATGCACAAACTTTATTCTCATTCCAATGAGATACATAGGGATGGCCAAATCCAATATATTGGACCAACCACCACATGATAAAAAATTACTCTATCCTGTATCTAATTTTATTCATGCCATGAGGTTATCCTTTTAAATTTTTTGTTTCTCACACCGACCATATCTTACATGAGCTTGTTAAATTTTGGTAGGGGATTCCCTACATGATTGATACATATCAATTAATGATATGGTTAGTATGGTACAGAATGAAAGAACATAAATGTAACACCAGGAGTCCTCACTTCATGACATTAAACTACATGGTTTATGTCTCCTACATGACATAAAACTACACATTTTTGTGGACCCCACTCGAGAGGACCATTTTCAATGGTGTTGGTCTCCCATTGCACCTCCATTAAAGAAAAACATGTGTCTTGATTCTTATCATTACAGGATATGTAGTGATACTCAAATCTCTAATTATGGGTTCAGTTGCAATAATAAATGGGAAAAATACCCCCCCCCCCTACGTATGGGTTAGGCCTGTGTAGAGAATTTCTCATTCAAGAACTACGTGTGACTTGATTTCTATAATCACAGGATACATAGTGACACTCAGGAATCCATTCTTAATCCCAGTTACAATATTCCCTTTTCATGTTGGGGAGTATACAAAATTATCATATGATGTTAAACTTCATGGCCTCTTTAGAACTATGTGTGTCTGGATTCCTATCATCACAGAATATGTAGTGGTGCCTGGATCTTGAATCATGGGTCCAGTTGCAGTAATCAACAGAAACAATTCCCCCCTCTATGTATGGTTCAAACCTACGTAGAGTTTCCCATTCAAGAAATATGTGTGGATTGATTATTATTATAATATGATACATAGTCTCACTTAGAACTATGATTATTGGTTCCAACCATAATAAAAATATATATCCCCCCATATCTATGTACAGGTCAGACCTATATAGGGAACTTTCATAAAATAACTACATTTGTCTTGATTCCTATCATCATAGGATATTTAGAAACACCCTAATATCCATTACTAGGTTCATACATAACATATAAAATGATAAAAATACACCCCTAAATTCATATGGGCTATACCTATGTAGAAAACATACTTACCTCGTGACATTAAACTTCAAGGAAAACATCTTAGTCACATAACATTAAAACTGAATGACAAATTCATATATACTATATGATATTAAAAGGTGTACACCATCACTCTCCATTATTCCTTATCAAAGGTTCTCAAAATCTTGATCCCATTCCACCAGATTACAGGGTAATTTTATCATCTTTTAAGCCCCTCATCCCAGAAATCACACTTCATGATTTGAGCGCCTCGGATTACCGAAAACCTTCCATGGACCTTGTAAATGGATATCCATCTTTAGGATACCATTTTCTTGATTATGTATGTATTACAATTTCTTCTTAATATGAACCTATGTTCATTAAGAAAATGTTTCTACCTTACAAAAGGGATTTCTGATCCCTATGAGACAAACGTCACCACGACCGAACTAAACACCTTGAGGTGTTCTAGGTCATCCCTGGTATGATTTTCCTACATCATTAATCAAGGAATGATAATCTTGATCCATTATTTACAACATTTTTATCTCCTTATTTGAAGGATGCTGAATTTATTTGGACGATGGGTATCTTAATTACACTATTTTGTAACATTCCCCTCATATTAGGTCTATGTGTGTAATGACCCTAAACTGCCTGCACTTTCATTAAATCTATATGGAATTAAACTCTAGCATTTTATGGTCCAAATCAAAAGACCTTAAATTTATAATGAAAGAGACAGAAAACTTATCAGGTTGAAAACCCTCAAAGGGTGGTCTGAGTAAGAGTCAAGCCTTTGCTCAATAAACTCTTTATCTCCAAAATTTAGGAAAAAATTAGGGAAAAAATGAATGAGGAATAAATATAAAGGGGATCGCTTTGTGACCCTAATAAAGTCCAATCCATGATTCCAGACCCTATGGTCCAAGAAAAAAATAGATTAATGGTTTTTCATATCTTCTTATCATGATAGCATGTTCACTAGGTGGTGAAACAACATTTAGGTTGCCCAAAATCTTCTTCAATAATACATTTTCCACAAATTACACTTCATGATTTGAACACCTTGAATCACTGTAGAGATTTAATGGCTCTTGGAAAAGGATACTTAGATTTAAGGGACCATTTGTTTAACTATTCATGTATTTCTATGGATCCTACATATACGTCTATGGTCATCAACCAAATGTTTCATTATCTTGCAAAAATGTATTTCTAATCCTTGTTAGTCTAACATCATCGTGGTAGAACTCAACACCTCAGAGTGTTCTAAGACATTCCTAGCACCATTTTCCCATGCCATCCTAATGAAACAAACACTTTATACCATGATTTACAATCCCCATAATCAAACTATTCAAGCAGATTCAACATCCTCAATGTTACAACATTGTGTTTTTTACCCATTCTAAAAGAAATAATGTGACACACCATTCCTAAAACTTTTGATGGTCCATATATAGTGACTTTAAATCACATTGTATATTTACCAAGCTTCACAATAAAAGAGATAAACTACCCTGGGGTTCCAGAACCCTTCCTGGATAGCTTTTCCTCCATACCCAACTTTATTTTCCAGACATTGGAGTATTCAAAACTCTTTCATGACCCTAGAAATAGAGTGGGGAAACCTTTGTTTGACCCTGATATCAATTCATAAGGGATTTAACCTACAAACCAGAGGCATATCCTCCTTGTAGGAAAGGAACTTTGTTCCTTGTGAGCCTCGATAACATCGTAGTAGAACCCATCACCACAGGGTGTTATGGGTCATCCCAGGAATGTCTTCCCCATTCCATATTTCTTGACTCGAATTTTTGGGTTATAACTTACATAAAAACATTTTCAAAATATTCAGGTATACCTAAGATCCCTAATATTTTACCTTCATCCAATTATACCCCCATAAATCTTCCATAGCCCATGGAAAAGAGTTGGGACACCTCTCTTTGACCATGTTATTGATGCATAAGGGCTTTCACCTACCAACTAGAGGCATATCCTCCATGTATAAAATAAACTATAATCCTCATAATACTAGAAATACCATGGAAGAAATTATCACCCTAGAGTGTTTTAGGTCATCCCTGACATATCTTACTCATATTATATATTCACAAATCAATTCCTAGAAGTAATACTTTAAAATACATATTATTTGATATCTTGGAATCAAGACTTTAAACTGCTCAGCATATCTATATCCTTACCACATGAAGTTAAACTGCACGACATACATCCTTACCAAATGAAATTAAATTTCATGATAGAAATACTTTACAGATGACATTAAAATCAATGGATAATTCTACTTTACAAATGTTATATTACTAACGATGAAAGGTTCAAGCAAAAAAATATCCTAAACTATAATAATAGAAGATTTGAGCTAAAATGACTTAAACTACATTAATAAAAGGTCCGAGCTAAAATACCCTAAACTAAAACAATAAAAGGTATGAAATAAAATACCATATACTACAACATAGAAATGATTTAGTTTTAAAGTCTAGGAAAACTCACAAAACTATCAGGCCAAAAACTCGTAAGACGGTGGCCTCAGAAAAACTTGATTCCATTCCTACTAATTTGTAACGACCCAAACTTTTATTAAGGGAAATTCATCTTGATATAATAAAATATATTATTATTTAAAATAGTTATATAACATATTCACTTACTTGGTTTTATGTTTTTGTATTTTAAAATACCATTAATAATTGTTACCATTTCTAATATAACTATTGAACAGTGATCACATAATTATTATAAATATAGGTCTTTAACAAATATAATTTACTCAGACAAATGAAGCGATTGTCTCATCCAATATAATTTCTCCATATGAATCCCATTTTTCAGAGATTGGAAGGGCTTCACTCTTGACCAAGCTCAAGCTGATCTTCACCACGTTAAGCCTTAACAGAATCGTCTATGGGATAAGTGGAAGTTAATAGAGATTATCACCTGAGAAATGTTATTTGAGCCTCCCCAAGAGTCTATCACCATCGCACACCTTACCCTTATGTATTATACCGGTGTTATAAGGGGTTATGTAACAAGAACCTATCACTATGATTATGTGCATTATTTTTGTATAGAATAAGGAATATACAATCATTTTATTATTGTTACTTTGTAAATATTTTTTAATGAACAAATAGTATTTTTAGTTAATATTCAATTAAGAAATCTATTTTGATGAATTAATGGATTTTTAATCAAATAATATTTTAATAAAATATTATTACTAAATTAATTTTTATTAAATATAAATTATCTTATAATTTCTATGAAAACAATTGTAATTATTATTAAAGTTTGAAAGCTATTTTTGTCAAAACCCATGATTTTTTTATAAATGCTGGTTTTTATTTTAAAAATAAAAATTCACATATTTATAAAATTATTTAGATAAAATGAATATTATTTTTGGAATTAGGATATCTAAATTATCCAACGGTGAATTTTTCATAATAATCTGAGACAGCCGAATTTTTGGGTAAAAATTGAATACCGTTTAAATATATAATATGTTTTATGACATAATAATGAACCAATAGTGATTTAATAAAATAATATAAAATGAATTTTGGCCAATATTTGTTTTATTTTTAAAATAATGTGCATTTATATTTATCTGGTTATTTTTATGGTGCCTTAGTGGACCCTCCAAGACTTATAAAATATTTTAACTTTTTAAAATGATTTCCTTGAGAATGTGACTCATATACACATAATAATGCCTAATATTTTAATAATTTAGGCCATTTTACTTATAAAATAATGTTTTCCTCTCCACTTTGGAAAAAATAATGGGAAAAAAGATGGGTTGGTTTGTGGTTTTGATTAGTTTAATGGGTGGTGTCCAAAACCTAAGTAATAAAGAATTCCCCCCCCCCCTCCTATATAAACAAACTCAATATACCATTCCTATTCACTAAAAACCCTTGGATAATGTCCCTAATCTTTTATCCTATATCTATAATCCTCCAAAAGTTCCCCAAACTCTCAAAAATCCACTCTCAAGCCTCTCTCAAGCCTTTGGGATCACACTTCCAAGTAAGGAAAATCTTCCTTTCCCATTTTTGTCCAAATTTCTTTATATTATTATACACTTTTTCAATTAAAAATGTTGGGGTATGATTTTTCACCTTCCCCATACTTCCCTAATTATGTTTTAATAATAATATACCTCTTTATCTCTCATTAATTCCTCCCATGTACACTTGTTACCATGCTGAAATTCTGCAAGGAATTTCTCTCTTCTCATTTACATTCAAGAAATTATTTTATATTATGCATATAAATTATATTACATATGTTGATACATGTATATATATGACCACCTTACTTTAAATTTCATTTATCTATGACTATATACCCCTTTCTCTCTCATAAACCATTATTATGAATTCTTATGTCACGTCGTTTTGCTTCCTAAATTGCACTTTGATTCTCCAAGTCAAAGTCATTGTGTAGTGAATACCACACTCATTTCTCTATCAAGGGTATTCACCTTTATTCAAATTTACTTAATTATTATATATTTTCATGTATTAATTCCAAATTCATTTATCATGGAATAAATGGTTATTTTTAATGAATCCATGTTGTATGATCTATGTGGCACACTTATGGATAAAATGAAATGATTAAGAAGGGTGTGCCCTGATAGCAGTCCAATGCATTGGGTAAAGATTATTACCATGATACTTCAAGTAAAATTAGGGTTACTCATTATAATTCAAGTTCAATAAGGTTTTACTCATTCTCTATGTTCAATGAGCCTTGAATCGTGCTAATATCATGTAAAATATTGTCGCCACGTTTCCATGTTATGATAGTCATGCTATATCATGACTTTATGTTCATGTTTCTATTATGCTCCATTGATATACTTATTTCCTAGAATGTACTATATTATTCATGTTATGACTTTTTTACTCCCTTACTAGGATTTATAGCTCACCCTTTTCTTATTCATGTCCTTCGTTTATCCCATGAAATGCTAAAGTACGAAGGAATGTGTGTGTTCATGTAAAAGAAGTTTTCCATAAATATGTGTATTTCTTGTTTAAATTTTTATGTAATGTTCCTAATCCCTAAATAAACTATAACTCTTGATCTTCTATATTGTATAAAATGAATATTTTATGTAATAAATTATGTTTATGTGTGAAATAAATAGCAGGTTTGTTATTGTTGGTATTAGAGTATAGGTTTAGTTATTTTTGGGATTAGGATTAGAAAGCTCTAGTGAAAGACTTAAGGATATGACTAAGTATAATAAAAACATACCTAAATTTTTGGGAGTATTGATTAAGTGTTTTATCAAGAAAATACATCCCTATCTAGATACAATCAGTTAGAGATGGCTCTGGCATAGATGTATCTAGGGGAAAACCCCTAAAACACTGCTTTGAGCTAGACTCGAATGGGAACGGGTTCATGACAATTGGTCTTGCTACACTCTTGGTTATGACACTCCTAGGAGATATGATTTGGTAAATTCATAAGATTAGTATAAACCATTATTAAGGGAATAAAAAAATTCCCCTAAGAATATATGTTAGGAAGTAGATCAAGGATAACATTAATTGAAGCCTATAAATTCATAAGTTAAGGAAATAAATGTAATTTCAAAGTTATCCCTTTCTATATTTGGATTCCCCTTTTATGTGTTACCCATAACATTACTTTTACTCTAGCCAATGGTTGGTAATATAAGGACTCAGGCTAACAACCTATGCAAAGATCAATGTGATGACTGTTCTAATGAGATTCCCAGTCTAATGGGAGCAGGAATCGCAAACTTTGTCATGATACACTCTCAGTTGACTCAAATTTTGAATAAAAACATGGTTCAAGAGAAATTTTCAACACCCCTTAAGAAAGATCAAGTCACAATCGAGAGATATATGATACAAAGGCCACATAATTTTAATGGATAATATGATTCCTCAATTGTCGAACAATGGATCAACTCCATTGAAATGATCTTATCCATCCTTCAATGTTCTGAACAAGAGAAGGTTCTTCTAGATGCTTATCGTATGGAGGGTGAAGGTGATCAAAGGTGGACATTGATCAAAAATATTAATCCTGAAGAAGATATCAAGGTGTTGGAATTGAAGGATTTTTGGAAAATGTTTTTTGATAAATATTTTCCTTGCACCCTCCGACTTAAGATGGAAAGGGACTTCTATTCCTTAACGAAAAAATACAATGAATCCATTAGAGCGTATAAGGAAAACTTCACAAGGCTTTCATGATATGCCCTGAGCTTTTTCGTTACCCCCAAATGCATGGTTGACTACTTCTTTGGTGGGATAAAACCTAGCCTATAGAAATCCCTAGCGATTCGTGACTTCGAAAGCTATGAGGAAATTTTCTGATCTGCCCTCAAAATTGAAATAGAGATCGAAAAATGTATCATAGGGATAAGAAGTGAAAAGTGGATAAATCCAGTGGTTCTAATAATTTATATCACCCCACATACCAAAGGTGTGGAAAGAAGCACCACGGAAATTTCCTGGAGGGGGTGAGTAAATGCTTTAGGTGAGGTAGAGAAGGGCACCTGGATATTAACTGTCAGCAAGAAAAAACCCGCTACTGCAACAGAGGATAGGAACACTCCATTTGACCCTCAATGAAATTTTCATTGCTTCAATTGCAAAGAATGATGGAACATTGAAAACTAGTGCCATAAGCCAATTTTTTTTGGAGTAAACCAACAACCTCCAAGGAAGTAAGGGTGAGCTTTTTACATCACTACCACAAAAAAGAACCCTGACAACGAAGTGGTGACAGGTACGCTAGTTATTCATTCAATAATAGAGAACATAATTTTTGATTCTATTTATATTCATTATTTTATGTCCTGAAAGTTTGGTAGAACAATCCCAACATCACCAAATATAATGGAAGTATAGAATTCAGTGAGAACGGAAAATGGGACAATCATTGCAACCCATGAATATAACTCCTTCTCTATCAAAATTTGTGGTGTGAACTTCCCATAAAACCTCATCACACTACCTCTAGTGGTATTTGATGCAATTATTGGCATGTATTGTCTTTCCCTATATAGAGCCAACATAAATTTCCATGAGAGGGGAATCAATTTCCATATAGCAAATCAACCCCTGATTTTGTACAAGTGCAAGAAGGAGGATGAATATTCTTTAGTACCATCATCTCAAGCATTGATATTACTACCCTATAAGAACACGTATCATAATTAGATGATTGAGTATAAGGAAGAAACCATCCTTGAAGACATGCCTATTGTGAGGGAAATTGCTGAATTATTTCCCAAGGAATTTCCTGGTCTTCCTTCTATAAGAGATATTTTATTCTCAATTGATATTATACCCAGGGCATTACTAATATCCAACACTCTATATAGAATTGATGTTGTGGAACTTGAAAATCTGAAGAAACAATTATAGGAGAATCTGGATAAAGGGTTTATATGCCCAAGTGCTTCACCATGGGGTTCACCAGTCCTCTTCATCAAGAAGAAGGATGGGTCAATGCACCTTTTCATTGATTATCATGATCTCAAAAAAATCACGATAAAGAACAATTTTCCTCTACCACAAGTTGATGAATTGTTCAATCAACTACGTGGATCACAATGCTTCTTCCTGGTGGATCTGCGTTTGGGATATTATCAAGTAATGGTGAATAAGGAGAATATCCCCAAGAATTATTTTCGTAAAAGATGTGAGCACTATGAATTCATAGTAAATCCTTTCAGACTCACTAATGCTCCAGAAATATTCATGGACTTGATGAATAGAGTCTTTAGATATTACCTTGAAAAAATTTTGGTAGTATTTATAGAAAATATTCTAATATACTCTAAAACTAAGGAGTGTCATGAGGAGCATCTAAGAACTGTTCTAGAGACCTTGTGAAAGGATAATCTCTATGAAAAGTACATCAAGTGTGAGTTCTGATTGAAGGAAGTCTCATTCTTGGGTCATTTCATCACAATTAATGGGATATCTTTGGATCCCTCCAAGATAGTATCAATTGAGGGATGTATGAGACCAACATCGGTGGCAGATATCCATAGATTCCTTGGGTTAGATGGATATTATCGCTGATTTGTGAGAAATTTCTCACAATTGTCAAACCCTATTACCAAGCTAACACGGAAGGGATTCATGTTTTCTTGGAGTGATGAATGCGAAGAGAGATTCAAGGAGTTGAAAATGAGTCTTATCACTGCACTCATTCCCACATTACCCACAAGTGGAGAACTTTTGTGGTATTTAGTATCGCTTCAAAGAAGGTAACGGGTTTTGTGCTGATGAAAAATGACAAAGTCATTGCCTATGCTTCAAGTAAATTTAAACTTCATGAGAAAAACAATTCAACACGTGATTTGGAATTGGCTATAGTAACCTTCTCTTTGAAAATTTAGTGGCATTACCTCTTTAGGGAGAAGTGTGAAATATATACAAATCACAAAATCCCAAAGTATATATTCACATAGAAAGATTAGAATATGTGCCAATGAATATGGTTGGATATGATCAAAGACTATGACTGCTCAACTCTCTACCATCCAGGGAAAGCAAACAAGGTGGTAGATGATCTAAGTAGAAAGGATCCAGCAACGCTTTCATTGATCAGAATTGAAAAGGATCCAATATTCTTAGATTTTATGAATGGAAATGGTAATCATAAAAAGGTAACATCTTCAATCATTTCTCAAATTATTTCTCAACCGTATCATTTATAAAGGTTAAAGGATGCTCAAAATAATGATGTGGGAATTTAGAAGAAAGTAAAAACTATCAGAAAATAGAAATCCTTGGAGTTCAATGTTAATGAAGAAGGAATTGTGATGTTTGGGTCAAGACTACGTGTTCCTTAAAATCCATAGTTAAAGAAATAAATTTTGGATGGTGCACATAGTTCAAATTTCTCCATTCACCCAGGAAACAAAAAGATGTATCAAGATCTATGAGAGAATTATTAGTGGGATAAAATGAAAAAATAGATCGCTGAGTATACATTAAAGTGACTGGTATTTCATCAAGTAAAGGATAGGAGGAATAAGTCTAAGGGGATGATGCATCCATTATGCATACCATCATGAAAATGGGATAAAATCACCATGAACATTGTCATAGGACTTTTAAATACATCTAAAAGAAACACTACTATCTGGGTTTTTGTGGATCATCTTACAAAGACCGCACACTTCATTGAAATTCGAGAGTATTTCTCATTGGATCAACTAGAACAGATATATATCTAAGAAGTGGTAAGGCTACAAGGAGTACCACTATCTATTGTATCTGATTGAGATCCAAGATTCACCTCTAAGTTCTGGAAGAGTCTTCAACATGCTCTGAATACTGATCTAAACTCTAGTATGTCTTATCATCCTCAAATTGATGGCCAATATAAGAGGACTATCCAAACTCCTGAGGACATGTTTAGAGCATGCTCAATGGAATTCAAAGTAGGATGGTATCAACATCTTCCTCCGGTTGATTTCTATTACAATAATAGTTTCCACTAAAGAATCCAAATAGATCCTTATGAAGCCCTTTATGGGAAGAGGTGTAGAACACTGGCATGTTGTGATGAAGTCGGGGAGATAAAACTCCTAGGTCTAGAAATGGTTGAAGAAATGGTGGAGAATGTTAAGACTATCTAGTGGCACATTAAATCTACTCAGATTCAAAAAAAGAGATATGTTGATAATCATCAATGAGAAATATATTTTGATGTTGGAGACATGGTATTCCTCCTCTTATCACTATGGAAGACAGTTATTAGATTTGGGAATAAGTGAAAGCTTATTCAAAGGTACATCGGCCCTTTTGAAATCTTTGATCACATTGGAGCAGTGGACTATTAACTAGCACTCTCACTGAACCTATCTCAAGTACATGATGAATTCCATGTATCACTCTTGAGGAATTACACACCTAACCCATCGCATGTACTCAATCTAGAGGAGGTACCACTAGAGAACAACCTCTCCTATGAAGAGAAGATAGTGAAGATATGAGATCCTATAGAAAACTTTCTGTGAAATAAGACAATGCCCCTCATAAAAGTGTTGTGAAGAAACCACAAGTTTGAAGAAGAAACATGGGAATCAGAGGAAGTGATGAGGTGGATTTACCCACATCTGTTTTAGTGTGGGAAAAAGGAAATTTTGAGGAAAAATTTCTTACGGGGGAATATTGTAACGACCCAAACTTTTATTAATGGAAATTTCTCTTGATCAAATTAAATTTCTTATTATGTAAAATGGTTATATAACATATGGACTTCCTTGGTTTTATGTTTTCTTTATTTTAAAATACCATTAAGAATTTTTAACAAAGCTAATATGTCCATTGAATAGTGATCACATGATTAGTATACATATAGGGCTTTAGTAAATCCAATTTACTCGGAAAAAGGAAGTGATGGACTTATATAGTAGAATTTCTCCATATGAAGCCCATTTTTGGATATTGGAAAGAAGGTAGCGTCACTGGGATTCGCTCCTGACCAAGTCCAAGACAATCTTCAACACGTTAAGCTTGAATGGAACCGCCTATAGGAGAAGTACAAGTTAATAGAGATTACCACCTGAGCAATGTTATATGAGCCTCCCCAAGAGTCTGTCACCATCACACACCTTACCTGTAGGTCTTATACTAGTTTTATAAGGGGTTATGTAACAAGACCCTATTAATATGATTATGTGCATTATTTTTGTATATAATAAGGACTATATATTCATTTTATTATTGTTATTTTGTAAATAGTTTTTATTTCACAAATAGTATTTGTAGTTAATATTCAATTAAGAAAACTATTTTGATGAATTAATGTATTTTTGAATTAAATAATATTTTAATAAAATATTATTACTAAATTAATTTTTATTAAATATAAATAATCATATAAATTTTATTAATACAATTGTAATTTTTATTATGCTTTGAAAGATGTTTTTGTCAAAACCCATGAATTTTCAATAAAAGTCGATTTTTATTTTAAAATTAAAAATTCACATATTAATAAAATTATTTCGATAAAATGAATATTATTTTTGGAATTATGCTGTTGAAATTATCCAACGGTGATTTTTTCATAATTTTCTGAGACATTCAAATTTTTTGGTAAAAATAGAATACCATTTAAAAATATGATGTGTTTTATGACATCATAATGACCCAATAGTGATGTAATAAAATGATTTAAAAAGTATGTTCAGCCAATATAGGTTGTAACTTTAAAATAATTTTATTTTATATTTGTTTTATTAATTTTATGGTGCCTTAGTAGACCCTCCAAGACTAATAAAATATTTTAAATTTTTAAAATGATTTCATTAAAAGTGTGACTCACCTACAAATAAGAAATCCTAAGACTTTAATAAGTTCACCCATTGTCCATATAAAATAATTTTTTTCAGTCACCTTTCTCAAAAATCATGGCCAAAAACCATGGTTTGGTTTGTGGTTTTGGTTAGTTTAATGTGTGGTATCCAAAACCTAAATAATAAATAATTTCCTCACCTTTCTTATATAAACCCACTCAATCTCCCATTGCTCTTCACTAAAAACCCTTTTATCATGTCCCTATACTGCCACCCTCTCTCTAAAATCCTTTCAAGGTTCCCCAAGATCCCAAGAATCTTCTCCCAAGCCTTTGGGATCACACTTCTATGTAAGGGATTTCATCCTTTCTCATTTTTGTCCAAATTTCTTTATATTGTTATACCCTTTTTTCAATTAAAAATATTGTGGTATGATTTAGAACCTCCCCAATACTACCCTACTTATGTTTTAATGATGAGATACTTCCTTATCTCTCATTAATGCTTACCATGTACACCCGTTACCATGCCGAAATTCTGTAAAGAATTTCTCTCTTCTCATTTACATTCAAGCAATTATTTTATATTATGCATCTCAATTCCATTACATATGTTGGGACATGTATTTGTATTAACCCCTTATTTTCTATTTTATGTATATAATATAATATACCCCTTTCTCTCTCATCATCCATTTTTATGAATTCTTATGTCACGCCATTATGCTGCCGAAATTGCCCTATGATTCTACAAGCCAAAGTCATTATATAGTGAATACCATGCCCATTTCTATATCAAGGGTATTAACCTTTGTGCACATTTACTTATTGATTATATAGTTTTATGTATGAATCCCACATTCCATTATCATTTAACAAATGATGATGTTTAATGAATCTATATTGTATGATCTATGTTGCACACTTATACATGAAATGAAATTATTAAGAAGGGTGTGCCCTAATAGTACTCCAATGCATTGGGTAAAGATTAGTATCATTATACGTCAAGTGAAATGAGGGTTTACTCATGCTAATTCAATTTAAATGAGGTTTTACTCATGATCCATGTGCAATGAGTCTTGGATCATGCTAATATCATGTTAAATGTTGTTTCCACATTTCCATGTTATGATAATCATGCTATATCATGCCTCACTACTGGAAATGGGGTCTTTCCCAACGGTTCTGAACCATTGGGAAAGCCTGAAAAACCGTTGGTATATGTTATACCAATGGCTTTGCAAACTGCGGGGAAGTAAGTCATTGGGAAAACCTATCCCAACAGTTTAAAAGAACCGTTGGTATAGGTTAGTAAAATTAACCTATGCCAACGGGTTTGGCCAACCGTTGGCATAAGTTTTACCAACGACTTACACAAAACCGTTGGTAAAACTAAGGAAATAAACTCTTTCCCAATGGTTTAGAAACCATTGGGAATGGTTTTTTCCAACGGTTCTCATTGAAACGTTGAAATATAATCCCTAGAAACCTTTCCCAACATTTTCTAAACCGTTGGAAAAGGGTTATTACAAGCCTATTCCAACGGTTTGAAATCATTGTCATAGGCTATGCTGTGCAAATTGCACAGCAGCCTGCAATTTGCACAGCAGCCTCCAATGATTTCCATTCTCCTCCTTTCCAATTACTATACCAGCAAAAACAAACTAAGACATACATATAGATAAAAAATTCATACACATTTAACATATAATTCATTTTTGAACTATACACATCCAGAATTAAATCATAATTCATAACGTAATTATAAACATACATAATTGATTTAGAATTCAATATAAAATTTAGATGACAATTATATGTGGAATCTGGAATTCAATTCATAATTGAATACATACATAATTTAATTATCAATTATCAATAAAATACATAAAAAACTGAATAAGTATCAATAGAATCCGAATATGTTTGTTCGGTTTTTCATATACCAGTTGTTTTTACTAAAAATTATGTCCATTTTAAACAAAATACATACAATTGGAGTGATACCAGCAACACCATACCTCAAATTGAGGCTGGGTTTACTCTTACATGTTAAATATGACCCATGGATTGTTTTCCTAAAGTATCGACATATTCTGAAAGCGTTTGGTCAGTTTTCCGTATGCCAGTTATTATTTTCACTTAAAATGTTGTTCATTTAAAAAAAATGAGACACTTTGAGTGGTACCAGCCACACCATGCCTCAGATTCAAGCGGGGTTAACTCTTACATGTCACATATGACTCATTGATCATTGTACTAAAGTTTAAACAAATTTAGAATGTGTTTGGTCAGCTTTCCATATGCCAGTTGTTGTTTTCAATTAAAATGTTGTCCATTTCAAATAAACATGAGACACTTTGAGTGTTTCTAGCCACACCGGGCCTCGGATTGAGGCGGGGTTGACTATTACACGTCACGTATGACTCATGTATCATTTTCCTAAAGTTTCAACAGAATCCAAAAGTGTTTCGTTGATTTTCTGTATGTCAGTTGTAGTTTTCACTTAAAATGATGTCCTTTTGAAACAAAAGATAGATACTTTGAGTGGTTCCAGTCACACCACGCCTTGGATAGAGGACAACTTTACTCATAAACATTACATATGATCCATGGATCGTTTTACTAAAGTTTCAATAGAATATGAATGCATTTGGTCAGTTTTCCATATGCCAGTTGTACTTTTCACTTAAAATGTTGTCCATTTCAAATAAAACTGAGACACTTCGAGTTGTGATGGAAACACTGCACCACAGATTTAGGTGAGGTTGACTCGTAAACAACACATATGACCCATGGATCGTTTTCCTATAGTTTCAATGGAATTTGAATGCGTTTGGTCGGTTTTCTGTATATCAGTTGTTGTTTTCACTTAAAATGATATCCATTTTAAACAAAATAGAGACACTTTGAGTGGTGTCGGCCACACTGCACCTCAAATTGAGGTGGTGTTGACTTTTACATGTCACATATGACTCATGTATCGTTTCCTAAAGCATCAACACATTCAGAATGTGTTTGGTTAGTTTTTCATATGTCAGTTGTTGTTTTCACTTAAAATGTTGTTCATTTCAAAAAAATGAGACACTTTGAGTGGTTCCGGTCACACCGTGCCTCAGATTAAGGAAATGTTGACTCGTACAAGTCACATATGACCCATTGATCATTGTTCTAAACTTTAAACACATTAAGAATGCATTTGGTCGGTTTTACATTTTCCAGTAGTTGTTTTCAATTAAAATGTTGTCCATTTCAAATAAATGTGAGAGACTTTGAGTGGTTTCGGCCACACCAGTCCTCGAATCAGGCGGGGTTGACTCGTACTTGTTACATATGACCCATGGATCATTTTCCTAAATTTTCAATAGAATCTGAATTCATTTGGTCAGTTTTCTGTATGTCATTTATTGTTTTAACTGAAAATGAAGTCTAATTTAAAAGAAAGAGAGACAATTTGAGTGGTTTCGGCCAAAAAGTGCCTCAGATTGAGGCAGGGTTGACTCTTATGTGTCCCAAATGACCCATGTATCATTTTACTAAAGGTTCAATAGAATCTGAATGCGTTTGGTCGGTTTCCCATATGTCAGTTGTTGTTTTCACTTAAAATGATGTTCATTTTAAACTAAAGAGATACACTTTGAGTGGTGCCGGTCACACCACACCTCGGATTGTGGCAGGGTTAACTCTTGCACGTCATATATGACCCATGGATCACTGTGATAAAGTATCAACACAATCAGAATCTGTTTGGTCATTTTTCAATATGTACTTAAAATGTTGTCCATTTTAAACAAAAGAGAGAAACATAGAGTGATCATAGCCACACTGTGACTTGAATTGAGGCTCAGTCAACTTTTACACATCACATATAACCCATGGATCGTTGTTCTAATGTTTCAACAGAATCTGAATGTGTTTGGTCGGTTTACCGTATGTCAGTTGTTGTTTTCAATTAAAATGAAGTCCATTTTAAACTATTGAGAGACACTTCGAGTGGTTCCGGAGACTTCTCACCTTGTATTGAGACTAGGTTGACACGTACACATCACATATGACCCATGGACATTTTTCCTAAAGTTTCAACTGAATCTTAATGCATTTAGTTGGTTTTCCGTATGTCAGTTGTTGTTTTCATTTAAAATGTTGTCTATTTCAAATAAACATGAGACACTTTGAGTGGTGCCAGCCACACCTAGCCTTGGATTGAGATGGGGTTGACTTTTACACATCACAATTGACTCATGTAACGTTTTCCTTATGTTTCAATAGAATATAAATGCGTTTGGTCTATTTTTCGTATGCCAGTTGTTGTTTTCAATTAAAATGAAGTCCATTTTAAACTATAGAGAGACACTTCAAGTGGTTTTGGCGACTCTGCGCCTCGAATTGAGGCATGGTTGACTCTTACATGTCAAAAATGACCCAAGGATAATTTTCCTAAATTATAAACACAATCTGAATGTGTTTGGTCAGTTTTCCGTATGTCAGTTGTACTTTTCACTTAAAATGTTATCCATTTCAAAAAAAGTGAGGCACCTTGAATGGTGTCGGCCACACCACACATCATATTGAGGCAGGGTTGACTTTTACACATCACATATAACCCATGGATAATTTTCCCAAAGTTTAAATGAATCTGAATGCGTTTATTCAGTTTTCCGTATGTTAGTTGTTGTTTTCATTTAAAATGTTGTCTATTTCAAATAACCTGAGACACATTGAGTGGTGATGGAAACACCTGGCCTCAGATTGAGGTAGGGTTGACTCTTACATGTCACAAATGACTCATGGAACGTTTTCCTAAAGTTTCAATAGAATTTGAATGTGTTTGGTCAGTTTTACGTACGTCAGTTTTTGTTTTCAATTAAAATGAAGTCCATTTTAAACTATAGAGAGACACTTCAAGTGGTTACGGACACTCTGTGCCTCATATTGAGGCTGGGTTGAATCGTACACGTCACAAATGACCCAATTATCATTTTCCTAAAGTATCAACACAATCCAAATGCATTTGGTTGGTTTTCCGTATGTCAGTTGTACTTTTCACTTAAAATGTTATCCATTTCAAACAAAAGTGAGACACTTCGAATGGTGCCAGCCAAACTGCGCCTCAGATTGAGGCAGAGTTTACTCATACAAGTCACATATGACCCATGGATCATTGTACTAAAGTTTCAACTGAATCCAAATGCATTAATAGGTTTTTCGTATGTTAGTTGTTGTTTTCATTTAAAAATGTTTTCTATTTAAAATAAACCTGAGACACTTTTAGTGTTACCGGCCACACCTGGCCTCAGATTGAGGCGAGGTTGACTCGTACATGTCACAAATGACTCATGGAATGTTTTCCTAAAGGTTCAACAGAATATGAATGCGTTTTGTCTATTTTTCTTATTTCATCTGTTGTTTTCAATTAAAATAAAGTTCATTTTAAACAATAGAGAGACACTTCGAGTGGTGTCGGCCACTCCACACCTCAGATTGAGGCTGGATTGACTTTTAAACATCAAAAATGACCCACATATCATTGTCCTAAAGTATCAAAACAATATGAATGTGTTTGTTTGGTTTTTTGTATGTCAGTTGTACTTTTCACTTAAAATGTTATCCATTTCAAACAAAAGTGAGACACTTTGAATGGTTCCAGCCACACCGCACCTCGGATTGAGGCAGAGTTGACTCGTACATGTCACATATGACCCATGGATCGTTTTCTTAATGTTTAAACTGAATGCGAATGCGTTTAGTTAGTTTTCAATATGTCAGTTGTTGTTTTCATTTAAAATGTTGTCTATTTCAAAAAAACCTGAGACACATTGAGTGGTGCTGGCCACACCTGGCCTCAGATTGAGACGGGGTTGACTCTTACACGTCACAAATGAATCATAGAATGTTTTCATAAAATTTCAATAGAATCTGAATGTTTTTGGTTGGTTTTTTGTATGTCAGTTGTTTTTTTAATTAAAATGAAGTCCATTTAAAACTATAGAGAAACACTTCGAGTGGTGTCGGCCACTCTGTGCCTTGGATTGAGGCTGAGTGGACTTTTACACATCAAAAATGACCCAAGGATCATTTTCCTAAAGTATCAACACAATCAGAATGTGTTTGGTTGCTTTTTCGTATCTCAATTGTACTTTTCACTTAAAATGTTATCCATTTCAAACAAAATTGAGACATTTCAAATGGTTTCGGCCACATCGTGCCTCATATTGAGGAGGGGTTGACTCATACACGTCACATATGACCCAAGGATCATTTTCCCAAATTTTTAATTGAATCTGAATGTGTTTATTTGGTTTTCCATATGTCACTTGTTGTTTTCATTTAAAATGTTGTCTATTTCAAATAAACCTGAGACAATTTGAGTGGTGCCGACCACACCTGGCCTCGGATTGTGGCAAGTCTAGATAAAACCAACAAATAGAATAGATTAATCTTCAAATCTCAGTAATACTAGTCAAAAATATAATGGATCAACTTGTCCCACATCACCATCACCATCATCACCATCATCATCACCCTCGTCCTCGACCTCACCCTCCTCAACGCCCTCCTCCTCACCCTCCTCCCCACCCTCTCCATCCACCTCACCCTCCTCCTCTCCCTCATCTTCTGCATCTGACTCATCACCATCATCATCGTTAGGTTGGACATCGTCTTGACCACCACAAGAACTTACACCTGGTGCACCATATATAGAATGTATTGATGACATATATTCATAAAAAGCTGGTCTGGCCTCTGGTGGAAGTGTTGGATGTAAAACATCAATAAATTTCATAAATGCACTGTTTTCCCTAGAAGACTGTTCTACTATCTCTGTGGCCCTTTTTTCATCATGTTCTGCCTGTTCCATAACTTTCTGCAGCTCGGTGGTACTACAAATCGTACCTGAGGAGGGCCAATACCTCATCGGGTCTATCCTAGGTCGGCAGCTTACTCTGCTAGGATGCTCCTCTCCCAACACATGTTGTAAGTGATTAGTTGGCCCAAAATTGTCTGGTTCTTGGGCATCGAGGGCCTCTAAAGGATACTATTAAGAATATAAATAAATTATTAAGTTAAAAAATAGATATTTAAATATAAAATCAACATATTAAAACTTATAATATGCTGATGATTCGCTTCGTTGATGGTACTTCTATCCTTTTTTCATCTACTAGAGCAAAACAGTTTTACTCGAGGCACACGTCCTTCAATATTCTTTATTTTCCTCTACAATGACATTGAAAAATAAATTTATATGAAAAATTTATCAAATTATTAAATAATTGAGGAAACAAAAGAAATTTTAAGTCGTAAAGAAAACGTATAAACAATTGTCATACCTTCTTCCTCTCATGATCTGTCATCGTAGTATGTCACTGTGTGTAGAGGTATTTTTTTGCATAAATGTTTTTTTATTTTTTCCAGATTATTTCAAAATAAAATTCGATAATGAAAAAGATAGTATTAATGAAAAAAATGAAAGTTATTATTTAAATACCTCAAATGTAATTAATACCTTAAACTAGGTAGTCGTCCAATGAGTAATCATCTGACGATACTACTCTATAGTACAATCATCCATGATCGGTACCACCTCTAACTCAGTGCCAACTCTATCACACCATCCAACATACAACTAATGCTTGTAGGCTCTCCAAATATTTCCTAAATCCTTTAGATGTTCTGGTCGTGCACCCTCACCATCGGGAAAATTAAATCGAAGCTGACATCAAAATATTAATTCATATAAATAAAAAAATAATTCATGGAATAAAATACAACATATTTTTTTACCCATATCTCTGCCCAAGATCTATCCTTGACCTCATGTGGAAAATGTCTCCACGATAGCGGGCTGACGGGAATGATGTCGGAGTATTTGGCAAGCGTCGCCAAAAAACTCCGACAATGTTTCCCTGTTTTCTCAACCATTTGGTTGTCTTCATTGTAATCCACCATAACCTGTGTGCGGTGATTCCACACCGCACGCATGCGTGTACACCCCCGCCTCCTGTCAGTAGATGTATCTGTCATTAAAGAAAAACAAATATTTTATCAAAACATATTATAATGAAAATAAATATTGCTATAAAAATTTATTAGGTTTCTATAAATATACATGTTCCAGTCTGATCGTTGAGCACTGCTGGATCCACAGAAACTGATGGAACACCCTGTAGTGGAACAAGAGTCGAAGAAGATGGAATATAGAAGCTTGGAGAGATAGAAGTAGAAGGAAAAGAATATGGGACAGTTGTACGACCAGATTCTAACTGGGGAGTGGGAATCAACTTGGGATATGAAAAAGATAGGCCAGAAGATACAAAAGGTGGCGAAAACATGGGAGGCCTAAATATCTCATGTGTCCCTAACGACACACCGAGATCAGAATGTGGGAAGGATGACATGTCAGTGGGAGGGGCAGGGTCTAGTCGGGTACGTGAAGCTGCTTGTCCACCTCTGGTACGAACCCTCCTCGTACCACCGGCCTGAGTACTAGGACTAGTCCTAGGCTCCTCGTCGAATAAATGTCGATGTATAGGTGGATCTACAAAATGTTTACAAAAAAATTAATCACATGACATTATATATTATTTAAATATATATATTTGAAATAACGTACTCACTATAGGCACTAATGGTGGAACACCCATCTCTGTCATTCGACGATTGTTCTCCATCATTTTTTTTCCTTCGTCACTCTTCAATTGGCCGCATTCCCTGCTTTTGAAAAAAAAAATGTAATTAATTAGAAAAAGGAAACTAATTTGTAACCCAAAAAACTAAATATATGAGGGAATTGGGGGATTCATTGGTAATTTAGCTATCAATTGTTTTATAAGAGCTTGAATGGATTTAATAAATCATACCAGTTGTAATGTTCACCAAGTTAGAAATATTGTTTGACTAGGTTTGAATACAGTTCAATTCCAAATTAGAAAATGCAATTCAAATAAAACTGCAACCAATAAACATTGAAAATTCACATAACTGTCAAGTCAGCTAAAAGATATTTGTGATCAATACTAAATCAATTTGAATATTACCAACCTTAACAACCCAACTCTAGGTAAACCAAAAGAATTGATAACATGGATGAATGATTCTATATATTTTCATCCACAAATTCAGGTTCACAATAAACTCTAAAAATTGAGCTATTGGAGTCATCAACTCATGGTAAACCAAAATAATTGCATACACTGTGCATGGTGGGGGAGTCTCAGCCAATTTAGAAACTAAAATAAATTCCCATCATAGGTATCAATAAGAGACATCAACATCAAAAGAAAATTCAAATAAAAAGGACTAAAAACATCAAACACTTCAAGAATTCACTAATATGCATGGTTTATCAACATGTTTAGCACTAATTATATGCCTTAATAATGAACCACCTCTATAGCTCCCAGTTTTCACCAATAAACATATAATATCCCCCATGATCACTGTATGACTTAACACCAATAGGTAAATATCTCAAAATATCTTTAAAACAACTCATTAATAGGCTCAAAACGTAAATATAATCTTGAACCAATCATGGAATATATTTCACAACACATTCTCACACACCAGTTATCTCATGAGTTACTAAATTTCAAACATAGTCACATAAAAAGTGTACTATAACAAAATACATTACAAAGGCCTTATTAAAAAAATTCCCATTTTAATAAAACACTTTCTTCAAGATAAAATCATTTATGAAATATCTTTCGAAATCCATTTTAAATAATAAAATCCATTTGATCATTTTTAACAAATATTTGGAGTATTCTCAAGGGACCCCCATTTCGAAAAGTAAAATAAAATGCCCAATTTCTACACCAAACCATTGAAAACAATTAACATGGTACAATCATAGACCAAACATAACTTAACTAGAAATTAAAAAACAGAAACCAAATGTGATATAGAATTTAATGTTAAGTTAGGGTAAATGAGATTAAATATGGACAACAACATCATAAATGGTTCCAACATCATAACTTTTGATTAAAACAACCCATAATAGGAATGAGAATGCCTCATACACCTAATCCCTAATAAAACAAACCAAATATCCAATTAAAACATTTAATTTAGGGTTTCCACCTTCAATAAAAATTGATAAATATGTAAGATAAGTGTAAAATGATCAATAAGAAATGAAGATTTGGAATTATCCCATCTAACATTGTTGGGGAGTCTCATCGGATTTGATGGAGTTCACCTGGGGGGTGCGAGGGTTCTACAAATTGGGGGAGAGGGGTTCTGAAAATTGGGGGAGAAATGAAACTGGAGAAGGGTATGCCCGATATGTGTATTTTTGGACATCTTTTCCCAATAGTTTTTAAAAACTGTTGGGAAAAGTATGATTTCCCAACGGTTTGAACCAAACCACTGGGAAAGCTTTGGGAAAGTGAATATTTCCCAACGGTTTTAAGAAAACCGTTAGGAAATCATCAACCTTTCCCAATGGGTTGATGAAACCGTTGGGAAAAGGAGAATAAATAGAATATTTCCCAACGGATTGATAAAAACGTTGGGAAATCATGCCAAAACTTTCCTATACCAATGGTTCATTGGAACCATTGGTATAAGATTGTTGGGAAAAACAAGATTCCCAGTAGTGCCTTTATGTTCATATTTCTCTTGTGCTACATTGATATGACTATTTCCTAGAATGTACTATATTCTTCATGTTATACCTCTTTTACTCCCTTGTTGGGCTTTATATCTCACCATTTTCTTATGCATTTCATCATTTTATCCCATGCAGTGATAAGTACTAAGGAATGAGTGTGGTCATGTAAAATAAGTTTTCAATAAATATGTGTATTTAATGTTCCTAATCCCCAAAGATACTAGACCTTTTTATCTTCTATATTGTATCAATTGATTATTTTATGTAATAAATTATTTTTAAGTGTGAAATAAAGAGTAGGTTTGTTATATAATTCTTCCTCTATATGAATACTAGCCAAAAATAGAACAATATAAAATAAAAAGATAAAATTCTTGTGAGGACCATCATACAGCCTTATAGAAAATAAATATATTCACACTAAGTCCATTGAATTTATCAAAATATAGATTATTCTTCATCTGGGGCGTATATTTTACCCAAATTATTTTTTTTAATTAGTTAATCTCAAGATAATTGGATCAGATACATTAAGAAGGGATATTGTGTTGGTGGGAATTCATGAGCATTCTCAAGAAAAAACTACTATGGTTTAAACATTCAAATCTATCCATTAAGTTTTACTTTATATTATAAGAAGGATGAGTATTTTTTATGGTCTATGAAATACCAAATTGATGAGATGTCATGCACCTCATGAATAAAATAAAACTAGACAATTACATGTAAATTTTGGAAGATCTATTCATTAATAACATGTAAAAGGAGGGATATCCACATTTCAGAGACTCATTGAGGATTCAATAAAAACAAAAAAAACACATCAATGGTAAAAATAAAATAATATTTTATCAGATTTGTTGGCCAAATTATCAAGATTATGATGGGAAGTATCGATATAGATCCAAAGTACTGCTGACATGCTTCTTCTACTGCAGCCTGAGAGAGAAGAGTCTCAATAAGAGTAGACAACTCCTAAATTTTTTTATAAGTAATTTATATTGAGTACGATAATTCTAAAATGTCATAATTTGAGCGATCTATGATCACTTCATGTCTTGCTCCTTATGTTGTCAAGACATTCATTTGGCCATGTAGCTCAGATATGATCTCATGACTTTTCTATAATGCCTCCAGAGCTTCCTTCATTAGTTCATCTAGGGAAATACCCTTGAAATTTTTCAATCCCCTCTCATTGGTATCCAAATCCTACTACATCTAGATAATTTTTCACATTATTTCATATAATGGCTCGCAGTAAAAGTCACCCACCCCCAAATCATAAAAGAGCTGATGAAGACATTCTTCTTGGTCATGAAATGTCTCTAAGGGAGTCTTAGTGACCAAACTGTGAATCTAATTTCATATTATCCTATTCTATGTGTAATCCTATGCAACTGCTGGAGTAAGTATGTCAAAAGGGGAATAATAGACTAGACTGATGAAGAAGTAAGAGAGGAATCCCCATATACTCTTCTCTTAAGAGATGAATCGTCCATTTATCATATTAAAGGACTATATTCCTTAGCAAATTCTTCCCCACTAATGGGATGTTCATCACTAGGATAGGTATTCTTCCTAAAATAATTTCCCAAATCTCAAATTATCTCTATTGTTGCTACTAACAAAGCGGTATATGAGGAACATGTTTTGTCTACATGACGGGATAGTCTGTTAAGAACATCACTTGGGTAGGATTCCTCCCATGCCTCGGTATAATCATAAGATTGGAAGATAGAGATTACAATAGGTGGAAGGATAATCTCAGCATTGGTATCCTCATGGAAAAATATAATACAAAATCAGTGGATAATGATAGGATTTCATTCTCCCCACATGACAGATGAGGAGAGGGGAGAACCCCTTTGGATGCAGCCAAATTGCAGAGAAAACTAGTAGGGGTATATGAATCGTAAATAATCAACTCATCCATCATGGTCATGAGAATCCCATCCCAAAGAGAGATCTTATATGATTGTTCATCAAGAGAGTCTTCACCATTATAAATAATTGGATCATTTGGTGTGGGATAAGGCATGAAGTTGAAGTGATTACACTGGATCAACATGTTAGTGACCCCATTAAGGCCTATTTTCATTACCTCAAACCTAGAGATTTTTAGCATCCAAGGTAAAAACAAGGCACTAGGGATCCAGGTAATGTTGTGTTATCTGTAGTAGTGAAAATGATCCTGTATATAGATGAATAAAAAATGTAAAAGACTACCAATTACATAAGGGATATTTCCCTATTGAATATAGACCATAAGATGTTAAATGTGTGAAAATTTTAGTAAAGATATATTGAAAGTTCATCCCTATGATAATTGAGCTTCCATAACTAGTGTTCCCACTTGGATTTCTGAGAGTACATCTTGAACTAGTAAAATCCACCTGTTCAAGAACATAGACTTGAAACTCTCTCAACTAAGGCTCAGGGACATCACTGAACTCACCTAGTATCCCCATGTAGTATATTATCTAGATTCTAAGACGGATCAATATTTGTAGGAACTATCACAGACCTGTCAATAAGGGCATTGGTAAAGGCGTATAGTAGTCAGCTGAACTCTACTTCGATAGAGAAAAAGGTCGATCTAGACTTTAAAATATATGAGTGAGTAGATATTTAGATCCTTCATTAACTTTTCTTTCAAAATTTTGATCATATCACTTTAGAAAATTTGAGTCTATGCGAGGTCATCCCAGACGTCTATGGCAGGAAGGAACTCATCGTATATTTTCCCAAGGGGGTATCCTACCCAGTCAGTAGATATCCCAAATATTTATTCCTACTTCACCATGGGATAGATGTAATGAATTGATAATAGTTAATTAATGGATAATAAGTTCTCTGAGAAGTTCCAACTAATGGTTTATAATGAACTGAGAAACCAATATGGCCTCATAGAGATAAATAGCATGTAGCAAGTCAGGAAATTATGAATAGCTCTATCTAACCTAGAATGGCCACACCCATTCATCATAAAAATATCCACCAAGATGCATGTCCCACTTAAAACTCTATCCCCTACTCTAATTTTTAAAATAAGATACAAATATTCTTGAATATTTTTGAGAAATGGGTTTTTGAGAAAAATCAAAGTCATCTAGATCCAGAGGGGAGTTCACCAGCGTATAGAACAGCCCCTGGGACCATGCCACAACCATTTTTTCCATCCTTAGAAACCATTTTCAAAATAAAATTAATGGAATTTTTCACCCATAAATATGGAATATTGTAGTTATGAGAAGGTATGCAAACATTATCCACCAGGCTGAATCCATACAGGGGAAACCGGTGTGATAAAGGATAGCTTTAGAGTTTGGACAAGATAATCCTCTTAAAAACATAATTTTCAGTATGCACATGATATCAAGGGTCTATGTTATCATCCCTAGTAATCATGTACCTATTTATAGACATAAAATAAGATTTATGGGATATGGAATCCATTTTAACAAAAGTAAATGGAATATAACATACAAACAAAAATAATATCTCGTCAAAACATATGCATGATCCTGGAACCATAATGTGCATCACATGAACCATAAGTGGATTCATGGCCATATATAGGACTCTCAAATATCCTAGCCTATGGAGATCTCATAGATTGCATAACCCAAAGGACATCTCACAATCACAAGGATGGTCATGAGATTTGCGATCACGTGATCCTGACATGGTCATGTGATCTGCATGATAGTCAAGTGATTATGTAATACAACTAGAGGATCTTATAAAACCTTCAAGATGGCCATGATACCAAGTAATTAAGCCAAATATCAATAAATTTCCATGATATGATTCATGATTAGTTCCATTATGTCTTAAGAAAAAGTAGATATCATGAAACAGTCTTGCAGACAGATCACATGATGAGTTTTATTAGAAGTTCTTGCAAAGGGGTCATGCAACTAAAGTAGATTACAAGAGATATAGAGAGTTAGAGTAGCTAGTGAATGAGATCCCATATATTACTCTATTTATAGGAAACTATGGGGAATACCAATGGTCTCACATGAAACCAAATTTCACCCAAGACACAAATTGGAAGTATCCCCAAAGTCTCAGGTGGGCATTTACTTTCCTCAAAACTGATCTCTTTTCCTCATAGATGTCACTCCTGAGGGGGTAATTTGTTAACACCCCCACATGAAAATTGTAAAATATAAAAGATAATAAATACTTAAAGTGTGGATATTGTTTTATCAACAAAACAAAGGAAGATAATTTTGAAAATCATGTGGATCGTGTAACCTTTAAATGAATTGTTGATCGCATGACCTTCAAAAGTTCACAGAAATGGATCATGTGTAGAAAATGATCTTATAGAGATCATGTGGATCCCCTTTGAAAGCCCCTATTATTTTGAAGGCATACAAGACACTCTTTGATCATGAATAGTCAAATAGACAATTTCATCTGTGTTATGTTACTTTTCAATCGGTAGGCACCTAATAATCATCCAAAATCATTGTAAAAAAGGTGAAAATATAAAAAAGGTAGAGACCTTATATGATCATTCATATAATTGTGACATACTCATATAGTCCTCAAGACCTCAAAAAATCCTTGGTGATATGTCTACCTTGTCGAACAGGAGCCTTTTGACATGCAACCTTCATCTTATGAAGGGTCTCATACACATCTATTCGATTCTTCCCTACCCCTTTAGCTCCATAGATAAGAAAAGGGATTTCCCTTGATAATGTTCATGCATCACTAAAAGACCCATTATTGGTCATGTGATCAATTGTAGATAAGGAGAGTGATTTTATTCTATAACACTCGCACAAATTCACAAGATCCTCAACCCTTGTAAAATAAAGAAGGAAATAAAAAAGGGACAATATGTAAGATTTTTTAAGATCCAGGATACGCTGACCTTCACATGATATAGTTCATATACCCTAATCAATCACTATTAATCGTGAAATTCCCTCCTGAAAATCTCTCGTGATCTCATGAAGGCCCTTATACATGATGGAATGACCTCACAAACACTCCCTTGGCAAGCCGGCAAGATCTTGTGAGACCCATCAACATGTTATCATGTCCCCATGGAAGACCTCTTGACAAGAAGCCTTTGTGTCATGGAATACCCTAGACAAGTCTTCTTCAATAATGTGAGAGCCTTACTATAAGAATTTTGGTCTAGGAAAGACCCCTAGACATGTTGACCTGACCTTTTGGAAGCTCCTTGACATGTCCAAATAGTCATGAAAATTTTATTTGATCAGTCCAGGTCCACTAAAAATTGAAAAGGTGGATCATTCTCATAGTCTCTATCACCAGGTGATGTCATGGATGACCCATGACAAGATCATGTGAAGCTCATGATACCAAAACTCTCCACTAAATACTTTCCATATCCATGAGATATGATTCATGAAAGTTGGTCCTTAACCGAGGTGGTGAGTCCTATAAATCCCCCCCCCCCCAACATAAAAAAAATACATCACTGGACCGGGAGATTAATCACACATAGGAGCACAGGCTTAGATTTCTTGGAGTGTCCAGTCACATGATATAAAAGGTATTACACCAAGTAAAATATGGGGAACAACCTGAAGGATCATGTGGTTTTCATAGGCTCTTTGTGTAATCTCTTTATAGATCACGCAAAAGACTTCTAGCGTGTCATCCAGATTATACGAAGGAGGTATTGCTTGTCATCTTGGTCATGTGAAACCTATAATAAGATTACACTGTAAAAACCCAAGGAATATATTAAATAAATACATGAATAAAAGACTAAAAATATGGAAAAATTATGTTAAGATATATTCATTGATCTTTATGTGCTTCGCATGATTTTCCTAGATCATGTGACAGCTCTAGAACATGTCACCCAAGTCATGAAATTCTCCCTCAACATTCTATTTGGATCATGAAATGCCCCTTGGAAATGCCAAGAATGTTGAATGGTGTCCTATGGTCATGTCACCCATGTCTTGTGATGTCCTCTAGCCTTGCTAACAAAATCTTGTGATGCGCTCCAAATATGTCACCTAAGTTATGCAGTGAAACTTGGACATGTCAGCTAGATATCGTGATGACATAAATACATGTTATCCCAGATCATGTGACATACTCTAGAAAAATAATCCATATATCATGATACCCTTCAGACATTTTATCCTAGATAATGTGATTTCCTTTGAACATGTTATCCAATTCATGTGGAACCCTCCAGACATGTGAGCCTTGGTCATCTAATTTCCTCTGAACAAGCCATCCAGATCATATGATCTCCTCCTGGCATGTCATTCAAATTTTGAAATTTCCATCAGACAAGTCAACTGGATCATGAGATTATCCTTGGACATGATATATAAGCAACCAGGACATGTACATAAATCCCAATACATGTTAGGCAGATAATCAGAACATGTCAGACAGACAATCAGGTCGTATCAAGCAGACATCATGGAACATTATAACCTTGTCTGGTGAATCTATAAAGGAAGCCTTTGTGTGTAAGCCTTGACCAAAATAAATTATTATAAATCTTATTATTTCCAAAACTAGGATATGTAGGATTCCTTCTTAAGGCCATAGATGAAATGGTAATTGATACACCCAATTTTTGTATACATTTCCACATATATTATTGAAAATAGGAACATGTTTTCAGAAAATACCTACAGCTTACTGAAAAAATACTTTGATTTTGGTGATCTTGTCCATTTTCATGTGTTTTCTAGACAAACACACAAACCGAGAGAACTCTGAGAAAAATTCATAACTACACGGCGTGTACATACCTACACACCATGTACATTCAGATTCAAACATGGATCGGCCGGATGAGTACACATCCAAGTCGCCAGAACAAAGACAACATGTCGTGTGGGTCATACCTACATGTCGTGTACAGGCTCATAGATGTTGTTGGTGGAGTTTTACAAAGACTATACATTGTGTGTGGCGGTGTAACACACCATGTACCCTCCACCAACCGGTCTACAATGCCGTGGAAGTCAAGGGCGACACAGCTGGCCACATACTGGAGAAAAACTACGACAAAAGGATGTTGAAAAAGCTATACAGATTCTACTTTTCATACACATCATGCAATTTTGTTTTCTATAAATAGAGGTCTTGGAATCCGATTTGAGAGATTCAATATTTGATATTCAAAGGAGGGAGATTCCTATGTCATGCTACTGTTGTTCTGCAACTCTGTCATTCCACCATTCTACCAAAGAATTCACCTCTCCCTGAAGTTTCTGTGATGGCCACAGGAGGTATTGAGGGTTATGTTGTCATATTTTCTTCCATGTGAAACTAAACACCCTGTGTGTTGGGGCTATGGATGATAAAAGAGTGTTGTAATTTAGATTAATTGTTATGTTTGTTTTTTTATACTTAATTATTCTTACTCTTCTTTAATCATTTCTTTTTATCACTGAATATTCTGAGCCAGACAAAGGGCATAATTTTCAAGGACTCAAAAGAATAATAATGATTATTACCTTCATGATCATTGGAAGTATTCATCGACTTACAAATGGACTCATATAAATAAAGAATTGTGAAACACTGACTACCAGACCAAGGATTCAGTTTCTTTACTTCCATACATATTTTACCAAACCAAGGGAACCTTGTCGCAATTTAAACCCAAATTATTGCGTTATTATAAACAACACAACATAATAAGAAGTTCTTATAACCTCCATAATCACCATATCCCCAACACGCTCCTTTTTCTATCAACCACATTAAAAATCACTTTTTTTTCTTTACCTTTAAATTTTAATCTTTACTTCAGTAATCAAAATGGTTGTCATTATCAAAATCAAATATCCCGCTCTAAATTTAGCATCCTTCAGTAAGTAAATTCCAAACATAAGAAAATCCTCACACTCACAAGTTCCATGTGAATCGACCTCACACTTAAGCTATACTAGCTTAAGAGTGTGTAATATCAATTTGGGACACCGATAACATAACTTCAGTGAAATGACAAACCAAATTTTTTCCTTGTTGTCGGGGAACTCAGTTTGAGTGTTAAATTTAGTTGTGTTTCAATTAATTTAGTGAAAATATAAATTAAAAAATCCCCAAAATATATTTTCTAATCCCATTTATGTTTATCTTTATTTTTCTCTTTTACACCTGGTTTTTATTTTGTGTGTGTCTAGGATCATAGGTGCGTGAGCAGACTCCCCATGCGGTCCAAGAGCACCAAGTCATCAGACATTATTCCGATTGAACTACAAAACTAACAGACATTGTTGTGACGTCTTTGTGCACTGGTGTAAGATCACATCCAGAACTCACCACCCATGGTGAACAAGGAGGAGGGAGAGCTAGCCACTGAAGCTACAGTGGGGCACCCGTACCAGGACCAGTAGCATCCCGTTGTGGGTATGTCATAGAAGGCCTCACAAGGATAATTCATGGAGTTCCTCTCGAGGAACTACCAAAGGCCGCCACAAAAACCCCCTTCGGAGTATGGCTAGCCCCAAAAGCTGCAGTAGATCATTCAGCATCTGTACTTCGCCCCTCATGAGTAGAAATATATGTTGCATCCACTCCCTCGGCAACCACCTCCACACCATACTCTCATAAAGTAGAGCCTTCCATCTATTCAAGGAGCTAACACGGGCATCATCTGTCCACTAGTGGAGACCCAATATTTTGAGATCAAGACTACTATCATGCAGTTGATCGAAAATACAGTTATGTTCGGCGGCCTACCCAGCAAGGACCCAAACATCCATCTCCCCAATTTCCAAGAGATCTGCAACATGTTCCACTGCCACGGAGTGTCCGAGGACGCCATTCATCTTTGCCTCTTCCCCTTATATCTAAAGGATAAGGAGAAAAACTAGATAAAAGGTTTTCCACATCAATCTATCCTCACTTGGTAGGATCTACCCCAGGCATTCCTATCAAAATATTTTCCACCCTTGAAGACGGTTACCTTGCAGAACGAAATACATAACTTCCAACAGCACGACTCAGAGTCGTTGTACGAGTCATGGGAGTGTTTCAAGGATATGATATGTAAATTACCACACCATAGACTCCCACTCTAGATGTAGTTTCATACCTTCTACAGAGGAATGATGATAAACATAAATTCTTTGGTGGATTCTACTGTTGGAGGTACATTTATGAGGAAGTCCCCTAAAGAGCTTTTCAATCTACTGGAAGACATGTCTGCCAACAGCTTCTAGTGGAATTCAGAGCAGGGAACACAAAAACAAAGTATGAATAATATCAATTCACCTAATATGCTTGATGTCCAGTTGGACTTTGTGTCCAAAAAGATCGACACGCTGAATCTGAAGAGCACATCTCAAGTACATGCAGCGAACCATCCAGTGTGCAGCGAACGTGGTGACAACCACATCATGGGAGAATGCCCGGGACCTACAGTTGGCCCTTATATGATCAAGTGGAGCTATGTTTCTCAAAACCAAGGGTCGAACCAGTTCCAGTAGTACCATAACTCAGCATGGCATGATAACCAGAACATAGGCTGGGGCCCACATCAGCAGAATCCTCTACCCCAACGACCGCCTACCTACGGTCATCCCCAATACGAGAACCAGTACCTGAGGCAACAGTAGCATCATTAGGGATCTTACCAATAGAAAGGGTATCAAAACACTCACTCGTAGTATCAGTGGTAGCTACCTCCTCCACCAGCTTCACAACCACATCAGCAGGAGAACACCTTAAGGTTAGAGGATCTCATGAATAAGTTTATATCTACTACTGAGACTATATTTAAGAATAACGAAGCTTCAATTTGAATCCTGGAGAACCAAATTGGCTAGTAGACAAACTAGATCTTAGTGAGGCAGACCTATACACTACTAGGTAACACTAAGAAGAACCTGAGGGAGGAGGCCCATTTTATCCCACTACGAAGTACAAAGGAGCTGCAGTAGAAGGAACATGCACATCTTGGTGAACCTACACCCCCCTACTGAAAAATAAGGTACAGTTACAGACCCCTCCTCATTCAAATTCCCACCAAAAGAGTCCCCACAGGGCAAAGGAATGTGGGTTGTCAAACCCTTCGAGTCTGTCTTACCCTTCCTAGAGAGGATAAAGTAGAGAAAGTTGGACCACCAATTCAGCAAGTTCATGGAAGTGTTCAGGAAGATGCACATCAAAATTCCATTTGTAGAGGCACTAACACAGATTCCCACATATGCAAAATTCATGAAGTAGATTCTATCCAAAAAAAGGAAGATGGAGGATCTGGGCACCATTGAACTGACCAAGGAGTGCTCAGTAGTTGTACAACATTCGATTCCTCCCAAGATCAAAGATCCAGGTAGCTTTATTATCCCATGAACTATTAGACCATGTGAGTCTGGTAAGGCCCTCTACAACTTAGGGGCCAGCATCAAACTCATTACCTTCAGTGTTTTTAAGAAGCTAGGGCTCAATGACATAAATCCTACCCAAGTAGCCCTTCTGCATGTAGACCGATCCATAAAATGTCTGAAGGGGATACTAGAGGGCGTGCTATTAAATGTGGGTAGGTTAATCCTCCATACAGATTTCATCATCCTTGACATGGAGGAAGACCAAGAGGTTCCTCTCGCCCTCTGTAGTAGAGGAAGTCTTCTTCCCACGTGCAGGGTATTTGTCTTCCATGACCTGGAAAAGAAAGGAAATCAAAAAAAAAATGCAATACATGGTGTGTGGGCCCTAGTAAACATCATGTACTATGGCTATAAAGGTCGCGCCCCACCCAGCCTGAGCTCGTGTCGTACGACCCCCCTCTATCCAAATTTTCTTCTCTCACACGACTGTCAACCGCCCAATTTCAAATCCATCAATTTTGTGCATTTTTCAGTCTGATTTCTTCTCCATTGTGATCTTCACTTCAGGTACACCATTCTACACTCCTTATTTCTTAGTTTTAAAATCATTTATGGTGATTTTTGTATCGGATTCTGGTTTGACTTCCCGTAGTACATGGGATTGAAATGAAGAACACACATCGTGTACTTTTGTACATGGCCACGCACTAGAAAATTCTAAATTTAAAACTACATGGTGTGTTTGTTTGGTATACACCATGTACCATCTAGATTAATTCATGGTTAACTTATTCACATGGCCATGAAAACCATGTTTACACACATGGAGTTTATGTTCAGTACATACCATGTATCCCATTTCTATGGTCCAGTCCATGTCCAACACCCCACATGGCCATATGAACTATGTTTTACACACGCTGTGTCGTACCTTCACATGGCATGTACTTCATTCTTGTCTCTACTTGGACAGTGGCCATGTATTTGAACCACATGACCAGGAACCCATTTTCACATACATGGCGTGTATGTTTGGTACATGCCATGTATCCTTCTCTAGCCAGTGACATGACCACTCATCGTGTCTATCCAGAGAACACAAGTTTCTAACCCTCTTACACTAGACGTCATGTACTCTGGATATACATAACATGTTCTTCTAATTTTCTGGTTTTCTAACATTTTCTTATTTTTCTTTTTCTTTTATTTTTCTTTTTTTTCCTTTATTTTCTAGGTTATGGTAGACAGATACCCTGCACGTGGGAAGCGGCCCACCTCTGATAATGAGGGAGAGAGGACCACTTTTCACTGGATATGACTCTGGACCATGATGACACCATCCCCAGACTTCTCGGTGTACTAGCCTACTCCACTGGTCATCTTTCCACCTCCCACCACCCCGGTAGAGGCTATTACTAGTATCGCACCTCCACCACCCCACACAGAGACTTCAAGCACCACAATTTCTTCACCACCAGATGCCACAGCTCCTGATCCCATCATAGTAGTAGTTGATCCCTCACTGGTCGTCCCTTCTAGTGGACCTTCGCCTACTAAGGCCGCTCTACCACCAGAGCTAGCCCCCGCTGCTGCCCAACCTAGTTCAGCCCCTACCGGTGCCCCCTATCCTTGCCTGGTGTTTCCAGTGAAACACCTAGAACATGATCGAGTCCAGCGTTTCTCTCACCACACGATGCAATTGAGTAGTCATTACCTTGACAACAACAGAACTCAGTATTTGGGTATCCGGGGGGAGTTGGAGGAGCTCCTCAGGCACACACCATTACTCACGATCTTCCAGTTCAGCACTTCTATTTTTAGAGATTTATTTTTGGATTTCGCTGCTTCCTTTAAGTTTTACAGGCCCGAATACTGGGTGACACCTAGAGACATGGTCCCAATGGTCCAATTTCGGATGGACAGTCAACCTTTTTCCCTTAACATGACCGATTTTGGTTGAGGGTGTGGCTTTTATCCCCATCCAGTCCCCCCACCCCTTGTCTCCACCCTGACCCAACCCGAGCATTTTGAGCTCATCGCCATGTGGTGAGATATTTTTGGGCTCGACCACCACTACACCCTTACTTCCCAGAAGAGTTCCCTCATCATTGAAGTTATCCTTCAAGTCACCCACCAATGATTTAGTGCCATCATGTTTCCCCTCCATGAGGATATAGGGGTTGTGACCGGCCGTAACATGGAGCTCCTCACCTTTGTCATCCAGAAGGACTACCCAGACCTCCCCTACCTTATCGCCTCTTACATACATGCTATGTTCACCAGCCATCAGAGAAACCTGAATAGTGGGTTCTATACCACCCACCATGCCCACCACCTTGGCATTTTTGAGCCTTCCCTTCCCCACGACTAATTAGGTTCCCCCCGATAGATGTACTTTCTTATTCTTATTCTCATGTGATTGGTCCGGAAGTATAGGGAACTTACGTACTTTCCTAGGCCCCACCACCACCCCCTGTCGCCCCTCCTTCCCCTGAGGATACTTGTGCACCTACTTTCTCACCCCTTCCGACTTCCTCACCCTTCCCTACTTCATTTCTCATTCCCCATCCTAGACCTTCCCCCACCCCTTCCGCTTCCACACCCTTGTATGAACTCCCCATCACCATCCGCTAAGCCACGATCAACCACCGCCTAGCTCGTCTGATGTATCAGCATGCAGCTCTCCTTCAGTGGTAGACTACATCTGCTCAATGCCTGGCCCATATTGAGTGGATGATAGAGCTACTACTACAGTATCAGAGGATTCCCATTCCACTGGCGGATACCTCTACTTCTGTACCTCCAGCTTCTACTGTACACCCTTCTAACATTTTTGTAGCCATGGAATCTGTACTCATATTTACTATAGGTATCAGACCACCTCCTCTTGCAGAGCTCTCTATCACGGCCGCCCCTTTAGAAACATCACTACTACAGGCCACGAGCTCTATTCCACGCACTAATCTATCTACTGATTCCACCCCAACTGTACTAGACAGTGCCTCCCCTAAGGCTACATCGTGACAATGACATTTGTGTTTTCTTCTATATATATTTGTTTCCAATTTTTGGACTGTGATGATGTGCTTACTTACAGCTTTATTTTCCAACAACAGTCACAGGTACACTGGAGTGACTTTTGGACATCGTGAATTCTTACCACGGCTTATTATTTGGTACGAGAGGAGTATTATTTCAGTTTTTATAGTTTTTTTCTCTTTTCATTCCTCCCCCCTCCCATCCCTTTTCGTGTCTCCATCCTCTTCTTTCCCCTTCGTAGTGCACTTGGTGGACCATGTGCAGTATTAAGTGTGGGGAAGAGTCTCTCAACCACCTTATTCTTTTCCATTACCATCATATATGATACATCATTATTATAAGATATATTTGAAAATTTGAAGAAATTTTGTTTAGACATATTTATAAATAATAAACTATAAGTAAGAAATTTTTAAATATTGCATGTTTATTTTATTCCTTAATTGTTTTAAAATGATTTCTGATATAGTTTAAATCGAAACTTGTAATCCTTGGATAATTACATTGATTAGGATAATCATTTATATGCATATCACGACCTGATTGTCTCTTTATTTATTTTTCCCACTCCTTAGAGGTATTCTAAACACTTTTTTGTATTCTTTCTAATACCCTCTTTATTGAGAGATTATTAGGATATACATGAATACCAGAATTTGAAAGTTTCCTTTTCAAAACATGCATAATTTTTGAATTATATTAAAATGATTTAGGAATTAGATTGTTTCAAACCATTTTATCTTGAGACCTACCCTATATCTAATCTTTGTAAATCCCATAGAAACCATGAACATCCTTGATAGAAAGCCATATTACAAGCCTATTTTACTTACTACCCTAATTATTTTTAACTTTTCTTGATTTTTAACTTTAGCTTTTGAGAGGGAATTAGTAGTACATGGAACTTATTTTTTGAATAGTCATGAAATTAAGTGTTGGGGAGTTCCTTCTGTTCATTCGGGGTAGAAAGGGTTCCAAAACCCTATTCTTGGAATTCCTAAGTGGTCCCCTCTATTTAAAAAAATTATAAAGACAAGGAGAACTTATACTCGCTTGACGGTTTGTGAACCCTACCTAACTAAGGGAGATGGTGATGATGAGCTCATTTGACAGAGCTTTTTTAGGATGATTTTAAATTGAGATTTATTTTGAATATCATGCGGTGTTATTTAAAGAATTTTGCCTCCTGTTTCAAGCCTTAGAGTTTATTTTTCACATATTTACATACTAGCCCTTAGACACCGAGACATATGAGCCTTATTGAAAAGTCCTCGTGATTTTTTAAATTCAATTTTCAGAAGTTTAGAACTAGATTTCTTCCAAACCTATGGATAAAATGTATGTACCATAGATTGAGTATAACTTTGATTAAAAACATATTTAGTGTTGAGTGTGTTATTTACTGGTGAGATAGATCATCAAGTGGCATGCTTATTTTTGAAATGTTGAAAATGTGTTTAAAAGAGGATGAAAGTAGTTAATTGAATTGTATATGTAGCATGATTATAATATCTTATAAATTGAAACTATTTTGTACCTTTTAGAATTTTCTCCTATGATTTTATCCTTTACACTTATGATTAATTGAATTCCCTCCTTTTAAAATATAGACTCTTTTAATTATATGTTGAGATTTCCTTGAGGGAAATAAAATGACTAAGTGTGGGGGAGTTTGATACACACAAATTTTGTATACATTTCCATATATATTATTGAAAATATAACATGTTTTTAGAAAATACCTACTACTTAGTGGACACATACTTTGATTTTGGTGATCTTATTCATTTTCAGGTGTTTTCTGGCCAAAAATACAAACTGGGAGAACTCTAAACAAAATTCACAACTACACGGCGTGTACATACCTACAGGTCATACACATTTAGACTCAGACATGGATTAGCTAGACAAGTACATGCCCAAGTCGCCAGAACGAAGATGACACGTTGTGTGGTTCATACCTACACATCGTGTAAAAGATTCTAGATGTGGTTGGTGGTGTTTTCCAGAGACTATACGCCATGTGTGGTGGTTCCACATGCCATGTACCCTCCACCAACCAGACTTCAATGCCACAGAAGTCAAGGGAAGCATAGCTTTCCACCTATCAAAGAAAAAATACAACAAAAGTGCGTTGACAAAACTACACAACGTGTACTTTTCAAACATGTTGTGTACTTTTTTTATAAATAGATGTCTTGAACTTCGGTTTGAGAGAGTAGTTATTCAATATTCAAAGGAGGGAGGTTCCACTGTCATGATGTTGTTATTCTGATACTCTGACATTCCACCATTCTACCAAAGAATTCACCTCTCCTCGAAGTTTCCACGATGATCAAATAAGGTAACTAGGTTTTTTTGTCATATTTTCTTCCATGTGTAACTAAACACCCCATGTGTTGGGGATGTGGATGATGAAAGAGTGTTGAAATTTGGATTAATTGTTATGTTTGTGTTTGTTCTATTTAATTCTTCTTATTATTCTTTAATCATCTATTTTTATCACTGAACATTCTGAGCCAGACCAAGGGCATAACTTTCAGGGAATCAAAGGAAGAATAACGATTAATACATTTATGATCATTGGAAGTATTCATCGACTTACAAATGGACTGATCTAAATAAAGAATTTTGAAACACTGACTACCAGACCAAGGAGTCATTTTCTTTAGTTCCAGACATAGTTTACCAGACCAAGGGAACCTTATCACAAATGAAACCCAGAGTGTTGGGTTATTATGAACAACACAACCTAATAAGAAGTTCGTATAATCTTCATAATCACCATATCCCCAACATGCTCCTTTTTCTATCAACCACATTAAAAATCACTTTTGTTTTCATTAACCTTAAATGTTAATCTTTAATTCAGTAATCAAAATGGTTTTCATTTTCAAAAACAAAATTCCCACTCTAAATTCAGCATCCTTCAATAAGTAAATTCCAAACACATTCGAATTTACGCACTCACTAGTTCCCTGTTGATAGACCCCGCACTTACACTATACTAGATTAAGAGTGGGTAATATCAATTTGGGACACTGATAGAATACCTTCAACGAAACGACAAACCAGTCATCCACCCCAGTGTGAGTCCCTCTATGTCTCCGACATTTTAACCATCATGACCAAATCTCTCCCATGGGATTATTTTCCTTTTTCATCCACCAGTGTATTGAGAAGGCAACCGAACTAAGAGAACTATTATTCATTCCATAACAAAGATATGTAGGATGCCTTCATAAGGATCAATCTCAAATGGGAATCCACCTCAGTGTAAGTCCCTCATTGTCTTCGACATTCCAAACATCAGGACCCAATCACTCCCATGGGCTGATCATTCAGCCTCATCCACTAGCATATCGATAAGGAAACTGAACTATAAGAACTGTTATTCCTACCATAATTAGGATATATAGGACACCTTACTGAGTCACAAATCCATATTAAATATCAAAAGGGTTATCCTAACATAGAAGTCATGCATTCATATGTAGTGAGACTAATTACTTGTTATCCCTTGTTTCTCACACTACGGATGACTCATGTGGTCTTAGGGATTTTAAATGGTTATATCATTCACATCATGAATCTCCACCATCTAGGGTAACCTTATTATGTAAGACCCGATCTGAGACATGATATGATATCCCACATACAAGGGAATATTCCTTGGGGAAATTATTAAGGGAGTGATTAGACTATGATAACTCTGATTCCTCCCATATTCAGGATACATAGGATACTTCTCTGAGGCTCAATCTCAGTACCTGTTTCCTAAGTGCCCTCATTTATGTCTTTTTAATAAGTAGTTAAACTACATGGGTTCAATGAACTATGTGGGTTTTTATTTTTGTTATAAATAGGATATGTAGGCTTCATCATAATGGCTCAATCCCATCCTCAAAATATTAATCACCTCCTTAGATGACAAAAAACTCGGAAGTTCCCAGTTGTATGGATTCAACATATAAGCAGCTACCCATTAATGAGAAATTCATGAAGAACCTCAGATACATACAGATCGAATCATTAATAGATCTCCCTTTGCACATGGATGGGCTCCAAATTTGATCATTTTGTTAGGGTCAATGGTCTCATGTCATCATTAGGAAGATATTCTCAAACACTTCTTAAATCTATAAGAGAATCTAGGAGTATGAAAAAATTACCCCAAAATGATGTGATGATTCCGACCACCCATCCTCTCAACCAATGTGAGTTCCTAAGTGTCATTGGGTCCGAAACCCCAATTCACTTCCTACCTTTTGATGGTATTCCTCTACTCAATTATGAATGTGGGAACTATTGGGAGTTTCTATGGACGATAAACATGAATAGTGAACCTAATATAAATGATTTTATAGAAATAAAACCCCCCCACAATCAAACCATTGAACCAATTTGTTCCTATTATATGGGTGATCCACATATCTTTCCGAAGAAATAGTGGGTATTGGGATTTATACTTGCTAAGATAGTACATACTATTTTCTTTTCCTAAGTCATTCTTTTATGAAGTAGTGCACCAAGTGATTTCTCTTGAGCTACCATATAAATAATGAGTGGTGTAAGAACCCAGTTTTTCTATGTGGTACATGTCAATTAATTTTCAGTATAATTATTTGGTTTTTACATAATATATATGCCTAGTGAGTCTATGGAGGAAATGAGGATTCCTGGGGATTTTTCGGAGCCCAAACCCTAGCAGATGGAAGAAATCATCGGGTCGTACGGTCGGTAGAAACTATATAGCCCAGTATTCATGGTTTCTTCTAACTATATGGGGATTTTTAGAGAGAATAATAGAGTGCACAGTTTTCAATAACTATGTTCCTAGGGTTGCTCACCCATGAACATTCTCTATAGTTTTTAGAAAAGTAATCATGCATGGTTTGCGCATGTTTTCCCAAACTGTGTGTATAAACCATGTGGGTCCTCCCTTTGGATAGTGGTCTAATCGCGGTTGGTGTATGTTTTTGCCAACCATGTAGCCAAACCATGTGCCCCCTAAATTTAGGGTGAAATTACTATTTTTTCCTTAATTTTTTATAAATATTACCCCTTCTTCCTATTTCTTATCTCCAATGACTGAAGGCTCCAATTCCTCCCATGAATCTCCCAAGATCATCCCAACTAGTTTCTTGGATAAATCATTTGTCCGAACTCCAATTTGGCTACTGATCATCTTGTTGGATGTGTGCTAATAAGTACTCTATTCATATTACACCTTTCATAGTTTGTATTTATCTTGACAGGGTTATTTAGGTGCAGGTTCATATGCCCTATTTTTAGGTTGTTCGTCTGTTTTTCCATTTTCTCTCGATATAGACCAAACCAAAGGTTGATAATTGATGAGTAATCCTCTATATCCATAAGGTATGTGTTCTAGTATTTATCATTCAATTCATGTTTCATTTTATTATGAATTGTTATTTTTATTTCCGGATTATTCATGTGTTTCTTTAAAACACATAATCCATGTTAAATTAAATATCCATGATAGTATTATCCTAGAATCCCTTTTTATATATTGGAATAGGCCCCTCTTCAATTTTTTTTCACCCTTGAGGTGTTCTAATTAATTTACAATGTTATTATACATGTCTAATTAACTAAACTAACTTTTATATGGTTTTAGAATGTCTCTTAAGTGAGATAATTTTCATGAACCGAATTAAAGGTGAGTGGTATGACCATGTCCCCTATTTAAAATTGAAAAATGGTTACACCCTTGCTAAAGAATAATATCAATAAACTATAAATTACCAATTGGATCTTATCAAAACCTTTGATTACTTATCACTATTATGATAAGTGGGCATGTAGACCCCTATGCTTTATGTTATATGGTCCTGGAATCCATTTTTCTATTGTTATCTAAGGGCATGGAATCCCATACAGTGTTGTGATATATGATCATGGTGTCCCTAATCAATTACGATACATGGGCATGGAAACACTCATTAGTTATGATATATGGGCATGGCGACCCTATAACTATGATACAGGCATGGAGACCTTACTGAAATGACCTGGGCATGAATACCCTTATTAATTATGATACATGGGCATGGAAACTCTATAGCTATGATATGAGCATGGAGACCCTACTAATATGATATAGGCATGGAGGAACTATTTATATAATTTGGGCATGGAGGCCCTATTTTTATATGTGGACATGATGACCCTAATTATTATATATATTCATGACAAACCTTACTATTATATACAAGAATAAAGATCATTACTGATATGATACTGGGAACAGAGACCCCATTGTTGTGATGCAGGCATGGTAACCCTATTATTATGATATTGGGCATAGTGTCCCATGATACTCATGAGTCACATGATACATCCCATGGATGATTGAATTATTATTTAGGTATAGGATAGATAAGTAGTCATATATATGGTTGTAAACATCACTACGTATATAGTCCATATATATGTATGCATATAGCTACTTATTCATAGGTTATCTAGTATGGGATGAAGTAGGTAAAGTCATCCTAGTGTCCTTCAGGAACCACAGCCAAACCTTTACAACTTTATTATTGCTTACCATTATATCTTCACACTTCCATATTATATGCACTGACTGGATATTTATAAATACCATTTGTGTTTGCCTACTAAGTCTATCTTACACCCTATCTAAGTTGTTGACGGTACCCAGGAATATTATGTGGATATAGGTAGGGACATGGGAAACCACTCAGTGGTTGATTCTTTATTTCGTTATAGCATGGGAGTATGGAAACATTGGACCAAGCTATGGCTCACGATGATATTAGATATAGTCTTTTGGTCTTTTCCCATTTTGATAAATTTATAGGAAATAATTCTTGCATGTTCCTTTTTGTTACATAATTGGAATTACATAATTTTTTATATGACATTGGATATTGTTGATATTAGTTATTTATTACATTTGGATGTTTAACTTCTACTATCAGTTATTATTATGATTTTTCAATTTATCTATTCATTTAACTATTGTGGAACTCAGATCATGAGGGTATAGTTTCCCCACTGTACCACCTCAGACCCTTTTTTTTAGTCAGTAGTCGCTGGCATATGGGGAGGCACACTTTGGGCCATATAGCCCACCGGATCGGGGCACCGTTTAGTGGAATCTGGGTCGGTATGTCACAGTTGGTTTCACTTATACAATATGAATCTGGATTAATGAGTGAAGAATATACTTATTAGGGGTATTAAAATATTATTGGAAATCTTTATCCCATTTATAAGGTATTTCCTTCATCATCAATCTTGTGATTGGTGGATATTTTCCATATAGGTTGGTGGTGAAGCATATGATATAGGAATGATATACATGTAACCCCCTAAACTCTTTTTGGTTTCACGGAAGGGTCATATTTATGATTTCTCCTATTTTCTATGGATCTACCTCAATACCATGATTACATACTAAAAACCTAAGGAACTTTCATTATGTCACCTCAAATACGCACTTCAGGGTGTTCGTTTTTCAAGTTATTTTGTCACAAATTACATAACACTATATTTAAACAATTCTAATGATTATAGTATTGGAATTATTTTAACATAATATCATCAAGATAACATTCTATGATCAAATCTATTAGGGACTTAAATATATGGTTCATGGTACTTTTGTATGTGAGGACAATATTCTTCAAACTAATGGGCATTATGCATTAGTTTTAAACCCATTTGGTATCTATAAAAGTTGTGACCTATTCATATTCATAGTTTATTAGAGTTTGGTTATAACCATAATATTCATCTATGAAGTAAAGGGTCTATAATCCAATGGTCACATCAATCAATAACTCTGTGATCAGGATAGTGAAATCATCTTTCCTAAAATACTGGTTAAATACATTAAAATAAATGTAAACCTAGATTTTCCAACTATTTTTCTTGACAGATATAATATTTCAAAGACATTTCATAAATTAGACATCCTGAAAAAAGTTGAACTTTATAAGCTTGTGAACGTTAGTGTCTACTCTGAAGAGAGGGTTGGATGCATTTTTCTTACTGCTTCTTATAACTGTGGTGATCCTGTAACACCCCGACCCCAGAATCCCGGAGCCGGTGAATTAGTTATTGCATTGACATGATTACAAGGAATTAAATCCCATAGGAACAATCAGTTCAGTATTATTTAAGAAACTAGACACATAAATACAACTCAAATTGTAACAGGAAAGGTAACAAAATACAATACATAACAAAAAATAATAAAATGAATCCATGAGAACTCAATAAATGGTCTCCTCCTCATAACCTGTTGAAGATAAAAAATGAAAGGGGTCAGCTCAAATGCTCAGAAAGGGTTTCAAATAGCAGAAGCATGAATCAAAAATAACGAAAATCATGAACAAATTGGAATAGTAAATATGGAATTGTGAATAAAATAAAAACACACGCCATTAATAAACTGAGAATGAAACTACATCCATAGATTTTGTCATAGTAAAAACCTCATGGATAGTAATAATTGAAAATGAATAAATATTATTCTTATTAATTAGAATCCATTTATCTAGAACATGATACCACTATACCGTATAAATGTTTTAAGTCTGTGAGTACAAACCTGTCTGATTTTTTGAAACAAACTCAAAGGGTTTTTCGCTAACTGATTTGTCTCATGATACATGTTGATGCATAGAGGGGATATAGAGGGACCCACCCATAGATAAAATTACAAATATTTATTTATAAATATATTTTATACAAGTATAATATGCCTTCTAAATATTCATATAGATTATAGGATACAGATTCATCAATATTTCTATAGTTAAAACAACATTCCAAATAAACATCGTATGTAAAAGGGTATACGGATTAAGAAAATAATCATATATATGAAACCATAATATGGATACATAATATATTTACAATTTAAAATAAAAAATTATCTCAAATGGTATGTTTATGCACCACATAAGAAATATTAGGTGCACAATACCAAGTAAGTCTCAATGAAATGGAAATTGAGACAAAATTCTGTACCATGTTGTAATCAATCGAGTCGTATGAACAAAAAATAATAACCAGAAAATTAATCACAGTATACCATAAATATAAGGATAATAATTATAATACATATAAAATGTAATTACATAATAAACCACATGTAATAAATAAGTGGAAAACAATGGAAATCTCATAGAATTAAAAGTGAGATAAGAAACTTCTTACCTTGTGCCCAAATGTGTTCTTAGATTGATCTCAATGACCTAAATAGTAAAATTTATCTTAATTAATTAATAATAACAGAACCTCCTATAAATTTAATTGATTCATTTTAACCTTATTTGGTTCATTAATGTCTTTTTTGATGGGTTTAAGAGGTTCAATTTGATTTTTTTTGGAAGCATTTTCTTCCATGATTTTTATGATCGGTTTACTTGTATTCATGAATGAAAGATTGTTTGAAATGTGGTTAAACATCAATAATTGTTGATATATATTATTAGTGACATTATAAATTATTTTATAATGATTTTGGGTTACATACCATGAGGATGACTTGTTTGATAAAAGATAATGATAAATGCTTTGAGTAACTTGGCGGTTTTGTGCATAATGACCTTGTTTTGAATTATTATTTTATATTATGAGGGTGTGAGGATTTCAGAACATTACATAAGATTAAATACATATATTATGATCTATTTCAACCATAAAAATAGTTTCATGACCATAATTGTAGATGGTAATAAAAATTTAGAACCTGACGTCCTTGAATGTGATAAATTAACACATCTCGGTAGGTGTTTTCATTTTTAGTATAAGAGGAGGGGGAAAAGAGAGATGATGATGAAATATTACATTATCATAATAAAATTATAATTTATTTAAGGTATTGGAATTATCATATAATTTGTATGAGGGGTTATGAAGAAATAAAAACAAAAGAAGGGAACTCGAAATAAAAGAAAAGTTGAGAAATCCCTCACGAAAATTAGGCAGCCTAACGGCGTCGCTTAAAATTTCATAAAATATTTTGATGATAGAAAAATGGTATATCATCATTAATATGTAATATGGAAATTAAGGGGGATATTTAATTACATATCCCAGCATAAACCAATTTAAATTAAAATATAACAACATAATAAGAGTGCTTGAAAAAAAGAGATATTTTGAGATAAAAATTCTATAGCATAACAGCTATGCAACATGGTTTTAGAAAACATTAAAAAGAGAAGGGATATGGGTCACCCACTTATAAAAGACTCATAAAATATTATACGGATATAATAACATGTAAATAATATCATGGTCTGAAAACTTGAAATACATACCACATAAAAGAGAACTTGGATGGAAAAGAGAAGTTGAGAATTCTCTTACCTTATAGAGTAACTCCTAAGACTTAAGGTTGGGACCTTGGGTGATTAAAAACCCTTTGGAGGACTAATAGGGAGGTAAAACTACCACATATTTTAGTATTATGAGTTTTTAATGAAATAATACGAAGTAATTAGGGGTTATTTATAGTAAATGGGAGAATGTTTTTTATTAATTTAAAGAGACACATCATTAGTGGTTTTTACTGAAACATGGGTTTTCTCATGGTATTTTCCCATTTTATTAGCCACTTGGGGAACCTAATGTATATTTTACTATAAAAAAGTCAACCATAATTTTATATTAATTATTAAATCATTATGATGTCATTAAACATACTGAAAACTCAAAACTGTATTTTTACCTTTCATGAAAAATTCAAGTATTTTAGAAAAATCCCAAAAAATTCACCTCAATCATTTTTTAACGTGTAGAATTCATAAATTAAATCCATTTTTTAAAATATTTTTTAATTAATATTTAAATAAAATCATAATTTATTCCAAAAAAACAACTTTAAAACTATAACTCGTTTTATAACATCTTGAGAAATTAATCAAAGTCCCATAAAATTATATTATAACCATAAGAAAATAAAGTAACAATTTATAATTACATTTTATGAATATAAATTTATATTTTAAATTAATATATTAACATTAAAAATTTAATTACAATATTTATGACCTACAAAAATACCAATACTTATACTATGATCATTTTTTCACTTATAAGATTTCTAAATTGTATTTATACACTCACGGGTGAAGTTTCTATTTTTTTGACCAATTTACTATTTATTACTATTTATTACAATTCATAAGGGTATGTTACTATTCATAAGGGTATGTTACTATTCACAAAAATTAAGTTTGTCTTATCAGACTCTAAATATCTTACTGAACGCAACCGTGTATGTCATTTTTCCAAAATTCAAATTATAGAAGTGGAAAAAAATTTGATTATTGGTTAGATTATAATAAAGTATTTTTTTAGAGAATCAGTGTTTCATGCATTCTATATTAAATATATTTGTAAATTCACGGGGTGTTACATTATTCCCTCCTCAAAAAAATTGCATCCTCGCAATTCAAAACTACACTTCGAGAGTTAAAGGTTGATTCTTGAAAATTACCTTGTGGGAAACTCACATTGAAAATAAAATATCCTCCTAAAAGGGGTAAATGGAAATGAGGTGGTCACTAAAAAATTATGCTTTCGAATGGGGTGACATTAGTTGGAAATAAAAATCAGGACATGGAAAAAAATCTAACTATGAAGTTCTGATGGAACATGATAGAGAACATGTTCAGATGAATGTTGATTACTACAAAACTATAAAATAATATAAAAAATCATGGATATTATCAATGATTATAATAATAGTAAAAAAATTATTTAAGACCCTTTTCCTTGAGTTGAAGAATTATTTGACTTTATAAGAGTATAAATATATGTTTCTATTTACAAAATCATAATTTAATTGCACCTTGAATTATCTATAATTCATCACTTATCACTGGTTATCCCATATGCTGAAGTAATACATTAACCTACAAAATATTGTACAATGAAAAACTTAAACCATTTCGCAAATGGTTAATCATTCTAAAATATAATGATTCAACACTTTATAATGAAGGTATCTGAATTTCTAAGATGAACTTATCATTAACCATTAATCAACATGAAGCAGCTCTAAATTTTCACATTCCAAACATTTGAATAACTTCATCATGTATCATTTTGAAATATGGTAATAACTTGAATTAACATAAAAACCATATTGGAAACATGAATACCAACGATCATGTACCCAAGTGGTATAGGCTCCTTCTTGGCATCCAAAAGACCCAAGATCAAATCCGGGCATGGAATAATTCTCGGGGGGGGGGGGTACTGTAGCAGTATTGTACCAGGGCACTGTGGCAGTACAATAGCATAGGTGGACTGTTGCAGTGATGGAACTATAGCGGTGGAGGCACTATAGCAGGCACTGTAGCGTGCGGAGGCACTGTAGTAGGTACTGTAGCGGCGTGGTACTATGGTAGGTACTATAGCAACATGAGTACTGTATCAATACTATTCATTGAGGGGTCCTTTGGGCTAAAAATAGGCTTTCAAGCCTTGTATTTAGGCCACTTGGCATTGGGCCTTCGGGCTATGTAATGGGTCTCCCTATACCTAGACTTAAAGAGGTCTTTTCTTTAATAATAAATTGAGGCTTCAGCCCCAAAATGTTAAAAAAATATTTGAAACATGCATTATTTTGTATTCCTTAAGTAAGATACATGTTATTGGATATATTCCTTAAATCCAAAAGTGTTGTAAACTCCATCGATGATAGCATAGAACACTTCTTGAAAAGTCATTAATCTGTTCTAAGGAAGTTAATACATATCTAAAACAACAATTTCTTCATCATTATATCAACATCAGATATATATTAAGGGTTGTCTTTCCTTCAATCATACATTTTCTAAAAAGGTTAACTTACAGTAAATATATTTTCGTGATACCATTCAACTTATGGTTTAAAATCCACAATGAAAAAGTATTTTAGTACAATCCTCATATATTCCATATTCCTTATAGTCAGTATATTATTGAAACAATATTCAAATGACATGATTCTTGACATGGAATATTAATCATTTTACTTCATCTGTGGTAGCATCATAACTTGAACGTTATCCAGAATCATCATTTGGGGTATATTTATTTGACTCTTTGGAAATTGATTTGCATAGTGCCTCATCTCCTTGCAGTTGAAGCATTGTACATTGGAAACCATTTTCATACCCTTGCAATCATGAACTTGGTGTCTCTACACTTATAAAAAACACCCATTCCCTTAAAGAATATACCAGGGTGATTCTTTTTACATTTATTACATGTGGGAAAAACTTTCTTTCCCTTATTCCCTTTATCCCTGTATTTCTCTACAGTCCTTCACTTCTTTTTCTTCCCTTAAAATCCATAGGACTCAGAGAATTATTTACATACCTTGTTAACACATGATGTTATTTCCTCATATGATGAGGATACTTGGGAGACAATCTTCCTTTGAAAAGATGTCTAAAGACCATTAGATATATGATCCTTCTTACTCTTCACATCACATGCATTGGTGAAGTTCTCATGACTTCTTCTAGGAACTATTTCTAAACAATTCTATATTATATATTAGCTCATAAAATTATGAACCCTCGATAACTCTAAACATGGTATAGCACATAGCAAAAATTTATGCATCATAAATCCTAGAACCATATAATTTGGTTACTTTGGGGGCATAAATCTTTCATAATAGTGGGTAAATAAAATGTGGATTATCCTAAGCATATCCCTAGGGAGTGTTAAACTAGGTTCATAGTAAGGCTCGTTGTCGTGTACTAGGATACCTCGGGTAAAGCCTGAAACTCATTGTCAGAGTAATTACTCCTAGTTATATCTGTTTCAGAACCATATACACTTGTAATATCCACACAGGGATGTATTTTCTAGAAATATCCACATAATCTATTCCCTACCAAAATTCCAGGATGTTATTGTATGTTTATCCTCAAATTCTATCTTAGTGTTTTTTCTCTAATCTATGTTTTCTAAATCTAGTTATTATGTTTTCTACCAAACTTCCTCTAATACCAACTGTAACACCCCAACCCTATAAGCTTAGATTCCATACATTACTTATAACATTGGCATAATTACAAGGAATTAAATCCTAAAGGAATGATCAGTTTGGTAGTCTGGAAGAAACTAGATACATACATACAACTCAAATTACATTGGAAAAGGTAGCAACATAAAATACATAACAAAAACTAATAAATTGTGTCCATGAGAACTCAATAAATGGTCTCCTCATAAACTATTAAAGGTAAAAAAATGAAAGGGGTGAGATCAAATGCTCAGTAAGGTTTATAAATAGTGGAATCATGAATCCAAAATAGTATAAATCACGGACAAATTGGCATAGTCAATATGGCATGGTGAATAAATGAAAAAAAACATGCCATTAATAAACTAATAATGAAACTGTATCCATAGATTTTGTCATAGTGAAAACATCAGGGATAATAATAATTTAAAATTAATAAAGAGAATGATTATTAATTGGTTGTCATGTATCTGGAACATGATACCACTATACCATCAAAATGGTTTATGTTTGTGGATAGAAACTTGTCTGACTTTTGGAAACAAACTCGAAGGGTTTCTCACCAACTGATTTGTCTCTTGAGACCTGTCAATGCATCAAAGGTCTATAACAGTCCCCTACCATTGCTAAAATTCCAAATAATTATTTATACATAGATTTAATACAAGTAAAATATGTCTTCTCAATATTCGTATAGAGTAGAGGATACATATTCATGAATATTTCCATAGTTAATATAACATTCCAAATAAACGCCGTATATAAAAGGGTATACGACTTAAGAAAATAATCATATCCATGAAACCAGAATATAGATATATAAAATATTTAGAATTTAAAATGAAAAATGATCTCAAATTGGCAGTGGTTACACCACATAAGAATGATTAGGTCACAATACCAAGTAAGTCTCAATGAAATGGAAAATGAGACAAAGTCGCTTACCACGTTGTAATCAATCGAGTCGTATGAACAAAAAGTAATAACCACAAAATTAATCATATAATACCATTAATATAAATAGAATCATGATAATATATATCAAATTTCAGTATACAAAACACCACATGCAAGAAATAAATGGAGAACAATGGAAATATCCCAGAATTAAAAGTGAGATAAGAAACCCCTTACCTTATGCCCTAATGTGTTCTTTGATTAATCATAATGACCTGAATAATAAAATTTATATTCATTAATTAATAATACCATAACCTCCTATACATTTATTTGCTTCATTTTAACCTTATTAGGTTCATTCATAGACTTTTTGATAGGTTTAAGAGGTTCAATTTTATTATTTTCAAATCATTTTCTTCCTTCATTTTAATGATCAGTTTACATGTATTCATGAATGGAAGTTCATTTGAAATGTGTTTAAAAATACAAAATTGCTAATATAAATTATTTGTGATATTATAAATGATCTTATAATTATTTTGGGTTACATACCATGAGGATGACTTGTTTAATAAAAGATAATGATAAATGCTTGGATTAACTTAACGGTTTTGTGCATAATGAACTTATTTTGAATTATTATTTTATATTATGAGGGTTTAATGATTATAGAAGATTAAATAAGATGAAATGAATATATTATTATTTTTTTCAACCATAAAAATGGTTTCATGACAATAATTGGAGATGGTAATAAAAATTGATAACATGTCGTCCTTAAATGTGATAAATTACTAGACAAGTCCATCCAGAAGAAAATCTTCTGACCATTTATTAGAAAAGGTACATAAGAGTTTAATATGGGGTCACAAAAATAGAAATTCCCTCATACACAAAAAATAGGCCTAGATATCATTGTACGACATATCATTTCAATAATCAAAATCACCAACAGTCTCCCACTCTGATTTAGACTTATCTCGGTTGAAGATTTTCAAGATATTTGTATCCAACTTCCTTGACACCGACAATCTAGTAGACACAATTCTATGAACATTAGAATAATCCTTGTGTGGTATCCTTTTTGAGGGGATAGAGGTGAAACCCTCACTAGTAGTAATCTTTGTATTTCCACTTAAGATTTCATCCTTGAAAGAGGCAAGCTCGACACTGCCCAAAACCCTAATTGGGGTACCCACATTCTCCTATACATCTTCAAAAATGTTACCCCATTTATCAGGTAATTCAGAAACTTGAAAAGGCTTCTGGATTTTCTATGGCAATCAACATGTTGTTGCACATCATTATTCTTTGAGACGTCAACCGAGGAGGTATCAGGGATCGTCAATCTCGGGGTCCGTATATAGGTGTCCACAATTGAGGTAAACTCCTTAACTGTAGATACCTGAAGCTTGACATACATGCACATTACCTTACTTTTGCGGAATACTTAACACATAACAAAAACAGACACACAAGGACCATAATAGTTTAGTGTCTTTGGAAACTCAGAACGTAATCTTCTAATCATGGTGGAAGATCTTCAACATCTCCCATAAAGATCTTCCACTTTTTTTTCTTACCTAAAACCTTTCTTTATATCCTTGGTAAAATAAAACATAAAAAGGGTGAGCTCAAATTCTCAGTAATGGAAAACATAGATAACATAAAACAATCCATAAACATTTGGAAGCAAAAACTTGAACCTGAAATTTAAACATCAAAATCTTGAGCAAAGACATAAATCGTGGAATTACATAAGGCATATATCATAATGTAACATCAACCATGATAAAATATAATTGGAATAAAACATGTAATTGTGGAAACCATTCAGAACATGTTATGATTTCCATAGTATCCAAGGCATTGCTTCCAAGACCATCTTAGTGGACAAAGTCCCTTTCTGAATCGAGTTCAATCCTCGTTTGAGTCCTATATTAATGAATTGGTTTAACTTTTCATTCCAGCCATGTCTATCTCATGAGATATAAATCTTTACCCAATGAATTGGAGGGATATATAGGTCCCACCCATCTCATAATGAAATCATTCTTACTTGTTCCACAAAATCATAAATCATAAATCATAGCATAACCCATGTAATAAATTGGGATTCTTAAACATCATGCCATCATAACATAATCCATATAAAAAAATGGATATAATTTCATAATAAGAAAAGTGAAACCATGTAAATCATAGAGACATGATACTTGAAACACACACAAATGAAATAATTTCATCTAAGATGAAAAATGGTTTAGATAAAACACTTGAAATGAATTCTTGAGGAAAATATCCTTTCTTCTTCAAAATCAATCTCTTTCCAGAAAATTTCCTGCAATTTTAAAAGAAAGGTATTTTGTTGAAAATAGTCATGAAATATTTTGGAGTAATCTTCATGAAAATAAGGCTTTATAAAAACCGTAAAAATCTTTTCTTGCCGTATAAGTTTTAAAAAAACATTCTTCTCGTACTTTTGCCAAAAAAGTCAAAAAAGTACCTCATAACGTAAAAAAAAGAACGATTCCTTACATACCATGTAGTGAAAGTAAAAATGGTTAAAAAGGAATTTAAACATACATGAAAACACTTTTATAAAACATGGACATGGATGATATAAATAACCCCAGTAAGTACTTACGGATAAGCAAGCTCATATAAAAATGAGACTTGCAAAATTATCCCTTACCTTAGGTACGATATGCTTCGTACGTATCCGAACCCCCTGTATAATGACGTAAATAATGTTATTTACTTATTACAGAATCATATTAATTGTTATGATATCATATATGGTTCACTTATGACTTTATATTACCCGTTCTTTTGTAAATTCAATGTTAAAGAGAATTTTGGGTAAAATCGTTTCATTTGTCGTCCGTGTTTTGACTTGTAATTATTCATATGATTACTTAGATCATGATTACATAATTCCAGAATATAAAACATGATATATATATATAATATATATTCAGAATATATATATATATATAATAGATCGATAAATGGAAATAAATAAACCGTTCATGGAGAAGGTAGGTCGTACGTACGCATGAACGTTGTTTTCATTTCCGCATTGAATTGAATGGAATTAATTGGATGACATACATATATATATATATATATATACATAAATACAGTATCATTATTATGTAATATATTTCATTATTAATTATTATATATACTTTATAATCATTCATTAATGGTTAATCATTGAGAATGAATCTCATCGCGCCGTGGAGATGGTAATCCATACGTACGCACGAGTGACGATATAGTTCCCATATTTATTGAATCGAATTGGATTGAATGATCTAATATCTTAGAATCAGTATGATGTTATAATAATCATATGTATTTATTTTTTACACCATTATACCCATCCACATAAGGTGGTGGTGGAAAAACAGATTACACCATGGCGTGGAGACGGTATTCCATACGTACGCACGCGCGGTGATTTCGTTTTCCGTAGGATGGATAGATGGTGAAATAGGGTTGTTTCATATTTATAATAACATATCATTATATTAGTGATACTGATGTTATTACAATATAATGAAACAACTAAATAAGAGGAGGTAGAAGAAGAAATAAATTTGAAAGAATCGGTAACGGATATTACCTCTTCTTCGATACGCCTCATTGAAACCTCCTCTTAGGGCACTAAGATTGGACTTTGAAGTAGACCAGGACCTATAGGATATTTCTAGGGAACTGGGGAAGTGAAATGGGCAGATGTTGGCTGAGATTCAAGGCTCAAAATGGTGTGAGTAAGAGAGGGAGGAGGTGCCCTTTTATAAGGGAGGAGAGGGGAACCTTTGGAATCCTCAAAAATACTAGTTTAATATAAATTCAAACCCCACATAAAAACCTCCAAAAATGACTCAATTCGAATATTAGAGGAGATAGGGTTGTAATATCATCAACCAATAAAATTTAGACATTTTTTGATCTTATTTTAAACCCTATCATTTTGATTTATCCTAATTTAATCTATTTAAGTTTATTTGTGGTAATAAAATTCGAAATTTTAAATGGTTATAAATAATCAATTATGTGTTATTAATTTTCCATAATTGGATACTTTATGAAATTTTAGACTATATAAATTTCAATTTATAATTTTTAAATATTTTTGTGATATTTAAACAATTTAATAATATGTTATTTTTATAAAATAACTATAGTGTCAATTTTGATCCAATTAATTTCGTTGAATTTAAATAAAATCTACACAGAGGATATATTCAAAAGAAAATATATAATAGATTCCTAACATGTCAAATTTGTCTAGAAAATTTGTGGAGAACATTAAATAGTTAATATAATATTTATTTTAATATTTTTAAAACCATTTATTTGGTATATCTCTTAATAAAATAATTAGTACAAAATTTTTGTATAGTTATTTAATATACATATTTGTTGCATAAAAATTAAAAATAAAATCCTTTGATAATGATAAATATCAAATATTTTATAAAAATATTTTTACTCGAATTTATCATCTCAAAATAACAACATGTAAATTGTTATCTTTATTAAATTATGATGGTGACAACTTTGGAATCAATTAAAATAAAATATTATAAGTGTCATACTCGTCATATTAAGAATCCAAATGGTCAAAAATTCGGCCAGTGGATGATTAGGGTTTATCTATACACTACTAATAAGTTTTCTGTACATTTTTGGGCCTTTTGATATGTATTACTATTTCAATTAAAAGTATATTATTGATTTTTCACTAAATAAATAATTTATGCATCCTTAATGTATAAGATAATAAGGTAATTAAATAACTCTTAAAAATTACAAATAAATTACCATGATAAATAAAAACATTTTATCTTTCAAATGAGTATTTATAACAGAATTTATATTCTGTATAAACTTATATTAAAAATACTTCAATTATTAAAGTTGAGTGAGACATATTTCACTTTCCTTTAAATAAAATAAACTAAAGGTCTTAATCACCTCCAAGTGGGTTCTAATGGATTCCATGTAGACCCAAATATGCCTTAGATGGAAATATAATCATACAATTGTATTAAGACAAGTATTAGGATAATTTTATAATATTATATTTACCCTTAATTACCCAATTTATCTTTTACTATGGTAAATAAAATTTACTGTTGTTACTATTCATAAAGCCCAAAAATAAAAATTAGTCTATTAATATAATTTAGACCCACTGATTCCAAATATAGAATCCATTTTTTCAATTTAAATACACAAAAGTTGCAAAAATTAAATTAAAATTAATCCCGTTGTAGAAAGAAAACGGGTTTTTGTTTAAAACATTGCAAAAGATTGAATTTATTTAACCTACGAATTCAATGTAAAATCAATGCTAATGACTTAAATTATATTAAATGGTAAAAATATATTCTATTTATACTTTAAAACCATTAAATATTATAATTTAACCACATAAGTTATTATGATGAAAAATGTTTTTTAAATAAAATATAGCCTGTTTTTACTATTCATTAAAATATGAAAGTTATCAGAATAATATGAATAATTTATCCAAGGTAAAATTTTATATCCTGATTCCAAAGAATAATTTTATTTTGTAAAATTGAACTTATAAACATGTCAAAAACTATAATTAAAGTGGGTGCGCCATCAAAAGGCGGCAAAACTGCATTTTTTGTAAAATACTTATTTTACCCGAAAATTTTATTTTGTTCTTATACCATGTTCTAGAAAATTTGTAAGATGAATAATAATGTTCTAAAATTAAAATTGTAGTTAATACTATTCATAACAGCTAGTTCATAATAATATTATAATAATATATCGTTTTTTAGTAAAACCTAGTATTGCGTACAACACACGCAATCGAGGAAGGACGTGATTGCGTGTAATGCAAGCCAAGTCAGGGTTGCCTGTAGTGAACGACTCATTTGTTGTTGCGTATAACAAAATAAATTGAATATATATATATATACTCAATGTTTCAAAGAATAAATACTATAAAAAAACATGAAAGTGTGTGTAACACGATCCAAGATTAGTGTTGCGTATACTGCAAGCTAATACGGTGTTGCGTATAGCGCAAGATAATCTTGGTGTAGCATAAAACAGAAGATATGAAAGAAATTAAAACGAATATATCTTATAAAATATCGGTTTGTTACATTCTACCCCCCTTAAAATGAATTTCTTCCTCGAAATTCATCGGGGTTATAAATCGTTTACTATTTATAGAAACCCACATCATAAAAAGGAATACTAAAACATAATTTTAAAAACAAAAGTATGAAACGTAACGATTAACCAAAGTAACTCATCATTGGGTTTCCATATAGGAGAACATAGGTGAAAATATGGATATGGGAGAGTAATCTAAACATCAAGTACTGATGGGGAGTGTTAGAGAACATGGCTATGAAAAAGCCAACAATAACAAAGCCATAAATTTGTGATGATCTAAGGTAACATCTGATTCATCGGATATAAGGACACCTGGACAACATTTTTTTTATTCAAGATCATTTCCCTAAAGTTGAAGAAATTGGAATTAGAAGAAATACGTTCTTGATTTTGGTACAATCTCTCTGTTGGTCGTTTCGTGGACAATTTCCACTTCATATCTTACAGAAATGAAGTTGAATTTTTCATTCGCGAAGTGTTAGCAGATCATATGATAGAATGACAGGTCATTCCATCTGTCTCAAACAAAAAGTTTTCAAAAGTTATCAAATATAAATAAGTCTGTCTATAGTGAGATTAATCGTATATGATTCCAAAAATGGAATTATAATTCATCTATCATACCTCTTAATAAAATAAAACTAGTTTCTACTAACCAGGGACTTCCTGTAGGCCATTGGTAGGCGATAAAAGGCCAGTCGCACTTCAGTTGTGGGTTTGATTCCCACAGCCTTTTCCGATGCGATGGGTTGTCGCCCGTCTTGCATGTTGTCCTTTTTCTAAAACTACATTACTATAACATCCCATCAATAATATTGAAAAAAGTTCTATCCGTAAATAATACTAAATTATGTCCAACATAATATATTCCAATCTATAGGATTATCTAAAATACTTAGGTCCAAGCTCATAGTATAAAGAAAATGATTACTTGAAATGTCACATAACAATCACGTGAATTCCATCATTTATCCCCCATATATCATAAGATATATCTTGTTGGTCAAATTACAAACATGTGAATACCTTAATCATGTATTCTCTTGAAGAATGAATACCCATTGAACCTTAGTGAAAACATGAATGCAGTTAAAAGTTAACACTTTCCACATACCAAAATCCTCAAAATTCTATATACTCAAACCATGATATCACTTAGTCCTTATATCAATCATGAGCTCATGAATACAATCAAACATCTCATTATCTTCTTATCCCTTCATTATGTGCATATCATCTGATTTCCAAAATATTTGAATCACTTTTCATGGTTACCGGTACCATAAAATTATTGAAAACCGCACTAGACTAATACAAAAATATTCTAGTACACAATAAAAGTACTTCAAAAACATTATTCTTGAATACCAATACATAAACACTTCAATCCATCCTATTCAATGATTGTCCTGGAATAAGTCCTTCCTTGATTTAAAAGTAAATTTTTAGGTCAGGTCATTGAGTTGGGTAATGCCCATGTTCTCCACAAATAAGGCATTGAACTCCATAACAGTCTGTCACACTATGACCCTTTTCTCCACACAGATAACATTTGTCCCTCCATTTGAGTTATTCCTCATGGTTCTTCTTCCCTTCTTTATAAATCTCAATCTTCCTTTCCTTATGCTCCTCAACATGCGAACATGCATAAAAGTCTATCTTCCTCTTATTTAATGAATTAGGCATACCACTAAATTTCACCTTGTTAATCATATATCGTGATGACTGATTCGGCATAATCACAATATCTTTATCTCTAGGAATTACGAAATTTTGTTGCTTGTAGTCACCAATTTGTCAATTTGATTCAATGTTAACCAAATTCCTTCTAGTTCCCTCCATTGACTAAAACACAAAAAGAATTTTGTGAGAGGAAAAAATCATACAAGGAAAATAACATAATCAAGGGGGAGTAACTTCGACATATAACATCTTAGGTTTAATTCTAATATCATTACCGTAATTCTAGGACTATAACCTATACTTATACTTAACCTTAGGGACATCCCTAGACACACCTTATAAATATCTCTAGGGATCTCACTATAGTTTTTGCATCCCAGTTTCCAAAGGTTAACTAAACCTTTCCTCTGATACCAACTGTAGAGACCTGAAGCTTGACGTGCATGGACATTACATTACTTTTGCGGAATAATTAATACATAAAAAAATAGATACATAAGTACCATAATAGTTTAGTGTCTTTGGAAACTCAGAATGTAATCTTCTAATCAGGGTGGATGATCTTCAACATCTCCCATAAAGATCTTCCCCTTTTGTTTTCTTTCCTAAAACCTTTTTTTATATCCTGGAAAAAATAAAACATAAAAATAGTGAGTTCAAATTCTCATCAAGGGCAAACATAGATAACATAAAACAATCCATAAACATTTGGAAGAAAAAACTTGAACATGAAATTTAAACATCAAAATATTGAGCAAAGACATAAATCGTGGAAGTACGTAAGGAATATATCATAATGGAACATCAACAATGATAAAATATATTGGGAATAAAACATGTAATTGTGGAAACCATTCAGCACATGTTATGATTTCCATAGTAGCCAAGACATTGCTGCCAAGACCATCTAGTGGACAAAGTCCCTTTCTGAATTGAGTTCACTCCTCGTTCCAGTCCTGTATTACTGAACCGGTTTAACTTGTCGTTCCATCCATGTCTATCTCATGAGATATAAATCTTTACCCAATGCATTGGAGGGAGATATAGGTCCCACCCATCTCATAATGTAATCATTCTTACTTGTTCCACAAAATCATAAATCACACATCATAGCATAACCCATGTAATAAATTGGGATTCTTAAACATCATTGCATCATAACTAATCCATAAAACAAATGGATATCATTTAATAATAAGAAATGTGAAACCATGTAAATTATAGAGACATGATACTTGAAACATACACATATGATATAATGTCATCTTAGATGAAAAATGGTTTTGATAAAACACTTGAAATGAATTCTTGAGGAAAATATCCTTTCTTCTCTAAAATCAATATCTTTCCAGAAAATGTCATGCAATTTTAAAAGAAAAGGATTTTTTTGAAAATAATCATGAAATATTTTGGAGGAATCTTCATGAAAATAAGGCATTATAAAAACCGTAAAAATCCTTTCATGCCATATAAGTTTTAAAAAAACATTCTTCTCGTACTTTTTCAAGAAAAGTCAAAAAGTACCTCGTAACGTAAATAAAAGAAAGATTCCTTAAATACCATGTAATAAAAGTAAAAATGGTTAAAAATTACTTTAAACATACATGAAAACACTTTTATAAAACATGTACATGGATGATATAAATAACCCTAGTAAATACATACGAATAAGCAATCTCAGATAAAAATGAGATTTGAAAAATTATCCCTTACCTTAGGTACGAAATGCTTCGTATGTATCCGAACCACCTGTATAATGATTTAAATAATTTTATTGACTTACTAAATAATAATATTCAATGTTATGATATGATATATGTTTCACTTATGACTTTATATTACCTATTCTTTTGTAAATTCCATGTTAAAGAGCATTTTGGGTAAAATCATTTCATTTGTCATCCGTGTTTTGACTTGTAATTATTCATATGATTACTTAGATCATGATTACTTAATTCCAGAATATAAAACATGATTTATATATAATATATATTCAGAATATACATATATATAATAGATCGATAAATGGAAAGAAATACACCGTTCATGGAGACGGTAGGCCGTACGTACGCATGAACGTTGTTTTCGTTTCCTCATTGAATTGAATGGAATTAATTGGATGAAATACATATATATATACATAAATACAGTATAATTTTTATGTCATATATTTCATTATTACTTATTATATATACTTTATAATCATTCATGAATGGTTAATCATTGAGAATGAATCTCATCGTGTCGTGGAGACGGTAATCCGTACGTACGCACGAGTGATGATATCATTCCCATATTTATTGAATAAAATTGGATTGAATGGTATAATACTTTAGAATTAGTATGATGTTATAATAATAATATGTATATATTATTTACACCATTATACCCATCCAAGTAAGGTAGTGGTGGAAAAACAGATTACACCACGGCGTGGAGACGGTATTCCATACGTACGCACGCGCGGTGATTTCGTTTTCCATAGGATGGATAGATGGTGAAATAGTGTTGTTTCATATTTATAATAACATATAAGTATATTAGTGATACTAATTTTATTACAATATAATTAAACAACTAAAGAAGAGGAGGTAGAATAAGAAATAAATTTGAAAGAATCGGTAATGGATATTACCTCTTCTTCGATACGCCTCTTTGAAACCTCCTCTTAGGGCACTAATATTGGTCTTTGAAGTATACAAGGACCTAGAGGTTGTTTCAAGGGAAGTGAGGAAGTGAAATGGGCAGAGGTTTTCCGAGATTCAAGGCTCAAAATAGTTTGAGGAAGAGAGGGAGGAGGTTCCATTTTATAAGGGAGGAGAGGGGCACCTTTGGAATCCTAAAAAATATTAGTTTAATATAAATTCAAACCCCATATAAAAACCTCCAAAAATGACTCAATTAGAAGATTAGATGATATAGGGTTGTAATATAATCAAACAATAAAATTTAGACATGTTTTGATCTTATTTTAAACCTTACAATTTTGATTTATCCTTATTTAATCTATTTAAGTTTATTTGTGGTAATAAAATTCTAAATTTTAAATGGTTATAAATAATCAATTATGTGTTATTAATTTTCCATAATTGGATACTTTATGACATTTCAGACTAAATAAATTTCAATTTATAATTTTTAAATATTTTTGTGATTTTTAATCAATTTAATAATATGTTATTTTTGTAAAATAACAATAGTGTCAATTTTGACACAATTCATTTATTTGAATTTCAATAAAATCTACATAGAGGATATATTCGAACTAACATATTTAATAGATTACTAACATGTAAAATTTGTCTAGAAAATTCGTGGAGCACATTAAATAGTTAATATTATATTTATTTTAATATTTTTAAAACCATTTATTTGGTATATCTCTTAATAAAATAATTAGTACAACTTTTTTGTATAATTATTTAATATACTTATTTTTGCATAAAAATTAAAAATAAAATCCTTTGATGAAGATAAATATCAAATATTTTATAATAATAATTTTACTCAAATTTATCCTCTTAAAATAACAACATGTAAATTTTTATCTTTATTAAATTATGAAGATGACAACTTTGGGATCGTTTAAAATAAAATATTATAAGTGTCATAATCACCATAATAAAGATCCAAATGGGCAAACATTCGGCCAGTGGATGATTAGGGTATATATATACACAACTAATCAGTTTTCTGTAGATTTTTGGGCATTTTGATATGTATTACTATTTCAATAAAAACTATATTACTGATTTTTCACTAAATAAATAATTTCTGCATCATTAATGTATAAGATAAAAAGGTAATTAAATAACTCTTAAAAATTACAAATAAATTAACATGATAAAGAAAAAAAATTTATCTATCAAATTAGTATTTATAACCGAATTTATATTCTGTATAAACTTATATTAAAAATACTTTAATTATTAAAGTTGAGTGAGACATATTTCACTTTCCTTTAAATAAAATAAACTAAAGGTCTTAATCACCTCCAAGTGGGTTATAATGCATTCCATTTAGACCCAAATATGACTTATAATGAAATATAATCATCCAATTGTATTAAGACAAGTATTAGGATAATTTTATAATATTATATTTACCCTTAATTACCCAATTTACCTTTTACTATGGTAAATAAAATTTACCATTGTTACTATTCATAAAGCCCAAAAATAAAAAGTAGTCTATTAATATAATTTGGACCCACTGATTCCAAAAATATGGAATCTATTTTTCCAAATTCAATACACAGAAGTTGCAGAACTTAAATTAAAATTAATCCCGTTGTCGAAAGAAAACGGTTTTTGTTTAAACCATTGTAAAAGATTGAATTTATTTATCCTACGAATTCAATGTAAAATCAATGATAAGGACATACATTATATTAAATGGTAAAAATATATTCTATTTATACTTTAAAACCATTCAATATTATAATTTAACCACATAAGTTATTACGATGAAAAAAGTTGTTTTTAATTAAAATATAGCGTGTTTTTACTATTCATTAAAATATGAAAGTTATCATAATAATATGAAAAAATTATCCAAGGTAAAATTTTATATCCTGATTCCAAAGAATAATTTTATTTTGTAAAATTGAACTTATAAACATGTCAAAAACTAGATTTAATGTGGGTGCGCCATCAAAAGGTGGCAAAACTGCATTTTTTGTAAAATACTTATTTTACACGAAAAATTTATTTTGTTCTTATACCATGTTCTAGAAAAAGTGTAAGATGAATAATAATGTTATAAAATTAAAATTTTTGTTAATACTATTCATAAATTATAGTTCATAATAATATTATAATAATATATCATTGTTTAGTAAAACCCGGTATTGTGTACAACACACGCTATTGAGGAAGGTCGTGATTGCGTGTAATGCAAGCCAAGTCAGGGTTGCGTGTAGTGCATGACTGCTTTGTTGTTGCGTATAACAAAATAAAATGAATATATATATATAATCAATGTTTCATAGAATAAATACTATCAAACAAACATATAATTGTGTGTAAGACGATCCAAGATTAGTGTTGCGTATACTGCAAGCTAATACGGTGTTGCGTATAGCGGAAGATAATCTTGGTGTAGAATACAACAGAAGATATGAAAGAAATTAAAATGAATATATCTTATAAAATATCGGGTTGTTACATTAACCACATCAAAACAAGTATTAGATGGGCCACTAGGGACCTTCTTAGGAGATACATCAACTAACAACCCTTTTCCAGAATCAGGTTTCCTAGAAATCAACACATCAGCAATAGTAGGAGCTGGCTCGTTATGTGAATTGCCATCATGAGAAGTAGACTTTTACAACGTCGAATTCTTCACCTTTGACTTTATATGACAGATAGTTGTTGAATGTTCTCTCTCCTCACATTCCTCACAAGAAACATTCTTCCGACATAACGCCAAAGAGTGTCCAACACCCATACATTCATTGTAGAAAATAGGTTTTTTTCATACTCGACATCAATTTGAATGTTATAAGAAGGAGTGGAAAGGGTTACCTTGTCTATTAGAGTAATGATAAGATCAATTTCCACAAAAATCCTAGAAAAATAACCAAACTGGACATCCTTGGTCTTTTTGTTAAGCCGAATCGGAGTCCCAATTGCCATGCCAATATCACGCAGAATTTTCGGATGCCAGAGGACCCAATTGAGCCAATGAGGACAAATCCAGATCTGGGAAATAGCATTTCTTGCACGTGAGACATTAAAATAAAATGACCATTCATGTAAAAAAATACATCCAAGTTTCAAAAACAAGGTTCCCATGCTCTATGCTCAAAGCTTCAAATCATCAGACGGAAAAAGGCAGTGGAAAAATCCTCGACCAAGTGAAACACATTTTCAATTAGAGAAACCCCACAAATGAATGGTTTTCGGATCAAATCATCAAGTTTAAATTGTTGTGCACCTTTTGGAAGAACAATTCGTGCAATCAATGATTTTTTTCAATTGACATTCTCTCAGCAAGTGCTGCAAGGTTAGATTCAACGTGAGCTGATGAACCCTTACGAAGAATTCTACAATGACCTGAGTCCTTCAACAGTGAAAATTAATGCGCTCCATCCAGTTTCATCCCTTCATTTTATTTCCTCATCACATCAGAATAAGATTGAGAGCCATTAAAAACATCACCATGGGGCAGAATAGGTTCCCACAGAAACACCTCAATAGGAGCCAAAGCCGTATCAACCTCCTAAGGACCAGGTGACATCTGCAAGTCGCCGCACCTCACGTCAATCGTCAAGGTTGTGGGAGATCACTGAGGAACCTCTGAAGATCCAGTGTAAGGATTCGAAGCTGCATGATTCGACTTCACCACAACTGTAGGGTTGTAAACATATACCAAAGGCCGAGGACCATGAGCAGATGTCGAGGAGGGAACCGCCGACGCCACGCCACCGGGAGGATAAAGACTATTGAATCCGAGGAAGAATGGGATAACCATGACTAAAAGGGAACCCTAAAGTCCATCGTTGTGGGAGGGAGTGCCCGCAGCCTATAGTGCCATCCTTGAATATGATAAATTAACACATATCGGATAGTGTTTTCATTTTTAGTATAAGAGGAGTGGGAAAATAGAGATGGTGATGAAATATTAAATTAGCACAATAAAATTCCAGTTCATGTAAGATACTATAATTATCATATAATTTGGATGAGTGGTGATGAATAGAGAAAAAGAAAATAAATGAACTCGAAATAAAAGAAAAGTTGAGAAATCCCTCACAAAAATTGGTCAGCCTAACGGCGTCGCTTAAGATTTCATAAAATATTTTGATGAGAGAAAAATGGTATCTCATCATTAATAAATAATATGGAAATTAAGGGGGATATTAAATGACATATCCCAGTATAAAAATTCAAATTAAAAGATAATAACCTAATAAGAATGCTTGAAAAAGAGAGATATTTTGAGACGAAAAATCTAGAGCATAACGGCTATGCAACATAGTTTTAGAAAACATTAAAAATAGAGGGGACATGGGTCACAAATTCATAAGAATCATAAAATAGTATGGGGAAATAATAATATTTATATAATAACATGGTATGAAAACTTGAGATACATACCACATAAAAAAGAACTTGGATGGAAAAGTGAAGTTGAAAATTCTCTTACCTTGTAGTGTAACTCCTAAGACTTGATGGTTGGGACCTTGGGGGCTTGAGGGCACCTTGAGAGGACTAATAGGGATGTGAAACTACCATATATTTTAGGATGATGATTTTTTAATGAAATAAAACAAAATAATGAGTCAGTATTTCTAGTAAATTAGTGGTATTTTTTTTATTAATCTAAAGGGATGCCTCATTTGTGGTTTTTGAAAAACCGTGGGCTTGCCCATGGTATTTACCAATGGTATTAGCCACTTGGGACACCTCATGTATATTTTAATATAAACAAGTAGACCAGAATTTAATATTAATTATTACATCATTATGATGTCATTAAACATATCAAAAACTCAAAACTGTATTTTTACAATTCAAGAAAAAATAATGAATTTTAGAAAAATATTAAAAATCCCAAAAATTCACCCCAACCATTTTTTGACGTGTAGAATTAAAAAACAAAAACCATTTTTTAAAAATAATTTTCTAAATATTTTAAATTTAATTGTTAAATAAAATAATTATTTATTCCAAAAAAACATTAAAACTATAACTTATTTTATAACACCTAGAGAAATTATTCAAGGTCTCATAAAATTATCTTATAACCATAAGAAAATAAAGTAACTATTTATGATTACATTTTATAAAAATACATTTCCATTTTAAATTATTAAATTAATCATAAAATTGTAATTAAAATATTTATGACCTATAAAAATACCAAAACTTATACTATGATCATATTTTCACTTATAAGATATCTAAATTATATTTATACACACATGGGTGAAGTTTCTATTTTTTCAATTTTCTATTTATTACTATTTATTACTATTCATAATGGTATGTTACTATTCATAAGGGTATATTACTATTCATAAAAATTAAGTTTGTCTTATTAGGATATAAATATCTTACTGAACACAACCGTGTATGTCAGTTTTTCAAAATTCAAATTATAAAAGTGGAAAAAAAATATGTTTATTGGTTAGGTTATAATAAGTGTTGTTTTGTAGAGAATCAGTGTTTCTTACATTACATATTAAATCTATTTGTAAATTCATGGGGTGTTACAGATCATCTAGTAACCCTAGAAAATGCATGGTCACCTTAAGGTATAACCTGTGAATCTTGGTATAATTTTTGGAGAAAACGTCTTGATGTAGTTTCAAAAAAGCGATATATTTCTCCTATTTATTGGGATTCATGGAAGCGCTAACTAAAGTGGGTCTCATATATTTATCTATGATGAGGCTTTACTATTTTATCTCATATACTATAGTTAATACACCTTCTTAAAATGATGGGGGATATCCCATAGATCCTCTTCCTCTTTTTCCTCCTCTTCCATATCATCAGGAAAAATAATAATGTAGGTATGATTTTTATAAGTGATGTCATCTTTAGGTGTTGAAATATTGGATTCCAATGATGATGTAGAGGCATTCTCATCTGGGGTAAAAGATAGAAAAACCTATTGATATAAAAAAAAAATCCATGTTTGAAAGTATCAAGGGCCTTTTCATTACCATTATAAAAAAGAAGAACTGTACACTGAAGGGAAAAGGGGGCATCTGTATCAAGATCTTGGAACTATATATCCTATTGTGATTAGGAATAGGATTCCAATGTGGACATATTAAGGACGTTATCATCACATAATGGGGAATATGAGTTGAACCTCTGAGATTTGGGGCACATCATTGTGGAATTATCATCAGGAAAGTTTCCATCACTAGGGATATTGCTTGTAGTCAACTTCTGTTCTCCCATAGATGGTTGGGGATTATCAATCTAAGGAAAATTTATATACTACTAGGGATAATCCTTATATATTTATGAGACAACTAATATCATGAAACCTATGTCTTTTATACCCTGTACATTCAGGAATTTTCTAATTTGATGGCTTCCCAAGTTAAGCATCAGTGCCTCAATTTGGTTAGTAGGAAATATGTAATCATTTCCAAGTATACTCCATGGATTAAGAGTATCTTTAAATCTATTTGGGACAATAACTCAGTTAGTATTGTTTATTTATAGTTATTTCCCTTCCATTTTGTAATAGGCTTCTTCCATATAGCAGTCCTCACAAGCATCAAATAGGTATCTGTAATAATAAAACACTCTGAACTTCCCATTAACCACATGTTTCAAGCATGGACGATTTGATGAGGGAACCACATCATGCAGGTGAATCCATAGTGTACCTAATAAAACATTGAATGTTATGTCCAAAAAAATGACCATGAACTCAAGGTTGGAGATAAGGTCCCTAAATTGGGCTTTAAAATTAATCTTCCTAAGGGGCTTCTATTCAATCTTATTATATGCCTAGATGTTTAATCTAGAAGTTGAAACATCCTTTTCATTGAAGCCTAAATATCAAAGGGTTCAGACTGGGATAAGGTTAATTTTTGATCTGTTTTCCAAGAATGCTCGACAAACATCGATATCATTAAACTTACCACTCAAGTATAAGGGTTTGATGCACCCATGTATAGAATCTTCTTGATCCTATTTTTTGAATGAGATAATTGTGTAGAATTCAGTTGGATCAGCCTCTACCTAATACACCTCTACTATAGTAACTTCCTCTTTGAATTCCGAAGGGTTGAAAAGGGACTCGATCAATTATTCTCAAAGTTACTTCAAGAGCTAAAGTGTATCCAGGATAAAAATCTTAGCTAGTACTATAGATAACTATTTGAGGATATCATATTTCTTAGCTAAGGGCCTTGTTTTCCTAGCAGGGAGCTACTCTTTATGTTAATACTTAGGGTTCGATTCATGTTGTGTTAATAACTTATATGAAATACTTGAAGATATCTCTATCTGTAGGATAGATTGATCCAACCTATTTTTATTTTGATGATGTTGACTATTTAGAGGTGGATCTACCCATTAATCATCTAATACAATGGGATCTGGATGATCTCTAAATGATCCAGGAGTTGATTGATGCTCCTATTGATCTTGTTGAAGTGTCTAACTATGAGTCTCGGGTATATATATGGCCTCTATAAGAATTCTTCCCACATGATATGATTTAACATAGCATGTTATTTCATAGCCTCATTGGCCTCTATAGCCTCACTACGCTAAAATTAGTGTTTTGTAGTGATTTTTTTCATTTAGCGGTGGTTTAAACCACTGCCAAATCGTGTGTCGGCAATCAATTACTGGTTTTTTTAAAACAATTGGAGAATGATTTAATGGTGGTTTTTAGCAATGGTTTAAACCGTCTTTAAATTATTTAGTAGTGTTTTTTAGTTTTTTTATTGTTTTATTGTTTTGTTATTTTATTGTTTTATTATTGTATTATTGTATTGTTTTATTATTTTATTATTTCATTGTTGTATTATTTTTTTTATTTTTTTATATTTTTATATTTTTATATTTTTTATATTTTTTATATTTTTTATTTTTTTATTATTTTAATATTTTCGTTATTTTATTATTTATATATTTACTTATTATTATTTATTTTTTTATTTACTATTTTCTATTTACTATTTAATATTTACTATTTATTATATATTACCATGCACATTCACATGCATGTGCCATATATAGAAATTTTGTGTTGGGTAAGATTTAAACCTCTTATCACTTGCATATTCTCTAAAGTCTTGACCACTCTAATAAACTCTTCATGTGGTGAATAAATAGAATTTAATATACTTATATATATTAATTGAAAAAATAAATAATACATTAAAAATATATATAAACTAAATAATTATTAATCAATAATTATTAATCAACAATTAGTAATTAATAATGATTAATCAATAATCAATAATCAATAATTAATCATTATTAATTATTAATTATTAATTAATTATAAATTATTAATATTTAACAATTACTAATTACTAATTACTAATTAAAAATAACTAATTAATATATAAAATATAAATTGATAATAAATAAATAAATAAATATATGATATGGAGAAAAATGATAAATAATAAATAATAAATAATAAATTATAAATAATAAATAACAAATAATAATTTATAATTAATAAATAACTCAAAAAATAGCTAATAAATAAATAATAAATAAATATTAAATAATAACTAACAAATAATAAATAAATATTAAATGAATAATCAATAATAAATAATAAATATGTAATATATAAATGTTAATTAAATATTAAAAAATAAATATTAAATAAATATTAAATAAATAAATAATAAAAATATTAATAAATAATAAATAATAATAAATGATAATAAATAATAAATAAATATTAAAATGTCATTTAATAGTAAATTAATAATAATAAATAATAATAAATAAATAAATATTAAAATTATAATTAATAATTAATAATTAAATAATTAAATAATTAAAATACTAAAATAATAAAATAATAAATGGATATAAATATCTATAAATATATATACTTATAACAAAATTTACATAAATATATATAAACATATATTTATTTTACATGAATATATATAAACACACTAAGATATGTAATTGTATATTAATATAAATATATATATAAACATAAGGAAATATAAATATCTCTATATATATATACATATATGATATAAAAATATAAAAACATAAATATGTCTAAATATTTATAAATTTATATAAAATCGATACTTATTTATTTTAAATGAAATGAATCGAAAATATTTATTTTGATTTCGTTTATATTCTTAAAAATACATTTCTATGTAAATATTTATTTATACAAGTGATTTATTATAAGTAAATATAAGAAAATATTTCTATATTTAATTTTAAATAAAACTACACTATGAAAAATGATAAAATTTTAAAACCATAATATCAATATGAATGTAGGACTAAGAATAAATTCATTCCCCACCGAAAAAGGTTAATAAGGCCCCTTTAAATGAGCCCAAAAATCTATCAAATGTTAAAAAATTATGGCACCCTTAAAATACATAAAAATGTTAAGAAACTCTAAAAACCATAAAGAACCCTAAACACCCTAAAACAACCACAACATTTGATCTGAGAGTTTATTTTAACTCCAAAACTAGTTAAATCAAAGCTCATGAAATTAGATTCGATCTGATGTGCATTACAGGAAAAACGAACACCTAGATCAAAAGTTACAATCATTTGATCTTTAAGGAATCAGGGTATGGAAACTAAAAACTCAGTTTCAGATGACTTCCAAGCCTTTCTAGGGGTGAACAATTGTGACATGACCTCAATGAACTCATCACTGTCCCTCCATAGAATAGGGCTTGTCACAAGCTTTGATTTGATATAAGGTAGATCCTAAATAGAGATCCAGATCAAAATTCATGGTCGTTTGAAGTTTGAATTCAATTTTTGACTTTTTTTTAAATTTTAATATATGTTTTTTCTTTGATTATGACATGATTTAAATCTCATGAAATTTTATCTCATTTCATAAGCTTCGATTTGACTGGTATTAGAGCATAAACCGACTCCCAGATCAGAAGTTATGGTCAGTTGATACTGAAGACTTCTTTTCAGTTTTTATATATTTGTTTAAGTTTCAAGTTACTAATAACTAATAATTATAAATATTTATTAATTAACACAATATAATTAATTAAAATTATAAATAATAAACTATATTTAATAGTAATAATAAATAATATATAATATATAATATATAAATATTTTAAAAAAATCCTTTTAATTTAGAGATGGTTTTTTATAAAACCACCACTAAAAAATTAATTTTTTTTCTTTGAAAATAAAATAAAAAAAATTAAAAACATTTTGGGGAGGTTTTAAGAAACCTCCAATAAAAAACCACTGCAAAATTTTTTTTAGAAAAGCATTTAGAGGTGGTTTTGGATACAGCCGTGAAAAAACCACCCAGAAATGCCATTTTTTGTAGTGACTCTACTCATTTGACTTCCTCCCTGGTTGTGCATGGGGAATTGAAGCACATATTCATATTCAGTTTATTTATTGAAAAAGGGTCCATATAAACAAATGATGCTGACATAGTTATATAATGATTCTTTATCTGATGAGGATTCCACTTGGTGGGGTAGTGCTCATCCTCCCCATGTGGGGGGAAAGAAGTCTTGCAATGTTTGAACAGTCTTTGGGACCAGTCAAGGTTCTTCTTCTTCTTCCTAGTATTTATTTTTCCTTTATTGGATATACCTAATTTTCGAAAGCTAAAATGCCAAAATAAGTGGTTCCGTTATTGAGGGAATTGGGGTCAAACTTCCTTGATTTAATTATTCCCTGAGTATGGCATGTGCTTGATCTTCAATTTTATAGGTCATCCAATCATAGAATTTCTACATGTGTTTTCTTAGGATCATTTTCCATGTTTCCTCTTCTTCTGGTGGAATGGTGGAGGTTCAAGAAACAGTTTCTTGAGATATTCCCAATTTTACTTCTCCAGAGTCAATCATATTTTGGATTATTTCATTAAATACAAATAATTCTTAGATATTATGTCCCAACATCTAATTATAGAGACAATAATTCAGGCCGTCATTAAGATTGTCATCCTTTAATTTTATGATTTCTCGCAACTTGAGAAGTTTATTCTCTAAGGCTAAAATAAAATATCTTATAACATGATCTCTCATAAATTAATAGTTATTATTATTTCTATCTTCAATTCTTGGAAAACCCTACTCCTTTATGCCTTTCTACAAAGGACACTATTGTTGTTGTTATTATTCAAGGAGAGGTTTCATAGGATATTGAGTGGGATTTGGGGAATGATCTAGCACTATCACAAGCACTGGATTGAGTGTGATAGTCACTTCTTCTTCCATACCAATTTTCCTTGTTGAATTATCAGACATGAGCCAAATATTTTACCTACTACTACAAATAGTATCCAATAACCATTGGGCTTTAGAATCCACTTCTCTAAAACCTCCAGGAAATTACAATGATATAAGAGGTGTTTGCAACTCATCTTGGAAAATATATACACATAACTCTACTAGATACTCCTCTGAAAGATTCATATTTTGGGAATATTTTGGAGACTTATATCTAAAAATAAAATATGAGGCTCTCTCATTCATGTGATGTTTTCAATTTGAGAGTTCAATGATAATTTTCTTCCTTAATGTGGAGATAAATTGATAAGGAAATTGATGATGAAAATTTTACCAATTTTGAATTGACCTCATAGGGAAGTTACAATACCAAATTAATGTTAGGTCTTCCAATGTCTATATAAAACATCTAAGTTTAGATACTTATTATTTCTCAATAATTCATATCCTAGGGCTATAGTGGGATTCAAAATGTGTGAGATATTGTTATGGATCACCAATGTAATTTAAGTTTAGTAAATTGGGGCTTCAAAGGTTGGGTGGAGGTGGGGTTGTGTTCACCCATTAAGGGTATGGTTTTATATCTAGTTATAGTAGGGAATTAATTCCCTTTATGGCCCTTATCCAAGTGAAAATAGATTGTATATAGTTGAATAGATCTGGTGGGATGATCAAATGAGGAAAATCATGATTATTGATAGTGGGTGTGGCCTAATATAGCATATTTTCCTAAACTTATAATGGAAACCTTGTTTCTGTGGGTTTAGGGTGGTTGGAATAAAGCGATGATTCTTGAGATACCAATGGAGGGAAATACTGATAGTCTATGGTTGTTGGAGTCAAATAAACTACAATTATGGGTCTAGATTAATAGGATGATTAGGCCCTTCCCCAGTTGGTGGTATGGCTCTTTTTGGTTTTTGAACTCTCATTTAAGGGGGTACATTAGCTCCCACCATGGGGATGTGTTTAGTAGGAATATTTTCCCTGAGTAGTTTGGTATTGATTCATTTCAATTATTTTATCTTGGTCTCATATCATGCATGTATCTCCTAAATATAATGTGTGTTAGTCTCCTCAAGGTTTTCTTAAGAATATACTTCACCTATCCCCTTACATCAAGCTGACACCTGACACATGTGTGGTATTTTAATGATTAGGGGTGACAGGTTCTGATTTTATATCTGATTTCAAGTATGGAAACCCTCCTCAACTATCTCGGTGTGGAATACATGTTAGAATGGAAACTCTTTATCCAGTTCCTCTGAATCGTAATTTTTATTTTCAAAATTACTACTAATGACATTAACTGAATCATACTAGGTAGATATAATCATTTCATCACCTGCATCAAAATTTCATGGAGTTAAATAATCCTTTGGGTATTCATTGACGGATTATTTGGATCCCTTTATGGCCCTCTCATTATGTAAAGGTTTTTTATGCATATGAACCCTTTAATATTTGAAATTTCCTCTCGCTTATTCCCCGAGAAGTGGCTTACAGATAGTGTGCCATAAAGAGCTACCAATTACTCTTATCGTGCACATTGGAAATGTTAGTGGAGATAATTCTCATGAGAATTCTCACAATCTAGTGAATACTAGATCCCTTGGTGGATGAATCGATAATGATATAAATTCTCTTAGTCATGTGGGTTGGGTTTTCTGGCTGTTTCTACTACTTTATCCATTTATTTTGGTGGTTATGATGATCCCAAGGGTTGTGGTGGTGATAAATGTGATGAAAATGATCCCAACCCTATAGGAAATTATTGATACTTGATTAGTACTAAATCTACTATTATGGAATCCTTATAAATTTTTCATGCCCTTACATGGGTATTGGTTAGGTGAATCATACACTATAAGTGTGAGCAACTTACTTCTAGAGTTTTCTTTATGTATGGAGGCCCTAATTTTCACAATTTAGAGGCATTTTCAACTTTCCTAGAGGTTTAATGTAGAAACATATTAATGGATAATTCTCTACAAGTGTATCCTTTATGGGCTTTAGAAACAAAGAAATTCTGCTAAATCAATTAGTCAGCATATTCACATATTGGTCCTATGACTTGTCTTGAGGAAATAACATTATAGGATATTTACCTCAGTGGTCTATGTTGAATATGGAGTGGAGTAAAATATAGTGCTATATATTCCCCCCACCCTATGATGAACACATTTGATGAATCATTTGTAATTATCTATTAAAGTTTATTTAAGCTATGAAGGAAAGCATGCTAAAAATTATTATATTTTTTTCAAACGTTGGGGTGCATGCCATCAAAAAGTATTTCTACTTGACCTAGTGAAATAGATCGACTATCACTATACGATGAACAGTGCATCTCTCATTGGAAATATGTTTCTATTTGTGGTTGAAATTATCTATCCATAGGTTTATATATAGATAGTGTGTACATTATGCTTTTGTTTATAGAAGAACCTCATATTGGGAGGTACCTGTGGGCTAGAACATGACCGGCATATCACCCTCAAACATATCTCCACACATATCCATGAAATTTTACTCATTATCAGAGGTATATTCCTCTACCTTATTGAATGTAAAAGGTCTATTTTCTAATGATAATGATACACGATCTGTGGGAGGAAGATATGATGTATAATGTTACGTAACATTTTTATAGGTACTTATTGAACCATATTATGACTGTGATTTGGTTGGGAATTTATTTGGGTCCATTTTAAAAGTTTTTAGAAAATTTTGGGTGCCCTTGAGGCTATGCATAGTTGGAACACAGTTAGGTAAAACCATTCAATTTATCTTAGGAAACCATGCGACTGAGAATGGTCTACTGGAAGGGGGTGCACGGTTTGTCCAAACCATATGGCCACCCCTCTAAACTATGCACCCCTAGTTATAGGGGTTATTCATGGTTTGTGAATGGTTAAAGTAACCAATTATCCAAACTATGCACCAAAAAGAGAATCTATGTATAGGGTGCCTGGTCAAGGTTAACAGTTACTCTTAAACATGCGACCACTCCAACAAACTATGCACACAAAATTTTAATGCTTTGAATTTTTAATTAGAAATCCCTAAGTTCCCGATTTAACCTATAATAACCCCCTAATCTCATATTGTATTGACTTAATCTTTCACTAGTACTCGAGAGGTATCTTACTTTGGATTCTGGGTGGATTTCATTCGTTCTTGATAGATCAACTCAAGGTATGTTTCATTTTTTATCCGCTTTTGCCTTTTCTTATTAGATACTCATTGTATATCTTCTAATTTAATCTTATTTAACCCTAATGGGATATTTATATTAGATCTAAGTGTTTTTATAGATGATTTATGTGTTTATTATGGATCTATAATTGTGATGAATCTATCTACTCTTCCCTATTCTCTATTTTCGAAGGTAATTAGATCTACCTATGTTGTTCAGGTAGGTGTTACTATAGAAAGGGATAATTCTATGAATTTATTATTATTATTTTAAATTACATTGTTTTATTCCTTATGGATTTATTTTTTATTAAAAATGATTGTTTTGAAAGAAATCATGTTTTTAAAGGGAGTTTTATTTAAAAAAAATTATGCACACCAAGTGTTTGATTAAAAGTTTGAATGGTGTTTTTTGTTTGGAAATGGATTTTCAAACACCGAAGTAGATTATATTACCTTTGAAAAAATTTAATAAATTTTGAGCATGGTTAAAATGGATTTTTAAAAACCTGGTACATTGGGAACCTTATATGTGTTGAGAATAGGCATGTCACTCTTAGTGTGCATAATGCCATTAGAGATTTTGTGATATTGGCAGACCATGATGAGTGTCAATTTCAGGTTAGATCCACTATATTCCTAGTTTATGTTTCTCATATATCTAGTATGTATTACTATAGGATAAGGCCCAATATGGTGTGATTTTTCATTTATGATTTTTTATCACATGATGGTTTTTATCATGGATATTTTCTCACATGCTTTCACATGATGGATTGGTCATTGTTATTTTATTACATGTTTACCTTATACAATATTTATAGATTTTATTGATTATGATCTCATGCTTTATCATATATAACTATCATATTTCTTATTTTGAGAATATTAAATGATTTTATAAAAAACCAAGCGATGATTTAAAAATGGTTTTTATTTATTAAAATTATTTATAAAATTGTATTTGATTTAAATATAGAGCTACAAAATTCTTGATATTTGACTTTGTATATATTCTATGGTGGAATCCTACTGAGCTTAGCGCTCACACCATACTTTTGCCTTTGGGTGGCTCTAGACATTCTTTTGTAGGACCTAGGTGAAGAGAAGGGAATCTTGTAGAATTTTGGCTTCTATTTTAATCATTGACTTTATAGAGGGGTGGTTTAGTGGTGACTATTGGTCACATGGAGACTTGTTGGTCTAGTATTTTCAAAAAAATTAGTTTGGATGGTTTGGATTGGATTGTATAGATCTTGGATACATCTTTTTATTTTGTATTTTACTCTCTCATTTTGTCTTATTTTCTAATATACAATACTTTTTTCTATTATCTTGTTTCACCTAACCACCATCATGTTATAGCATGGGTGGATCATCTAGTTGACCTGAGTTGGTTTGTTAAATGATGGTTGTTTCCCCCAACTATCTATTGACCATGGTGAAGGATTGTATTATATATAGTATTATACCCAATAGAAATGAAATAAAATATTAGTAAGCCACTTAACTTCTTAAAAATGAAAAATATCGAACCTTGGGAGTAATTTTAGTGAATTTTTATGGAATGGAGTAGTATTTATAGGAGTCAATCTAATTGTTGGAATAGTAACCCAATCATTGGAAATAGTAATATGGTCGTTGGAATAGTAACCTGATTGTTAGAATAGTAATTTGACAACAAAATAATAAAATTTAATAATATTAACCATTACTAATTTATTTAAATATAAATATGATAATTCCATAAAAATAAATATCAGGATTAAAAATCAAAGAAGATATAAGAACATTTTTAAAAAAAATGTATTTTAAGGTATTTCATACAAAATCATATTTTTTATAATAAAAATTAAAATAACCTATGCTAGGAAATTTTTTGATAAAATGAATTTAATTTTTGAAGTCAACACATTGAAATTTTCCAAGTATGATTTTTTGGTAATTTTCCAAAATACATAAATTTTAGGTGAATAGTAAAAAAATACAGTTTTTTCTTAACTAGTGTATTTAAAATTACATTATTCATGATGTAATACTGACATAAAAATTATATAAATTTTTAATCATCCAATAAAATATTAAATTTTATAAATTATTCATTTATGAACAATCTAAACCTAAAAAACATTTTCTAAAGCCTAAGTCAAAAGTGTTACCTTAAAATAATAATTTTTCATTTATTCCACTTTATTTTTTATTAAATTAAATAATTAGATTTATAAAGGGGTTTAAAATCCTAAATAAATTTTATTTTATTAATATATTACTCATTATTTCAAAAATATCATTATTAAAAGGTTTACTTTTGATATAGAATTTTATTCAATATTTTAACTCAAAAATAACCATGTCCTCAAGTTTAAATAACCACTCTCCCTCCCCTTGGAAAACCACTTAACTTCCATTTTTTAAATCAAAATATCTACCCAAATCCTCAATATCAATCCCCTTATAATCCTAAGGAACATTCTATAGTAACCGACTCCAATCATTAAGGGATTTTAGTTCCGTACAATAGAAGAAACACTGAGAAGAGGGTATGTTTTCATTAACTCTTTGAATTTTCTTCCTCTTACTATTTTTCGCTGTCCCTTAAAAGATAAAATCTTATAATATTGATTAATTATTGTTTTAATATTGTATTAATTATTTTATCCTACTTATATAATCACATCTACTATGTAATAATATTTCATAATCCAGGTACCACCTCCTTGGACAATATCCCCTTAATGGTCGGTTTACCACCAATGAGGATGTTTCCAATTATTTTATTATCAAAAAATTTATATATGGTTATAATATATTATTTATTATATATATATTTATAAATATATTCATTTTAATGTTCAAAAATTAATTCTACTAATGTATAAATGACATTGAACAAAATAGTGAAATCTAAGAAAAACGGGAAATCTTTAAGATATCAAAACATTTACCATTTAACTAAGAGAATTAAGAAATATAATAAAATTACTATAACTGATAAATAGTGAAATAAATTAAAATAATTTACTTCTTTTTAAATGTTTTAATAAACCTAAGATTATTATTTAGGTGGTGAAAAAGTGATGAAATAAAGTGGAATTTAAGGTAATCGGAATCTCAAACCCAAAATCTTTCTTTTGGGTTATCTTATATTTCACATTTATTTCAGTATGAATGTTACTATAATATCTAAAACATATAATTTGAATATTATTCCTCTTCTATTTCTTATATATACATGTTTCTATCCTTCTAAAATGATTTATAATCCATTTACAATGCTTTTTCAAAAAGACTTCAATTTCCTAGACATCTCTTGAATGCTCTTGAGTTGTCTCTCCTTTCAAAGAATAAAATGATCTTTTATACCAATATATGATATCCATTATTAATTTGGGAATCCTAAAGTTCATTTAATGAAGTATGATGTGTGAAATATTTTATGAATCCTTTTTTTCAGGGGTTATTCATGACTATGATTTTTATCCTTCTATGTGGCATGCATGATTATGAACAATTTTTAATGTGATGGGTGGGACTGAAATTATATAGCCCTCAAATTCACTGGTTAATGTGAAATATTTAATGATATTATGTGTATTATTCATGATCATGATTCTATATTTGTTTATAATGATGTTATTATTATTTATGAACATATGTTATGCATGAACAAAATGGTAGCTTTGTTCATAACTATGTGTGGTATTTGAACACTATGTTATAATGTTTTATTATTAAGAATATGTCATATTACATGTATTTATCAAATTTTTTCCTTAATATTATGATGATAATACTCTGCTTATAATATGATTATTTTTATTATTCTCACTCATATATTATTGATTCATGTCATTTTTTCCTCCTATTACTGGGATTTTAGATCACCCCTTTCTTTGATGTATATCATCAGGTGACTACATGAACTAAGGAGATTATAAGATCTTTATAAGGATAAATAAGAATAATTTAAAATAATTTTTAAGTTTTATTATGTACAATTGATTTATGAGCCTATTTTTCCCAATGCACTAAACCTTTAGATCCTATATTATATCACTATTATGTTTTTTATCTTAAAAGAGAAGTAATAGTAATGTAAGGAAAAGTTTCATCACTATAGGAACCCCCTTGATCCATCTATATGCTATTTCAGGGAGGAATTCCATGTTAAACATCACCTATTCAGCAAATCCTTGGGTTACGTTTGATGAGTGTTGTATATAATCAAGGACACTAACATTGGTTAGAGTAGGAATATTAGCATGCTTATGATTTTTATATGATACCCGGTGGTGGTTTACTTTAGATTCTATATTTCAAGATATTGGGGATGTGTGCAGCTGGTGGTAACCTTTATGAAATAAGACCTCCTAGATGGACCCTGAATCACCATTAGAATATTTGGATGACTCTCTTTGATATTTGTGGGATTATACACCCACTGCTGGGTAATTTCTAGAATATTTTGGGGAGTTTCTAAGATGTTTGAAAGTATATAATCCTTCCTTGAAGTGACTATCAAAATTTATCCACAAACCTTGGTTGGAATGAGAATATTATCCCAATCCTAGTTTTCAATCTTCAATAGAATATATTGATGATCCTCCAGAATGAGAGGGGATATTTTCCCCCTCCTATATCACCTCTGAGGTGTGAAGATGGGATCCTTCATTAGCGAGAGTAATAATATAATCTTAACTATAAGTTACTATCGAATATACCAAAAAACATTGAAACTATTGGTAGGGATGTGGGCCTACCCCGAGGGGACTACCAAAATTTGTTGATGAACCTTGATTTCAATGGGGATATATGGTTGGTCCTAGTTTTAATTATTTTCCAGAATATTTTGATGTTCCTCCAGAATGGTGTATGGGATATATGCCCCCTCTTATATCACCTATTATGTGGTATGATGTGTTCCTTCATTAGAAAGAGTATATATGGTCCTAACTCTTTTTTGTGGTGATATGAGCCTCCCCATAAGTGACTATTAGAAATGTCGATGAACCTTGGTTTGAATAGGAATATAGGATTATTCTTGGTTTTTCTTTAGAATATATTGTTGTCTCTCCAATATATCTATGATATAGATATACACATATCCTGAGGTGATTGTTAGATTATGTTGACAAACCTCAGTTGGAATGGGAATATGATCAAAATCATGTGCCTCTTACTTCATCAAAATATGTAGGTGATCCTCCTAAATTGGATAAAAAATATATGTTTTCTTCTAATTAGATATTAAAATATGTGGATAAGATACCCCTATCATAGAAATAAGAATATAATTTTTCCCTTTATTATTATCAAAATATGATGATGGATCTCCTCTGTGGTTTCCAGAATATGTCGGTGGTTTAGAAGAGTATGAGTAGGGATATGGGTCTGCCCTTCTGATGTTACTAGGATATGTTAGTAGATTTCTTCAATTAGAGTGGATATATATTCCTCCTTCTGTTCTCCTAGTTCTAGAGTATGCCAATACACTTGATATGGGGGAGAAATAATATATTTTCCCTAATTTTTCACCATATACAGAAGAGTTCTTTCTATGAGAACCTGAATATGGGTCGGCTCCTAGGGTGTCTCCATGGTATATGGTCATGCTTTGTCTGTGGAAACTGAAATATGTGTCATTTCTCTACTAATAGTTAAAATATGGCAACTAGATTTCTTGAATGTAATGAGGGTATAGACACATCCCTTGGTTGTTTCAATCTACTTACCAGAAATATACATTTAGGTAACCCTATCATGAGTAATCGAGTTGGAGGACTGGTGAACAGCCTCCTCAGTATACTATAGAAGAGTGCGAGTTATGCGACACTAAAAGCATAAAATGGCAGGGAGTTCCCTCTTTTTCACTTCCTAAGTAGTGATTTCATCAGAGGTTTCTTCCATCTCCCTTAGGAAGGGGAGGTGTGAATTATAATGTTCTAGATAAAGGCTTCCAAAATGTTTGGAGGTAACAATAGGTAACACTTATTCAGATACTATCCACCTTTGATGAGTCGATTTGTTAGAATTTGGAAGGAAGAGACTCCTTAAGGGCCTCCAAGTTCAATAAGGTTCAATTAAGGCAACATCCCCTAATTGATCTGTTAACAACCTATTTTTAGATATGTTGACTGGGTGACAACACCCTCTCAGTAGATGGTTCCATGCCTTTTCTAACAACCAAGGAATAAGAATGAGCAAATGAAAATGATTCCATGGTTCTATATCAAAGAGAGATTTGAAATACTTCATGTATCAACATAAACCCAAAAATAATAATTCCCGTTATTTTAGTATCAGAAATTAATATTTAAGTATATATACTACCCAAATGTAATTCTAGTTAATTATTGTTGGTAATTTTTGTGATTTTTAGATTTTCATCAGATTCACCATTTTTTATGCATATTACGTTGAAGGGTGAATAATATGGTGGTGATGTAATTTTGGAACTAAATACTTTATAACTATAAGATTCAAATCAAGTTCACCATTTTTTGTTTTTTAATATGTATTGCACTGAAGGGTGAAGTCGATGATGGTGATGTTATTTTGATACTGAACACTTCATGATTATAATATTCATGTCAAGTTCACCATTTTTTATGCATACTACATTAAAGGGTGACGCTGGTGGTGGTGATGTTATTCTGACACTGACCACTTCATGATTATAAGATTCACATCGGGATCACCATTTTTTTTTCGATGTGTATTACATCGAGGGTGAATCTGGCAGTGGTAATGTTATTTTATCATCAACCTCTTAATGATTATAAGATTCAAGTCAAGTTCACAATTTTGGTTTTTTATTTGTAATCACTCTGAGTGGTTTATTACTACTTTATAATCTTACTTTACAATGGTAGGCAGTCACTGAGACATACAAGTGACTCCATGAATGTGTATAAAGCCAATATAATGGGAGGTTGAGATCATCCAAACCTTTTGGGGGGAATTATTACCTACTCCATGACTCTATTTTATATTTAAGACACATTAATAAATCTTCCCCAGTAATTTTAATAATGCTAATAGTAACCCCCATGAAAGATAGTTGATTAAAGATGAGTGTGAGTGGGTGAGAAACACATTTGAATGCATTATAGGTTCTCAATCACCTCTCTTTTTGGGTTATCGGGTTTAAAATAGCCTGATTATATATATTGGGAGAAAACATAGCTTTGACCTCTATCAATTCATCAAATTGCAATGTATGGAAGCGTCGGTGTGGGAGGAGGTAGAAATTTTTTGAGAAACCCTAGTTCTGGGAGGATGGATCATAAAGAAGTCCATCACCATATAATGAAACCCTGAGAGATAACCGTATATTAGAGACCAAATGATAAAGTTAAACCATATAATATGGGACTACAGGGTTGTATAATATATTCATGCAAATTGATCCATGTGAATAAATCAACATAATATGATCACATAAAGTGATCATGTGATTGTGTGAGATGACTATCTTGATAATATAAAACTCCACCAATATCACATGACCATGTGACTAATCTCACACAAAATGATCCCATGAGATTTGATCACACAGATGAATTATATGGGAATTTTCATTCTTTTGAGCAATGTTTGGGCTCCCTTTTTACCTATGGAACTTGTTTATGATTCAAAATATAGAAGCTAATATCATTTTTCACCCTTTTTCATCTCCCCTTGATCTCTTAGTTTCTTTCTACTCTATCATATTTTCATTCTCCTCGGTCACCCTTCCTAAAATAGAAACTATGGAATTTATAGGCAACCCTAGTAATGAGACATGGATACCTAATTGGTAACCACCATAGGCCATGTCAATCACATGAGAGTTCCATGAGATAGGGTCACATCACATTGTTCGAGGTCATGTGGCTGAATATTATTTTTCTCAAAAATTCACGTAAGAGGTATAGTCTCACGTTGTGAAAAATCACATGACCATGTAAGCATTCAATTAATGAGTCATTTGAGAGGGATCCATCATGTGGTGTATGGTCGTATGGTCTTATGATCGATCTACCTATGAAGCATGAAAGAGGGACAAATCATGTGGTCCTAAAATTCCTCTGTGAAACCAAACCCTTTTATGCGGCTGATACTATCGGTTGATCAATAACTCCATGAATAATTAAAGGGGTATTCTGAGCTACCCTTACTCTTATTCAGTGTTTTTTGGGTATCATCATTGATAAAATGGGCATCAATAGTGTGTGTTATTATATAATATTAAAATTTAAAAAAATGAATAATTTATAAATAAATGATTTTTTATAAAAAAATAATATATATATATAGACACACACACAATCATACACTACTAGAAATAATGGATTTATAGACCACCAAAGTGTTATTTAAAACACTTTAGTGGTCACCTCGTACCTTCCAAATAGTGATCACTTTTGAAAGGTTCCTAAAATTCCCCACCCAAAACACATGGTTCTGGGTGCTGGAGGCTGAGTAATATGTGGTGGCATGGAGAGATGTAGGTGTTTTAGCAAGGTGTTGGTTGACCTTAAGGTCGCCATCCATGGCAGACCCATGTCAGTCAGTGAAGGGTTCGAGGGGTTGAAGTGCTTCAGGGATGGAATGGGGTGGCATGGGTGGCTGTTTGGAGATGGTTTTCGATGGATGCAAAGGCATCAGGGGCATCGGGGGCAGTGATTAGGCTTTGGGGGTGGTGAGAAGGTGTTGAGGGTAGGTTGTAGATTCGATGTAAGAAGGATATGGGAAAATCATGCTAATTTTTAGTTCAGTATTAGCAATATTAATTTGCCGGTTGATAATACTACAATTAATGACCGCTAAATGGTAGTTGTTAGTGCTTCAAAACAAAGCACAACATTTTCCCTCCCCATGGAGGGAGAATTTGTGACATTTTTTTATAGCATTAGAAACTACCTTTTGGCGATCATTAATAGTTTTATTAGCTATCGCCAAATGGAAATCATCCTCTTTCACATCCATGAAAGATCAAATTTCAAGTAATTATACATACATACATACATACATTCATGCATACATACATAGATACTAATTCACACACACGCAAGTTGAAACATAATTATAATAATAGCTAAATAAATGATCATTAATAATAAATGATTAAATATGTGAATAAATGTGTATTAATAATACAAATTTTAAATTATGTATTTACATTAATATATATAAATATATAAATTTAAAATTATAATTGTATTAATTAATATATTTATTTATTTATAAGTATATTTATATTTATATTTATATTTATATTTATATTTATATAAAAATATATTAACATTTATTTAAATAATATATATATATATATATATTTATAAAAAATAAAAAAATATATATATAAATAAAATTATTCATTAATATGAAAGGAAAAATGCTTAGACCGAGTGGTCCAAGTAATACGCTTCTTTAAGAAAGTCATGAGTTTAAAACTCTTAGCCTACATATTTCACGAAGTTAGGGGGTGTCTTCCTTCATATGTGTTGCACGCGAGGGTGGGTTCATCAGCTGGTGAGGAAACGGGACACATGGGGTGGGGGTGAGGTTGTCGGGGGTAACAAGATGTAGGGAATACAATAATAAAAAAAGTGAAATTTTAAAATAATATTATATTTACCCATGTTTATAGAAATGATGGTAAATATGAAGCCATAAAAAATGGGTAAATAAGAGGAAACATGGCTAATTTACTGATACCTTAATTAATTAGGTTTTTATAAAATGTGGTTAATTATATTAGTCATGTTTATAAAGGAAGGAATAAGAGACTTATGTGTGTTCATATTACTACTAAATGAAATGTATTTTCAGGGGTAACAGGATGTGGGGAAGATAATAATAAAAAAAGTTAAATTTAAAATTAATATTCTATTTACCCATGTTTATAGAAATTATGGTAAATATGAATCCATGAAAATGGGTAAATGAGAGATAACATGCCTAATTTACTGACACCTTACTTAATTGTGTTTTTATAAAATGTGTCTAATTACATTAATTGTGTTTATAAAGGAATGAATAAGAGACTAATGTGTGTTCGTGTTACTGCTGGATGAAATTGATTGTTGGGGGTAACAGGACATGGGGAAGAAAATAATAAAGAAAAGTTAAATTTAAAAAAAAATCCATTTACCCATGTTTATAGAAATGATTGTAAATATAAAGCCATAAAAATGGGTAAATGAGAGGAAACATGGATAATTTACTAACACCTTACTTAATTGGGTTTTTATAAAATGTGGCTAATTACATTATCCATGTTCATAAACATGGCTAATGTCAAATAAAAACCCATCTGAATGCAATTTTTGGTAGTGTAAGAACTAGAAATATTCAATAAAGATTCCTCAAAAGGAATGATATAAAGGAATGAATAAGAGACAAATATGTTTTCATGTTTATAAACTCTTAGCCTACATATTTCACAAATAGAGGGGGATGTATTTCTTCACATGTGTCTCGCATGGGGGTGGTTTTATCAGCTAATGAGGAAACGGGACACACGGGATGGGGGGAGAGGTTGTCGGGGGTAACAGGATGTGGGGAATATAATACTAAAAAAGTGAAATTTAAAAATAATATTCTAATTACCCATGTTTATAGAAACTTTGGGAAATATGAATCCATAAAAAATGGGTAAATGATAGGAAACATGGATAATTTTATAACACCTTACTTAATTGGGGTTTTATAAAATTTGTTCAATTACATTAGTCATGTTTATAAAGGAAGGAATAAGAGACTAAGGTGTGTTCATGTTACTATAGGATGAAATGGATTGTTGGTGGTAACAAGACGTAGGGTAGACAATAATAAAAAAAGTAAAATTTTAAAATAATATTCTATTTAACCATGATTATATAAATGATGGTAAATATGAAGATATTAAAAATAGGTAAATGAGAGGAAAAATGGATAATTTATGAACACCTTACTTAATTGGGTTTTTATAAGATGTGGCTAATTACATTAGTCATGTTTATAAAGGAATTAATGAGAGATTAAGGTGTGTTCATGTTACTATTAGATGAAATGGATTGTCATGGGTAATAGGACATGGGGAAGATAATAATAAAAAAAGTGAAATTTAAAAATAATATTCTATTTACCCATATTTATGGGAACACTGGTAAATATAAAGCCTTGAAATGGGTAAATGAGAGGAAACATGGATAATTTACTAACATCTTACTTAATTTAGTCTTTATAAAATGTGGCTAATTACATTAGTCATGTTTATAAACATGGCTAATGTCAAATAAAAATATAACTAAATGCAATTTTTGTTAGTGGAAGAACAAGAAATATTCAATAAAGATTCCTAAAAAGGATTTAGATAAAGGAAGGAATAAGAGATTAATGTGTGTTTGTCTTACTATTGGATGTAATGGATTTTTCCCTTCATATACTTAATTTAAAAATAAATTAAATTGTTATATATATATATATATATTAATTGTGCATATAAGGTCACATCATAATCGTATAGCTTATGGCATGACACAACCTATCAAACCACCCCCATAGTATGGTCCCTCTCACTACTATATCACACGCCCCCCTCGAAGCCCATACAAAACCTTTACTTCACTACCCACATTAATGTCATAGCATGACCCTACCCTTCAAGACACGACACCATGCACAACCATGTTTTCATAGTGCAACTCTCACCTATGATGCTCCTGTCATAGTGTAACCCATACTCATTATGACATGAATGGACATTATGAAACACCTTTATAAATGACCTTTAGGTATAGTCATGGAATGATACCCCTAGGTTACTGTGTGAAAATCTATCCCTGCACAAAATTTTGAAAACTCTTGAACCCTTGTGTATGAGGATTTATCTAATTTTTTAACATTTCTTGGCACCCTTCATGTTGTAATACCCATTTTCTATGGTGTGAAATTCAGATCATACCAAACTTATGTATCCCAATCACCACATCATGATCCCTTATGTCATGGAATTTTATTTATTCCCACTATATAATTTTACCCCTTAATCCCAAGCTAATGCCCAAGACTCTTACCCATCCTACACTGATACCCCTGACATCTCAAAAGGGCCCACTTACACTCAATTTATCCAAGATACAATACATATCACCATATAAAAATACTTTTGCCCTTAGAGGTCTTTCTTGAGTGATGACTTATATGATAATCTCGGATAGATATAACTTGTGATTCATGGTTAGTATGTTGAGTATGGCCTATATGGTGAGAAATTATTGATAGTTTTTTTAATAACTAAGAGCTAAGCTTTTTTAGGTATTTTTGAGAATCCATGATATGGGTTGTGTATGTCATGTGTTGTTTTATATTATCTTGACCATGAAAAAGTTACATGATTGTATGATGCTGGTATACTCGTGATGAAGATTCAATTTTAGAAACAATGTTGTGTCATGATTTCCTGCCTGGAATTTCTTTACTAGGGGAATGGCTTATACCCTTCACATTATTCATATGTACAATTATTTCATGAGGGATTGGCTATGTAATTCCCTTCACAATATTAAGAAGCACCATTATTTTGTGAGATATTAGTTATGTTACATCCTTTTTATCATTCAGATGCATGATTCCTTCTTGAGTTTTTATCAATGTCATGTCTCTCCCATTATTTGGATGTTAACCTCTTCTTATTGACCTAGCTTGGATTCCATGGTGGACTATGGAATGATATTTCTGAAAGGACCAATCAATTCTCATGTGTTGGCTGAAGAGGGTGGGTTCAAGTGTTATGGTGGTCTGGTTAGAAAATAACAATGGCTTGGTTACTTGTATGTTGAGTGTTATTGATTTATTTATTTAATTATACATACACCTAGTATATTGTGTCATTTATTAAGTGTGATTCCCCAGACCCACACTCTGGTGCTCATAAACACATGAATTATAGTACTTTCTTGATACTATATGTAATATCCTTGATATAACCAACCTTAATTATAAAACCAAAATGATTATTTAATCTCTTAAATCTTAATGATTTTTTCATATTTAGATATTTTTATAATTATGATATAATATAAACTGATAAATCTTATCTTATTTGTATCAAACATACATTTCTACCATTATATATGAAACTAATTAATTCATGAAAAGTCATAAATGTCTCCCACAAATTATTTCACACATGATATCATTCAAAACATGTCATGTGTACTATATTTTTTTCATAACCTCAAAAAATGTAAAACATAAGAAGGTGTGAGTGTGAATACTTGGTAAGGGAAACATGTAACTAAAACAATATTGTCATAATATTAAATAAATATTATGATAAGAATATCTAAATGACATAAATCTATAATCAACTTGAAACTAAGAGCACGTTGTATCTATGAAAATAAAATGAAAACAAAGATGTCAATAATACTAATCTTATACTAATGGATTGCATAATTTTAGACATCAAAAACCTATTGTCAAACTCTTGTTCTAAGAAACTTTACTTATCTTCAAGACCACAGTCAATACATCCTGTTGTAAAGGCTTTGTTCCAAGACAATATCATCTCATTAGAAGATGAAAACACCAAAACCCAACTTTTTTTCTCTCATGATACATTTTGATGTATTGAGGGGATATATAATTTCAGGTCTCTCATGTCACTTGTTTAACTCCAATGCATTAACTATAAGAGAAAATGAATAAAAAATACATAGTCAACCTTTCCAATAATCATATGCATTGAAATAAAAAAATAAAAAATGCCAATAATTTTCCCCATTTTAATAAAAGGGATAACATAATCATAACCTGACTATAGGAAGAAGGTGGATGGATAAAAAATACATAGTCAACCTAAAAATAAGAATCCATATTAAAATGACAATACTTTTCTCCATGTCTACAGAATATCATACTTTCTATGTAGAAATAATCCAATCTGAGTTATGTAATGTGTGATGTTCACACCATATAGATCAATGGGTATACAACCATGATGATACTAGAATAACATGATCATAATCCATCAATAGAAATAAATTGGATGGTTTCAAAAGAATATATCCCAAGAAGATGGAAATATTTTTCAAAGGGTTTATTTTTTATGAATTTATATCTGTATAAAAAAATTATATATTACCACATAATATAATAAAAGAGTATAATTTACCCAAATTATATGAAATAATTTCAAAGAATGGTCAAAACTCAATGAATAAAAATTAAGTTACCAAAAATCATCACTATTGGGAAAGCAACTAAATCACTAGACACTTGATTAAGGGAACATGTTTTGGATAGTAAATCCCATAAAATATAAGGAAAATAAAATTCATTGGATATTAAATCAATAAAACATCATACAAAGGGATCATAGTTCATAAAATGTATTATATCTCAAAGAATGGTAATTGAGGCCAAGAAAAGACTTACAAATTAAGAACATTAAAATCAAAACCCCTTGAAAGATATGGATTGAAAATGAACTAAAAATAAAATTATTAAAATAAAATTTATTATATGATATCTTTAATATGAAATATATACTCCACATAAATGAAATTAGGTTCATGAATACAATACTTGTCTTAGTGAATGGAAATTGAAATGAAAACACTTACCTCTTATACTGACTTCCACAAAAAATACTTTAACCTCCTATATCACAAGAATATATATATTAATCACTTAATTAATAACCTATATCATATCCATTTTCAGCTATACTCTTTATAATTAGTCATTCTCTATATGAATTCATCATATTTTCCACATCAGTTGTTTATAGTTTTGATCATTTGTACTCATTTCTTAATAGAGGTGTTAGTGTTTATTATTATTTCAAATTTCATCACTAATAGATCATATATGATACTGTAATAGATAGTACAAGATAGTTTATAAAGTTATAACTTCATTTCATTTTAGTTTTGGTTACGAACCATGATGATGAAATCGATAATGATTATGTTTTCGCGATTCTTAACAAACAAAAGGTGTTTTATTAATTAATGAGATAAATGTTCATATAACCTTACTAGAACAAAAAATAAAACATTATTTACAAATAAATATTATATTAAACCATAAAATAAGTTCTCATTGTCATCTATGAGATAAATCCTTAGTATATTTTGATTATGTTGTTAAACCGGAACAAACATGAACAAACCTTGATGTGTGGTCATATTGACCAAATCATGTGTTGGATTGATGTGTGGTCAACTCCTTTACATGAAAAACGAATTATGGATTGTTTTCATAAAATTTGAAAACAATCCAAGCTCATTTTCATAGTTTTTGTTATTTAACACATGTTTTAAACTAAAATGGCACCATCTTATTGAAAACATGTAATTCGAGTCATATCAACCACATCATGTCACAAATTGATGTGCGGTCAATTTCTACACATAAAATGAATTATGGATCATTATACTAATATTTAAAAACAATTTGATCTCTTTTTCTTAGTTGTGACTATCTTATGTATGTTTTAAACTAAAATGACAATTTTGTATCGAAAACACATACTTCAAGTCATTCTGACCACATCAGGTGTCATATTTATGTGTAGTCAATACCTATACATGATAAATGAATTATGGATCATTTTACTAGTGTTTGAAAATAATCTAATCCTTTTTTCTCAATTTTGACTATTTGATGTATGTTTTAATCTAAAATTACACTTTTTTATTAAAAACATGTACTTCGAGTCATACCTAGAACATCCGGTGTCATATTGACATGCGGTAAATTACTACACATGAAAAATGAATTATGGATCATTTTTTAAAATATTAAAAACAATCTGAGTTTGTTTTCTCAGTTTTGAGCATGTGATGTGTGTTTTGAACTAATGTGAAAATTTTAAAAAATAAGTATCAAATAAAAATTACAAGGAAATTAACAAAAAAATAGATAAAATGATGAGAAAATTAACTAAATAAGTATTGGTAAGTCACCATTTCATAATTTCTATATACATTATGAAACCATATATTATTCTCATTCATTTCTAAACAAATTGATTTCCTCTATTAGATACTAATGCTTTAGACCCCAAATATATTTCTAAGTTCATAGCCCATACTAAATCACAAACATAGTAGGTAACCTCCTAAATTTGATTTCAAGAAACATTTTGACACCATGTACACTGTCCACTTATCTCTAAACAAACTTACTTATTTTTTTCAGTACGTAGATTATTAAAAATCTTGGTAGTACTAAGAAAATATAGTCAAATAAATGATTAAGAAATTTTTTTAATGAAATTTTAATTACTTTTAGAAATTAACTGTTTGGGGATGATATTATTCTAATGGTTTATGATATATTTCATAAATTTATAAACATAATATCCATAATCATTGTTGTTATATTTCATTGGAAAATATAGAAAAATTGACCAAAATAAGTAAATTGTTTTCAAATGTATTTTGATAGTTAAATATTTATATATATATATACCTTAGTTTGTTTCTATATGAATTAATTCATGGGATTGTTATATTCAATCACCAACTTTATACTGTGATTTAGTCTATATTTAATAACTTCCATATTATAACAAAATTATTATTAAGATATTGATTAAAACATATAATTTAGTTTTATTTATAAAACAATGATTTTAGTGCATTAAAATTCACAATACACATCATATGTGGTTGGTTTGATGGATATCCATGCATTGGATGCAAAAATAAATAAATATTTTGGGTATCCATATTGATTATTATTAGTATCATGTTCTTCCTAAAAAACAAAAACAAATAATTCATGAAAAAAAATTATATGATTAGATTATAGAGTTTGAATCCTACATTGTAGGCATTAAAAAGATTACTTCATCCGTTATTTTCTTCTCAAATACCTCATTTAGTGAATATTTTTTAATATCAATTTCTTTTTACACCAATTTAATTTTATTTGTAGAAATGATACAGGGATTAATGAATCCAAATTGTGATTCTCAAGGTTTTCCCTTTATGTAATAGTAATATAAACACATGTAGAAAATATGAATAGTTATTAAATTTAATGAACATATTAGATCAATTTTTGGAAAGATGTGTTATGAAAATGTGTCTTATGTATATATTCACATTTGACACTCCCATCCATTCAAACTTGAGAATCTCATTTATAATTTTGAGACCAACTGCACCTATAATGATAGTTACAAATATTTATTCTTCATATGGAATGTAGGACACATCTCCATCATTGAATGTGTTTTCTTTATGAATTTATATTGATAATATATTTTGCAGTGGAACTGGAAGTGATAAGGTACTCCCAAAAGGTCCTTTTATTTTCTTGGTAAATTCACTAGATTTACTTGATTTGACCTTTCATTTCCCCATCGCTTTATCTATTTGTAATAACATACCTCACTTCATACCTTTTTTCATCAACTATTATAGGTTTCTCATTTGAAAAAAAAATTAAGTACGTACCTCATGTATCTTTATAAGATTATATATCAATGCTATGAATGTTCCAATAACATCATTGACTATTACAATATTCGGATCATCAAGTGGAATAAGAAACTCAGTGGTCAGATCTGGATCTACCTCAATCCCCACTCTCATATGATATTCTAGGAGTTCTTTTTTGTATAGCTTGTCTCTCAGGATATTATACACCATACTCCTCACAATAAGGTAGTGTATGGGTGTTGATAGATTAAAATCATATACAAATTTACCTTACAGAATTTTAGTAATATAAAGTTAACAGAAGTTGTTTGATTCACATTTAGAAGAAAGAGTAATGAAAAATTTTATTACCTTGGGTGTGGTATGATGTTTAGGGGAATGACAAGCCTCAAATATAGTGGTGTTATTTGGTTGTTCATGTGCCGATCATTGTTCCACCACCAGTTCGCTTTGATCTTGTCACATAAATTGGCCCGCCAAACTAGAATGGAAAATAATATCTTAAAAAACATCTATTATTTCCTAAAATCCTTTCATCATTCTATATGTATATTCTTATGGTTTTTTCTTCTTGAAATATGTTCTAGGAGACACTTAAAAACCTACACCTCAAATGCAACCATATTGTTTCGAACGCTTTAAAGCTACTAAAATTAGTTTTTCTTCAGGTATGGTCCCTACCAATTCTTATGTCTAAAACATATAAAAACATGTGAACATACATAAATATTTTTATGTAGAAATGTTATAAATCATAAAAAATTATTATTATATCATACTTATACATGTTTCTCGAACTTCTTTTTTGTTTTCATCAACTAGTTTACCCTCTTTATTTACAAGGTTCTACTTCCATAGAACCTGGTGTGGGATGGAAGTGGATTTTGATTTTCACTCATCAATCTACATATAAAAAAATGAATATATTTTGTTTCATATTAAGTAAAAAATTTATTTTTTATTTAAAATACATACCAATTTATTCTATAATAAAGCATACCCCTCCTAGTTTTGTGATAGGGATACATTATTTTTGATGCACTTTCTTTATTTTCATCACTCCATTATTGTTTCATAAATTAACAGTTTTTTATTGAATTAGATAAAATAAATAATTTCAAATAATATATTATCAACTACAGTCCACCCAAAATGATTTCTCATCACAATGACTAATAAATTCATTCTATATTTCTTACTTTATAATGCATTCCTAAGTAACTGATGGGTGTGGATTTAAATTCCCCTCAACATACCTAATATGAAACTTAATAATAAGAGTTTAGAAGCCTGTATAGGATTTTCTAGTATCCATTAATGCATATTTATTACATAAATCATATAAAATAAATAAACTCTACAAGGAATAATGAAAATTAAATTAGTGATTCATTATATATTTTTTTAGTAAAATATATAAAGTATATTGTAACATTACCTTTATATATTCCTAAAGGGGTTCCTTTGTTACTGCCTGGACGTGGAACCATGAATCTATGTCAATCTACATATCCATCCTCATTGTTACCCCAACATAACTAATGAACATTGACTTTTTGGGGTCAACAGGTTGGTCGTGTTGATTTCATCCAAGAACAGATTTTATATTGTTACTTCTTTCCTTGATAATTTTAGTCAACATTGTGATTTTGTGTCATTCTTGATTTTTTTCATCAACATGTTGTTGATCCCCTAATAATTATGTGTCTTTATAAACAACTGCATGTTCTTCCTCAGGATTGGTAACATCATCATGTGTAGAATACATTTTCTACGTGAGTATTCAAACATTTAATTTAGAATATGTTAATACAGTAGAAAAAATATAATATTATGAGTAAAACAATATTATATTAAAAAACCTTTAGCCTTATCATTTAACTCTCTTTTTCAAAATATTGAATAGATCTCGATCCTCTATCAAAAATCCAAGTCCCCTCTCTGTGGTCCCTCTAACATATAAGACATTGTCTACATTACATGAACCGATTGTGATCTCCTAATGAAAGTTTCATCCTTGATTAAATTTTCATCTGACCATATAGTTTTTTTAGTCACCAATAGGATAATCAAACAGTTCTTATTTACATGATATAATACATAAAATACTTTCACTACTTGTGATTCCATTAGGAATGGATCATCATTTTCCCCTTCCACACTAAAATTCACCTTCATGAAGCCCATTTCATAAAATTTCACTAAACTTCTATTTCCAACCCATTTTTAATGGGAAATTGGCACTTGCAATATTTTATAATATAATTTTTATATCTTTTAAATAATTATAAAATATGATATATTCACATAAATTGGATTTCTATCCTTAGAACTAGATATATGCATTGCTTTCACCACAAGCGTACCTCTACTATTTTTCATTGTACTGTAGTCATCATGTTATTTTTGATAGAATGTATAACCATTAATTTCAAAACTAGTATAAGATATGACATTTTCATTTAGTACCATGGCTAGCCATCAAAATCATCCAACAATTGAATTAAAATTTTCAGATAAATCCTTATAAATATAATCTCATAATCATCATATAAAATATTGATTATGTGTATTTAATATACATCCTTTAACCCTTGATGTATTAAAATCTCTAGGAATTGATTTTTTGGATTTAACATATGGATAAAAAACTTCATTATTATGTAAAATGTAATTTTTCAATTGTTAATTCTCTGTGATGGTAATTGTAACAACATATCTTCTAGAAATTCATTTTCCCATAAGGTGTCTGTTGTAAAAATACTTTGGGAGACCTATTCTATCAACAACTGATAGGTATTCGGTAAAAAATTCAATATCTTCTTCAACAATATATAATTTTTTAATAAAACCATCTGACTGACTTTAATTATTGACGTGCCCTTTCAAAATCTTCATATACCATTAAATGGGGTACATCCATCTATAATGGAAAGGACCACATAGTTGAACCTCTATAAATAATTGAACCATTAGTTGGACCAATATATCAAAGAATTATAGTATCAATAACATCTATAATTCACATAATATGAATGAAACCTCCTTATTCATAATTAGAAAATTTTCAGGTCTATAACTTTACTACATATGGATTTGAAAAAGAAGCAGATTTTGATTAATGTATGTCGTTCATTTTTAGGAAGAATGCAATTCAATGTGAATGATATCAATTCTTGTATCAAAACAGGAAATTTATGTGATTTTAGTCCCAATAACTTCAAATTATTCATTGACATGGAATTTTTTATATTTTATGAATTCCCCTCTAGAACTTTTATGCTATTAAGTAAAATGGATAATTTAATTTTTTCTATCTGGATAGTGTAAGCTACTAGAGGAAGAAAATTACACCAATTACCCTTAACTGGTGCCAACTCTTCCGTTATCCCCATGTCAATCATATTTAACCTATCATTGATGATAACTAATTCTTTTTCAAGGAACTTTTAAAAACATACCAATAACACTATCAAATACATTTTCATCTACATGCATGATATCAAGAAAATTCCTGACGTACAAACAACTCCAATAAGGTAATTCAAATAAAATATGTTACTTTTTCCAACCTGATTTTATAAGGTTTTTTGAAAATGGTCTATCGAAAATAGTTTCAATATCTTTTACTTTATCGAACATCTGATCACCTATTAGTGTAGATGGTGTTGTACCTTTTTCAGTATTCCCATCGATTTTTTTCATCGAGGATTGGTATTTATGTCTTTGAGGTAAAGATTTCTGATTTTCTAAAACACAATATTTGAGGAATGTTTCAACCAAACTAAGTGTGTTCCTTCTTCACAAATGGTACACCCCAACATTCCTTTAATGTTATAGTCTGAAAAATTTCCATAAGAAAGAAATTCATTTATATCTTTATAAAACATGGCCCTCAATGTGAATTCTTTACTTCAATGATAATCTTACATTTTAACACTTGTATCCCACATCAACATCAGATCTTCAATCAATAGATCCAATTATAAATAAATATCATTATCTGGTTGTTTTTTTCTAAATATAAGAAGATAAAACATAATGTATTTATGCTTCATGCATAACCATAGTGTCAAGTTATAATTTACCAAAATGATGGTCCATGTACTATGAGTACTACTCTTCACACTAAAAGGATATATTCTATATATAGATAATGAAAGATAGAAGTTTCTTGTCTCATTTCTGAATTTAGGATAATTTTAATCAATGTTCTTCCATTAATGAGAGTGTATTGGATGATATAGTTTACCATATTAAAATTCTTGTATATGAATTCCATGTCAATTGTCTCATGGTTTCCTAACATCTGTATATTCTTATAAACCATGGAATGATAGTAAAATACCATACATATTTTTAAGGACATGATTCATCTTTCTTGTATATATATGAACCAAAATTATGGAATTTTATTAGTTATTCATGCTCATTGAGAAACAATATGCAATCAATTGGGCAAGCATATATTTTTTAGAGATCAATCCCATTAAACGTAGAATTAATTTAGTGTCATATGTTCAATAAGGAAGTTCATTTTTTCTAGTAACATATCATTCAGGAGACCAAGAAATTCTGTAAAGCTGGTGTTGCTCCATCCACTACCATCTTTCAAGTATATAACTTCAATATAGCTGAGAATGTTGTGTATTTAGTACAACTGGTATACAATGGTCTCTGAGCACAGCTATTTGAATTCTCAAACAACTTTGGAGAATCATTAAGGTCATATTCAATTTCCATTGATATTTCATCCATATGGTATCTATCATCATTTACACTGGTATTCATATCAAATTATCGATAAATTGCAGTATAATTCAAATCGGTGTGCACATTCAATTTTTCCCTAGCTTTTTCAAAAATATATAACTCTAATATATTTTGTAACAAATAAAATATTCTTCAAACTTTTTCAGAATATTTTTTCTTAAATAACAACAATATAAACATGGGAAATTATTTGAGATGGTTTGTATAAATTCTGTATTGAAAACTTGATGAACTCTTTAACTCCATATTCATACTCTTTTGTCATGAAATTAGAATCCATCTATTTTTAATCAATATCCATCCTATTAGGTTCTTAAAATATTCATTTGATACAAAAAATAAATGAATACGCATAAGATATTCATAATCAAAGGAGAAAGATATAGATAATTCTAATAAGGGGAACCCAACATTTGATTGATTTAAATAATTTTAGTATGCTTTGAAGTAAATAGGTAAGTGAATATAAGAAAATAATTACTACACTGGTGGTAGGTGTTATCCTTTGAATTCATCCAAAATAATCATGGATACCCTGTATGGGATGACTACTCATTAGATTAGTTCAAGAAACATATTTTTATGTCTATAAGAGAAGGGGGATGAGTCTCAATAAACAAAATGCAATAATAACTATTTGGGAGACGAAGCCTGTGAGGATGATGGTTGTATCCTTAAATATAAATGTTCCTATGCTAGGATTTAGTGAACCACTAGAAAAAATTTCTTAGTTTGTTACCTAAACCCCAAAAAAGTAGCAACAATGGCCTGGTCCCTACATGGGACTCCTTGATTTGCGTGGTTGTGAGAAGGCTCGGCTGGATAGTCATACACACACTCATGTTGAGACATTAATTGTAGTTTCAACATTCAAATCAATACTTAAATTACTATATGAAAATGAAGAGGCCTTTGGTCTGAGTACTGAATTTCATAAGCGCTTACCTTCCCATGACAAAAAGGCGGTAATTCTAGGACAGTTTTTATAACCTTGATAGGTGGGAGTCCAAAAGGTGGGATGATTTTATGTTTATTCATTTATTCACTTGGTATGTGGTGGGTAGGGTGGTGTTTCATTGACAGTGTGAGTGGAGATTTAAATGAGTGATAAAGTTCAGGTTACTATCACTTATCAATGGATAAATGTCACGTATGATTAATTTGAAGATCCATAAAAAGCAGTGAGAAATTGAAATCATATGGGACATTTGACCACAGGAAAGTATCGGTCAACCCTTGACCCTTATTTCCTTTAATTATGACATCTTATCAATGATTGGTATCCACTTTAATCATAAATGTTTCCTCTCTCATTTATTCCCTTTTACCAAGTTCTAATACACTTTACATCATAAATCAAGGAATTTCAAATCATTATTTCATATATAATTATACAATATCTTATTAAAAATGTTAATAAAATGGATTTCTTACTCAACTCGATCACTTACATACATATATTAATCTAATCATCACTAATAAATATGTTTTAAAACAAAATTTATTTATTATTGGATGGAAATAAATCCCTTGGGAATTCATGTTCTTTTTTTCCATTTAATTGCGTCCCGAATTTCTAATTTTGGGTAAAAATATCTTTTTCTTAGAAAATATAAGGTTATGTAATCATTGGATTTTGACATGGGGTCAAGGAGCTTGGAATTTCAGGAAACCAATGGGTGAAACTATTCTTAACAGTGGAAATGAAGTTGCATTTCATGTTACTCTCTTTTTATGTAGATTATTCTACACCATGTATTATTGGGATACCAATAAATATATTTTTACTATAACCCACTAATGAACCCATATTCCAAAAATAATTGAGTTATTAATCTGATGTATATTTCACATATCCTACAATATCCAAAACCTATATTCAATTTTCTTAAAAACGCCGCAAATACTTTCCATTAATAAACATTCCAAAAAAATAGTTAGCATGGACACTCAAACAAGAAATTAATCGATAAATTTAATTTATAAACTCTCAGCACTCATTAAAATATCTAATTTGATAATAATTTGTGGATATATGAAAATAATAATTAATTTAATATATGAAAATGAGACTTTATTCAATAGTAATTTCCCTGTATCGCTTTAAAAATCCAATTTATAATTTAACTCAAGAAACAACAAATCTAAAATATTTCTTTAATACATTTCATTACATAATAAGAATCATTTAATAAATAATTTAAGTATCCTTTATAGAAAAAGTAATAGTTTTTGAAATCAATATACATGGAAATCATAAAATTTAGATATATACATTGAAACTATAAATACAAATATAAATAGAAATTTTTTATAATGATCTATTTGAAAAAAAAATGATATAATTAATAACTTTATTTTTAAAGTACCAAACGATCCTTTGGAACATTTATTATGAACAAACATTTAAAATACCCTTTTATTTAACACTTTTAAAATTTAATTTGATTTCAAAAATAAATTTTAAAACAATATGATGTTTTATACAATTAAAACTAGTGCAAAGTGCCATAGCAAAGAACATGAATGGTGAAAGCCATAAATTATAGATAACTAGAGAGGGAAACCCATAAAAGAAAACATATAGGATTTTTATATAACAAAAATCCAAAATTAAATTACATGTCAACCTTAAAACAAAACATTATACTAAATCACAAAGCATACTAAACCCATTTAAAAATTGAAAATCACTAAAGGAAACTCCTTAGTCATTTAATTAGATGTATAAAAAACATACCACTAAATTTAAATTGCATTTAATTTTAGACCATGAAAATATCCCATTTAAAACAAAACAAAAAAATTGTAATCTTTTATGTTTTTATATAACACTAACTACTACTCAAAAAATAAACATAATTATTAAATAAAGTTGTGATAAAAAAATTCAAACATCTTGGGTACGTTATAAAAATGGGGGGAACATGGAATCACCTACAAGGAACATGCACAAATGAAGAATTTTCCTAAAAATGATGATAGGATGATCTTAAATAGAACCTGAACACCCTATAGATCGAGACATTTAAAATTTAGAACTTGAACCAAACTAGGGTTTAGACAATAACATGAAGTAGTGAGGGGGTGAAGAAAGAACATGGATGGAGGATAAATTTAAGCAGAAGGATTAGATACCCTACACTTAGAACCACGAGACCATCGATCAAAAATAACAGCACATTATTGCACACTAATGTATACAAACAAGAAAGCAATGAGAGAGGAAGAGAAAAAAATATAACTTATATTTGAAGCTTGATTTTTCTGAGAGAAGGTCGAGGAAGAGCGGTGGCGGCACTGGAAATCTGTGAGATCTTGAGCAGCGTGACAAAATAGGTTTGGTTAGGGTTATTTTTAAAAGATTTGGGAGAGTTTTATCAGCATTTCAAAAAAATCACTGATAAAGAGAAGTTTTATCGGTGCTAAAATAATAAGTACTGATAAAAGTTCACTTTATTAGTGATTTGATAGCACTGATAAAAGTCATTTTTATCAAAACCATAACTTTTGAACTGATAGAGATGTGATAAAGATTTATAATTATAATTATAAATAAATATATTTTTTAATATTTTTATAAATACTTTTATATAATTATAAATGTATTTATATCATTATATATATTTATATAATTTCATATATATAATTTCATATATATATATATATAATTATAAATATATTAAATATATTCATTATTTAAATATATTTTTTATATTTTTTAAATTTTTATAATTATTTAAATATATAATTATTTATTTATAATTATATATATACTTTTTAAAAAAAAAATGTTTATAATTATAAATATATAATTTATAAATATAGTAAATATACATTTATAAAAATTTTAATAAACAAAAATATTTATAATTATTTATTTATAATTATAAATATATTTATATCATTATATATATTTATATAATTACATATATATATTTAATAAATATATATAAATATAAATATGAATATGAATATAGTAAATATATTTATTATAATTATATAATTATAAATATATTTATATTATTTTATATATTTATATAATTATATATATTTAATAAATATATAAATATAAATATAAATATAAATATAGTAAATATATTCATTATTTAAATATATTTATTATTATTATTGTTTAATGATGATGGAGGCATCCTCTCACATCGATGGAGAGTTTATCTCTCTTAAATCCAAGGATTGATTTGGTTGTCTGATGCTCCCATGCCCAAGGTTTTTGGATAAGGATGATAATATTGGGAATTTGAAATGTTTGCGGCTTGCGATCATGAGTATCAATATGACTTGTTAACAGTTCCTAAAAGATCTGATATTATTCAGACAAGGATTGTTGTTGGTGAAAGTATGACCTTTGTGGGCTTCCCCAGGCATGGAGATCAAATCGACGATGATTTGCGGTGGGGTTTGGAGAGCATATGCTTTGTGTAGCCTATGATGGGAACCCCACCTCACCGAAGGGGTCTGCGACGAAGCAACACCACTAGAAATGGCGGTGTCTGTGGATGGTGGATGCTTGGGTTCGGGCTGATAACGGGTGTTTGCAATGATGGAAGCCCTTTGGAGAGCAATATTTTGGTGGTGGTCAATCTCATTGGGTTTTTGGATGGTGGTGATCAACAATGTCCTCGGCGTGGGCATACAGGTGATGTTCTTGTGTTGCAGATGTGGGATCCAGGCAGCAGCTGATGGTGTTGTGTTCCAGCAATAGTGGCTCTCAAAGGAGGTGATGATGAAGGCCCAGTGAATGGAGGTTGCATTAGTGAATGGTGATGGAACCCTATGACAAGCTGAAAAAAGCCCCCAAATCGATGGGGATGGAAACTTGGATGTTGGTCGGAAATTGGAGTTTTTTGCGATTGTGCGATATTGGGACAATGAGAAAGTATCTCAAGATGTGTGTGACAACTTTGGGATGGAGCGGTCTTGGTGGATACAGGTTGGCATGACCTCAAGATGGGGTTATGGTCATAGGATGGATTTTTTTTCTTTCTTGTGTGGGCCCTTCCATGATTAGACTTTTATCCGATCACGTGGGCGGATAGCTTACATAACGAATAATGAATGGATTGGACATCTGGGTTGTGGTGGAGGGGATTTTTAATGGTGTCATGGTTAGGGGGTCTTTTAAGACTCACGTTCATTTTAGGGGTCTATGGTGTGGGTCTTCGTGCCTTTTTTTTGTTTTGGGTGGTGAGTTTGTCAATTTCATGTATTGGTGACATTTCATGTGTCATATGTTTTATCTTTGTTGTACTTTTATTTTACTTAATAAATTTTTAGGGTCAGAAATGCTCGGTACTTGAACTTTTCTGGTAAATATATTTTTATAATTTTATAATTATTTAAATATATAATTATTTATTTATAGTTATATAAATACTTTTTTAAAGAATAATATTTATTTTTTTATAATTATAAATATAGTAAATATACATATATAAATATATTTATTTGTAAATATTTATTTATAAATATTTATTTACAAATATATTTTTAACATTATTAGTGAATATATAATCTTATATACATATATGTTAAAATGAGTGAAATTGAATAATTAAAAATGAATACACTTTAAAAATATTGAAAAAATGGTTATGTTTTCTTAATTAAATAAATTATTAAGAAAATATGCATATATATTGAAATGAAGATGAATATGTATAAAAAATATTAAAACATAGTACATATATATATATATATATTATAAAAGGATTAAATTCCAAAAAAATATTAAAAATGAATAAATAATAGTAACTGTAATAATATTAAAAATAAATAAATACAATTTACCGATTAAATACATAATATATTAAATATATCATGTTACTAAATGAAATTCTAAAATGAATATTTAAATTTGAATAGATTATATAAATATTATGTGTGTGCGTTTCTGTATAAGATTTCATGAATTACGTAAATATTTGTGTGTGTGCATTGTATACAAAAATGAATTAATTACGTATATGTATGTGTGAAATCAATGTAACACACATTTGATATATGTTAAATTGAAAAATCAAACAACATTTAATTAAATTTCTATTACTCGATACATTTAGTCAATATTTTTAATTAATATTAATTTTTAATTATAAACCATTCTTCATTAAATATATGACTTATTTAATGTAATCATAAATATTTTTTATTATATAAATCATATTTTAGGAAATATTATATATTTATATATATATATATATGTGAATATATTTCTATATTAAAAATATTTAATGTATTAATGAATAATTATGTATAAAAACCATTAAAATGAATAAGATGTTAATATGTGTTTAATTGTTACATTTTATTCAATTTATATATTTATATTTAATATAAATTATTTATTACTATTTATAATTCATGTATATATATATATATATATTAAATATATTCGTTTTTATTAATAATTGTTTAATTAATAATTTTTTTATTAATTTTGTAATTTATTCATTTTTAATTTTTTTGTTTAATTATTACAATTTATTCATTATATTTATATATATATATTTAATATATAATATTTATTAATATTTATAATTTATATATATATATATATATTAAATTTATTCATTTTTATTAATAATTATTTAATTAATAAAAAAATTAATATTTTTTAAAATTTACTCATTTTTAATTTTTCTTTCTTTAATTATTTCAATTTATTCATTATATATATATATATATTTAATATATACTACTTATTAATATTTATACTTTATATATATAATTTGTTAATAATTATTTAATTAATAACTAATTTAATATATTTTGAAATTTATTCATTTTTTATTTTAATTATTTTAATTATTTCAATTTATTTAATATTTTAAAGACTGGTAATTTTTAAAAAAAATTATTAGTATATTAAAAAATGTGGGTCAAACCGTGTATAGGCCCGGATGGTGGTGTAGGTGGGCCGACCAGGCCCTATGCGGGTGGGCTAAACCACAAGAAGTAAAGGGTGGGCCAAGGCCCGTATGGGCTCGTGGGCCCATATGAGTGTGTGTGAAGAGTGTATGTAGGATCCCACCCCCATAGCAGACTTTGGATCTTGGCATGCAGCCGAATTATATATAAAGAAGTGGTCACACTTGCACTATTTCGATATGGGACTCACAAATGGGATTTAGGCCTTTATTAGTGACTTTTTCTTGCGCTGATAAAAGCTAGCATTGTATATTGTGCATTTTGTAATAGTGTATATGTTATTCAAAGGATATGAGAGTGCCAGGACATACGACATTGGGGTGTGAGAGTGAAAAATTAGTGGGAAAGCGGTGTGGGGTACCCTTCATCGATATGCTTCTAATTATGTTATTATGTTTGTCTTGAATTATTTAGTGAATGTGCCTTGGTGAGGTTGGGGTGGATAGTTGACATGTTTAGGTGTTTTTTGTTCTTCTATTTTCTCATGGGTTCATTAGTGTGCTTCTTTCACATGCGCACGAGAGATGTTGGTTTTCCTGCTTAGTATACTTGTATGCCCACCCTACGTATATAAAAAAAATTCTGGTATCTAGGACGATTATGTGGACCGTGCAGGGCATTACTAGCTTGGACCTTATATAGCTTCTGTGCTGCTTCTTTAGCTTTGCTTTTGGGTATTTTAATTTGGATACTTTTATCTGTATCAGTTTTATTTATTCATGCATTGTGGGATGGCTTTTTTATATTATATCATTGATTTGCTTGTGGATGATTCATCTTATCTCACAATATTATATTATTATAGTTGGTAATGCCTCACATTGTTTAAGATTTGTATACCCTCAGTGCTAGTCGCCAACCTAGGCCTACTAGAGGCGAGACACGGGGTCATTATATTTATCCTCTCACTGTGGTATCATTATAGGGAGGGGGTTGTGATAGCTCCCTTATTATGTTATAAGACATAATGGTTTCTAGGTACGTACCTTTCTCAGCTTCATTTTTGTGATCCTGTTTCAACCAAGTACTAAAACCAAACATGGTTATGATGATATTCAAAATTTGAATATAAAAACAGTAATCTAGATATTCCTTCCCTTATGACAATTTTTATTTTAACATGTGATACTTTTAGATCAACTTATGACTCTCTTTGTTCAATATTTGGTTATCCATGGTCAATTTTCAATTAGGTTCCCTAACATAATTAGTTATAATCATTCTTAAATCCTTCATGATGGTTCATAAAGATAATGTGAATACTAAAAGCATATCCCCTATGAGTTTCTCTCCAGGTGTTTTATCTTATGCCCACTCATCATGAATTTGAGTGATGATTTAATCAATACTCAACCAACCTGTTTTTAGGTGATTTACTCTAGGTGCATTCGTTCCACAGCTGCATCTACTTTCTAATATCCAGACAGGGATGCAATTCTAGGAAAATCCACATAATCTATATTTTACCAAAACATTGGGATGTTATCAAATACTTATACTTATTCATATGGTTTTCACTAGGGTTCTCTAACCCTAATCCCCAAGTAACATGGGCATTATTACCATAGCTTCATATCATATACTATTCCAAAGGGTTATCTATGCCTTTGAAATTGTGATCAACCTTAACTTATTATCCTCAAAAAACATAATAATATCCAATGTTATCTAAACATTTCCTTCGATAGCAACTATATTTCCCTAGACCCACACTCCCAAACATGATTCTCATAAACACATACATTACATTAATTGCTTGATACCAGCTTTAAAAGCCTAGATATAAGAAACCTTAATTAAAAAATCAAAATGATTATTGAATCTCTTACATCTAAAGGAATTTTTCAAGTTTAGAGAATTATAGAATTATGAAACAACATAAAGTGATAAATCCCATTTTCTTTGTATCAAATGAAAAATTCTCCCATTATATGAAAAATTACATAATTTATGACAAGTCTTCAACATTTCCCATATATTCTTTCACACATGATATCCTTCAAAACATATCACTTGTACTAATTTTATCTATAACTTAAGGAAATTAAAAACATGATAAGGGGTGAGCTCAAATGATTAATCAGGGAAACATATAACTAAAACAATCTTGGAATAACATAAAATAAATATTGTAGTAGGAATATGTAAACAACCTGAGTCCATAATTAACATAAATTTTGAATCATTCTATATCTATGATAATAAAATGAAAAAAAGGATATTAATAATACTGATCTCATACTGATGGAATACATAATGTCAGAAATAGAAAACATGTTGTCAAGTCATTGTGTTATGACACTTTACTTGTCGTCAAGAACACAGTCAAGTCATCATGTTGTCAAGACTTTGTTCCAAGACAATATCCTGTTATGGAAAGAGGCATACACTAAAACCCAACCTATTTTGTCTCATTAGACCTGTTGATGCATTGAGGTGCTATATAATGTCTGGGCCCACCTATCACTTTTTTAAGTGCAATGCATTCACCATTAGATAAAATGAATAAACAATACATAATTGACCTTGAAAATAATCATATATATTGAAATAAAAACATATGGAATTCTAATACTTTTCTACATGTTAATAAAATGTGTAACTTGATCATAACCCATCCAGAGGAAGAAGCTGGATGGATAAACAATACATAGTCCACTTTTTAATAATATTCCTTATTAGAATGTTAATACCTTTCCCCATGTCAATAGAATATCAAATTTCATAAGTGAACATCATCCAATATAAGTTATGTAAAATGTGATGTTAACACCGTATATAGAAATGAGTATACGACTAATAAAATACTGGAATAACATGATTATAATACATCTAGATAAATAAAGTGGATGGTTTTAATAGAATATATCCCAAGAAGTGAGAAATATTTGTCAAAATTTATATCCATAGAATACAATGATATAATACCACATAATATAATCAAATGTTATAATGTTCAAAACATATATAAAATAAGATCAAATAATGATCATAACTTAATGAATGAAAATTTAGTTACCAAAAATCATCACTACAGGGGAAGAAACTAAATCATTAGACACTTGAATAAGGGAACATGATGTGTCTAGTAAATCCTTTGAAATACAAGAAAAAGAATATTCATGGTAAAGTAATGTTGGAGTTTGTTCCCTAGAACCAAATTCTATGTACATTATGATAACCTATATTCATATTTTTGAATATTAAGAAACTCTTTATCACAAAATGATTGTTCTTCTGTGTAACATAGTATGTGATGATGTCCTAAGAGTAGTTGTCACACTGAAAGTTCATAGTAGTTCCCAACTATGATGAGAACTTGGAAGTGCTATAACATTATTCTTAAATACATTTTATATAGTCATATGATATCATTTTAATGTCACAAATGATATAGTCTATTGGTAGTTTAGAATCATCATACTTTCAGGAACCTTCTCATGGTGTACACCCTTGGTAACACAAAGTAGGATATTATAAGAACGAGACCTGCCAATAGGAAATCCACATTTATATGTGTCTTTGGATGTTCCTATCTGTGGACATCTGTATTGTTCCTTATACTTTAAGATTATTATTAATGAGTATTATGAGTCATTTACTTTGATGTGTTGATGAAAATGGTGATGATATATGTTCATGGTGAGGTAGGATACATTGGGTGCGTCACGAGTAATATTGTATTAATGAATAATGCAAGAAAGGATTTGTCCCTTATGTTCTTTAACAAAATTTGATATCTCAGGCCCTTTTATAGAAATGATGTAGCTTAAATAAATCCATGTCCATGGTTTACAATATCAAGTTCAATTTCCAAGAATTCAAAGAAAGAGACATCGAGCACATAGGTTGATGGAACCAACATGTAACCTGCTTGATTTGTGATATCATAATAAAGGGGTTATATTACATAGTAAGAATTTGTATGAGGTATCATGTCATTATGGAATTACCTTCTTTCTCTATGGGTAAATTGGTGTATTGATAAATGATAACCTTGAAATTTATGCTGCTTCACCTAATGCCACTGAGAAAGAGGCCTAAAGGGTCACACACTAAGTGTATCCAGAATATCAGTTAAATAATATATTATTATTTATTATTTAACAAGTTGAATAAAAATTATTTATAGATTTGGATTAATAATTATTCATGTATTATTGATCATATATAAGTATTTATTTTCTATTTATTGAATATAATATTTATATATTGATTGGATAATAATGTGGTGAAATTTATCTAACAAATAAATAGTCATTATTTAAGGCCAGATAAATATTATGAAGTAATGGAATTCCAAGTTTAGTGGTCTAGTGAAAAATAATAAATATTGAAAAATATTTGATTATATAATATTTAATTTAATTCACAAGTTATGATCATGTCAAGAAATAATAATATTATAATTATTTTACATGGGGTTCCACAGGGATTAAATAAGTAATAAAGGGAAATTGTGTAGTTATTTTATTTTAACCCTAGTGATATATAAACACAATTATATTATTATCTCAATAATCCAATTCATTTGTTTTGTTATGCACAACGGATTTGAAGAATCCTCTCAAGACCTAGAGAGATCCTTTCTCCAAGAAATCTCCCAAGAACGGAGAGCGATCATCCTACTTCTCTCACTCTCAAGTCAAGAGATATCTAAGAGAATGCTTTGGAAGTGATTCTCGAGACAATAAAAGGTGGATGACACATGTTCTAGGATTTTTTTATAGCACTCAAATATTCTTACGGTAATGTTCAGAGATTTCTGGAACATGTGTGATTCGCCGCTATAGGGAATCTATTTTGATTCCTAAAATGCAACAATGGAATAATGCAGATCTCTTGTCAGATCCTTCAATGAAGAAAAAATTCCATTAAGGTAATTATTTATTTAATTAAATTAATTATAAATAATATGTGATGATCTTCCCTCTTTGTTATGGCATTTTATCCCTTGTCTAAATTCTTTGATTCAATTAAATAGATCACGAATTTTATCATTTTGTAAACCTTTGATTGATCATCGATCATGGTAAAAATTAAAGTTGGGAAGGACACATCACATGCTTACTATGCGCTAAAAACCTATAAGTGGTATCAGAGCAGTCACATAATTATTTAAAGATCGTTGATGATTTATAAATTTGTGATTTAGTTTTTCAATTCAATTTTAATTGTTCTTTTAATTAAAATTATGAGATCTTATTCGTCCTCCTTTTTTTCTCATAGATCTAATAAATGTCATTAATTTTATGAATGAAATAAAATCAAAGAACTCATCCTAAGGTGCCAAGGATTCTGGTCAGATAACATAGGAGTACACATCATATGACCAGAGTTACATGTCGTGTACTTTTGTTCAATGCATCAGGAATTAAATCGAAAATTAATTCAATGTGTTTGAATTGATGACACATGGTGTAGTTAATTATTACACCACATGATGACTGGGCTATCCTGGCACATGGTCTGTCGGAGTACACATCGCGTAGCCTATAGGTTTCGGGCACAGTGGAAGTGTGTGATGGGTAATGCCCAACTTTGATTTTTTCCATGATCGATGATCAATCTAAGATTTACACAATGATGAACATCATGATCTATGAAATTGAATCAAAGAATATAGACAAGGGATATAACGCTGGAACCAAGAGAGGATCATCACATATCATTTATAATCAATTTAATTAAATAAATAATTACCTTTTATGGAATTATTTATTTTTTAATAGATCTAGAAATATATCTATGATGCACCATCATTATGTTGTAGGAATCAAGTGCAGGTTTACTCTAGTGGTGATCCATGCATGTTCCACTAATCTTCAGATGTCTCCAAAGGAATATTTGGTTGCTATCATGATAGATGTGTGTGCTTGTATCATCTGCCTTTGATCTCTATGAGAATTTCTTCTCTAGAATTCTCCTTGATCTTGGGGTGGAAGATTGCTCCCCAGTTTTGGGAGTGTTCTTGGAGAAGAGGGATCTCAAGGGATTGAGAGAATTCTCCAATTCCATTGTGCACAACCCAAAAAAATTGTTCTTATGAGAAAATAACATAAATGAGTTTATATATCACTAGGGTTTAAAGAAAATAATTGCACAAGTTCTCTTAATTATTTATTTAATCATAGAAAAAAACCCCACATCAAATAATAATAATAATATTATTATTTCTTGACATGCACTTAACTTGCGAATTATAATTAAATATTATTTAATCAAATAATATTCAATATTTATTATTTTCTCACCGAACATAAAATACTGGTTTTCATTCCTTCATAATATTTATTGAACCTTGAATAGTTTTTATTTATTTATTTAATAAATATCAATGCATTATTATCGAATAAATAAATAGATATTATATTCACTAAATAGGAAATAAATATTTATTAAATATTATGCTCACATTATATTCTCTCAAATAACTGGTGATAGAATAAATGCAATCAAAAAATGTAAATAATTATTAAACCACATGTGTAAATAATATTTATTTAAATTTTAAAATAATAATAAATAATATATTATTTAACTGAGATTCTGGATACACATAGTGCATGCCCCTCTAGGCCTCTCTCTTAGTGGCATTAGGTGGAACATCCTAAAGTACAAGGTTAGCATCTAGCAACACACCAAGGAACCTATAGAGAAATAATTTAATGTCGCAATGAATGAATACCTCATATGAATTCTTACAATGTAATGTAATCCTTTTATTATGATATCTCAAATCAAGCTGGTTGCATGTCGACTCCATCAACCTTTGCACTCGATATCTCTTTCTTTAAATTTTCAGAAAAAGAACTTGACTATAGAACACCATGGTAATGAATTTATTTAGGTTATATAAGTTCCATCAAAGGTCCTGAGATATTAAATTTTATTAAATAACATAAGGGGTAAATCCTTTCTCACATTATTCATTAATGCAATATTACTTGTGATGAACCCAATGTATCCTACCCTGCTGTGAACGTCTGTCAACACAGTTTTCTTCAATACATCAAAGTACGTGACTAATAATACTCATTAATAATAACATTAAATTATAAGGACCAATACACACATCCAAATATAGAAACATATAATAAAATAGATAAATGTGGATTTCCTACTGGTGGGTCTCGTTCTCATAATATTCTACTGGATATTACCAAGGGCGTACACCATGAGAAGGTGCCTCAAAATCCTATGAGTATCCACCCTTGAAATATTGTATCATTTTTCCACAAATTATATCATCCATCTATAGAACATATATTTAAGAATAGTGTCATAACACTTATGGGTTCTCATCATAGCAGGGATCTGTTATAAACTTTTATTGCGACAACTACTCTGGGGACATTATCACATACTATGTTACGCAGAAGAACAATAATGATGTGATAAGTAATCTATTAATATTCAAAATAATTAATACATTTTGTCATAAAGTATATATAATTTGTTTCTAGGGCACCAACTCTAATAGACTCCCACTTGCACTAAATCCAACTGCTACCAACCTTCAGATTTCTAGCTCTCACATGATACCCATGCTTATTGTGAGATAGTCCTTTAGTCAAGGGGTCTTCCATGTTCTCTTTCATGGGTACTTTTCTCACTGTAACTTCACCCCTTTGATAAAAATCCCTCAAGATGTGATAATTCTGGAGTATGTGCTTTATCTATTAGTGTGACATTAGATCTTATGTAAAAGCCACCACTACAGTATTATAATAATACAATGTGATAGTATCTTTACTTCTAGGTACCACATCAAGCTCATGGACAAATTTCTGAATAAAAAAAGACTCCATGATTACATCATAAGCCACTATATACTCGGAATCTATTGTAGAATTAGCAACAACTTGTTTCTTTGAACACTTACATCTCATGGATCCTCCATTGATACAGAAAATATATCCTGACTATGACTTCATATCATTATTATCTCTCTAAAAAATAGAATCAGTATAACCCCCAATTACTATCTCCTTATCCCCTCCATACACCATGAATATATCCTTAATTTTTCACAGATACTTAAGGATAGCCTTAACAGCAGACCGATGTTGTTCTCCTGTATCTTATTTATATCTTCCTACCATGCTCAATGTATAGGCAATTTCAAGTCTATTACATGACATGGAATACATGATTGATACTATGGCTAAAGCTTATGGGACCATACTCATTCTCTCTTTCTCAAGTTTTTTCTGAGGACACATTTTCTTAGAAAGATGTAAACCATCTAACACTAGAACCAATCACCTCTTGGATTGTTACTTTCTAAATATCTTTATTATATGGTCAACATATGTACTTTGAATTTGTAAAGACCCGTAAAAATCAAGGAATTTTTTTTTCTTAATTTTCATTGAAATTTTACAAGAACGCAGTTTCTGACGGCACCTGATTCCGAGGCCCGGTGTGCCCAGAATCATTTTCCGAAGTTTAGTTCAGGTACGTTCAATAAACGAACGAGCGGGGTTTTCTAACTTTTGAACCATTGCTTGGAATCGAATTCTGAGGACACCGATGGAATCGCAGCGCCGATATTTTCTTAGAAATGTCTTTTCCGGAGTTGCGTTTCCTTGGGTGTGGTTTTTAATTTTTGGGGTTAAGTTAAGAAATAAAATAAAGGTGGTGCGACACTTTATTTTATTTCACTTAAAGCCACTTAATCCAAGTTCAACGGATAAGGTGGAGCCCAAAATATCCTACCCACTTGGTATGATATTTGTGAGGTGGGGCCCACACGAGCCCCACCATTTCTTCCGTTCTAAGTAACGCACCCACAACCCCCCTTTTTTAATTAAAGTCAACCCGTGCGTTTAATTTAAATATTGAACGCCCATACTAATTGGGCGGTTTAAGCGTATCAATTAATTCAATTAATTTTTGGTTTCTTTTTATGAATTCCAAAATGTTGGAATGGGAATTAAATTAATACCAACACTTTTTTTATTGAGGGGTTGCTTGTTGAGAGGGTTTGGAGAAAGATCTAAGGCTTGAAGATATTCGTCCTCCTTCACTGAAGAATGTGAAGAACGTGAAGAACGCATCGTCGCTGACGAAGAACGCCGGCCTCCGGCGAAGGGCGACGAAGAACGCCAAACCCACGGAGATCGACGACATGACACCGTGTACCGCGACACCGACAATCCTCCTTCCGTGATGCTTCTTCCGTGACATTCCTTCCGCGGCGATCCTCTTCTTCCGTGATGACCCTCTTCTTCCGCGACGGTTAATTCTGCGACGAACGCTCGTGCGATGACAAGGTTGAGGTAGGGGTTTATTTTCTTGTGATTACTTCCGTCGTTTTCCCCTTTCATTTGAACCTCCTATTATCACATTAACGGGAGGAGGTCGGACCGCACGAACACGGCCAACACTCCTCCCCTTTTGGTTGTTGATTTTTGATGCGGCGAGTAAGGCAACGCGGAGTCGAAGCACCGCGCAGACATTGTAAAAAGGGAGAGCGGAGAAGCACGGTGCCGTCGCATCACGCCGTTGGAAGCAACAAATCTGCAGCGCCATTGTGACGCGCCGTAGAAGATGAACAAAAGACGCGGCACCGTCGCGCCGCGCCGGAGGATCTCAGAATCATTGCGGCCGGAGTGGGGCTGCGGCGGAGGGGCGCGGCGTCGTCGTGCCGCGCCGGACGGATGAAGGTCGCGGCCGGTTCCGGGCCGCGGCGGAGCAGGGGAACCGGCGGCCGGTTCCGGGCCGCCGATGTCGGAGCGAGGGGACCGGCCCCTGCCGGTCCCGTGGTGGCGGCAGCAGGCCAACCAACTGGGTCGGCCGGTCAGAGGAAATCACCGGGGGTCGTAACCCCCCATCCGGCCAACAGAGCGGCCCCAGAAAGGGGCCGCGGTTCTTCAGGCGGGGGCAGCGCCCCCCCCCCCCCCCCACTCCCGAAACGGCTCGGCCGTTCGGCTGAGCCTCTAGCCAGCGCGCCGTGCGCTGGGCCGGGCCACCAGGCTGGGCCGGGCCATTCGAGCCGGGCCGCACCCAAGCGGGCCAGACCCGGACCCGGGACGGGTCGACCCGGTTCGGGCCAACCTTGGGGGTATCGGGTCGGGTCGGACCGGGCCCGAACCCCCTAGTATCGAACTTCTTCGGTCTGTTGCCCATAACTTGAGTTACGGGCCTTCGAACGACATACCGTTAGTTGCGATGAGATCCTTGGATCGAGACGGTCGTTTCAGTATATTTCACTCAAGGTTTTGAAATACTTTGTGTTTGGCCGGGTTGGTTCGTACACGAAACCAACCGGGCCCTCGGAGCGGAAACGCTCATGAATTAAGCTCCGATTGTCTGATTGATATGCCGTCGACTTTGATGGATTCCTCTAAGTGAGACAGGTCTTTTGGCTTACTTTGCTCGAGGTTTGGACGCAGTTGGAGAACAGTCAGGTTGGTTTTGCCTTAAAAACTAACCGGGCCCCTAGAACGAAAAACCCAATAACTCTCAGACCGTGCATCTGATTGACGCGCCGTCTACGACGTTGAGTTCCTGTTGACGATACGGAACTTTTGGATACATCAACTCTGGACTATGTGTCAGTTGATGTATCAGCCTCTCGACTCGTGGAGCGGACCCTCCCTAATGAGCTTGTTGTGTGCGGGAAACCTAGAGCTGGCTGCGACTGCGACTACAACAACAATTGTACAGAGATCCTCAGTGGATTCGATGACGACAACTACAACACTCAGCGATCCTACGTGGATCAGTGCTACCGATCCTGTGTAGGTCCGATCCTATGTGGGTCAGTGCTCAGCGGTCCTGTGTGGGCCAGCGCCTAGAGATCCTGTGTGGGTCTTTGCGGGGGTTAGTTACCTATCGATCCTTTGTGGGTCAGATCCTTTGTGGGTCATTGCGGGGGTTAGTTACCTATCGATCCTTTGTGGGTCAGATACTTTGTGGGTCATTGCGGGGATTAGTTACCTATCGATCCTTTGTGGGTCAGATCCTTTGTGGGTCATTGCGGGGGTTAGTACCTATCGATCCTTTGTGGGTTCGACGGCTTTGATGAATCAGTGGATATATCTGATCATCTCTATCATCATACGAAGAAGTATATCTTGTGTGAGCTAAATCCTGTTTTGATTTCCTATGTGGATTATGTTGTGCTATCCTGTGTGGATTTACGTTTTTCTTTCCTGTGTGGACTGGATTGTGATTTCCTGTGTGGACTGGGTTGTACATGGGCTTCGAAGATGGAGTGTACTCGAATTGATGACTTAGGTATATGTATGGGCATATACCTAAGCAGTGTCGAATCTTACTTCGTGTTTGTATCTTTACTTTGTGGATTATCCTTTGTGGATTCTGGGAGACCTTTGAGGGTCTCGAGGTCCCTACTGAGTAGCTTATACACACCCCTGCACGGGCTATGCCCGCACTACATTGTGTTGGTTGCAGACGATGGACAGCACTGATCGTGGTTGAGGCTTGCGGAGCAGGACGGTACCTGGAGGTGGACCACTAGGCGGGACGTTCTCAGAGCGGACGGCTGGACCCGAGGACCGGTGGAGGCTATCTTTACTCACCCTTCAGGTGGGATTTCTAGTGGATAGCTCGACGTTGCGGCTTTACTTTCAGTTGTTGTTTTCTCTTTCCAGTTGTACTTTACTTTTAGTTTGGGTTTGTATTCTGGCCCACTTACTTTTTCCACACTTACTGTTGTACCCAATTTTTACTTAGTGTTTACTTCTACTGCTTGGTTTCTCTGTAGTGTTTGTTTACTATACAAAGGCAATGCCTTCCCTTTTTACCAGGATTTACGCCTTGGTGCTAGTCGCCAGCCCCTGGCCTATGGAAGGCGGGCTTGGGGTAGTCACGGCATGGGCCCCGAGGACGGGTCATGACAAATTGGTATCAGAGGAGTTCGGTTCTACCGCAGAACATTGGAATATGATCTTTTTCTATGTGAAGCAATAGTGTTAAGCGTATTCGGTGTGGTTATCAGTCCAGAGAGTCTAGTGTTGGTGTGGAGGCCGACGTATCCATACACCAGGACCCTAACTTCTGATTTCTGACTTAATGCACGAAAAAATTGATTGCATGTGTGTGTTTCAAGTTTTCTTTGTGATTACATTGTGTCATCTCACTAGGTATATTGTTCTGACCATGGAACACCTGTTTCCTTTTCAAGATGGCCCCACGACGGCAGCCAGCTAGGGTTCCGAGAGTTGAGCGTGACGACAGCCCACTGAGGAAGGAGGACTCGATACAGGCCCCTTTGACAGCTGGGGCACTGGCGGTACCTTTACCTGCCGAGCCACCGATGGTTCCATCCCCAGCCGCTGACGATGCACGTCGCCTTAGTTCACTGCACAAGTTTCAGCGCCAGCGACCACCCAGGTTCCGCGGGGAGACAGACCCCTAGGTAGCCAAGGATTGGCTGGAGGCAGTGGTACGAGTTTTTAGGTTAGTGAGGACACCAGTAGACCTCATGGTGATCCTCGCAGCGAGCCTACTGCACGTGGCAGCATGCAGATGGTGGAGCTTGATGCTCCAGGTTCACGATGAGGCATCTCTCCTCTGGACGGACTTTGAGAGCCTCTTCCGCTCGGAGTTCGTCCCATCCACCCTCCGTGCGGTGCGCATCCAGGAGCTTCTACAGCTGCGGGAGGGCAGCTTGACGGTCGCCCAGTACTCGGCGAGATTTACTGATCTCTCGCGCTACTCGACAGACATGGTACGTGACCCATTGTTCCAGGCCCGGACCTTTGAGCAGGGATTGAGGCATGATATCAGGGCATCGCTGATCTCTCTCAGCATTCTGACTCAGGCAGGAGTACTGGAGCGTGCCCTTTTGATCGAGAGCTTTCTTGCTGAGCCTTCTTCAGCAGCGAGACCTACCGCGGGGCGGCACGTAGTAGAGTCTTCTACAGCAGGCAGCCGACGGATGACTTATGGGTCCAGGCAGACCAGACCCTCAGGCATACGACCTCAGGACACTGGCTCAGCAGTGCGGGGCACACAGCGCGGAGCCAGTCTTTCGAGAGGCAAGCAGTGATACGCATGCAGCGGGCAGGGCCACATGGCTCGTGACTGCCCGACCCGCCGTGCCGGGGAGCAGCAGACGGTTGAGGGTCCACCAAGGAAGAGGCAGAGGGTCGACTGTGGTGGTCTGCAGGGAGTAGGCGGATGAGGCAGAGGAGCTGGCCGAGCAGTAGGTGGTGGGCGGCGCTTTGAGGCTCTACCACCACCACCACCAGGAGGTCCACCCTGACCACTGGGAGTTGGCAGGCAGAGATAGGCACAGCTCCAGGCAGCGGAGACCTACGACCACAGCGCGCCCGAGATGATTCGAGGTACTATCTGTGTCTATTCCACCCTTTATGCAGTTCTTATAGACACAAGAGCGAGTCATTCTTTCATAGCCACTGCCCTTGTTCGGAGCTCGGAGATTCCTACAGAGCCGTTGGCTCGATCCTTACGGCTAGAGACTCCTACGGGAGCAGACTCGACAATTACACAATGGTGCCAGCAGTGTGAGCTTACTCTAGGAGGAGAGAGCTTCGGCTGGGATCTTCTTGTAGCGGCGTCGAGGCCTTACGACGTCATCTTGGGCATGGATTGGTTATCTACAGTCCATGCTCAGATCGACTGTATTAGGCGCAAGGTGCGATGTGTACGCTCCGACGGGAGCAGGTTCACCTTCACCGGTGAGAAGGGAGCCTTCGCAGCACAGGATGGACTTCCGTAGAGGAGAGGACAACCCATCACTCATCAGTTGTCTAGACTCATCCTAGGATCAGTTGACGTGCGGAGTCCTAGTTTTCCTGTAGTGGTGGATCAGTATGCGGACGTTTTTCCCGACGATGTTCCAGGACTACCTCCTCGCAGAGAGGTAGACTTTTATATTGACCTGTACCCAGGGACAGCCCCGATATCCACTCCAGCATATCGGATGGCTCCCGCTGATCTTCGAGAGCTACGGGTATAGTTGGAGGACTTGAAAGGCAAGGGATTCATCTGACATAGTGTTTCACCCTGGGCTTCCCCAATATTGTTCGCCAAGAAGGCGGACGGGAGCTTACGACTTTGTGTCGACTATCGTCGCCTGAACCAGGTGACAGTGAGGAACAAGTATCTGCTACCAAGGATTGATGACCTCTTCGATCAGCTCAAGAGAGCACGGTGGTTCTCAAAGATAGACCTCAGGTTAGGCTATCATCAGCTCAGAGTTCTGGACGAGGACGTGCAGAAGATGACCTTCAGATGTCGGTATGGACACTATGATTTCTTGGTTATGCCATTCGGCGTAACCAATGATTCGGCAATGTTCATGGGCCTCATGAACATGATATTTCATCCATACCTCGATCGATTTGTCTTAGTCTTCATCGACGACATTTTGATATACTCGACTACTGAGGGGGAGCACGCCTACCACTTGTGGGATGTACTAGACACACTCCGAGAGCACCAGCTTTATGTAAAGCTCTCGAAGTGTCAGTTCTGGATACGTGAGGTTCATTTCTTTGGGCACGTCATCTCTGAGGCGGGAGTTGCAGTAGATCCTACAAAGATCGAGGCAGTGCTAGTTTAGGAGCCACCCAAGAGTGTGACGGAGGTGCGGAGTTTCTTGGGACTAGCTGGATACAACTGGAGATTTGTGCCAGACTTCTCCAGAGTTGCAACACCACTCTCAACATTGACGAAGAAGGGGAAACCCTTTGTGTGGTCAGACAGATGTCAGCAGAGCTTCCAGGAGCTGAGACAAAGATTGACCAGGGCACCTATCTTGAGGCTTCCGGAGGAGGGAGTAGGGTACGTAGTCTACTACGATGCATCAGGGACCGGACTCGGATGTGTCCTGATGTAGGAGCGGGCGGTGATCTCCTATGGATTACGTCAGTTGAGGCCGCATGAGCAGAACTACGCTACCCATGACCTGGATTTAGCAGCATTGGTCTTTGCTCTGAAGACATGGCGACACTACCTGATGGGCGAGCGCTTTACAGTCTTTTCTGACCATCAGAGCCTCATGTACATATTCTCTCAGAAGGACCTGAACCTGAGACAGCGTCGATGACTCGAGTTCCTCCAGGACTATGACTTTGAGATAGTCTATACTTCTGGGAAGGGGAACGTAGTAGCTGATGCTCTCCGTAGGAGGTCAGGCTTTCAGCTACTTGAGGAAGCGGCAGAGTAGCTAGCTGCTTTGCATTTATCTTTCATGGATAGAGATGGAGAAACCTTACTTCAGTCTCTCATAGTCACCCCTCCACTACTGTAGCGGGTCAGAGAGGGACAACGTGGGGACGCTGACTGTGAGACGCGGCGTGCACAGATATACGCAAGACAGGCACCTGATGGTTTATCTATTGGAGCAGAGCACGACGTCCGTTTCAGAGGAAGTACCTTGGTACCAGTTTCTTTACAGGAGGATGTGTTGAGAGAGTTTCACACTTCTCCCTTGGCGGTACATCCTGGAGTGGAAAAGATGTACCAGGACCTCAGACGACAACACTGGTGGCCGGGCATGAAGAAGGCTGTGGCAGATTTCGTTTCTCGATGCCTCACCTGCCAGCAGGTGAAGGTAGAGAATCAGGTACCAGCAGGCATGGTACATCCCTTGGAGGTCCCAGAGTGGATGTGGGATGGGTTATATATGGACTTCGTGACTGGACTTCCACGCAATTCCAGAGGTCACGACTCCATTTGGGTGATTGTCGACCGACTCACCAAGTCGGCTCACTTCTTACCCATTAGAGAGCAGGGCTCAGTGGAGAGCATGGGACGTCTCTACGTTCAGGAAATTGTATGGATTCACGGTGTGCCATCATCTATCATCTCTGATCGAGATGCTCGCTTTACTTCCCGGCTTTGGAAGGTGTTGCAGGAGGCATTCGGGATGCAGATACGTCTGAGCAACGCCTTTCACCCTCAGACAGATGGTCAGACGGAGAGGACCATACAGACTCTTGAGGACATGATCCGTGCATGTGTCCTCAACTTTGGTCGCAGCTGGGAGGACCACCTACCCTTGGTGGAGTTTGCGTACAACAACAGCTACCACTCCACCATCGGGATGGCACCATACGAGGCGTTGTACGTCCGACCTTTCAGATCTCCTTTGTGTTGGACAGTCCCTGGGGAGTCAGCACTTGTGGGACTGGAGATGGTCCAGGCCACGACAGAGAAGGTTCAGGTCATCCAGGAGTGGATGAGGACAGCTCAGAGCTGGCAGAAGTCTTATGCTGATAGGAGGCGGAGACCACTAGAGTTCGAGGATGGTGACCACGCCTTCTTGCGTGTCTCACCTCGACGTGGATTACAGAGATTTTTCTGAGGCGGCAAGTTGTCTTCATGCTTCATCGGACCATTCCAGGTCCTCAGAAGGATTGGCGAGGTGGCTTATCGCCTGGCTCTACCATCTCAGTTGCACCGGGTGCACGACGTCTTCCATGTATCTCAGCTGAGGAGATACGTGCACGACCCGATGCATATCATTGACCATGGGGAGCTAGAAGTTGATGATGGGGTGTCTTTTGCGGAGGTCCCAGTGGAGATTGAGGATCGATAGGAGTGGGTCCTACGTGGATGGTCGATTCCTCTAGTGCGCATCAGATGGCAGCACGGGAACCTCCAGGAGAGCACATGGGAGTGGGAGGCTCAGATGCGTGCTCAGTACCCACATTTGATTCCCAAGTTTATGATATATCTTTACGGGGACGTAAAGCCCTGGGGTGGGAGTGATGTAAAGATCCGTAAAATTCAAGGAAATTTATTTTCTTAATATTTTTTGGAATTTTAGAAGAACGCAGTTTCTGACGGCACCTGATTCCGAGGCACGGTGTGCCCGGATTCATTTTCCGAAGTTTAGCTCAGGTACGTTTAGTGAACGAACGAGCGGGGTTTTATAACATTTGAACTGGTGCTCAGAATCGAATTTCGAGGACACCGATGGAATCGCAGCGCCGATATTTTCTTAGAAACACCTTTTTTGGAGTTGTGTTTGCTCGGGTGTGGTTTTTAATTTTTGGGGTTAAGTTAAGAAATAAAATAAAGGTGGTGCGACACTTAATTTTATTTCACTTAAAGAACCCAAAATATCCTACCCACTTGGTAGGATACTTGTGAGGTGGGGCCCGCACGAGCCCCGCCGTTTCTTCCCTACTAAGTAACGCACCCGCAACACCCCTTTTTTAATTAAAGTCAACCTGTGCGTTTAATTTAAATATTGAACGCCCCTACTAATTGGGCGGTTTAAGCGTATCAATTAATTCAATTAATTGTTGGATTCTTTTTCTGAATTCCAAAATGTTGGCATGGGAATTAAAATAGGACCAACACTTTTTTTATTGAGGGGTTTCTTGTTGAGAGGGTTTGGATAAAGCTCTAAGGCTTGAAGATCTTCATCCTCCTTCACTGAAGAACGTGAAGAACGTAAAAAATGCATCGTCGCCGACAAAGAACACTGGCCTCCGACGAAGGGCGACGAAGAACGCTGAACCCTCGGAGATCGACGACGTGACGCAGTGTACCGCAAAGCCGACGATCCTCCTTCCACGATGATTCTTCTGCGACGTTCCTTCCATGGAGATCCTCTTATTCCGCGACGACCCTCTTCTTCCGCGACGGTTAATTCCGCGAGGAACGCTCGTGTGACGACAACGTTGAGGTAGGGGTTTATTTTCTTGTGATTACTTCCGTCGTTTTCCCCTTTCATTTGAACCGCTAGTTATCACATTAACGGGAGGAGGTCAGACCGCACGAACACGGCCGACACTCCTCCCCTATTGGTTGTTTATTTTTGATGTGGCGAGCAAGGCAACGTAGAGTTGAAGCACCGCGCAGACATTGTAAAAAAGGAGATCCGAGAAGCGCGGCGGCGTTGCACCACGCCGTTGGAAGCAACAAATCCGCGACGCCGTTGTGATGCGCCATAGAAGATGAACAAAAGACGCGGCGTCGTCGCGCCTCGCCGGAGGACCTTAGAAGAACCGCGGCCGGAGTGGGGTCGCGGTGGAGCAGGGGAACCGGCGGCCGGTTCCAGGACACCGGTGTCAGAGCGAGGGGACCGGCCCCTGCCAGTCCTGTGGTGGCGGCAGTCGGCCGGCCAGCAGGGCCGGCCGGTCAGAGGATATTGTCAGGGATTGTAACCCCCGGCCGGCCAGCCGAGCGGCCCCATAAAGGGGTCGCGGTTCTTCACGCGGGGGCAGCACCCCCCTTCGCTCCCGAAACGGCTCGGTCGTTCGGCTGAGCCTCTGATAGCGCGTCGTGTGCCGGGCCGACTGCCCTGACCGGTCCGCTAGGTCGGGCCGTGCCCAGGCCGGGCCGGACCCGGGACGGGCCGACCCTGGGGGTATCGGGCCGGGTCGGACCGGGCCTGAACCCCCTAATACTGAACCTCTTCAGTCTGTTGCCCATAAAATGAGCTACAGACCTACGAAAGATGTACCGTCCGTAGCGATGAAATCCTTGGATCGAGACGGTCGTTTAGGTATATCGCACTCAAGGTTTCGGAATACTTTGGGTTTGGCTGGGTTGGTTCGTACACGAAACCAACCGGGCCCTCAGAGCGGAAACACTGATAACTTAAGCTCCGGACATTCGATTGACGTGCCATCGACTTTGATGGATTCCTCTAAGTGAGACGGATCTTTTGGATTACTCTACTCGAGGTTTGGACACAGTTGGAGAACGGTCGGGTAGGTTTTTCCTTAAAAACCAACCAGGCCCCTGGAACGAAAAGGCCAATAACTATCAAACCGGGCGTCCGATTGACGCGCCGTCTGCGACGTTGAGTTACCGTTGACGATACAGAACTTTTGGATACATCAACTCTAGACTATGTGTCAGTTGATGTATCATCCTCTCGGCTCATGGAGCGGACCCTCCCGAACGAGCTTGCTGTGTGCAGGAACCCTAGTGTTGGCTGCGACTGCGACTACGACGATGACTGTACAAAGATCCTCAGTCGATTCGACGACGATGACTACAACACTCAGCGATACTACGTGGATCAGGGTTATCGATCATGTGTGGGTCCGATCCTGTGTGGGTCAGTGCTCAGCGGTCCTGTGTGGGCCAGCACCTATAGATCTTGTGTGGTTCTGATCCTGTGTGGGTCTTCGTAGGGGTTAGTTACCTATCGATCTTTTGTGGGTCAGATCCTTTGTGGGTCATTATGAGGGTTAGGTATCTATCGATTGTTTGTGGGTCATATCTTTTGTGGGTCATTGCGGGGGTTAGTTACCTATCAATCCTTTGTGGGTCAGATCCTTTGTGGGTCATTGCGGGGGTTAGTACCTATCGATCCTTTGTGGGTCCGACGGCTTAGATGAATCAGTGGCTATATGTGATCATCTATATCGTCATATGAAGAAGTATATCCCGTGTGAGATGAATCCTGTTTTGCTTTCCTATGTGGATTATGTTGTGCTATCCTGTGTGGATTTACGTTTTGCTTTCCTGTGTGGACTGGGTTGTGATTTCTTGTGTGGACTGGGTTGTACATGGGCTCGGAAGTTGGAGCGTACTGGAATTGATGACTTAGGTATTTTTATGGGCATATACCTAAGCAGTTTCGAATGTTACTTCGTGTTTGTATCTTTCCTTCGTGGATTATCCTTTGTGGATTCTGGGAGACCTTCGGGGGTCTCGGGGTCCCTCCTGAGTAGCTTATACTCACCCTACACGGGATATGCCCGCACTACGTTGTGTTGGTTACAGACGACGGACAGCGCTGATCATGGTTGAGGCTTGCGGAGTAGGACAGTACCTGGAGGTGGACCACTAGGCGGGACGTTCTAGGAGTGGACGGCTGGACCCGAGGAGCTGTGGAGGATATCTATACTCACCCTTCAGGTGGGATTTCTAGTGGATAGCTCGACATTGCGGTTTTACTTTCAGTTGTTGTTTTCCCTTTCCAGTTGTACTTTATGTTCAGTTTGGGTTTGTATTCTGGCCCACTTATTTTTCCGCACTTACTGTTGTACCCAGTTTTTACTTAGTGTTTATTTCTACTGCTTTCTTTCTATGAGGTGTTTGTTTACGATACAAAGGCAATGCCTTCCCTTTTTACCGATATTTACGCCCTGGTGCTAGTCGCCAGCCTCTGGCCTATGGAAGGGGGGCTTGGGGTAGTCACGGCACTGGCCCCGAGGACGGGTCGTGACAGAATTAGTCCAAGAATCCTCTTGGATCTATCATGAATGATCTTAATCCCTAGAATATAAGTCTCTTCACCTAGTCCTTCATAAAAAAATTTGTTTAACCAGCCCCTAACAGATTTTTAGACTGGTATATCATTTTCAATAAGTAATATGTCATCAACATATACTACTATGATAACAAAAACATTCCAATTAAACCTCTTGTAAACACATGGATCAAATTCATTCTTAATCAAACCAAATTCTTTTATAGATTCATCGAATCGAATGTTCCATGACCTAGATGTTTTATTCAATCCCAAAATGGATCTCTGCAACTTGAAAATTCTTTTGGAATCACATGGAGTCACAAAACCATATGGTAGTGTCATATATACATCTTCCTGAAGGTTCCCATTAAGGAATGCAGTTTTGAAATCCATCTACAAAATCTCGTAGCCATGGTAAGTTTTTATAGCAAGAATTATTTTAATGTATTTAAACATGGAAAATGGTGAAAAGGTTTTATCGTAGTCAATTAATTGGCGTTGTTTAAAACCTTTATCCACTATCCTTTCTTTATAGATATTTATTTTACCTTCTATGTCCAATTTTCACTTGAATACCCATTTGTATCCAATAGTATATACATCAACTAGCGTGTTGACCAGATCCCAAACATTGTTCTGATAGATAGAATCCATTTCAGAATTCACGGATTTTTTACATGTTGTATATTCTGATATTTCTATAAAAAACTTGTAAGAGATAGGTTCATCATTGTCAAACAATAATTATTCACCATCATATGTGGCTAGAAAACCATATCACTTTGGTTATCTTACCTCACTTACACTTCTATGTAGTAATTGTGTTTGAAGCATAGCTTCTTCCATGGGAACCTATGGAATCTATTCTTATACCTACTCTTGTGTATCTTGAGAATCAACTTAATCAAAGTCAATCTTTCTCCCACTATCCCTTTTTAATATGTTCTCCCTCTCAAGAAATACATCTTTTTTGGTGACAGTCACTTTCTTGTCTAAGAGGTTGTATAGGTAGTATCCCTTTGTTTCCTTGGGATACCCTATAAACATACACTTTGTGCCCTTGGGTGCTAATTTTCTTCCTAATAAGGCCTTAACAAATTCTTCGCAACCCTATACATGTTTATGTGATAAAACGGTATCTTTCTACTCCATAAATCAAAGGGAAATCCATTTTATTCTTTAGTTAGTACTTGGTTTAATGTGTATACCGCAGTTTGTAATGAATATCCCCAAAAGGATAGTGGAAGGTATGCATGACTCATTATCAAACTTAACATATCTAACAAGGTACAATTCCTCCTTTCACTAATTCCATTCCATTCTGGTATATAATGTGGAGTGAGTTGAGATAGAATCCCAAACTCTCATAGGATGTTTATAAACTCTTGGTTAAGATAGTCATCACCTCGATCTGATCAAATCTTCTTTATCATCTTACCGAGTTGATTTTATACTTGAATATTGAATTCATTGAATTTCTCAAAGGACTTGGAATTATACCTCATCAAGTAAATATATCCTTATCTACTCAATTCAGTGGTAAATGTTATGGTGTTAGAATATCTACCTCTAGATTCTAATGGAAATAGTCCTCACACATCAGTGTGTACCAATCCTAGAAGTTATGTGTCCCTTTCACCTTGTCCACCAAATGGTGGTTTAGTAATTTTTCCTTGTAAAAAATCATGATATATTTCAAGTGGTTTTAGCTCAGAAGAGTCTAAATAACCATCTTAATAGAGAGTTGTCAAATTCTTCTCATTTACATGACTAAGACGGTGATGTCATAGTTGGGTGTTAGTTGAGTCATGTGAACATTATTCATTATCAATTTCCAACACTTAATTTTCATAATTTAATACATTAATGCCATTACTTAAATGTGTCATACCATAACATATTTTTTTCTTATAAAATAAACAAGTTTTATTTCCAAATTTGAAAATAAACTCATCTACATATAAATATGCTGCATAAATTATGTTCTTGATAATCGTAGGTACACAATAACAATCTTTTGAAACCAAAATCATTCTCACTAAAAATGAAATTTAATATTCACCAATGGCTAGGGCAGCTAGCCTCACACCATTATCAACTCTCATATCCACCTCTCCTTTAGAGATATTTCATAATCTACTTGGTTCCTTCATTTGGATATAGATGTGAGCACCACAAGTTGTATCTAATACCCAGTGTGTATATATGGAAATATTGCACTCGATAAATAACGCACCTTTATCTTACCCTATATTTGGGTACACTTCCTCTTCTAGTGGCCCACCTTTCCACATAAAAAACATACCGCCTTATTTTCCTTGTCCTGCCTCTGGATCTTCCTCTTATTAGAAGGAAGGTGCTCAGGAGATTTAGAGTGTTTATATGTCTTGGGCCCATTTTCCTTGTAATTCCTTTAATTTTTCACCATAAAAACATGGGTTTATCATGCCCCATATCCTTATCCACTTATAGAATAAAAGTAATAAGTTTTTAAAGACTCTTTTCATTATTAATCATATTGTAATTAACAATAAAACTATATAAAGTCTTGGGAAGTGATGAAAGTATGAGATCTATATGAAAATCATTCAGAAATTTAATCCCTAAGATGTTTAAGCATTCAATATTGCCAATAATATTGACTACATGAGATCTAAAAAGTGAAAACTCTCAAATATTAGTTGTAATAAAAGCATTGGATATCTCATAACTATCTTGTCTTGCCTTCTCTTGATAGATATCCTGAAGGTGATACATCATGCTATATACATCCATGTACTCATGTTGCTTCAAAATATAATTGTACATAGATGATATCATGAAACACTGAAAAATATATAGCATCATTCGGATGCTCCTCATAGAGAGATAACTCTTCATCACTTTCCCCATTACTAGGCACAATTGGAAAAGGTTCTTCCCGCACATAAAATTTCCTTTCATGGTGAAGTATAACATGTAAGCAACTTTTCCACACTTGGAAATTTGTGCCAATGAGAATGTTATCCTTATCAAGTTTGGAACACTATGATATGTTTGAATTCATTTTATTGATGCTTTTACAAAATAAGATGACCATAATTTAGTACTTTATCAGATAAAATTTAGAAAAATAAATAAATATTAAATGTATTAGTCTCCCAATATTTTATCGAAACCCAATATCCCTCACCATTGGTTTCAGAATATTACATTTCTTGGACATCCTAGTTTCAAGGATACATATTCCCCTTCTCATTACCTTAACTTTGTTTGGTCAAACAACTTGAATGGTTTTAGTTATGAATTCTAAATTCCAATTTAATTATCTCACAGTACCTTGAGCCACTGAGTGGAATCCCCAGTCCTGAAATCCTTAAATTGTATTACCTTAACGTTTTCCTCTTAGTTACACCAATTACTACTTTGGAATTCAATCCTTGATGTGAACTAAGTTAATTCAACCCAAAACTTCAAGTTAGAATTCCCTGATAATTGAAAGCACCCCAGCTTTGGCTGGACAAGCACTTAGAATTATGGTTTGATTTTAAAGTAGTTTAAGGCTATACCAACTTAATATATATAATTGAAGGATTTTATCCTTTATTTGTAAATTTAAAATTATTATCTTTATCATATGCTTGTTAATATTAATTGGATTTACTTAAGTGATTAACCATATATTAGATAATATTTAAGCATAAGCCAATTTATTTTAGTTCTATCTTGCATGCTCGTTAATTTAATTAATTTGTGTGATTGCGACAAAACATCTATAATGAAATAGCCATAAAATTGAAAGAAATAAAATAATAAAGTAGTATGATCATGATCTTTTACCAATTCTTAGTTTATATAGCGGTTGATAAACAAATTGTTGACCTAGGGGAAAAATACCTTGAACTAATTAAGGTTTTTGTTATAGCTTTCCACCTATCCACCAATGTATCTCTCTTGGATTGGTTTTTTCTTGGCTCCAAACTTGAACCACCTCCACTATCTCGGGAGCTTCATCCATTACATATGCTTTTACTCACACACAAGTGAGGGGAAAAGGTTTTACATAAAACAAATCATGGGCATGAAGGCCCTTACATGACAATAGGAGAGAAGGCATGCAAGCCAAAATTTTAATTTAATAATAAATTAAATGAAACCAATCACATAAAAAGGTCTTGGTCTATGCTCATGATCATCCACATGCATGCAATGAATTACACATTTAATAAAACCCGTATTCAATTCTTAATTGTTCTTATTTAAGATAAATTGTGCTCGAATCAATTAATTATCATCTTTAATTAATCAATTATTTTATCTTAATTCTCATTCTAATTTCCTTGAGAGTATCATCCATTATAATTTTAAACAAAATAAATTTATTTAAAATTAACTCTATACATAAATGTGCCTTGGAGGAAACGTGGAGAATACTTGTCTGAATATACCCAAAATATATTATACTCATATACATATTTATTCTTTGTGACATATAGCATACACAAATTATCACAGAATTTCATGATGTATAGTATCAACTTAATGATTACATGAATTATATTATTTTTCTGTAACATGTCATACTTAATGCACATAGAGTAACAATTGTAATACGACTCATACATGATATGCAAATCCAACCATTACGTAGATGTTAATTAAATATTTACATATATATATATATATATTAAAAACCATCACATGGCGTGTCCTATCAACTTAATAACCACACGCAAGAACATGTCTCAAGGTTTACATAATATAATAAATAAATTTTAAATCTACATAATTTTGTATAATTCTGTAGTGTGTACAATGTGAGCTACAAAATTTGTAAGTCTCTCACTGTCTATTCGAGGTACACACCTAGAGACTCAGAGTGTAAATTGTAACTCAAAAAATGGAGTACACAGCATGTCTAATGGGATGCATGTCATATGATCTCTAAATTACACGATCACCAGTCAGGTAGGTTGTGTATGGTAATACATAGCATGTTTGTGACTTAAAGGGACTACACATCGTGTACATGGGCTACACAATGTGTACTATGGTTTACCATGCGTCACCCTAGTCTGGTCAACACATGGGGTAAGTAATTTAATTCACCATGTGTAATAAATGAACATGATTTGAATTAATTTCCAAATTAATTCCTGATGCATTGACCACAAGTACACACTGTTTAATTTTGATTACATGGCCTGTAATTCTGTGTTATATGTCCAGAATCCATGGAACCTTTGGATGATATCTTCAATTTTAGTTTATTTATAAAATTAATCATATTGATTAGATCTACAAAAAATGAAGGAGGAAGAAGTAGATATCACGATTCAGATTAAAAGAACCATTAAACATGAATTTAAAAACTAAATTAAAATGCGTAAATCACCAAATATATTTAAATAATTATAAATAATTATATGAATGCTATGATACCACTTGTAGGTTCTGGGGATAGTATAAGCATCCAATGGGTGGTGTCCAACTTTGCTTTTTTCCATGGTCAATGAGCAATCCAAGATTTATACAATGATAAACATTGTGATATACAGAATTGAATCAAAGAATATAGACAAGGGATATAATTCCATAACCAATATAGGATCATCACATGTTATTTATAATCAATTTAATTAAATAAAGAATTAACTTTGATGAAATTATTTCTTTGTTGATAGATCTGAAAACAGATCTGCAATGCATTGTTGTTGAGTTATAGGAATCAAGTACAGATTCCATCTAGCAGAGATCCACATGTTTTCCACGAATCTCTAGACGTCGTCGAAGGAATCTCTGAGTGCTAGCATAGTATATCCTTGCGCTTTCTTCATCTTCCTTTGATCACTATGAGAATTGCTTCCAAAACATTCTCCTTAATATGGTGGAGGAAAATTTCTCTCTATTCTTGGGAGTAATCTTGGGGAAAATAGATCTCAATAGATTGAGAGAATTCTCCAATTTCATTGTGTACAACCCAAACAAAAAAATGTTCTTGTGAGAAAATAAAATAACTGGGTTTATATATCTCTAGGGTTAAAATAAAATAATTGCACTAGTGCCCTTAATTATTTATTTAAAACTTGTGAAAACCCCACGTTAAATAATAATATTATTATTTCTTGACATGCACTTATCTTGCGAATTATAATTAAATATTATTTAATCGAATAATATTCAATATTTATTATTTTCTCACTAGACCTAAAATATCGGTATGTCATTCCTCCATAATATTTATCAGACCTTGAATAATGTCTATTTATTTATTAAATAAACATTACTGCATTATTCTCCAATAAATAAATAAATATTATATTCACTAAATAGTAAAGAAATTTTTATTAAATATTCTGCTCACATTATATTGTCTTAAATAACTGGTGACGGAATAAATGTGATCAAGTAGACATGAATAATTATTAAACCACAAGCTGGGATAATATTTATTCAACTTGTTAAATAATAATTAATAATATATTATTTAACTGAGATTCTAGATACACTTATTATGTGACCCTCTAGACCTCTTTCTCAGTGGCATTAGGCGAAGCAGCCTAAAGTCTATGGTTAACATCTAACAACACACCAAGTGACCCGTAAAGAAATAAGTTAATATCGTAATGACATAATACCTCATACATATGTTTACTATGTAATGAAATCCCTTTATCATGATATCTCAAATTAAGTAGGTTACATGTCGATGTTATCAACCTATGTGCTCGATATCTCTTTCTTTGACTTTCTGAAAATATTACTTGCCTATAGAACACCATGTACATGGATTTATTTAGACTATATAATTTACATCAAATGGCTTGAGATATTAACTTCTGTTATATAATATAAGGGATAAATCCATTCTTGCATTATTCATTAATACAATATAACTCATGACATGCCCAATGTATCCTAACTCAACGTGAACATCTATCATCGCGGTTTTCATCAATACATCAAAGTACATGACTCATAATACTCATTAATAATAATTTTAAAGTATAAGTACCAATACCACGTACATATATAGGAACATCCAATGAAACATATAAATGTGGATTTTCTACTAGTAGGTCTAATTCTCATAATATCCCACTGGAAATTACCAAGGGTGTACACTATGAGAATGTGCCTAAAAGTCTTATGAGTATCCACCTTTGATAGTTTGTATCATTTTTTCCCTCAAATGATATCATCCGGATATAGACCATATATTTAATAATATTTTCGTAGCACTTTCAGGTTATTATTAGTGGGGAACTGCTATGACCTTTTTGTACGACATCTAATCTAGGGGAATTATCACGTACTATGTTACACAAAAGAACAATCATGATGTGATAAGTAATTTATTAATATTTAAAACAATGAATACATGTTATCATAATGTATATAAAAGTTGGTTATAGGGAACCAAATACAACATAGGCCACATACACGGCATGTATTCACTTTGATTCACAAATGAGTTGTGTGTTTTATACATGGACTACCTAACTGGTGACCGTGTAACTCGGAGTCCGCACACCATGTTGTCACTTTTACACATCGTGTAATCCATTTTTTCTAAGGTATTATTTACATGTCGAGTCCCTAGGCATGTACCTTGGATAGATGGTGAGAGATGTAGACGATGTGTAGCTTGCCTATACACGTCGTGTACTTATACCAAATTACACACATTTAAAATTTATTTATTATACTATGTAAACCTTCAGACATGTTCTTGTGTGTGATCATTAAGTTGATAGGACACGCCATGTGATGGGTTTTTAATATGTGTGTGTGTGTTTGTTTAATTAGTATTTGTACAGTGTTCAAATCTGCATATCATGTATGAGTTGTATTACAGTTGTTACTCTATGTGTATTGAAGCATAACACATGACCAAAAAATCATGTAATTTGTGTAGTCATTAAGTTTATAGTATGCGTTATAAATGTGTGTGATAATTCATGTATCCTATATTTCAAAAAATCAATCCCCCCACGCTTGGATGGGGTGGTAAGGGTGGGGAGGGGTTTGGGGCATGGTCCCTAGGTCAAGTCCGCGGGATAATGGTTTATGTATATTTTCTTTGTTGCGTCGTGTGCTGCTTTCATAGTTGTACCTGCTTTTTATATTTCAAAAAAGTAAAACTATATACAAGTATAATACATGTTGGGTATATTTTGATGGGTATTCACCAAGTTATCTCCAAATTTAATTTAATTTACATGGTTAATTTAAAATAAATTTACTAATTTTTTTTTTAAAATTGTGATGGATGAGAATTAAGATAAAATAATTGATTAATTAAATATAATAATTAATTGATTAGAGCATGATTTATATTAAATATGAATGATTAAGAATTGAATGCTAGTTTTATTGAATGCGTAATTCATTGCATGCATGTGGATGATCATGATCATATACCAGACCTTTATATGTGATTGGTTTCATTTAATTTATTATTAAATTAAATTATTTTTCTATGTTCCTTCTCTAATATTATTATGTAGTTCCTATGTGACCATGGTTTATTTTATGTAAAACCTTTTCCCTCCCCTACATGTGAGTAAAATCATATATAATTCATGTAGCTCATAAGCTATTATAGGCAGTTCAAGTTTGGAATCGAGATGAAACCAATCCAAGAGAGATACATTGGTGGTAGGTGGAAAGTTGCAACATGAATATTAATTGGTTCAAGATGTGTTTCCCCTAGGTCAAAAATTTGTTTATTAACCGCTAGATAAACTACCCTGAATGGCCCGAAGTCCATCATTTTTTATTGATTTTTGATAACCCCCTTTCAAGGGATGAGGGGGAACCCTTACAAGACCCGTAGGATCAGAGATTACAAGGACCATAGGCTTAGGAGATTACATGACCCGATGGTCTTAGGTAATTCAACTAAACTATCTACAGCGGAACTGCCCCTCCCAAGCATCTGCGTCATAATAGTAGCTCTCCACCTTTTCATGGCCGTCTAGCTAGGATTCCCGTGCAAGCACAGGCTGGTACCGATGGCATAGCCATACCCTCTCATTCTGACAATCCATTTGGTTCTTCTCTGGTGAGTGCACCTGCTCTGAATCCTCTTCTGGGGATGCTCCTTTTTTGTAGTGTGTCTGGGGAAATTGCATGTGGCCCGAAGGCCTTGAGGTGTCCCGAGGGCCTTAAAGGTGGCCCAAAATCCCTTCTGACCCAAAGTCTTGGGTGGCCCGAAATCCTTACGGACTCCAAGCCCAAACCGGTGGCCCAAGGTGAATAGTTCCAGCTGCTATAGTACCGAACATTACCTGCTACAGAAACTGCTACAATGTCTACTACAGTACCTGCATAGTGTACAGTTCTGCTACCGTAACTGTACAGTGTTCAATTCTGCTATAGTACCTGTATAGTGTATAGTTCTGCTACAGTGATGCTATAGTGCCTGCTATAGTACTGCTACAGTACCTGGAAATATGCCTCTACCTAGTTTTGAACCTGGGTCTTGTGGATACACATAAGGATACCTCACCAACTGGGCTGAGGCTCATGTGCAAACTATTAGTAAATGATAATGATCATACCACTTTATTATTTTATTTTTGTCAAGTTTTATGGTTATTTCATTATGGATGTTTTGTCGCGATCACATAATTTAATGAAATTAACAAGCATGAAAGATAGAACTAAAATAAATTGGATTATGTTAAAGTATTATATAATACATGGTTAATCACTTATGTAAATCCACTTAATATTAAAAATCATGTAATAAAGATAATAGTTGTAAATTTACTCATAAAAGGATAAAATCCCATTAATTATATATATTAAGTCAGTATAGCCTTCCGCTAATTCAGTTAATATCGAACCATAGTTCAAAGTGATTGACCAGCCAAAGATGGGGTGCTTTAAATTATCAGAGTACTATAACTTGAATATTGGGGTTGACTTAACTTAGTTCACATCAAGGGTTGACTGTTAAAGCTGGACTTGGTGTAACTGAAAGTAAAAGGTTGAGGAAATCTAATTTAATGATTTAAGGATTGGGGAGTCCACTCAGCAGATCAAGGAACTGTATGTTAATGCAGTTGGAATTTGGAATGTCTACCTAAAACCATTCAAGTTGCTTGACCAACCAAAGTGGGGGTAATGACAAAGGGAATATGGATCCTTTCCACTGGGATATCCAAGCAATATGATACTCTAAAACCAATGGTGAGTGCTATTGGGTTTTGATAAAATATTGGGAGACTAATAAATATAATATTTATTTATTTATCTAAATTTTATCAGATGAAGTACTAAAATTATGCTTATCTTATTTATAGAAACAATAATAAAATGACATCAAACATATCATTATGATCCATACTAGATAAGGACAACATTCTCACTGGCACAAATTTCCAAGAATAGAAAAGGTGCATATGCATCATCCTTCTCCATGAAAGGAAATTATATGTGTTGGAAGAAACGTTTCATAAAGTGCCTAGAAATGAGGCTAGTGATGAAGATTTATCACTCTATGAGAAACATTTGAATGATTCCACAAATATTTAATTTTTCATGCTATCATCCATGTCCAATGATCTTTTGAAGTAACATGAGGACATGAATGCGTATAGCATGATGTCTCAACTTCAGGATATCTATCAAGAGAATGAAATACAAGAGAGGTACGAGATCTCAAATTATTTTTTCACAACTAAGCTCAGAGAGTTTGTGCCATATGGGCCTCATGTAGTCAATCTTATTCGATACATTGAATGCTTATACATATTAAGGATTAAATTCCCAAATGAGTTGCATACAGATCACATGATTTCATCACTTCCCAAGACCTTCTCTAGTTTTATTGTTAATTACAACATGATAAATAATGAGAAGAGTCTTTTATAACTTCTTAATTTGATTCTCCAAGAGGATAAGGACATGGGGAATGATAAACTTGTGGTCCTTATGGTGAATAAGAAAATGAATAACAAGGAAAAGGGAGAAAAAACTTATAAATAGTCTAAATATCCTGAGCACCATCCTTCCAAAAAGAGAAATATCCAAAGGCAAGGTAAGGAAAAGGGTGCAGTATGTTTTGCGTGTGGAAATTCAGGCCACTGGAAGAGTAACTGCACCTATAATCTAGGGGAATATAAAGGTGTGTTCATTATCAAGTGAAATCCTTCTATATCTACACATTGGGTATTTAATACAACTTTTAGTGCTCACATCTATATCCAAATGCCGGAACCAAGTAGATTCCAAAAGATTTTCAGAGGAGAGGTGGATCTTAGAGATACTAATGGTGTGAGGATGGATACTCTGGCCACTGGTGAATACCACCTTTCATTGAAGATGTGAATGATTTTGGTTTTAAAATATTGTTATTATGTACCAATGGTTACCAAGAATATAATTTATGTATCATTCCTAGATACATATGGGTTTATTTTCATGTTTGGAAATAAAAGTTGTTTCTTTTATAAGGATAACATATGTTATGGTATAGAATATTTAAATATTAGTTTTTATGTATTAAATTATGAAAATAGAGTGTTGGAAATTGATAATGAATCATGTTCACACAACTCATATAACACCCAACTTTGGCATCATCATCTTGGTCATGTAAATGAGAAGCATTTGAAAAATCTCTATCGCGATGCTTATTTAGACTAATATAAGCTAAACCCACTTGAAATATGTCATTCTTGTTTACAAGGAAAAATAACCAAACCACTATTTGGTGGATAGGGTGAAAGGGACATCGAGATTATAGGATTGGTACACACTGATGTATGTGGACCATTTCCAGTAGAATCTAGAGTTGGATATTCTTACGTCATAACTTTTACTAATGAATTGATTAGATATGGATCTATCTACTTGATGAGATATAAGTCTGAGTTCTTTGATAAATTTAAGGAATTCAATAATGAAGTAGATAATTTTATTGCAAAGAAGATAAATAATATTCAATCAGATCAAGGTGTTTAATGTCTTAACCAAGAGTTCGTCGACTTTCTATGGGAGTTTGGGATTCTATCTCAACTCACTCCAACTTACACACCATAGTGGAATGGTGTTAGTGAAATGAAGAACCATGCCTTGTTAAACATGGTAAGTTCAATTATGAGTCATGCAGATCTTCCATTATCCTTTTAGGGATAAACATTACAAACTGTGGTATACACATTAAACCGAGTACCAACTAAAGCGGAAAATGGAATTCCCTTCAAACTGTGGAGTGGAAAGAAACCCATTTTTTCACACATGTGTATGGGGTTGTGAGGCATTTTTTAAGGCCTTATGAGGAAACAAACTACCACCCCATTGCACATAGTGTATCTTTATAGTATATCCCAAAGAAATAAAGGGATACTACCTATAAAACCCCTCAGACAAGAAAGTGATTGTCTCCATAAAATCTGTCTTTCTTGAGAGGGATCACATTCTCAAAAATGATAATGGTAGAAATATTGAATTCGATAAATTTGATGCTCATGATACACAATAGTTGGTATAAGAACATATTCCATAGTCCCTGTATAAGAGGTAGTTCCTAAAATACAAGTACTTCATAAGATCATAAGAGAGGTAAGAGAACTATAGAGATATGATTTTTTTGTCACCAAAGATAGTGATTCATTATTGGTTAACAATGATGAACCTATATCCTACAAGGTGGCGTTATAAAACTCATAAGCTATAAGATGGAAAGAATCTATGAATTTTGAAATGGATTCCATGTATCATAACCAAGTTTGGGTTCTTGAATTTGTGCAAATTGATGTAAATTCTATTGGATGAAAATGGGTATTCGAGAGGAAAATGGACATAGAAGGTAAATTAAATACCTATAAATAAAGGATAATGGATAAAGGGTTTAAACAACATCAAGGAATTGAATATGATGAAACCTTTTTACCAGTTTCCATGTTTGAATCCATCATAATTATACTTGTTATAGTATCTTACCATGACTACAAGATTTGGAAGATAGATTTCAAAATTGTATTCCTTAATAGGATCCTTTAGGAAGTTGCCTATATGACATGACCATAAGGGTTTTTGACACCAAGTGATTCCAAGACGATTTTCAAGTTGCAAATATACATTTATGGATTGAAGGAAGAATCTAGTTCATGGAACATTCGATTTGATGAAGCCATAAAAGAATTTGGTTTCATTAAGAATTAATGTGATTAGTGTGTTTATAAGAGGTTTAGTGGAAATTTTTTATTTATCCTAGTAGTATATGTTAATGACATATTACTTATTGGAAATGAAATACTAGTCTTACAGTCATTTAAGTACTGGTTAAACATGTTTTTCTCTAAAAAGTAATTAGGTGAAGTGGCCTATATTCTAGGGATTAGGATAATTCGTGAAAGATCCAAGAGGATGCTTGGACTAAGTAAAAGTACATATGTTGACTCAATACTAAAAAGATTTAACATGGAACAATCCAAGAGGGGATTGGTTCCTGTGTCACATGGTTTATATCTTTCTAAGAAAATGTGTCCTCATACACAATAGGAGAAATAGAGACTGAGAAAGATATCATATGATTCGGTGATAGGATCAATCATGTATGTCATGTTATGTACTAGAATTGATGTTGCCTATGCATTGAACAGGGTAGGAAGATATCAAGAAGATCCAGGAGAACAACATTGGTATGTTTTTAATGCTATCCTTATGTATCTGAGAAGAACTAAGGATATGTTCCTAATGTATGGAGGAGATGAGGAGCTTGTCATTAAGGGCTATACTGATGCTAGTTTTTAGACAAATCCTAATGATCTGAATTCATAGTTAGGATATATTTTTTTCTGAACAGATGAGTTGTGAGCTGGAAGAGTTCAAAGAAGCCAGTTATCGTTGATTCTACATGGGATTATGAGTATATAGCAGCTTCTGATGTAGCTAAATAAGTCCTTTGGATTTATAAATTTGTCCAGGAGATTGATGTGGTATTTAAAATTAAATACTTTATCACATTGTATTGTTATAATATTGTAGCAGTGACTCATAAAAAAGAGCGAAGGTCACACCAACAGAAAAAGCATATACTTTGGACGTATCACCTCTTGAGGGATTTTCATAAAATTTTTAAATTTGTAGTAATTAGAGTTCACATGGAAGAGAATTTTGCAGACCCCTTAACTAAAGTCATATCTCAGTAGAAGCATGAGTATCATGTGAGAGCTAGCGGACTAAAGGTTTTTAGCAGTTGGCTCTAGTACAAGTGAGAGTCTCTTGGATTTGATGCACAAGAACCAAATTCTACGTACTTTATGCTAACATGTATTCATATTTTTTAATATTAATAAACTCATTATCACGTCATGATTGTTTTTTTTGTAACATAGTATGTGATAATGTTTTATGAGTCGTTGTCCCACTGAAAGGTCATAATAGTTTCCAACTATGATGAGAACCCGAAATTGATATGACATTATTCTTAAATATATGTTCTATATCTAGATGATATCATTTTAGGGACACAAATGATATATTCTATTAGGGGTGTAGACTCATAGGACTTTGAGACACCTTCTCATGGTGTACGCCCTTGGTAATATCTAGAAGGATATTATGAGAATGAGGTCCACTAGTAAGAAATCCACATTTATATGTGTCATTGGATGTTCCTATCTACGGACATTTATATTGGTCATTAAACTTTAAGATTATTATTAATGAGTATTATGAGTTGTATACTTTGATGTATTAATAAAAACTGTGACAATAGATGTTCGTGGTGAGGTAGGATACGTTGGGTGTGTCATGAGTAATATTTCATTAATAAATAATGCGATAAAGGATTTGTACCTTTTTCTCTTTAATATAAGTTGATGCATTAGGACCTTTGATGAAAATGATATAGCCTAAATAAATCCATGGTCATGGTGTACAATAGACAAGATCAATTTTTGGGAAGTCAAAGAAAGAGACATCGGACACATAGGTTGATGACACCATCATGCAACCTGCTTGATTTGAAATATCATGATAAATGGATTATATTACACATTAATCATTCATATGAGGTATCATGTTTCATCATTAACTTCTTTATTTATGGGTGTCTTGCCGTGTTTCTAAATGCTAACCTTGGAATTTAGACTATTGTGTCTAATGCCACTGAGAAAGAGGCCAAGAGGATCACACTCTAAGTGTATCTAGAATCTTAGTTAAATAATATATTATGATTTATTATTTAACAAGTTGAATAAATATTATTCTTGGATTTGGTTTAATAATTATTAATTCATGGTTGATCACATATAAATATTTATTTTATATTTTGTGAATATAATATTTATATATTTGTTTGTGAATAATGCAGTGATATTTATTTAATAAATAAATAGTCATTATTCAATGCCTGATAAATATTATAGAGGAATGGTGGACCAAGTTTAATGGTCTGGTGAAAAATAATAAATATTGAATATTATTTTATTAAATAATATTTAATTTAATTCGCAAGTTAAGCACATGTTGATAAATAATAGTATTATTATTATTATTTGGCATGGGGTTCCGTAGGAATTAAATAAATAATAAAGGGAACTTGTAAAATTATTTTATTTTAACCCTAGAGATATATAAAATCAATTATATTATTTTCTCAATAAATCAATTAATTTGTCTGGTTGTGCATAATGGATATGGTGAATCCTCTCTGGACCTAGAGAGCTCTCTTATCCAAGAATTCTCTCAAGAATTGAGAGAGATATTCCTCCACCGCCCACTCTCGAGTCAAGAGAGGTCCATGAAAACACTTTATAAGTGGTTCTCGAGGTGATCAAAGGTGGATGACACAAGCACATGGATCTATCATGCTAGCACCTGGATATTCCTACGGCGATGTTCAGAGATTTGTGGAACACGTGTGGATCACCACTGGAAGGAATCAATTTTGATTCCTACAACACAACGATGGAACACCACAGATCTGTTGTCAGATCTATCAATGAAGAAATAATTTCATCAAGGTAATTATTTATTTAATTAAATTAATTATAAATAATATGTGATGATCCTCTCTCTTGGTTCTGGAATTTTATCCCTTGCCTATATTCTTTGATTCAATTCCATAAATCATGACGTTTATCATTGTGTAAACCTCGGATCAGTCATAGATCATAGAAAAAATCAAAGTTGGTCATGAACCGTTGCATATATCTGCTATACACAAAACCTAAAATTAAATCAATAGAGCTACATACAAAGATAACGTGGTGTATAAGATGTATTATATCTCAACGAATGAGAATTGAGACCAAGAAAAAGCTTATGACTTAGAAAATTTTGAATCAAAAATCCTTGAAGGATAGGACTTGGAATTGAACTTCAAATATCATGATTAAAATATAATTCATGATATGATATCTCAAATTGGAAATATATACACCACACAAATTAAATTAGGTGCATGAATACAATACTTGTCTCAATGAAGGGAAATTGAAATGAAAACTCTTACCTCTTATATTGACTTCCACGAATATACTTCAACCTCCTATATCACAAACATAGCTATCTTAATTGATTAATTTAGAACTTTAATCAATCCATTTTCATTCATACTCTTCATAATTAGACATTCTCTACATGAATTCATTCTATTATCCACATCGGGTGTTTATAGTTTTGATCGTTTGTATTAGTTTCATTATAGCGGTGTTCATGTTTATTATTCTTTCAAAGTTCATCATTACTATATCATTTAATCTACTTGAATAGATGTTCCAAGATAGTTTATAAATTTATAATTACATTTCTTTTCCATTTTGGTTATGAATAATGATGATGAAATCGACGATGATCAAGTTTTAGTGATTCTTAATAAACAAAAGGTCTTTTCTTAATTGATGAGATAAATGTTGATATAACCTTAACATAACCAAAAAAACATTATTTACACATTTATATCATATTACATCATTAAATAAGTTTTTATAGTCATCCATGACATAAACTCGTAGTATTGTTCGATTAGGTTGTTAAATAGACTCAAACATGAACATACACTACTACAAACCACACTTTTAACAGTGCTAGAATCGTCTTTTATCAGCGCTAGAGAAGTGTTGATGACCTTAGCATGGTTAAAATTCCATGATTTTTATTAGCGCTAAAAAAGCTCAGATAAAGGTACTATTTATCAATGCTTTTCAAAGCGCTGATAAAAGACCCTATTTATCAATGCTTTCATTTAGCGCTGATAAAGTGAACCTTTATTAGTGATTTTTAATGTACCGATATAGATATAATTTATCAATGCATTTATAAGAACCAATAAAGGAGTCCTTTATCAGTGCTTATAAAAGATCTGATAAAGGAAGGATTTATCATCTCAATTAATAGCACTGATAAAAGTGAACACTACAGTGTGATGGAGCAGCACATTGCGTCACTAGAAACAGGTGCAGTGTGCTGCAACAACACACTACATCAGTATAAACAGTAACAAAAATTACCAAAATAAGATAAAAATATTGAATTTAAATGAAATAAATTTTTTAACACAAATACAATAAAAATCAAACACTATTATAGATTATGTGAGTAATTTTTTTATTAAAATGAATGTAATTTTGGAATAAAAAAGACTCACTTGGAGTCATACCGGTCACATCCTGCATTGAATTGAGGTGAAGCTGATCACTACACGTCACAAATGACATATGGATAATTTTCCTAAAGTAAAAACATAATCTGAATGTTTTTATTGGTTTTGAGTATTCCATTTCTTTATTAACATTAATGTTAGTTTTAAATAAAAAAATGTACTTGGAGTCATATCGGTCACACCGTGCATCAGATTGAGGTGAGGCTGAATGATAAACATCCCAAATGACTAATGTATTATTTTACTAAAGTATTAAAACAATAGGAATGTGTTTTATCAGTTTTGAGTATGTAAGTTGTTTTTTTTATTAAAATTAATGTCAGTTTTGAATAAAAAGACACACTTAGAGTCATACCGGTCATACTGTGCATCAGATTGAGGTGTGGTTGATTACTACATGTCAAATTTACATATGGATCATTATCATAATGTACCAAAACATTATGAATGTGTTTTCTTAGTTTTGAGTATGTTAGTTTTTTTTATTAAAATGAATGTCAATTTTGAATAAAAAAGATGCACTTGGAGTCATATTGGTCACACCGTGTGTCGGATTGAGGTGCGGTTGAATTCTACACATCCTAAATGGCACATACATAGTTTTCCTAAATTATTAAAACAATAGAAATGTGTTTTCTTGGTTTGTAGTATGTCAGTTGTTTTTTTATTAAAATTAAGGTCACTTTTGAATAAAAAGACGCATTTTGAGTCATACCGGTCATATTGTGCATCGGATTGAGCTGTGGTTGATCCCTACACCTCAAAAATGACATATGGATCATTTTCATAAAGTAACAAAACAATATGAATGTATTTTCTTGGTTTTTAGTATGTTGGTTGATTTTTGATTAAAATGAATTCTAATTTTGAATTAAAAAGACACACTTAGAGTTATACTGGTCACACAGCGCATCAGATTGAGGTGCGGATGAATGATACATGTCAAAAATGAATCATGGATTGTTTTCCTAAAGTATCAAAGCAATCAGAGTTTTTTTTCTGAATTTTTATTATGTTAGTTGTTTTTTGATTAAAATGAATGTCACTTTTGAATAAAAAAAGATGCAGTTTGAGTCATACCGGTCACACCATAAATCCGATTGAGGTACGGTTGATCCCTACACATCACAAATAACATATGGATCGTTTTAAAAAAGTACAAAAACAATATGAATGTGTTTTCTCAGTTTTGATTATGTCAGTTGTTTTTTATTAACATTAATGTCAGTTTGGAATAAAAAAGACGCGCTTGGAATCATAACGGTCACACCGTGTGTCAGATTGAGGTGTGGATGAATGTTACACATCACAAATGACTCATAAATCTTTTTTTGGAAGTATCATAACAATTATAATATGTTTTCTTAGTTTTGAGTATGTTAGTCGTTTTTTTATTAAAATTAATGTCAGTTTTGAATAAAAAGACACACTTAGTGTCATATCGGTCACAATGTGTGTCAGATTGAGATGTGGTTGATCCATACATGTCACAAATGATGTATGGATCATTTTCCTAAAGTATTAAAATAATATGAAAGTTTTTTCTCAGTTTTTAGTATGTTAGTTGTTTTTTGATTAAAATGAATGTAGATTTTGAATAAAAAAGACGCACTTGGAGTCATACCGGTCACACTGTGCATCGGTTTGATGTGAGTATGAATGTTAAATGTTCCAAACGACTCATGTATCATTTTACTAATGTTTAAAAACCATTGGAATTCATTTTCTTTGTTTTGAGTATGTCATTTTTTTTTGATTAAAATGAATGTCACTTTTGAATAAAAAATACGCACTTAGAGTCATACCGGTCACACTATGTGTTGGATTGAGGTTCAGTTGATGCCTATACATCACAAATGATGTATGGATCATTTTACTAAAGTAAAAAAACAATCTGAATGTGTTTTCTTGGTTCTGAGTATGTCGTATTTTTTTATTAACATTAATGTCTCTTTTGAATAATGATGAAGCACTTGGACTCATACTGGTCACACCGTGCGTCGGATTGAGGTACAACTGAATGTTACACATCCAAAATGACCCATGGATCATTTCCCTAAAAAATAAAAAGAATCAAAATGTGTTTTCTTGATTTTGAGTATGTCGATTGTTTTTTTATTGAGATTAATGTCAGTTTTGAATAAAAAGATGCACTTTGAGTCAAACAGATCACATCATGCATCAAATTTATGTGAGGCTGAATTCTATATGTCCCAGATGACTCATGGATCATTTTTTAAAAGTATAAAAACAATCATAATGTGTTTTCTCACTTTTAAGTATCCACGGGTGTTTTTTTACTAAAATGTCATTTTAAACTGGAAAGAGGCGCAATGGATCTTATCTTAAGTGAAAAGTATTATGTGCACTTTTAAAAAAATTGTTCTCAAACACAATAATGGTATAATACTTATTCTACTTTATTTCCCAACAATTTTATTATTTTCAAGCCAACGCTTCTTATCCTCCTTCGCCTCGGTTTTCGCCTTTGCCTCCTCTATGTTGGTCTCTAACTCCGACTTTGACTCGGCCTTTTCCTTTGCCTCTACCTCTGCCTTCACCTCCGCCTCCACCTCCACCTCCGTGTTTTCCTAACAATTTTATTGTTTGCTGGTCAATGCTTCTAAATAAATTGATTTCCTCCATTAATCTTATCCTTGAGAAAGAGATGTAGAATAATATATAAGCATTCTGACATTAATGCTTCACACCCCAAATATTTTTCCGATGGTCATAACTCATACTAGATCACAAACATAGCATGTAATCATCTAAATTTGTTGTCGGCATACATTTTGACAAAAATTATGTTTCCCACTCATCTCTAAACAAATTTATTTCTTCTATTGAATAACTCCTTTTTTATAAATATTGTTGGTACTAAGAAAATATAAACAAACAAATGATTATGAAATAAATTTAATGAAATTTTAATTACCTTCAAAAATTACCTTCAGGGGGATGCTGGTTTTTTCATGTTGTATGATTTCTCTTATAAATTTGCAAAATACTATCCATAATTAATTTCATTACCTTGTTTATGATACTACAGAAACATTGACCAAAATAATTAAAAAAATTTAAATGTTTTGATAGTTAAATATTTCTATATATACTTTAATTTGTTTCCATTTGTAGTAATCCATGGGCTTTATCTTTTCAGACGCTGACCTCATGCCATGATTTAGCCTGTATTTAGAGATTGCCCTATCATAAAAAATCTCATTAAAACAGAGACTGAATATATAATTAGAAGTTTATCTACAAAATGTGGATTGTAGTGTATTACATATTCACAATACACATTATTTGTGATCGTTTGGTTGGAATTCCATGCATTGAATACAAAAAATAAATACCTAGGCTGTCTATATTGGCTGCTATCAGCATCTAGTGCTTTCTAAAAAACAAAAACAACTAAGTAATTCAAAAATTAAAAATATTTTTGATGTGATTAGATTGTAGAGTTTTACCCTTGCATTGTAGGCATCAAAAAGCGTCTTTCTTCTGATACTTTTTTATTAAATTCTTGGAGTAACTCGTCTCTTTTCTTGTCTATTTCTTCCTTATCCAAAGTAATTTCTGCTATATAAATGATGTTGGGATTAATGAATACAAATCATGTTTTGTGTGATATTCCCTTTATATAGTTGTAGTATAAATTCCTGTACAAAATATGAATAGTTATTAACTTTAATAAACATATATTAGCTTACTATTTGGACAGATGTATTATGAGAATGTACCATATGTATGTATTCACAACTGAGATGCCCATCCATTCATGCTTGAGAATCTCATTCAGATTCTCAAGACCAATTTCATTCAAAATAGAAACTCCAAGTATTTATTCTTTATATTGAATGTAAGACATAGTTTTATATTTAAATCTGGTCTCTACATGAGGTTGTAATGTTAATAAATGTTTCTCTGGAACTGGCAGAGAGAATGTACTCTTAGAACGTTTTTTTGTTTTCTTGGTCGATTCAGTAGATTGTATTGATTCGACCTTTCATTTCTTCATCGCTTTATCCATCGGTAATATCATACCCCACTTTAGACATTTTATCATCAACTGTTACATGTTTTTAATATGAAAAATTTTATAAATACATATATCATGTATATTTATAAGATTAGACGGCCATGCTATGAAATCTCCAATAGCATCTTGGACCGTTGTAATATATGGATCATCAAGTGAAACAGAAAAATCAGCAGTCAGATCATAAGCTACCTCAATCCCCAATCTCATGTGATATTTTTTGAGGGGTTGGTTTTGTAGTTGGTATCCTGGGATATTATACATTGTACCCCTCGCAACACGGCAGTACGTGGGTTTTGAGAGATAAAAATCCCATACAACTACACCCTGTAGAATTTTAGTAATATAAAGTTATCGGAAGTTGTTTGATTCACATTTGGGAGAAAGAGTAATGAAAAAATTTATTACCCTGGGTAAGGTTTGGGGGGAATGACTATCCTCAAAGCTAGTGGGATCATATGGATCATGTGTGGATCTTTTCTCCACTATCGGTTCGCTTTGATCTTTTCTCCACTATCGGTTCGCTTTGATCTTTTCTTATACATTGTCCTGCCATACCAGACCACAAAATAATATCTTACAGTGAGTATATTTTTGTCTGAATTCGTCTCATTATATTATATGCATCTTCATGTAGTTTTATCTTCTCGAAATATGTTTGAGGAGAGACTCCAAAATCTAATCTTCTAACAAAACCATATTGTTTAGGCCGCTTCAAAGCTACTGAAAGTTGGTTTTCTTCTGGTACAGTTGTTACTGATTCTTATGTCTAAACCTTATAATGTAATATTGTTATAAATCATAAATAATTACAATTATGTCATACTTACACATGCTTCACATACTACTTTTTTTCATCAAATAGTATACCATCCTTATTTACACGAGCCTCCTTCCATAGCACATGACGTGGGATGGAAGTGGCTTCAGATTTTGATTCATCAATCTGTATATACAAAAAGGAACATATGTTGTTTCATATCACATAATTAAACTTTTATTATTGATTTAAAATACATACCAATTTCTTCTCTAATGAAGCATACTTCTTCCTTTCTTTGTGATAGGGGTACGCTGGTTTTGATGCATGACCTTTATTTTCAGTACTCTTTTGTTGTTTCATAAATTAACAAATTTTAATCAAGTTGGATAAAATAAATAATGTCAAATAATATATTATTGACCATAATGCACCTGAAATGATTTCTCATTATGACGATTGCTGAAAGAAATCCATGTTTCTTGCTTTATAATGTGTGCATAACAAAGTGGTGGGTGGGGCTTTATTTTCCCCTTAGCATCCCTAAGATGTAACTTCATCAAAAGAGTCTGGAATCCTTTGTGGTCTTTTCCAGCAGCCATTAAGACAAATTTCTTACGGAAATATTCTAAAATAAACAGAGTCTGCAATGAATAATGAAATCTAAATCAATGTTTCATTATATAAATTTTCGATAAAATAGAGAAAGTGTATTGTAACATTATCGTTATATCATTCCAAAGTATTTCCTTCATTACAGGTTGGACGTAGTTCCATGATTCAATATAAATCGGCACATTCATCCTTGTTGTGATCTCAAGATAACTGATGAATGTTGACTTATTGGGGTCAATAGGTTGGTCGTGTTGATTCCAACCAACCTTAAATTTTATACCCTGACATCTTGACTTGATAATTTTATTCAAAATTGTGATGTTGTGTTGTTCTTGTTTTTTTTCTTTATTTCATCAACATGTTGTTGATCCCCTAATAATTCTTCAGTTTCATCATCAACAGTTTTTTTCTTTCACAGGATTGGAAACATCATCATGTTCAGAAGACATTGTCTGTATGAGTAGTCAAATATTTTATTTCTCTTGAATAACAACAATGCAATACACTCCATGGATAAAATTCCACAATTGAATCCATCTTTCATGAAAATTGCTACTGTATTGAACAGTGATATAATACTTCAATACTATAGTACAACTAACCATCACTACATTTATTTAATTTGTCCTCAGATGCTTGATTGTCTTCCATCTCTTGATGATGGATTTGAGGCTACTCATTCCCTCTTTCAAACTAGCCTTCCTGCCATCACTGTTTGAGAGGTATGTCATCAATGAACCTGGAACCACAATGATGGTAGGAAATCTAGTTAAAAAGAGGTAGTCAAATCCATCATCAATAGATGGAATACAATCAAGCGTCCAAGGATTAAAGTGTCCTAAAACCTACACTAATGGAATCACTCAAAAAGTCTCCTCGATTGAAGAGGAATTGGAATAGCTCCACTCTAATGGTCTTGTAGAAATGAATCTTACCCCACATACATTGGACATAACTTTTTTCTACTCAAGAATTCCTCACCTTACAATTTTGGATATTTTTTTAATCCACCATATGATCCCTCCAATAACATTCATCCCTTTAAATGGTGAATTTTTTAACTTATGCTCAGTATTGATCTAGAATTTTTTTACTCTTATAAATGAAATGAATCTATTCAATGTAACCCTAAATTTATTGTTATGATATGTTACCATAAAATCTTAGAGAGGAACCATATATACTTCTCGTCATTAAACATTATACCACATATCTTGAAGTAGATCTACAATTACCTCTAAGAACTTCCTACATTATGACTGATAATGATATTATCAATTGTGAAATATAATATTGGAGAGATGTATTCCGCACAACTCAATCATATTCTATGATAAACCCTTAATCATACGACATGACTGGTTAAACTTTAATAATAATCTTGATTTGATTTAAAAACAAAACTCTCACAACATCCACCACTAAAATAATTTTTGGGACGTGAAAAGTTATTTCAATATTTTTTTGAATTCAATAAAAAAAGTATTCATCAAAATCATAAATCTAAATAATCCATTTCATGGTTTAACAATTTACATGAATAACCAAAATCCACAAAACATGTTTTAATGATCTGTACACTTACCTTGGTCCTTTTATGTTCATCATCGATAAATGAGGGTCACAACTTGGTATCCCCTAACCTTAAAAACCCTCATAATTAAGCCATTTGAAACTATGTTATAATATATAAGATGAATTAAATTTGAGAAAATACGTAGATTTCGAAACCCTATATTATTCAAATGAAGAGAAAACCAAGGGGGGTGAGAGGTCTACTTGTTAATGTTGAGAGTAGAATAAATCATCTATGTGTGTCTCTAGAGACAAATGGGATGGACACTCAAATACATATGAAAGGAGAAGAATAAATGGAACCACACTTGTTGTCTTTCAGTAGCGACGAGAAGAGATGTATGGTTCATCAAGTTTAAGAACAGTGCAAAAACACAAAACGTGGAAGCCAAAACATCAAACAACGATAGAGGAAGAGTAGGAAATAACATAGAATGGATTCTAACCTTCATTAATCTGAGGGAACGTAGAGGAGTCGCACCGGCAACAGACGAGTTCCACGAGAGCTTAAGAATCGCGAGTGACTGAGTCATGGTTAGGGTTTTTTTAAATAGATCAGAGACACTTTTAACAGTGCTTTCAGAAAAGCGTTGATAAAGATCCCTTTAATCAGCGCTAAATTTATAAGCGCTAATAAAAGGAGTATTTATCAGCGTTTTTTTAGTGCTGATAAATATCAAACTTTATCAGTGCTAAAAAGGAACTGATAAAGATAAATCTTTATCAGCGCTACGAAAGCGTTGTTAAAAGTTTTGTAATTATAATTATTTAAATAAAATTTATTCTAATTTTATACTTATTTAAATATATATAATTATTTACATATAATTATATAAATACTTATTTAAAAATAATTATTATTTATTTATAATAATTATTAATATAGTAAATATACATTTATAGATATATTTATTTCTAAATATTTATTTACAAATATATTTTTTACATTGTTAATGGATATATAATCTTAAATACATGCATTTTAAAAATGAGTGAAATTGAATAATTCAAAATGAGTACATTTTAAAAATATTGAAAAAATGGATAAGTTTTATTAATTAAATATAAGTTATTAAAAAAATATGGATATATATATATATATATTGAAGTGGATGAATACACATTGAAAATACTAAAACATAGTAAATAAAAATATATAAATAAATAATAAAAATGTTCTAATTCGAAAATAAAATAAAATATAAAAAACATTAAAAATGAATACCCCAACTATAGTATATTAAAAAAATCGACTGATTAAAAACATAATATATATTAAATGTGTCGTGTTATAATTACATTCTAAAATATACTAAAATTTGAATAAATTATATAAATATTAGGTGTGTGTGTTTCTACATATTGCGTAATATATTTGTGTGTGTGTTTGTGTATACAAATGCATTAACACATATATATGTATATATGTATGTATGTTTGTATGTATGTATGTATGTATGTATGTATGTATGTATGTATGTATGTATGTATGTATGTGAAATAAATGCAACACACGAAATTTAATATATGTTAGATTGAAAATCAAACATTAAAAATGAATAAGATATTAATGTATTTAATTAATATTTTTTATATATTATACTTATTCATATTATATATCTATATTTAATATACACTATTTATTAATATTTATAATCTATATATATGTATATGAAATTTATACATTTTTATCAATAATTATTTAATTAATAAAATGTCTCATATTTTTCTTAATTTGCTCATTTTATTTTTATTTAATTTTTCATTATATTCTGAACCTTTACAGTGCTAAAAAGCGCTGATGAATGAAAACTTTTATCAGGGATAAAGAATCACTGATAAATGATACCTTTTATCAGTGTCATAAATAAAGCGTTAATACATGTTTTCTTTATCAGTGCTAAAATAAAGCGCTGATAACGGTTAACTTTTATCAGGGTTAAAAAAGAAGCGCTGATAAAGGGTGCATTTTATGAGCATTTTTTTAGTGATGATAAAGGGATTTCTTTATCAGCGCTTATTTTAGCGCTGATAAAGATGGACTTTATCAGCGAATTTTTTGAGCACTGATAAATGTCAGTGCTGTTATATGCGGGTTTTGTAGTGGTGGAGGCACTTTAGAAGGAAGTGTAGTGGCAGTGGTAATGTCGGAGGTATTGTAGCAACGCAGTGGGGTACTGTAGAAGTACTGTTGGTCGAGGGGTCCTTTGAAAAAAAACAGATTTTTAAGCCTTGTATTCGGGCCACTTGGTCTTGGGACTTCGTGCTATGTAATGAGTCCTTCTACCCAAACAAAAAAAGGTCTTTACTTTAATAATAAATTAAGTCTTTGGCCCCATCCTTTAAAAAAAATATCATGCACTAGTAGAAAATTGAGCATTAGTGGAGGAAGGATTCAGGAGACCACCAAATGGCGGTCGGTGCATTTTTTATGCTCCCACGCTAAAATCCCTCTCTCGCTCCTCTTTCATTCACCCTACCCCATGCGACCCCGCGACCCCGTGACCCCCCGATCCCAACCCCGCTTCGTCGTCCTCCGTCTCGCTGCCGTCAAACGCCATCGGACCATCATGCCTCGCCGTCTCTTTTGTTCACCCTCCCGTGCGTGACCCCCCGACCACGCTCCCCCGTCCTTTATCATGTCGCTGTCAGACCCTTCTTGTCACGAACCAGGCCGGGTCACTATCCGACATGGCGCCCGACCCGGTCCGCGACATGGCCCGAATGGCGTTTCTGATCCTCACAGGCTGACACAAGTGTCTGGGTACCAAACTAGCACATGAGAACGATTTACCCGAAATAGTGAACACAAAACAACTAATAAGATAAACAAACCAAAACTGAAAAACAGACAACCAACTAAAATCAAATTTAAAGGTTTACAGCTAGAACCAACATCAAAAAATAAACGACAAAAAAAGAAACTAAAACTCCAACTCAAACCTCCAAACGACCCGAGTGGTGCAGCATCCACACGCCTCAACACCAACCTGCACTAGAAGACCATCAACGACCAAAACCACAATCGTTGAGCTCGATGTCACAACCTGGAATACACAAGAAACAAGTTCTACATACACCCATATGTGTATGTAGGGTGTGAGTCAAGAGCCCAATAGGACGTCACCCAATAAAAAGGTTTCACGTGTAATCATTAAATGACAAATACATTTGCAGACTAAATAAATGAAATAATGCCAAAGCTTGAACGATTTTAAAGAAATAATTTCTACAAAGAAAACACTTTAAAATAAAACAAATTAAATAAATAAATAAATAATCCATTGCATTTAAGAAAAACTCAAACCTTCAAGAAACACTCAAAAGCTACACCGTATGCCGACGATGAGTGTATAGTAGTCCAGGAGAACCAAAAGTGGGAGAGGCCCTAAATGTACCAGACAAAGGAATTAGACCCTAAAACATCGCGTCTCAGTGAACAGTAGTATAGGAACCACAACAAAATACGTTCTCGTTCACGAGCCACTAGTAGGGAAACACATCCATAACCTAGTGATCTCCAATCATCATCCAATGTTTAGTTAGTGTTGTAATCGTTAAATTAGCAAAGTGAAACCGGGCCAAAGAAGCTTCTGAATCACTAGCACGCTATATCTAGTCCGCCCACCTAGTACCCATGCTTACCCTTTTGTGCTCAAGATGTTCAAATTTCACATTTCATGTCAAAATTAGACAAATAAAATAAATAGGGTGTAACATAAACCCAACACCACACTTCCACACACACAGAAAACCATTTGACAAAGTACGCACGCCAAAAGACATTACCCAACTCAATTAAAACAATTTTTGCATTACTAATAATTATTTTTTAAAACATATTAAATTCTTTGTCAAAAAATTATTTAAAAAGAAACATAACATGACTAACACAAAAGAAACAACTCATCCCTCTTTCATGACCAAACACACCCAACGCCACATCAAGAACACAAATTGCACACTTTGCACATTTTCACAAAATAAACACAAACTTTATAAAAACACTAGAACACAAACATTGCACTTTTCACATTTTCACTAAACAAAATCAAACATTATAAAACAAGAGAACACAACTCACATAGGTTTTCATAGCAACAACCTACTCAACCACTACACGCCTTCACTTATGACCAAGAACACACTACGCCATGCCGAACACAATTAGCACTACTTGCACAAATGAAAATCTAACTGCAAGCATTATTAAACACTAACAATTGACTAAAGATATGTTTTCAACCAATGAACGCACCCACCCATATGACATAATACCAAATAAATCTAACACATGGAAGACATTGAGAAAACAAAGTCCGCACCCAAAATAATTAACCAATGAAAATTATAAACTATCAAAGCAAGCAAATGAATTCATTAAATAATGTTTAAAACGTGGAACCACCTACCTCGGGGGAAGAATTTCCCAAAATTTGGTACAAAACTCCAATCGCACTCAATTCGCACCACGAGGAATATAGATTGTACCCTAAATTAATAATTGGAACCAAAAAAATCAAAGTTGAACCCACAAATAAGCGGTTAAACCTAAAAATCAGACCTAAAAACCTCTGTAAAACTAAAACTCAAAGAAAGAAAAAAAACGCAAACTGATAATAATAAAATTAAGGGGAGGCTTAACTGGAGGGGCCGCCGCCGGAGGGAAGCCGGAAGTAGGAGGGGGTCTGACCGGGTTCCGGGCTGGATGTAGGATGGAAAGGGGGTGCGGCGCGATGGGGTACCAGCGGGAGGGGGCTGCGACGGGCCGAGGGGGAGCTGGGGAGGTCTCGGCCAAGTGATGGCTAGTCCGGCGGGGTACCTTGGAGAGGGGGTGCGATGCGCCGGGGTGAGGCGCGGTTCGACGCTGGGCTGGGTGAGGTGAGGCCGTAGCGAGGAGGGAGGTGGAACATGGCTGGGGTCCGGGCGAGCGCGAAGCAGGGGTGGAAGGAGGCCGGGGTGGCCGGATAGGAGGGGGTTGGTCCGTCGGACGATGCGGGGGAGAGGTGAAGCAGGGGAGGTGCGACGACGTGAAAGCAAGAGGGGGGGGGGAGAGGTGGGCTAGACGACCTGGGTAGGAGGGAGCCAAAGAAGAGGGGAAAAACCATAAACAAGAAGAATAAAAAGATAAAATAAAATTAAAAAAATGAAACTAATAATAATATTAATATTAATAATAGTTGGAGTAATAATAATAACTTAAATAAATTTTCATCCTTAAAACTAAAAATAATAATGATAATAATATCCTTAAATATTGGAACAATCCATTAAATTTCTATCACGCTTCATATTTTATTTTATTTTCATTTTATCCCTCTTAAATTTATTTAATTATTAATAATTCCTTTTATTTAATTGTCATGAACATCGGGAAAGCGTGCGGGGAACTGAGCGAGGCTGTGCATTGACCCAGGAGAGGTCGCGCGGCTTCGACCGTCCCCTGCCCGTGCGTCGGATGCCGCCAAGCCCAAAATATTCATTTATCAGCAGAGTGTAAAATTTTAATCGGCTCGGTCCACACTCTGACCAAGATTTGCACGAGTAAATAAAATGATAAAAAAAAGATAAAATAACAATTGTAACAATTATAATAATAATGATAATAATAATAATAATAACAATAACAATAATAATAATAATAACAAACATAATAAACTAAATTGTAAACTATACAATAATAAACTTAACAAAATGCTAATAATAAAAAAATGATACTCTCAATTAAATTATTATCCAAGATAATAATAATCATATTCTCAAGTGACATTAATAATAATATTATTATTAAAACCATTCTTAATTCATCTTATTTTGTTAATTGAACATCGTCAAGGCATGCAGTGACCAGGCGGGGTCGCACGACAACCCAAGCGAGGCCACATGGCTTCGACTGCATTGCTCTGGACGCAGTCAAGGTCCAAACACATGTTTTAAAATAATAATTCAAAATTTTAACTCGAGTTTCAACCCAAACCACTCGAGGTCCAAAAATTTAATGAAAAAAAAAATTAAACATGACGGGTGTGACAATTCTCCCCACCATAAAGATTTCCGTCCCCGGAAAGCCACAACTAAGGCTGAGAGCCAAAGTAAGAAACAACACCCCCTTGGGGTTCAGAAGGTATCCCCATGAAAAGAAAATGAAAAGAGGCAAACACATCATGCTCAGAGATTGCGACTCAAAAGACAACCTCAAGGAACCCGTAAAACACTTTTCGTATGTGTCACCTGCCCCAATGCGCTAGAACACCTCCTGTTGATTTCTTAAGGAAAGGAACTCTCGTACCCACAGAAACCAACTTCACAAACCGAAACACCTCAAGCATCATTGAACGAAAATCACACCATTTTACTGGAATAAAGAAACAAGACCAACCCACATCCAAAGAATACTCCAATAACCTACCACTGAACCATCTATAGGAACAAAACTGAATGGTCCAACACGGAAAATACTGATGTGGCTTCCCACCATTAAAAACTTTCCGACGCCCGAGACGAGATTAGAAAATCAACACGAGGAGGCTCAGGCGGACTCCCCACCATTATGAGAAATACCAACACCAACTCATTCTAGAGACATTTTTGCGAGACCCATCATGGGTCTCCCCACCATTAGGACTGACAGAGGGTATAGAACTTTGAAAATTCTCAAACGATGACCAAACACCCCAACACAATGGGCAGGGAGGGAGGGGCCCAACTACCGGGGCGTTAAAACAACAACCCAAAACAAACTAGCATCTTCACGTCCCTGGATGAGCACTATTCAAATTTGAGACCGCTTAACCCAAAATACCCCATAAAGACCACTAAAAGCGATACATCTGGTGGGATGCAACCCTCGGGACATTAAGGTGACGAGACGATCACGTCTCCTCGTAGCCACGAGAAACCCCACACACCCAAACGGGTTGTTCGGAAAGGAAAAATCATAGAAAACAATTTAACCCTCCTTCACCTTCAATACCGATGATAGAAATAAGGTTGGGGTCCCGTACACTCTTGTGGTTCCTGACCACGCGCCAGCTTCACTCCGAGGCCTATGACTGGATCCCTGATGTTTGAAGCATCTCCTGCCTCGCAATCAGGTATTGAAGACTCCCGAGAGGAGCTTCTCCCTTTGGTACCACACCAAATCACACTGCAATCGAGGCAACACCATCAGACACAACACACCATGACATCCAATTACCCTCACACTGAACATTCACCAGAACGAGAGCTTAGATGGTACATGTGCATCACCCCTTGTTACACTGAATGAGAACATGACACCACAAATCGTCACCGAGAACGATCATTGTTGTCGAGAGAAACATTACGCTGAGAAAGACTTTAAACAGTGTCTTGAACAACACGTGATTCCTGCAAACGACCATAGTGGCCTCATACGACTGGGTCTGCCAAACTAGTAGACTAACACAAACCTTTTCTTAAACAAAACAAACCAAAGACCAGAGGTCATTTAGAACAATATAACACACCAACAACTTTGGGTTGCTTCCACCTTTTCCCCACTGGAGTCTCCTTTACTACTTCCAAACAACTGTTGACTATCAAAGGGACCTCATGCTGCAAGATGTCACCCAACCATGACCATTGTGGCTGATAAAACCACTACAAGCCTTTCAAGACATTGGTCATCACCAATAAATCCGAACTACCTTCACCCTTCCCTACTGGAATTCCTTTCACCATTTCAAGGGGGAACCTTCAGACGCAACGACGTCAAACTTCATACCGGATGACTCAGACAACTCAAAGAGACCGAAACTCCCATAAGCTCCCCTCGCATATGTCATCCCGCAACGAGAGGATCTACTTAATCGAAAGGAAAAAGGAAAAGACTCAACACTATCACCCAAAAGGGAGAGTCCTTACTTTAATCAACTAGAGGGTCGGCCAATGGAGAACTATTTGTGGCCGCACATCATTCGCACAGTAACTCTTTATTGGGGAATACACTAGCCAAGAAGGAGAACCGTGGACCCAATGAAACTGGTCCAATGGCCAAGACATACAACAAGTGGACACTAAACATGTAGGGAGAACCACTACAAGGGCTTCCCGAAACAGTTTTCGAAATAAACCATTAACTACACATTTGCACACCAACTCACGAATAAGAATTCAAACTCAATAAAAAAAAATCATCCAATAAGATTCTCATCTCAAAACGCCTCACACCCAACATTTCCAAAACACAAGGACACACCACACAAACACTGGTTGTCTAAAACACCAAACTTTATCTTTAATAAAACTTTTTGAAAAGGGACGAAGCTGGTGGATTTCCCCACCACCAATGGTGTCCCATGGGCCTCACACAGGAATGTTCTCATGCCACACTGACACCAATCTCAGGTCCATCCAGGCACACATCCGCTCGTGTGACTAACCATTTCCATTTCCATATACGCCCATGAATGTGGTTGCCCAAGAGAGCACCAAAGATCAAAACAAAGCCTTTCCATATATTTTTTTTCCAAAAAAAACATTCAATCCACACTTTTAAAACCTCATACATCTTTAAAGCTCTTCATTTAAAAACAATTTCTAAAACCAAATCATTTTTACTTAAAAACCAGATTTCCATGATTCCAAAACAAAAGGACGATGAACCAAGCAGGTGGAGACAGGTGTCAGCGGGTGACTGGAGCATATGGTTGGCGGCCATACGCCAATCACACCATTGGCACAGAGAGTATTGTAGGACAGCGCCCCTGGCTCCACATGGCTTGCTAGACCCTATGATCCCACTGGGACCACTGACCCTACTCCCTTTTCATTTCACATAAATAAAGTTAATCACAAGGACCAAGGACTCAGACACCTCAACATACTTTCGTAACTCGAGTCCCGCCACGAGGTGTGATGGCCAGACACCTTACTCATAGCTAGGACGTCGAGTCCTAACAACGTTAACTTTGGTATACACTGACTCTATCCTAAAAGAACATGACCCAAGAGAGAAAACTTGCCCTCTAATACCATTTTTTCATGAACCAGTCTAGGTCGCTATCCAACCCAGTGCCCGACCCAGTCCGCGACATGGCCCGAAGGGCGTTCCTAATCCCCACAAGCTGGCACAAGTGCCTGCGTATCAAACTAACACATGAGAATGATTTACCCGAAATAGTGAACACAAAACAACAGATAAGATAAAAAAACCAAAACTGAAAAACAGACAACCAACTATAATCAAATTTAAAGGTTTACAGCTAGAACCAACATCCAAAAATAAATGACAACAAAAGAAAATAAAACTCCAACTCAAACCTCCAAAAGACCCAAGTGGTGTAGCATCCACATGCCTCAATACCAACCTGTACAAGAAGACCATCAACGACCAAAACCACCATCGTTGAGCACGATGTCATAACCTAGAATAAACAAGAAACAAGGTCTACATACACCCATATGTGTATGTAGGGCGTGATCCAAGATCCCAGTAGTACGTCACCCAATAAAAAGGTTCCATGTGTAAACATTACATGACAAATACATTTGCAGGATAAATAAATGAAATGACACCAAAGCTTGAACAATTTTAAAGAAATAATTTCTATAAAGAAAACACTTTAAAAGAAAAAAACGTAAATAAATAAATATAAACACTCTTGCATTTAAGAAAAACCCAATCCTTCAAGAAACACCCAAAAGCTACACCATATGCCGACAATGAGTGTATAGTAGTCCAGGAGCACCAAATGTGGGAGAGGCCCTAAAGGTACTAGAAAAAGTAATGTGACCCTAGAACATCGCCTCTCGGTGAAAAGTAGTATAGGAACCACAACGAAATATGTTCTCGTGCATGATCCACTAGTAGAGAAACACATCCATAACCTAGGGGTCTCCAATCATCATCCAATGTTTAGTTAGTGTTGTAATTTTCAAACCATCTAAGTGAAACCGAGCCAAAGCCGCTTCCGAATCACTAGCGCGCTAGATCTAGTATACCCACCTAGTACCCAGGCTTCCCCTTTTGTGCTCAAGATGTTCAAATTTCACATTTCATGTCAAACTCAGACAAATAAAATAAATAGGGTGTAACATAAACCCAATTCCACACTTCCACACACACAGAAAACCATTTGACAAAGTACGCACGCCAAAAGACTTTACCCAACTCAATTAAAACAATTTTTTCATTACTAATAATTCTTTATTAAAACATATTAAATTCTTTGTCAACAAATTATTTAAAAAGAAACATAACACAACTAACAAAAATGAAAAAACTCTGCCCTCTTTCATGACCAAACACACCCAAAACCACATCAAGAACACAAATTGCACACTTTGCACATTTTCACAAAACAAACTCAAACTTTATAAAAACACCAGAACACAAACATTGAACTTTGCACATTTTCACAAAACAAACACAAACTTTATAAAAAAACTAGAACACAACTCACATAGGTTTTCATAGGAACAACCTACTCAACCATTACACACCTTCACTTACGACCAAGAACACACTACGCCATGTTGAACACAATTTACACTACTTGCACAAATGAAAAGCTAACTGAAAGCATTATTAAACACTAACAATTGACTAAAGATAAGTTTTCAACCAATGAACGCACCCACCCATACGACATAAAACCAAATAAATATAACACATGGAAGACTTAGAGAAAACAAAGTCTGAACCCAAAATAATTAACCAATGAAAATTATAAACTATCAAATCAAGCAAATGAATTCATTAAATAATGTTTAAAACACGGAACCACCTACCTCGGGTGAAGAATTTCCAAACATTGGTATGAAAATCCAATCACACTCAATTCGCACCCCGAGGAATCCAAATTGGACCCTAAATTAATAATTCAAACCAAAAAAATCAAAGTTGAACCCAAAAATTAGCGGTTAAACCTAAAAATCAGACCTGAAACCCTCTGAAATACTAAAACTCAAAGAAAGAAAAAAAAAATAAAAAATAATAATAATAAAATTAAGGGGAGGCTTAACTGGAGGGGCGACTGCCGGAGGGAATATGGAAGTAAGAGGGGGTCCGGCAGGGTTCCGGGATGGATGTAGGAGGGAAAGGGGGTGCGACGCGATGGGGTACCAACGAGAGGGGGATGCGATGGGCCGAGGGGGAGCCGAGGAGGTCTCGGCCGGGTGATGGATGGTCCGACAGGGTACCATGGAGAGGGGGTGCGATGCACCAGGGTGAGGCGCGGGTCGACGCTGGGCTGGGTGAGGTGAGGCCGTAGCGAGGAGGCAGGGGGAGCAGGGCTGGGGTCCGAGCGAGCGTGAAATGCGGGTGGCAGGAGGCCGGGGTGGTTGGACATGAGGGGGTTGGTCCGTCGGACGACACGAGGGAGAGGTGAAGAAGGGGATGTGCGATGGCATCAAAGAAAGAAGGGGGGGAGAGGTGTGATTGAAGGCCTAGGTAGGAGGGCGCCGAAGAAGAGGGGAAAAACCCTAAACAAGAAGAAAAAAAAGATAAAAAAAATTAAAAAAAACAAAACTATTAAAAATATTAATATTAATAATATTTGGAGTAATAATAATAACATAAATAAATTTTCAACCTTAGAACTAATAATAACAATGATAATAATATCCTTAAATATTGGAACAATCCATTAAATTTCTATCACACTTCATATTTTATTTTATTTTCATTTTATCCCTCTTAAATTGTATTTCATTATTAATAATTCCTTTTATTTAATTGGATTGAACATCGGGAAAGCGTGCGGGGAACTGAGTGAGGTCGTGCAGTGACCCAGGAGAGGTCGTGTGGCTTTGACCGTCCCCTGCCCGTGCGTCTGACACTGCCAAGCCCAAAATATTCATTTATCAGCAGAGTGTAAAATTTTAATTAGCTCAGTCCACACTCTGACCAAGATTTGAATGAGTAAATAAAATGACAAAATAACAATTTTAACAATTATAATAATAATGATAACAAAAAAACAACAATAAAAAAAACAACAACAACAACAACAATAATAACAGACATAATAAACTAAATTGTAAACTATACAATAATAAACTTAATAAAATGCTAATAATAAAAAAATAATACTCTCAATTAAATTATTATCCAAGATAATAATAATCATATTTTAAAGTGACATTAATAATAATATTATTTTTAAAACCATTCTTAATTCATCTTATTTTGTTAATTGAACATCTTCAAGGCATGTAGTGACCAGACGGGGTCGCGTGACGACCTAAGCGAGGCCACATGGCTTCGACCGCAGTGCTCTGGATGCAGTCAAGGTCAAAACACATTTTTTAAAATAAGAATTCAAAATTTTAACTTGGGTTTCAACCCGAACCACTTGAGGTCCAAAAATTTAATGAAATAAAAAAAATAAAAAAAATTAAACATGACGGGTGTGGCACTTCTGACCTCGTCGCCCCACGCTGTCGAGTTCTCCCACCTCTGTCGAGCCTTCTGCCCCTATCAAGCTCCGTTGTTGAGCTCTCCCACCTCCGTTGAGACCTCCTTCCCCTGTCAAGCTCTTCCAAGCCCTTCCTCCCCTCTCAAGATCTTCTATCGAGACCTCCCACCCATGTTGTCAAGCCCCAATGTCAAAGACTCTCACCTTGTGTTCAGGTGTGATCTCTTGCATTCCTATATTTCCAATTCTACGAATTTCAGAATTTTTTTCCATCAAAATTTTCTTCTCATTGATTCAAATGTTCTATGTTGTCGATTGATTTTGATATTGTCAGGTGTTTTTGCCTTTTCTCATATGCTATAGTGTTATTTCTTCCTTGTTAGTTACTAGGATATATAAACCAAATGGGAATTTGAATGGCTGTGTGGGATGCAGCATATAAATATATAGAAGAAGAAGATAGACAATTAATTTTTTAAAATATGGCACGTGAAATACTTTTACCTATAGAATCAAAAAAGCATTCTAAGATACCCTTCTTCTGAGAACTATTAGTAGAGTGACTTGTCTATGTTGCATGCTTAGTGTTGATCCTATTAAAATATTTAGCTAACTCCATGTTACCCACTTCCACAAACTAATGAATTCTATGATTCCTAGGGGTGTATAATTGTGTTTCTTTGTGTATAAAAATCTGGACAAAATTTTTCATTGCTTCCTACAGCTTGGTTATAGAGAAATACCCAAAAAAATCCAATGCTTGGTCATCATTGCATTGCACATGGGAAGGTTTAATCACATTTTGAAGTTTTTGTACGTGGACCAATGCCTTATTTAAACATTATTTGACCATAAAATAATGATTTTGATTGTTTTGTAGCCTGTTAAATATATATGGATAACTTACAAAGAAGTTTATGATTTAGTAATGAATGTTGTGAAATCCATCCAAAGCTGCGAGCTCAAGAAAGTATGTAAAAAACTAAAATGTTCTCATTAGTATCTATATTTTTGTAATGATTCAATTTGACTATGTTGTTACTGATTGGTTATTTTTAGGGAGGAAACTATGGAATTTATGGTGTCAACTACCCAGAGTGGGTTATGAGCATATAGAGGTATGCTTCAGTGTTAGTCTCATGGACCATACTGTGTTCCATTGCATGAAATGTTTTACCATGTTTTGCAAGCATCCAATGCTCATGGACTATATTGTGTTCCTCTATATGACTCATTAGGTATGAATTATTATTATTGTTATTGTGATTTTCATTTTTTTCAACTTATGTCCTTTACAATATAACTTTTCATAATTTACTAACTTCCCGTCTAGATTCATTTCAAACAGAACTGTTCGTGGGAAATGGTACTACCTTTGGTTAGGTTAAAGGGGGAAATGATACATCATTCCACCACTTGGTTGGATGAATAAGAAATTTTATAGAGATATGGTTCAAAAAAAGTAATATTTAATGACACCTCAAGGGGTGTTAGTATGGTTTCCTTAGTATTATAAGGAAACTAAAAAGACAAATATTCCCCTTGCCTTTTTTATTTTAACACAGGGATATATTTATCTTTAAACAATATCATTTGGAAAGTAACCAAATAAACCATTATTATTTATTCATTCCATTCAATTCCATTTCATTCCATTAAATTCCATTTCATTCCATTCCACCTCATTCCAACTTCACTCCATTTTATTGCATTCTCAATCATTCTATTAACCAAATATAGAATTCATTTGGTTGCATTATTGTTTTATTTTAGGTGTTGATGTTGTATAATTCATCATATGCCATGCAGAGGTCTCTATTGCATTTGTAGAGGAGAAAAATATTTCTGAGGTATATTAATGAGCATCATGTGATGTGTTTACTTTACTCTTTATAGATTTTTTTAAATGTTGTGCAGTTCTTTGTCATCTCATTCCCTTCCTTTTTCGGATTTTGAAGACATTACCCAAGACAAAATATTTTTTGCTAAGTAAGTTTCATGTAACTTTTAAGTTTTGGTGCTAATACAAGTGGTTTTTGGTAGCCTATATGCTACTCTTTGTGCAGCAATTGTCATATTTGGATGGGTTATTCCAAAGTAAAGGGACATGGTTGAAGATTTTGGCTTGACTATATATTTATGGGATGATTTTTTACAACTGGTAGACTGCATTTCATTCATATCCAGTCCACACACATGATATTTAACGTTGAAAAAAACATTATATGATTATTTAATTGATTTCTCTAGTTATACATGTATTTATTATATTTTTTTAACTTCTTCTTGCATGCATATAGAGCAAAACTATGGGCTCATCAAGGGATTTATCCACACCGGCAACTTCTTATGGATTTTATGTCACTTCTTTTGTGCATGTTGGAGTTGTCTTAATTGGATGCTTTCTGCTAAAACACCTCAATTGAACTAACGTTGAAGGTTTGACGTCCTTTAAAAAGGTGTGTTCGGGGGTAAAAACCAACCAAACGACCTCTGAATGAGTTGAAACCAGACAAAAACAACCATAATGTTAATTGTGAGATGGCTGAGTGGACAGGACGTCAATCAGATATGTCATTTGCCCAGGATGATTGAAAATACACTTTTAGTGTCATAAAACACCAAAACGTGCATTTAATGGTCAATTAAATATCAAAAAAAAACATGGAATGACAAGAAAAATTAGTAAAACCACCTTATTATTATTCATATTGTGTATGAGCATACGGAATGTCAATCGGATGTGCAGTCTGCCCAAAACGACCGAATATGTGGTATTTAAAGGTTCAACGCCCTTTAAAACCACACGTGGGGGGGGGGGGTTCAAAACTAGATGAACAACCACCGAATGCGGTGAAATAATATAACAACAACTTTACAGTAAATTGTTAAAGGATAGAGCATATGGTATGTCAATCAGAGTTGTTGTTTGGCCAGGATGACGAAAAACACACTTTTAGAATCATAGAACACCAAAACATGCATTTAACGTTCAGATATAGAACAAACAACTTTGGAATTAATTAAAATCATAGTAAAACAATATCATTATTATTATTGATGTGTATGAGTAGACGAGACATCAATCGGATGTGCGGTATGCCCGGAATTACTGAATATGTGATTTTTAAAGGATTGACGTCCTTTAAAAAGGTGCGTTCGGGTGTCAAAACCAACTAAACGACCTCCAAATGCGCTGAAATTAGACAAAACAACTGTATAGTGTATTGTGAGATGTTTGAGTATACGGAACGTCAATCGAAGATTTCATTTTCCCAGGATGATCAAAAACACACTTTTAGTGTCATAAAACACCAAAACATGCGTTTAATGGTCAATTCAATATCAAACAACCTAGGAATGGCCTAAAATTTTGGAAGACCATATTATTATTATTCATGTTGTGTATGAACATATATAACATCAATCAGATGTGCGGTCTTCCTAGAATGACCGAATATGCGGTATTTAAAGGTTCAACGCCCTTTATAAAGGTGCTTTGGGTGGTCAAAACCAACAGAACAAACTCAGAATGCCATGAAATCAGAACAAAACAAACATGGAGTAAAATGTGAAATGATCAAATAGACATTACGTAAATCGAAGGTGTCATTTTACCGTAATGATGAAAAATTCATGTTTAGTGTCATAAAAAAACCAAAACAGGCGTTTAATGGTCATATTCATAGCAAACGGCCTCAGAAAGACTTGAAATCATAGGAAAACCGTCTTATTATTATTCTTGATATGTGTGAGGATATGACACAAGTCTCAGACATACGGTGTGTGCGGTATGACTGAGCATGTGGATTTTAAGGATTTGATACCTATTAAAAAGGTGCTTGGGTGGTCAAAACCAACCGAATAAATTCAGAATGCCATGAAATCAGATGAAAACAACGACTTAGTGAATTGTGAAATGGTCGAGTAGATGATACATCAATCAGATGTGTCATTTTTCCACGATGTCGGAAAATTCACTTTTAGTATCACAAAACACCAAAACGGGCGTTATGGTCAGATCTATAGAAAACAACCTCGGAATGACATGAAATTAGAGGAAAACCGTATTATTATTATTTGTGAGGTGTGAGAGGAGATGAAACATCAATTGGATGTGTGGTGTGTGCAGAATGATCGAATATGCATCATTTAAAGGTTCAACTCCCTTTAAAAAGGTGCGTTGGGTGGTCAAAACCAACCGAACAAACATATAATGTCATGAAATCAGACCAAAATAACCATCGAGTGCATTTTGAAATGGTTAAGCATACGGTACGTCAATTAGAGGTGTCGTTTGACTAAAATAATGAAAAACACATGTTTAGTGTCATAAAACACCAAAACAAACGTTTAATGGCTAGATTCATAGAAAACGTGTTCAGAATGACTTGAAATCATAGGAAAATAATCTAATTATTATTCGTGATATGTACGAGGAGACTGCATGTCAATCAAATGTGTTGTGTGTGCGGTACAGTTGAATATGTGGGTTTTAAGTGTATTGTGTGCTTCAAAAGGGTGCATGGGGTGCTCAAAACCATCCGAACAACCTTGCAATGAGATGAAATCAGATGACAACAACTGGTAAGTGAATTGTGAAATGTTCAGGCAGACAATATGTCAATCAGAGGTGTCGTGTGACTGTGGTGATGGAAAATACCAATACGGTGCCATAAAACACCAAAACAAACGTTTAATGGACAGATGAATAGAAAACATGCTCATAATGACTTGAAATCACAGAGCAACAATCTAATTATTATTCTTTATGTGTAAAAGGAGACAAAATGTTAATTGGACATGCAGTATTCACGGTACAACTGAATATGTGGTTTTTCAGTGTTTGACGTGCTTCAAAAATGTGCGTCGGGTGGTCGAATATGGATGAAAGGCCTCGACATGATATGAAATTATAAAAAAACTGATGAGTGAATTTTTAAATGGTTGGAAAGACAGTACAACAATCAGAGGTGTCGTATGATCGCAATGACATAAAATGCCAATTCGGTGCCATAAAACACCAAAACGAACATTTAACGGCCAGATGCATAGAAAACATGCTCATAATGACTTGAAATCATAGGAAAACAATCTAATTATTATTATTTATGTGAAAGATGATATGAAATGTCAATCAGACATCCGGTTTGCGCGGTACGACTAAATATGTGGTTTTTAAGTGTTTGGTGCACTTTAAAAAGGTGTGTGGGGTGGTCAAAACTAGTCGAACGACCTCAAAATACCATGAAATCAAATTAAAATAACTAGTGTGTGAATTTTGAAATGGTTGGGCAGACGGTAGGTCAATCAGATGTGTCGTGTGATAGTGGTGACGGAAAACGCCAATCTGGTGCCATAAAACACCCAAATGAATGTTTAACGGTCAGATGCATAAAAAACGTGCCCGAAATGACTTAAAATCACAGGGAAACAATCTAATTATTATTTGTGACATGTACAAGGAGACAACATGCCAATCAAACGTGCGTTTTGTGCGATACGACTGAATATTTGGTTTTTAAGTGTTTGGTGCACTTCAAAAAGGTGCGTCAGGTGGTCAAACCCAGTCGAAAGACCTCGCAATGCCATAAAATCAGACGAAAATGACCAGTGAGTTAATTGTGAAATATTTGGCCAGAAGGTATGTCAATTGAAGGTTTCGTGTGACTGCGGTGATGGAAAACACCAATTTGGTGCCATAAAATACCAAAACAAACGTTTAACGACCAGATGAATAGAAAACGTGCTCAGAATGACTTGAAATCACAGGAAAACAATATAATTATTATTCGTGACATGTAAAAGGAGACATAATGTTAATCGGACGTGCATTTTTCACGGTACACCTGAATATGTAGTTTTTAAGTGTTTGTTGTTCTTCAAAAAGGTGCATCGGGTGGTCGAAACTGGCTGAACGACCTTAGAATTCCATGAAATCAGACGACAACAACCAGTGAGTGAATATTAAATTGTCTGGGCAGACAACACGTCAATCAGAGGTGCCGAATGACCATGGTGACTGAAAACGTACTTCCGGTGTCATAAATGATCAAAACATGTGTTTAATGGTCAAATGTATAGCAAACGATAACATAATGAATTGAATTCACAGGAAAAAAAGTCTAATTATTATTTGTGATGTGTACGAGGAAACAGAACATCCTTGTGCGGTTTGCGCAGTACGACTGAATATGTGTTTTTTAGGTGTTTAGCATGCTTGAGAAAGGTGCATGGGGTGGTCAAAACTGGCCAAATGACCTCAGAATACCATTAAATCAGAAAAAAACAACTGGTGAGTGAATTGTGAAATGGTCAGGTAGACGACATGTTAATCAGAGGTGCCGTGTGACCGCGGTGACCAAAAACAGACTTCTGGGGCCATAAACGACCAAAACAGGTGTTTAACGATCAAATGAATAACGAAAAACATCGGAATGACTTGAAATCACAAGAAAACAGTCTAATTATTTTTCTTGGTGTGTATGGTCAGACGACACATCAATCAGACGTGTGGTTTTCCCGGTACGGCTGAATATATGTTTTTAAGCATTTGGTGTGCTTGAGAAAGGTGCGTGAGGTGGTCAAAACCAGCCGAACGACATCAGAATACCATAAAATCAGATAAAAACAACAACCGGTGAGTGAATTGTAAAATGGTCGGGTAGAAAACATGTCAATCGGGGGTGTCGTGTGACCACGGTGACCGAAAACACACTTTTGATGCCATAAACGACCAAAACACGTTTTTAACAGTCAAATATATACCGAACGACATTGAAATGACTTAAAATCACAGGAAAATAGTCTAATTATTATTCATGATGTGTATGAGGAGACGATACGTCAATCAGAAGTGTGGTTTGTGCGGTATGACTGAATATGTGTTTTTTAGGTATTTGGGTCGCTTGAGAAAGGTGCGTGGGGTGGTCAAAACCATCCGAATGACCTCAGAATGCCTTGAATCAGACGAAAATAATCGGTGAGTGAATCATGAAATGGTCAGGCATACGACACATCAATCAAAGGTGTCGTGTGACCGTGGTGACCGAAAACACACTTATGGTGCCATAAAGGACCAAAACAGGCGTTTAACGGTCAAATGCATACCGAATGACATCAGAATGACTTGAAATCATAGGAAAACAATATAATTATTTTTCATGACGTGTACGGTTAGATGGAAAATCAATTGGACGTGTGGTTTGCGTGGTACGACTTGAATATGTGTTTTTTAAGCGTTTGACGCGCTTGAGAAAGGTGTGTGGGGTGGTCAAAACCGGCCGAAGGATCTCAGAATGCCATGAAATCAGAAAACAATAACAACCGAAAATTGAATTTTAAAATTTTTTGGCAGATGACACGTCAATCGGAGGTGTCATGTGACCGCCGTGACAGAAAACACATTTCTGGTGCCATAAACGACTAAAACACGCATTTAACAGTTAAATGCATACCGAACAACAACCAAATGACTTTAAATAATAGGAAAATAGTCTAATTATTATTCATGGTGTGTATGAGGAGATGACATGTCAATCAGACATGCGGTTTTCATGTTACAACTGAATATGTGTTTTTTAGGATTTTGGTGTGTTTGAGAAAGGTGTGTGGGGTGGTCAAAACTGATCGAACAACCTCAGAATTCCATTAAATCAGATTACAACAATAGGTGAGTGAATTTTGAAATGGTCGGGTAGACGACACATCAATCAGATATGTTGTGTGACCGCGGTGACTGAAAACACACTTTCAGTGCCATAAATGACCAAAACATGCGCCTAACGGTCAAATACATACCGAACAACATCAGGATGACTTGAAATCATAGAACAACATTCTAATTATTATTTGTGATATGTAAGAGGAGATGAAACATAAATCAGATGTGTGGTTTGCATAGTATGACTGAATATGTGTTTTTTAAGTGTTAACGCGCTTGAGAAAGGTGCATGGGGTGGTCAAAACGTACAAATTATCCTCGTAAAACCATGAAATCAGAAGACAACAACCGGTGAGTGAATTATGAAATGGATAGGTAGACAACACATCAATCATAGGTGTCGTGTAACCACGGTGACCGAAAACATACTTCTGGTTCCATAAACGACCAAAACACGCGTTTAACGGTCAAATGCATTCCAAAAGACATCATAATGACTTGAAATCATAGGAAAACATCTTAATTATTATTTGTGACATGTAAGAGAAGACATCATGTCAATTTTATGTGCAGTTTGTGCGGTACGGCTGAATTTGTGTTTTTTAGGTATTGGTGTGCTTGAGAAAGGTGCATGGATTGGTCAAAACTGGCCAAACGACCTCAGAATGCCATGAAATTTGGAAAAAACAACCAATGAGTGAATTCTAAAATGGTTGGGCATACGACATGTCAATCGGAGGTGTTGTGTGACCTCGGTGACCGAAAATGTACTTTTGGTGCCATAAATGACCAAAACATGCGTTTAACGGTCAAATGCATACTGAACGACATTAGAATTACTTGAAATCACAGGAAAATAGTATAATTATTATCCGTGACATGTACGAGGAGAATACACGTCAATCGGACGCGCATTTTTCATGGTATGACTGAATATGTGTTTTTTACGTGTTTGACATGCTTGAAAAAGGTGCATGGAGTGGTCAAAACCAGCTGAAGGACCTCAGAATGGCATGAGATCAGACGACAATGACCGACGAGTGAATTGTGAAATTGTCAGGCATACGACACATTAATTAGAGGTGTCATGTGACCACGGTGATCGAAAACGCACTTCTCATGCCATAAACAACCAAAACACGCATTTAACAGTCAAATGCATAACGAACGACATCAGAATGACTTGAAATCACTGGAAAACAATATAATTATTATTCATGACATTAACGAGAAGGCGGTACGTCAATCAGTCTTGCGATTTTGCACGGTACGACTGAATATGTGTTTTTTAGGTGTTGGCGCGCTTGAGAAAGGTGCGTGAGGTAGTCAAAATCGGCCAAATGACATCATAGTTCCATGAAATCATACTACAAAAATAGGAAAGTGAATTGTAAAATGGTACGGTATACAACACGTCAATCAGAGGTGTCATGTGAGCGTGGTGACCGAAAATGCACTTTCGGTGCCAGAAACGACCAAAACACGCATTTAACTGTCAAATGCATACCGAATGACATCAGAATGACTTGAAATCACATGAAAATAGTCTAATTATTATTTGAGATGTGTATGAAAAGACAACACATCAATCAGATGCATAGTTTGTACGACACGAATGAAAATGTGTTTTTTTAAGTGTTTGGCGTGCTTGAAAAAAGGTACGTGGGGTGGTCAAAACCGACCGAACGACCTCAGAATGCAATGAAATCAGACGACAGAAACTGGTGAGTGAATTTTGAAATGGTCAGGTAGAATACACATCAATCAAAGGTTTCATGTGACCGTGGTGATCAAAAATGCACTTCCCGTGCCATAAACGACCAAAATACGTGTTTAACGGTCAAATGCATACCGAACGACATCAGAATGAATTGAAATTACAAGACAACAATCTAATTATTATTCATGACATGTGCTAGCATAATACACATCAATCAAAAATGTGTTCTGATTAGAACTATAGAATTAATGATTTTAAATTTTTAAAAAGGTATTCAACATTATTAATATATTTTCAAAATAAAATACTTTCGATCTGTTACAGTAAGCTTGAATTGAAATATATATTATTTCATTTCAATTATTTGTTTGGTTATTTTTTTGTATTAATTTCTTTTATTAAATTTTTTCATGCATTTATATTTGACGATGGATGTGGAAGTTTGGAAGATGACGAGATGAAAAGATTTTCATGCACATGAGTTTAGATATTTTGGATGTTTTTTTGTGATTTTAAAATATAAAGTATTTTATTGTATTGATATCATTTAGAATTAAAATAAAAAATCCTATAGAGACCGCCATTTGGCGGTCGCTATAGGTGATTTCGGCAGCACCTATAGCATCCGCCATTTGGCGGTCGTTGTAGTCAAAGCTGAACTGGGCTATAGCATCTTCCATTTGGAAGATTCTATTGGTGCCGTCGAAATGACCTATAGCGAATGCCATTTGGCGGTCGCTATAGGCCATGCCAGCTCGTCTATAGCGTCCACCAAATGGCGGATGCTATTATCAACAACGACATGCCTAAAGCATCTGCCATTTGGAAGATGCTAAGCCGCCGCTATTGACCTTTAGTGAAAACTTTTGGAGGTTGCTAAAGTTATTCATTCTACTAGTGATGAAGCTTTCAAACCATGTAAAGATCATTTCTCAATCTAGTAAAAAAGAGGGGTTATCCATAAAATAAAATACAAAATGAGATTGAAAGTAAAAAAATGAGTGTTGATAAAATTAGGTCTTTATCACCATTTATTTGAACATTAATAGAAAAGATGATTATCAGTGCTAAGATAATCATTGATAAGGAATTTATATACTAAAATAAAAATTGAAGAGTATATATGAATAACACACACCTTCTTAAGGTGTTTGGTTTCTCCGTGACCAATGATGATCCTTAATATACCATATAACACTATATGTATATATGTATATCTGTGTATATATATGACTGTTAGAGTAATATTATATAATTTATATTAATATATGAAATTATATAAAATTGTAATTTCAAATGGAAAATTATTTAAATTAGAATTGTGTGTGTGTGTTTATATGTAGGGGTCTATATATAAATGCAAATAATATAAATTTGATTTATAAAAGAATTAATTTCAATTTTAAATTAGAATATATATTTTAGATATTAAATTCCATAATTTAGTGCATATATATTTATAATTAATATATATATATATATATCAGTGTATAAATATCTACACACATATTTAAATATTGCTAATAATATTTTTAAATACAATAATATATATAACAATACAAGTTATGTCATTAACGATATTTTTTAAATATAATTAATAATTTTGTATATTAATAATATATATATATATATAAATAACTAATAATAATTTTTAATATAATTAATACTTAAAAGGATTTTTTTAAATATAATATATATATAATACTTATATTGTTTATTTTGAAAGTTTTGAGTTAAACCCATTTATTAAATAAAAGAAAATCAAGCACAAGGGATAAATGGATGAGGTAAAACATGACATTTATGTCCTAATTCAAAAGCCAAAAACACTTAGAATCAGTATAATAAAAATTTATTACATATATAATTAATATTTTTTTAATTTTTTTAAAATTAATATTATTATAAGTAATGATTAATAATATTTTTAAATATGAAAAATCTATTATTGTTATTATTATTATAATATATATAATTAGCAATATATTATAAATTTAATTATATTTAATTATAATTAATATTTTATATATACAATCATATTTTAATATATTTAATGTCAACATTTACATTTAAATATATTTTAATAAACACATATATGTTTATGTTTCTGTATGTATGTAGGTATGTATAAAAGTAAATAAAAATTTGTGTGCAAATCGGTGAAATAGTTGTAATATATATTTTATAAATAAAAATGGTCAATAATGTCGAATGAGTTCACTAGGTTGAGTGGTTTTCCAAACCATTCATTGGCTCAAGTGTTGGGTTTAAATTTCATCGATTACCCGAGGAGTATACTTTTTAATATAGGTTAGATATTTCTAACACTCAAATTAGAGGTGATAAAGGCAAACCTTTATGTGCACTAAAAAAAATTTATAAATGACTAATTTATGTGCGCTAAACATTTTAAAATTGATAAAAAATCCATTTATCAACATTTTTTAGAAGGCTTTGATAATGACCTTGACCTTTAAAATTTAAACCTAGTCGGGCATCGTACATTCTTCTTCATCGAGCTCTATGTTGAGGTAAAACCTCATCAAATTTTCTTGTAATTCATTAGAAAAATAGACTTCTAAACCCACAGTATATACTTGAAATTTCTATTTATTGATTTGATTACAGTTCAAATATATCTTTATGTGCGATTGATTTTATTTTTCATAACCACCTATATACACACAAACACACACACACATAACATTGAATATGTGTGTGTGTAATATGATTATACGTGTGTGTGTAGGTGGTCTATTTATCTATACATATACATATACATATACATATACATATATATATTGCAGTTAGAGGCTTGACTGAGTGGAAAAGGCTCTCTGTAATCCTGCATCAGAACCAAGTTCAAATCCTGGTGGGAGCGAATGTCCACTGGCAGGCGGTAACATAGGCAGGCGGTGAATTTCCATTGGGCCTTTGGGCCATGAACTGAATAAATAAAGTTCGATGAGTGAGCTATCCCTGAGGGGCATATGACCTGACTTTCTGGCCTCTCGTGTGTGTGGTATGTGTGTTTAATGTAATTGTACCCCCAAACACATAATATATATATATATAGTGCAATACCTTGTAAGAAATGGACATATTTTGTTACAAAGTAGTTCATTAAAAATCAAAGGTATAAATTTACTAAAACCTTATAACTATTAATAGACAAAAGATAAAAATAAATAATTTAAGAATGAAGATGTATTTTGGCTCATATTCTCTAATTAATATAACATCTATAATAAGGATAACACAAAAGAAGAATAATACAAGTCCTGGAATCAACATATTAAAAGAACTAAAAATAAGAAGTATTATTTAGGGGATTGGTTTGAATGAGTTTATAAGAAGAAAATATGGGCATTACATGACCGTTGTACATTATGAACATCGAGCATTATAGTTTTTGAATAATATTATTATTGGTGATATAGCCATTATAAATTGATCATTAAAATTATTGTATAGTAAGGGAAATGACGAGAGTTAATTGATTCGGAATCACTATCACATAATCGGCTTTATGCAGCACTACTTTTAACAGTGCTAAAAAAACATTGATAAAGGGGTACCTTTATCATTATTAAAAAAGCACATTTAAATGGTGATTTTAACAGCATTAAAAAAACACTAATAAAAGTATCCCTTTATCAGCGCTTTTTTAGCATTGATAAATGTACCCCCTTTAACAACACCTTTCTTAGCACAAATAAAATTTATATTTTATAAAAAGATTATTTATCATTAAAAATCATATATTAATATATAAATATATTTATATTGATATAAATATAATATATTTTATAAAATATGATTTATATAAAGCTAAATATGCATTTACACTTAATATATAAGATATTTAGTGAAAAAAATGAATTATAAAATAACTAAAAAATAATATTAATTAATAATTTTCTAATTATTACTGAGAAATAGTCATTTAATAGCAATTTGAGGATTGAAAAAAATCAAAAATAAAAAATAAAAAAAATAAATGATCTAAAATAAGTTGAAAATATGACTCAAACTTCAAACGACAATAATTTTTTTATTCAGGTGTCGATTTGATCTCTACCACATATCAAATAGAAGCTTGAAAAGATATCTACACACCAATGACATGGAAGAACCCCCTATAACATTTTTTCAGGCAAAAAAGACTCATAAGGCCTCCAAAAATGAGTTTTTAGTTGGATTATCCTAATTTTTTAATATTCAATAGACTTTCAGCCTCGTTTAAGGGGGTCTTTTTTCCCGTTTTCAGTGGGGACAGAATTTATTCACAAGACTTACCTTCATATTGATATTATGGTTTTAAAATTTTATCTTTTTTCACAATGCAGTTTTATTTATAATTATATATATAAAAATACATGCATATTTTGTATATATTCAAACACAAAAATTTAATTTTATAAATATACATGTAAAAATATTTACATGTAAAGTATATTTATAAATATATAAATCTTATCTAAATAAAAAATAATATCCATTTTATTTAAAATAAAATTTTATGAATATTTATATACATATACAATTAGTGTATATATAATGTTTATATATAGCCCATACAGGCGGATAGGGTGGCGAGCGGGGTTGGGGTGGTGGTCGTGGGGTACTGTCCCCGGTCCAGCTTCTTTGTAGCGTGTGTAAGCCGCCATTGGTGTTTGTGCCATATTAAAAATGTTTATATATATAAATATATTTGTGTGTGTATTGACAAACATGTATATATTTATCTATATATTCTAATAGATGCACATAAATATAAATTTATAATATATCTAAATAAATATAAATATGTATAATTATATTTATAGGTGCGCGCACACACACACACACATATATGTATTTATAAACACAGACACACACATGCACACAAACACAAACATATTTTATATGTGTATTTAAATATATATATATATATATGTAAACAACTATATATATATAAATATATGAATAAAAAATGTAACAATATATATATATATATATATATAAATATAGAGATATATCATAAAATAGAGAACAAAACAATAGAGTTGAGTGAAAAAGGCGTGGGATTATGTGCGAGAGGTCTCAGGTTCAAGACCCACCAAAGGCAAGGACGGGCGCACATGGGTGAGCCAGATCCCGAAAGCTATTAAGGGGGGTGGGGAGGCTAGAAGAGCACTGTTAAGGGGGGGGGGTCGCTTCACCCTCTGAATTTGTAAGAAAAAAAAATTCTTCTTAAAAATTTAATTTTTTAACTTTTATTAGCGCCATTTTAACTCTAATAAATGAGGTATTTATTACGCTTTTTTAGTGCTGATAAAGAGGAACCCCATTAACAGCACTATGTAAAATAAAGCCTTTTTAGTGTTGTTAAATCCCCTTTTTCATTCTATTAATGGTATGATCTATAGTAGTGGAGGGAGAAACCATGACTTATAAAAAGTGTAGATAGAGGATGGCACTGCACTCCCTGGGTGACAGTTTCTCTCTCAGCGCGTCATCCCTCTAAGGTTTCTCCTGCTTCTCCTTTGATGGTGATGGATCCCCCTACTTGAATCGGCTTCCTCTCCCTCAACCGCTCCTCCTCCTAGCTACCAAGAAGCTACATTTCCTTTGTGTTGAGCGTTTTGCAGACGAGGTCACGTTCATGCTCGATGGTCTCTGTCAGTTCCTTAAGCGATTGGGTTCGTTGGAAACAGAATGTGGTAGGATATTCATCTTCTTCTCAGGACAATATATAGATGCATATGGAATTCTCAGGAATTCTTGGTGCTGGCGGTGTCCCCTTCCTGTTCTCTTCTCAATTCTTAGGATTTATTCTGCGGTGTTTGTGTTGCCATTTGGGTCCAACAACGTGTGTATGTGAGGCTTGGAATCTCAGTTCAAAGATCCCTTGGTTTAGTGTTTGGATCCTTATCGATGAATCCTTCACCATCTCTCACCCTCCTTCAATGATTTTTTAGGGATTTTCAGTCCAGTTTTCTTGCGACCATACTCTGGCGTTGTCTGGCCCTTTTTGGTTTTCCTGTTTTGCTTGCCCAGGCTTGATTCCATCTGTTGTTAGTCCTCCTATTATATTTTTTCCTTGTTCTTACATGCACAACCCCACTCTGGCCAGGTTTTAATGTTTCCATGGTGATTTGGGATGGTGCTGGTGGCTCATGCAAGGGAGATCCTGCTCTTGCGGTTTCTGGTTGTGGCTAGACCTTGGTGGTGTAGTTCATGACAGTCTTGTGCTGCACCGATGTCTGGGTTCTCTTCTATTTTTTATGGTTTCTATGGAGATGGATCGGCAGGGGGCTTTGATTGTTGGAGGCACTTCTGGATTCCCATTCATCGGCATCTGTCATGGTGCATTGCTCCAGTAATCACTTCTCTGGCTTCTGGTGCGGTGTCGGATGAGGACTTAGGCACTGTACTCCCGAGGCTCGACGATGGGATGGGTGACACTGGGGCTGTGTAGGTCATCACCAGGATAGGTGATGCGTGGCCCAAAGCATTCCCTCAGGTGTTTTTAGGCATGTATTGTCTTTGGATGGACCCCTTGTCTGACCCGCTTATGGAACCTTTTGTGTTTGTTATGCTTTTTTGATTCTCACTTAACCTTAGAGTGATTTTATTTGAAAATAAAAATAAAGTTTGGTGGTTATGGAATAAACCATAACTTCAATCAGTTGGAACACCCTTTATGAAGCTCATTTATCAGATCTTGGGAAGGAGGCAACATCACTGGGGGTTGACCTTGACGAAGTCCAAGCAAAACTTGAATAACTGAGGTTCGAGCGAAATCATTGGTGAGATAAGTTCAAGATAGTGGAAGTCACTACCCGATCAATATTGGCCAAATCACCCATGAAAGGACCAATATTACACACCTTACCCTTAAAGATTATGGTAGTGTGAGAAGGGGTTATGTATTTTGGGGTTAATCAGTATTAATGTGTGCATTCTTTTAGAAATGAAATGGTGTTTACTCTGATAATTTTTTTAAATCAAATGTATAACTCTTATTTAAAATTTAAAGTGTACTTAATTAGAGGATGAATATGATAAAATTAATTTCATATTTGGAGTCAATACATAAAAATTATCCAAGGGGTGAACTTTGGTAATTTTGGGTAAAGATTGTAAAATACAATAGAAATGGTGAAATATAATGAAATACGGTAAATATGACATCATATATGTGTAAGCATGACTCAAATTATACAAGTTAGTGTTAATTGCCTAATTTTGGCACCAAAAAATATATTGGAGCACTAAGGGAGGTAATAGGGCACTATGGGGGGGGGGGTAGTGGAGCACAGAAGATAATGGAAAAATAAAATATTCATTACTTTATTCTAGGAAATTCCACTTACCACACCTATAAATACCCACCCATATTCTCATTTCCCCCACAACGAATCCAAATTTCCCTCTTCATAGCTCTCTTAAGGAGTATCTCCCATATATCTCTCTTCAATCTTAAGGTGTTTTGTTTCTTCTAAGGTTGGGTATAGGCTACGAAGCTCAAGAGAGCTGATAGTTCTTATTTCACCCCCTTCATTTCCTATATGAATTTATTTTGTTGTATTATCGTTTACACTCCAACTTAATATGTTTCCATGATTATATATCCATGTTATTATCACCCCTTTTATCTATTAGAAAATTTAGAATACCCAAATACCTCTCATATTACCCTTTTATAATCCGTTACCATACCAAATTAAGGTTTCTTTTTTCTATCTCTTTGTAATTTCTATTTACATTTCTATTGTTGTATCCTTTTCAATTTCCAAGTTATTATTAAAATATTATCATGATATCATTGTAAGTATTATCCTTAACATATCTTGTCCATATGAGGATCCATTTCGATCACATTAAGCTTCGTTCATAATCCATTACTATACTTAAACATACCCATATCCACAAACCCTATTATCCAAATCCCTATGTATGCCATGTATTTATGGTATTATGGATGTATTATTTCTAATAGGTGGGACTTTTCTAAGGAAGGATGATGCAAATGTAGCCTATGGAGCCTATATAAAGTCCCAAAAGGATTAAACTGTCACGAACCAACCCGGGTCGACCCTGAACCAGTCACCCAAGTCGGCCCGCTACAAGGCCCAAGAGGCGTTACCGATCCTCTCGGGCTAGCGACAAGCGCTAAAGGCATCAACAGAGTGACGATGAGAATGATTTCACCTAATATAAATAAATAAGAGCTGTAGAATAATAATAAAGCATCCCCAAAAAAATAAAATAAATAAATAAACTGAACATAACACTAAGTAAGAACTGAAAAGAAAAACTAACCGTACCTGATGAACACTAAAACAACACGTGACCCCATAGGTCACTCTCTGATCCCAAGACTCAACATCGCCCATGGCAATCGAGATCAAGATAAAACCTACAATTGTAACTAAAAACAAGAATGATGTATAGGCATGAGTATTAAAACTCAGTAGGTGCACCTAAGTAATCTAATCCCAAATGCATTTCCTTTAAACAAAAGAATCATCAATTTCAGGTTTGAACTAAAATATATAAAAGTAAGTTTTTTAAAAAAATTCCCTTTAAAGAAAATCACGGTCCATTTCCCTTTTTACCATCCAAAACTATATTCTTTCCCAATAAAGAACCATATGCATTTTTAAAAGGGAGTTGACATTTTAGTTATAAAGGGGACAGTTAGTATAAAATATTTACAAAACCTTTTTCCATAACCATTTGAAAACACTTTATCATTGTATATATAAACCACACTATTCCAGAAGCAATCTCAACAATCATACAACAAGGGAAATGGGAAATAACACACAAGAGTATATATTCAATAATGCCTCAAAACATTCGTGCCAGTAGACATGGGTAAACCTAGGAGCTCATGAATAGCCTAGAATGTACTATACATGTGACTCATCCCGAAGTAATTCCCTACTTAATGATATCATAATGTCCTGACGCCCGAGCATCTTCCTACTTGTCCTAGTCGAGGGGCCCAATCCTATAGAAATAATAACAACAGAGTATTCTCTACTATAGGCCACTAGATAGTGCATAATCTAAACTAGTGCAACAATCATTCACTGAAAATTCACTCTCTATGCTAGGTTCCCATGTTCAGACTAAAAAGAAGGGGTGTGAGTCAACAAATACTAACCATGAAATCCAACACATGCATTTTCATCTTACACCATCAACACACACACACACAAAAATCACCCCTGAATCACTCCATGGAATTTTCTCCCTCTTGACTTAAACCATAAACACATGAGGGAAGTCCCATCCAAGGACCACCCATTATCTTCAACATCTAAAAAGTCAAGAGGTGCATCCCAAAGAGGGTTTTCAAAATAATTAATTTTACAAAGTACTAAATGGGCCTCAAGCAATCACTTAACACTAAATCATTTCCAAAAGAAGCAACATACACCATTAATTTGAAAACAAAAAATGTGCTTAGAAACCCATTTAAGAAACTCAATTCACCACTTAAATTCCAAAGAACATTTATAAGGTCCAAAGGGTAATTTCATTAAACACTTAGTAAGCACCTTTAGTAAAACAATTTCATGTAATTAAAATACAAATAGGGTCTTACTTTATTTCACAATAAACAATCATTCTAAAACCATAAATTACTAACTAGAATTACATAAATCTGCAAACTACAAGAAATCAATAATTCTTTAATTTAAATGATAATGCATAGGGAAACCTAATTCAAAAGGGAGCGGACCAAGATGAAAAATTTGGAACCTGATGCCTTTGATGAAGATCGCCCCACAATCGCGCACACATACACTCATATACATATACCCCTTAATCAAATGAACATATTCCCCACTCCATGAGCCAAAAGGGGAATGGATTAGATTCAGTTTTTTTCATTTTATTTTTATCATAATTAAATTAAATTAATTTTTAAAAAATAAAACTAAAAAATGAATAAAATTTAATGGAAACTCAAAAATAAATCAAATAACCACAAAGTGTCAGGTAGGGGTGTGACAATTCTCCCCACCATGACACGTTCTACCCCCATAAAGTCCTAAGAGATTTAGTTTATCAAAACCAAAGTAAATATGATTTAAAACCAAGGAAAAACCTGAAAACTCAAAGGCCAATAAACCAACACTCGCTTTCATTCAGAGCCTGGAACTACGGATTCCCAAAAAGAAACTATGAGACCTTCCTCAAAAGCAGTCACACATCCAAGGAAAAAATTACACAATACCAAAGGGTTTGGACGAACAACAAAGAAATTACAAATAAGAGACTCACTCTTTTCTAAACACAACTCAACAAGGAAGACCCCGACCCCTAACACAGAAACCATCGAAGAAACCAATTGTGGCCTGATTGGGATCTCTACAAGCATACATTACATGACCCACTATACAATCCAACCAAACACTATGGTCATGATCGAGTGGAGTGAAAACAAGGAAATTATCAGCCAAGAACACCTAGATGATGAGTTACAGGTGCATGTTTCAGCTTGATTTCAATCACTATGGGCGATGTTGAGTCTTGGGATTGGAGAGTGACCCGCAGGGTCATGTGGAGTTTTTGTGGTCATTGGGTAAAATTAATTTTTCTTTTCCGTTATTGCTTAGTGTTCTATTCAGTTTATTTATTTATTTATTTATTGTTATTTTTTTGGGGGTTTCTTTATTATTATTCCAATGATTTATTTATTTTCACTGGTTAAAATCATTCCCAATTGTTCTCTATTGATTACCTTGTGCTTTTCGCCAGCCTGAGAGGATTGGGAACACCTCTTGGGCCTTACCGTGGTTCGACTCAGGTGATCGGTTCAGGGTCAACCTGGGTTGGTTCATGACATAAACTGACACAAGTTCACCTTTAAAATGAATGCATGTTGACACGAAGGTCTTTTCTGAAGGAAATATTTTATCCCCAACATGTATCAAATATTTGCGACTATATAATTTTATTTTTATGGGGTATTTATCCATAATTTATTTACTCTCCCACCATTTCAATTATATGTATTCAACTGCCAAAACTCATTAATAATCTTAATATTGATTAGTATCTAGACATCCATATTAATTCATTAACTAGGGAAATCTATTGAAATTCACATATAATTATTGATTCTACATGATAAAATCTGGTAAGATAAGCCTCATTGAGAAATTATGCTGAGTATTTCTAAGTTGTTCATTTTTGAGAATTATTCTATTTATTATTTATACGCTTTTATTATAAGATGGAATACATTGAAATTTTATGTGATGTGTGGGGCCAAGAATTATATAGCCCCTCAGTGAATTGACAGGTCTCATGAGACAACTAAGATATGGTAATGAGAGTTTCCCTACCTTTCATGTATGATGTATTGACATAAGGCCTCGACTGTATATTTATGATGTCCAACATTATGCATTCTCAATATTTCCATCATTATGGGGTCATTTAATTTTATCCATTTGATTATTTATTTCTTTATCTCCCTTGGATTATGTTATTCTTATGTATCCATTGACATGACATCATTTGTTTATCTATTACTGTTATATTGATTATTCCATTATTATGTTATGTTACCTTCCACTAGATACTATTCCTTGATGAGAATTCTAGTTGAAACTTTGATTATGTTTCCCATTTCCATTTTTAATAAAGTGGAATACTATACATGATAAAATCTATAGATAACATCAAGGAATAATTATTTGTACTCAAATTATAGAATATTTCTTGTTGTAATGTAAGGTTTATGTATCTAGTATCTTAAGGACTATTGAACCTTGATCTTGGGAATGTATGTAATAAATAACACACTAGCTCCGGGGGACCAAGGCTAGGGATGTTACATTTTTTATTAGGAAAATGTTTGGTAGAAACCTTAGGAACTATATTTAAAATAATGTAGGTGGAAAATATAGATTTTACTACTTGAAAATTCTATAGTATTATAATTTTTTTATAGGTATCATATTCATAGGACTGTATTTTAGAAGAACATGATATACAAGTCATGTTTTATAAATTATCATATTATAATATTACTAATGAGGTTATTCCAATTATTATATAATGATGTTTTCTCGAAGGAATGGAAACCAAGTCAATAATTGAGGATAATGCAGGGTTTTTTATGAATAATTAGGATAATGCAATTATGGTCGATGTTGAAAAACAATTACTATCATAATGGAACTGGCTCAAGTTATAAAAACTAACCTTCCCTGCATGGAGTAACTAGTTTACCATCAACATGTATAAACATCTTTATATCATTTTATGAAGAAATAAACTATAACATTTTAGTGGGTCCACTAATAATATGGTGGAAGATCAATGTATAAAATCTATATAGAAGATCTTTATGAAATTGGGATGTTCTAAGAAGAAAAAATTTATCATGGATGTGTATCATTTAATGGGATATATTCACCAATGACATTCCCCAATTCAAAATACTAAAATGGAAGAGGATATATAAAACATGGGGTAAAATACATTTAATGTGAGTTTTCTAGGAAAATATTTTCCTTGTAAAAGACATGCTGATATAGAAATGAAATTATTGAATTTACAATAAAAGGAAGAATGAATGGCGGTTGAGTATTAGGATAATTTGAAAATTTTATCAAGGTATTTTTTTGGATTATTTGAACGACTCAGTAAACAATATTGATCACTTATTTGATGGTGTAAATCCAATTATTCAAAGATCATTAGTATCTCAAAAATTTTATTTAAATGAATATATTTTAACAAGTGCTATCAATAATGAAAATTATTTTTCTAAATCTTTCATTTAAAAAGGGAAACTTGAGAAGAAGAGGATGAATGATATCCATGTGGAAAGAACTACCAAAAAGGAAAACAATGAAAGAGTTAATTTCCCTATATGAAATAAAATTGGGAAGAAACACCCAGGGGAATACTTAAGGGGATTGAGTGTATGCTTTAAATATGGAGAGAAAGGTAATAAAGATCATGAGTGAAAAGAAAGTAGTAAATAAATCAATGTTCAATGCATTAATTTCAAGGAGACATGACATAACTCTAATCAATTCCCCAAGAACAAAGAGAATCAACCCCCTAAAGAGGCTTGTGGATCAAGGCCTAGTTTTTTCATTAACAATGACTAAATTTGGAGTTCCAAATGATGTGATAATAGAAAATTTGATTATACACTAAAATTTATCAAATACATTATTTTATTATTCATATACACACTATTTTATATCTTTCAGGTTTGTAAAGAATATTTAATCACCCCCAATTCAATAAAAAATGATTTATCAGTTATAACATTGCGTTTCAACTTTTTTTGTGACAAAGATATACTATATAATTCAAATTAGAATGCATGGGCACTATCTAGTTGAAAATTTAATCATAATACCTATAGTGGATTTTGATGTAATCATGGGGATGGATTGGTTCTTTAATTATAAAACCTTAATTTTTTATCGATAGAAATAAGTTATAATTGGCAAGGAAAGTATGAAAGTACTTATTTTTTGAGGAGATATTTAATTACTTGAATCTTGTTAGGAACCTTCCCCAGTAGTCCAGCATAATAAAATCCTTGGGGAATAAATGGATTAAATTCAATCTATAATGGTTAAATAGGTTTTAAGAATGTAATAAGTACCCATTACTCAAGAATATATGGATGCATTTCTTACATAATTACTAGGATTTCCCCCAAATCGAGAAAATGAATTCTATATTGATCTTTTCCCTGATGAAAAACCTATATCTAATCCACTATATTGAATGTCTCTAGTAGAGTTATTTGAGTTAAAGAAGTAATTATAATAATTTCACGACAAAGGTTAAATTCATACAAGTGATTCACCATGGTATGAACCTATTTTATTTTTAAAGAAGAAGGATGGTTCAATGAGGTTGGACATTGATTATAGGGATATTAATGGAATTACTATACATAAAAAGTATCCATTTCCACATATTGATGAAATATTTGATCAACTTTTAGGGGATAAATACTTATCAAATGTTGATTTGTGTTTTGGTTATCATAAATTAAATTTTTTCAAATAGGATATCTGAAAGATGACCTTTTATATGAGGTATGATCATTATGAGTTCACAATAATGCCTTTTGAGCTCACTAATGCACCATTTGTGTTTATGGTTTAATGAAAATAGTATTCAAGGACTATCTTGATAAGTTATTGGTGGTGTTTATTGATGATATTATTGCATAATATAAGAGTTATTAGATCCATGAAACTCATTTTCAAATCATTATTTAGGTTTTGAAGAAAAATAAGTTATATGGGAAATTCAATAAATATGAATTTTGAATTTAACAAGTTTTTTTACTTATACATATTGTTTCTAAGTATGGTATATCTTTTCACCCTTATAAAACAAAGGCTGTCAAGTAATTACCAAGACCCACCATCATAGATGAAATATGTAGTTTCCTTGGATTAGAAGGATACTATCGATGGTTTGTTGAAACATTAACTCGATTAACTAATTTGTTAACCAATTTGACACATAAGGGGGTAAAATTCACAAGGAAAAGGAATGTGAAGATAACTTTGAAGTATTGGGGTCAATTTTGTATATTCCCACACTGGGGGGGGTGAATCAGTTTAGAGTGAATTTTAATCGAATTTCACTTTTATCCATTAATTACCTCTTTACTTATTCAAATATCAGATCTCTCACTCTTTATATATCATTTGGTTGGTACATATATGTATAATATGAAAGCATCACAAGAGAACATTGGATTTTTTAATGAGGTTTACCTCTCTAAGGATGGAAACATCTCCGATGACATGTGGTTACTATCCCACACACACAAATTCCTTCTTATTATCAAAATAATCTTAGGAAATAGTATGATCTTGAACTTATAATCTTGAAAATGACTAGGTATAAAGAAAGTCAGAGACTGTTGTCCATTTGTACAAGAGAATGGTCTTGTACTTCCTTGAAGAAATATCTCCACTATAGGATTGAGTCCCCCTTGGACTGTATGAAGGAACTTATTTACTCACTAAAAATAGTTAGATTGGATGCATCAATGTTTTTTAGAATTTTACAGCAAGCTTTTATAGGATGGATCCCTCAAAACCTTTTCTTGGATGTGATCAACAATAGGTTTGGTTAGATTATCTATTCTTTTATTTTTCTTCTTCTTCAGTTCATGGGAATACCATTATGACACCTTATTATTATCCATGATACACAAGATTTGTAATTGGTTATTGTATCAATTATTCTATTTCTTTCTCTTTTGACTTACAGAATGTGCATTGGTTATAGTTGAGAACCACTCATATTATTTTAATTGGATGAAAAATATATTTATACATTTAGAGAATAGTTTTAATAAGGTCACATATTTCCCATACTCAAACTCCCTCAAATCTAATATCTATTTATTATTTTCTTCCCTAAATAATTAGAACTCAGTTTCTACAATCCTCAATATTCAAAACTCATTAAATATCAAACATTAAACTTATGAATATTTGAGTCAAATTTTCATTCAAATATTCCTATAAATCTGATTGAAGACTCATATTGTTTCCTCCTTACAATATATGAATTTTCATGGTCATCCTATTGAGTTAAATCTTTCACAAAAACCATGATTTTAGTTCTCCTTATATTTCCACATGGCATGGTAATGTGACATAACATTATATATATATTGAAATCTCTCATAATTTGATTCTTCTCCCTCACCTGGTTCACCCCCTTTGATCTCAACAAGGATCATTATCATGTGTTTGGTCACGATGTTCGATCCATTAAGAATATCTCACTTTCATCTTCCAAGTTTATTATACTTTTATCCATAATATTTATTCAAAAAATTTATCATATTTCCACTATAATTTAAATTTAATTTAATTCACATAATTATCATAATTAACTAAGTAAATCATCTTATGGTATTTTTAATGTTATATGAGCTATTAAAATCTCTTTGTATGAATTTTTAATTTTTCAATTTTTACATTCATTGATAAATTATTGTATATGGATCCAAAACATCCTATGAGCATCTCAAATATCATATAGAGATCCAAAAATTCATATAATAAGTGAAATACATATGAAATTTGACTTTACCAATTCTGCTAACTCAAATTTCCTATAACCAAAACAAAATATCATACAAGATCTTACAAGTCACACACTTGTAAAATTTTTATTTTTCATTTATTCAAACATAAGCTTCATTGATTAATTTTTTTATGAGACATATCTGTAAGATATTTTCCACTTTTTAATTCTCCGATATCCAGATCGTACTTAAATATCATTTGATATATTCCAAAATTTCCTTTTATCTAGAATTTTCCATTTTTCACTTTGATTTAGAGTCATATGATCAGAACTCCAAAGACTTACATTTGTCTCAAAGTCATAAAATCATTCTATTAATATTATTCTTAGAGACTCCAATAGAAATTCTCTAAGTCCGGGATTATAAATTCCATTAAAATGTACATAGAAAACCAATTTAACTTACTGGATCAACTTCATGAACAATTTTCAGATTGACTATATGAATAATGGTCAGATCGACCACATGACTAAACTAGATAAACTACGAGTGAAGTGACCACACAAATAATCTCAATCGGCCATTTAGAGAAATGATAGGTGGATCAACCACATGTATAATGTCACATCTCATCTCAAAGTATAGATTGTATAATGTGGATTGACCATGTGAATTAGTGTTCTCCTTTTTTATCTAAGTTCCAAAAATTCATATGATGAAGACTAATCCAGTTTTCCAAATTTCCTTCAAACGAATTTATGGATTTAGACCTCACACACCTTTATCCAAGTATATTTTCACAAGGATGGAAACCTTAAATTTTCACCAGATCTTCTTGAAACCAGATATACATGTGAAATACCAAGAATTAGCATCTTCATACCATCTTTTCCTTTTACTGAATGCTTCTTTAATAATTTAATGGTATAATTTTTATTATCATATAAATATGATAAAAACTCATAATTCCACCAAGATATGAATCTACAATCCATGACCATTGTTCAATATTCAATATACATTAACATCTATACTTGGGTACTCTTCTTCTCATCGATATTATTGGGGGGGTTACAACTTCGTCCAAGCACTTTTTTCATTTACTTGAAAAAAATACAACACACACAAAGTGGGTTCATAAATATCCTCCTGTTTAATTATTGTCAATATAAAATACCATTTTATTTACTCCACCCATTATTTAAAATAATTATAAACCATACAAGATGATGATATAATTTCATTCTTAATAAACGCACCATTAACCATTACACTCTATATCCACTCGATCCATGCTCAATGTTGAAAATAAGAGGGTTTAATTGAGACATTAGGGCTTCCCATAATCTACAGAATATGATACCAATTGTTAAATTTCTCAATTTTATTCTTTAGGGTATTATCACATGTATTAAGGATGATATAACTTTTTGAAATCATTTTTTTAAATATTTTCAAAAAAAATTAAACCTGAACTTCCCTCAATCACTCAACACACAGATTTAAAACATTCAAGTGTAACAAGAAGGTTTTGATTTTAAAATACCCCAGAACACTTAAAATTTCATCAACTTATTTTCATTGATAAAAATTAATCCCCCCTTAACATCATAAAATATTTTTTGAGAAACAAGTATGAAATAATAGGTATTCATACATTTTCAATAACTATTTTCCAAGCATCTTCCAAAAATTCATGATTTGTATATGTTATCAACTATGGAAGATTCTCATGAACCCCCCTAAAGGGTGCACTCTACCTTTACACCATCAAGAGTGATTTTATCCTCAATCAAGCTTCACGATTCTAATCGTTGATATAACGCCAACATGGAAAAATTCATTATTTCTACAAAAAGGTATATTTCCTTCTTCAAATATTATTTAGGACATCCTGTATCTCATTCTTGAAAATATAGATACTTTTAATATCATGTTATCCATTTTTTGATGACCCATTCAACTTTATCATGGTTGTTATTTTTTCCAAATGATATTTTTAGAAAAAATCATTTTCCAAGTCATACCAATATAGTGAACTCTTTAGACCTAGAATGATTTTCCAGCATAAATATATTCCTAAATGTGAGCAATTGGATTTGTATAGACTTTATTTTTTTTCCTTATAATACTTTGAAATATTTCTATATATATTTCCATAGCTAGGCGTTGAGATGGCGTTCAATTCTGAGGCCATACATGCCCAAAATTAATTTTATAAACATATTAAATATATTTTATATTGCACGTGCATGGTTCCTCAAAGAAAATAGAATAACTATTAAATGGTAGCTCATATTATAAATAAAAGACCATGGATGAGTTCAAGACGTGGTGTTTACAATATATATAAAATAAAATGGGTCGGTGCTGGGCGTTCAGACTCCTCGCTCATTGGCAGTATGTTCAGTGAGTTAATTAATTATTAAATTAATTCATTCATTCATTTTGACCTAGATTTTTTTTATAAATGTATCATCATGGAAAAGTTTCTAGGGTTATCCTCATAATAATACAATTTCCAATGATGCTATACTTCTTTCTTCCATTGTTGGATCACCTTGGACGACCACAGAATGCAATATCAGATCAGAATAGGATACAATGAATGAAAAAAATTCTCTCAATTATTGGAGGAAATTTTCTTCAATGGAGATCAATCCATAATTGAGGCAAGACTCATAAATTGTTTATTTACACCCTTTGATTATATTTTTTGAGAAAATCCATTATTTGTCTTGCATCTGCACCAATTTTGGACAATTGCATGCACCCGAGTATTGAAATCTAAGTTTATTTCTCTAGTTTCTAACCTAAGATCACCGTTCTTGATTGTTTTCCAAGAACTCTTGGACAAAAATCATTAAAACTTTTTTCATGGTGAATTTATCTCCAATTTATCTTTTCATTTGTCTCAAATGACCCCACAGTCCTGGTTCCACCTTACCAGGTGGTACCAATCCCAATAGGATCCCTAGAATCATGAAGGATCGACAAAAGAGGCACGAATCGATGATGTATGAACACATCTATAATTGTTTAAAGGTTAGGAATATCGTTTGGATTATTGGTTGTCGATTAATTTAAGGTGGAGTCTTTGAGACCTGTGAGTTCACATGAACTCAAAATGGAGTCGATTTTTGGCAAACAACAACTACAAACCACAAATCACAACTAGATTCACACATCCTAGAAGGATTATAGGATAGATATATGGTGACACATCCCGAATCAAGGTACGAAGATTGAATAAGGAAATCTAGTGAAAACAAGACTACACACCATGTACAGGTATAAACACACAATGTGTAGCCCCCTCTTAGTGGTGATGACTAAGGTTTTAGAAAAGTTAATGATGTCACGATGTGCAACCCTCCTTCACACCATTTACCCCTTCCCTAGTTGTACAACCTATGTGATTGAGCACATAGGTGGGATCCTATATGGGATTACATGGTAAGGTACACAGTCGTGTACCCGAGTACATGGACACAACTAGCAGGACACGACCCCGGTCCCGGTTAGCCTGGACATGCCGTGTAGTTGAACTACATGGTGTGTACTACTACATAGTTAGGGATCTATGTACTATCTAGGGACACGAACAAGCTGTGGAGCAAGACCACACACCGTTCAGGTCCCCTTACACATCATGTATCCCTTGGTTCCTTTTCAAGTAACTTCAAAGTTTCATATATATTTTTTTGAACTCATATTTTGGACCAAGAGTAACCTATCCTGGGTGTTTTTATATATAGAACATGATGGTTCCTTCAGTTTTGGATTTTGAGATGTGATGTGAAATGTTCTAGGAATGGTGATTACTTAAACGATGCCTGCTGACGATAGTGATCAGGAAGGATCACCAGAGGCTTATTCTAAGTAGAACCCCTTATCATATAGAGTATAGGTCCTCAAAAACTAGAGTGGAATCCCCATCAGCATGAGTGCAGGGCCTATATATTAAACTGTTGAGTGGAATCCCCTACTATATTATGGAATGGGTTCTTGATGACTAGATTGGAACCCCCTATGGTACCAAGGTGCTGGTCCATGACTTCTGAATGGAATCCCCCTTATATATTAGGGTGTGGGTCCTCTATAACCAGAGTGAAATTACCCTATAGTACCATGTCATGGGTCATCAACTTCTGTGTGGAAGCCCCTTCTGGGATAGGGTATAGGTCCTCCATGACCAGAGTGGAGCCCCCCCTAAAACACCAAGGCATAGGTCCTAGACCTATAGAGTGGAACCCCCCCCCCCCATCATCTTGGGCATGAGTCCTCTACCTTACTGAGTAGTTACCCTTATCAACATAGGTCACTATTCCTTGTAACACTAGAGTAGAACCACCCATCAACATGGGTGCGTATCCTCTATGGATACTTTCAGAGTGGAACCACCTTGACCTACTAGGGAACATGTGATCTACTTCAAGTTGGTTCCCCCACTATTGTGAGACATAATGACGAGGTGTAGTTTCACTTAGACAATTACTTATGAGCAGATGCATGAGATGATGGGAATCATTGATGTACTTTTGGAACTATTGTCCATTATTCTTCTTAGGTTGATCTATGATATAGAGATCCCCTTACTCTCTCATTTGTTATTCTTTGATTGAGTATATGTATATATATATATATATCCTTTTACTTCCACACCTTGGATTTGGTTACTCTCCTTCCAGGAGAGGTGACGATGCATAGGGTATGTCACATGATTTTTTTATCAAGCTTCTCATGGTTGGATGAGTCTACTCTCTTGATATAGGTGGGGTAGACTCAATAGTTAGTTCATCTACTCACTATGTTTATCCCATTGTGTTTGGATGATCATACTTTCACTCTTGTTTTGGGTTGAGTTGTTCTCTTTAGATGTACTTTGCATCTACTTTCTTTCTTTTCTATTGTATATCTTACTAACCCCCTTCATCCTTTAGGGTGTCCTACTGGGTATGTATATTCTCACCCATGAATGAGATTTTATCAAATGTGTCGTTTCATATGAAGATGACGGACATGTCGACCATGAATATAGAGAGCTTAGGGATACTAGGTGCTTTGGACCACGTACGGTGGCCGCAATGTGGGACTCAGAATCTGGACTCTATTTTAGCCATTTACTTTTCCATTTTTTCAGGTTTGGAGATATTTATAGTTGTGCATGTATTTTTCCCCTTCACTTTTTAAGTTTACACTACCACACATTCATAATTTCTAGAGGTTCATGCTTGATTGGTTTACTTTATAGCAGTGTTTCATATTTTACTCTTTCCCTCTACACTTTTGCATTGAGATGTATGTGTTTGTGCATATAGGTACTTAGGAAATGGCCTCCCTTGGATAGTTATTCCTTTAGTGCTGGTCGTCACCCCCTGGCCTATGGAGGTGAGCTTGGAGTAGTTGCATCTCAAGCCCTGGCCTAGGTCGGGTCGTGAAATATTGGCATCAGAGGTGGTTTGATCCTTGAGACGTTGTTCAGACTATCCCTCTTAAAATTATTTGGTTAGGTTTAGGGAAATAGTGTCTCAAGTGAATCTTTCATGCCAGAGAGTCTAGTGATGGTGCTGGTGATCGATGTATCCATTCACTAGGACCATGTGTACCTAATTTTTGACTCGGTATGCAAGAAATTTGTTATAGGGATCAATGATACATGAATTATATAAGATCGAGTATTTGAATGTCTTTATTGAGTCAGTTCTCCATTACTGTTGATATATATATATATGATCATATAACCATGGTACATATTGTTAAAATATCAAGATACCTCCACAATAAAAACTAGCAAGGATACCAGTTCTGATTTTTGATAATGATCTGATGAGGGATGAAGCCTTAGTTCAGGGTCCATACCGTGACCCCCTTCTTATAGGCGGGAAGGTAGAATCAATTCCCCCTATTGAGTAGTAGATCATTATAGTAGAGCAGGATGAGGACTCACACATACTTAGTGCGCTCCGTGAGTTCCATCATCAGAGACTGCTAAGGTTCATAGACCCTATTCAGTACTTTCTTGACATGATCTGCAACAACTACTTCTGAGAATGGAAATTTGAGCAGGGAATTCATAGGGAGATCTGAGCTAGTGTTTTTCCCTTGTGCATCCCAACCTATGCTGGGGTGCTGGTGATAACACTAGTTATAGAGATATTTCTATTAGAGTGATTCCAAATAGTTAAAGATGGTAGTGGGTACCACATAGTTGATTCATCTGCAGTAGCTAGCTAATGTCATGTTCCAGGATCCTGACATAGGAGAACTCCAAGTGATCATACTCAGGAATGTGGTTAGAAGTAACACAGAGCTCCAGGGAAGCCCATAGAGGGGAGATGCTTTACTTGTGATGGAAAATGTAACAAGGTATGAAAAATCTTCACCAAACATGCTGAGTAACACAAAAAGATAGCCAATGGACTAACACGACAGAGGTAGTGTCATGATTAGGGATCTCCAAAGCGGGGAAAGGGTACTCCCCATAGAAGAAGAGATACAAGAGAAGCATGAGAAGCTATGCGTGGTGGATGATGTTATGAGATCCTTCCACCACCACCACCACTAGACGTCCCACGTCAGGATCAGGGAGATGGTGGCTGGGTCAATGAAAAACTACAGGCTTAGGATGTCTATGATCCTGTAGTGAATGAGATGATTAGAGGTATGATATATGTGTTCTATACTCTTTCTTAAGTATTAGTAGACATAGGTTCCAACCATTCCTTTATATCTATACTCTTGGTGTGGGATCTGGAGCTCCCAGTTGAGGTTCTAGCCCAACAGCTCTGTCTTGAGATTCCTACAGGGAATGATTCTTCTGTATCTTCTATTTTCTGACAGTATGAGCTATCGTTTTTTGGAGATAGGTTCATTTTGGTCCATTTGGTCATCATGATGGAACCTTATGATTTATTTTTTTGGTATGGATTGGGTGTCCTTGGTCTGAGCCCAGATTGAATGTCACTAAAAATAAGTTATATGCCTATGCACTGATGGGATGGGATCCTCATTTTTTATTGAGAGAGATATCATTTTAGGGAAAGTCAGTTCTACTAGTAGGAGGCTTAAACCCATCACCCATCAGTTAGTGATTATATCCCTTGGTTAAGAAGGATCTTCAGACATCTTTATTCCTTCTGTTGTAGAGGATTACATGGACGTCTTCCCTGATGATGTTCTAGGACTACCTCTAAGGAAGGATATGGGGTTTTTCATTGACCTGCATCCTATAACCAATCCAATATCTTCTAAGGCATATCGAATGGACCCTACATCACTCCAAGATATGCAATTGGAGTTAGAGGACCTTTGAGAGAAGGGTTTCATTAGACCCAATGTACCCCCTAGGCAGATCCAATATTGTCCATGAAGACGATCGATGGGAGTTTTCAAATTTTCATGGATTATCATCACCTGAACCAGGACCTGATAAAGAACACAGACCCATTACCGAGAATTTACATCCTCTTTGACTAGTTGTGAGGTTTGAGGTGGTTCTTGATGATCGATCTTAGGTCTAGCTACCACCAGTTGAGGGTTCGCGAGGCTAATATTCAAAACAATAATAGGAAAATACCCTATACCAATGATTTGGAGAACCATCAGCTAGTTTGGAATTGGTATAGGTATATACCAATGGTTTTGGGAAAAAACATTGGTATAGGTCATATAAAAAACCTATACCAATGGTTTTATAAAACCATTGGTATAGGTAATTGAAAAAAACCCCAACTTGGTTTCGATCCTAGAACCTCCCGTTTATATTTCAAAAACCTAACCACTAACCTAACATGAAATTTGAAAACATAATTTAATAAATATAAATATGTATATTCATAAGTATTTTAACATTTGATTTATTTAATGTTATTTGAAAACAGATTCCATAAAAAAATGTGTGTACCTATACCAACGGTTTTGAGAAATGTTGGTACAGGTTCTTTGATTTTTTGATCTATACCAATAGTTTGGCCAAAACTGTTGGTATAGGGTCTCTATAATGGACCTATACCAACAGTTTTGGCCAAAACCGTTGTATAGGTCCATATAAGTGACATATACCAATGGTTTTGTCCAAATTGTCAGTATAAGTCCAAATTAGTGACCTATACCAATGGTTTTGGCCAAACCATTGGTATAGGATCATATAAGTGACCTATACCAATGTTTTTGTCCAAACCATTGGTATAGGTCCAAATTAGTGACCTATACCAATGGTTTTGGCCAAAAAATTGGTATAAGTAAAAATTAGTGACCTATACCATCAATTTTGCTAAAACCATTGTTTTAGGTCTTATTTATAATAGTGAAAGTTACCATTATGATGTATCCACAGACACTATAAGTTCTTAGTGGTGCTCTTTGGTGAGAAGAATTACCCCTCCATGCTTATTGATTTGATGAACTAGGTATTCTCGGTGTATTTGGACCAGTTTGTTACTGTATTTATCAACAACATACTCATATACTCTACATTAGATTAGGAAGATGTAGAGCACTTGATGATGTACCTATATTTACTTCGAGAGCACTAGCTTTATGGAAAGCCTTCGATGTTCCAGTTCTGGATACTAGAGGTTCAATTTTTAGGGCATGTCATTTTTTATCATGGTTTATCCATGGATATAGTGAATATTGAAGTAGTTATTTTTTGATATCCACCTAAGAGTGTGTTAGAGGTGTGAAGCTTTCTTAGTTTGGTGGGGGTAATATAAGTGGTTTGTTGTAGAATTATCCTAAATCACATCCCCTTATACTTCTTTGACATGGAAAGGGAAACTGTTTACCTAGTATGAGCAGTGCTAGAGGGCCTTTGAGGAGTTTAGATTGAGGCTAATGAGTGATCTAGTGTTGAGACTAACAGAGGAGAATGTGGAGTTCATAGTGTATTGAGATGCCTCATGAGCTGAGCTCGACTGTATGTTGATGCATTAGTAGAAAGTTATAGCATACAGGTCAAGTCAGTTGAGAGCCCATGAGTAAAACTATGAAAATCATAAACTAGAGATGGTAGAGGTATTCTTCAGTCTGAAGATGTGGAGGCACTACCTTCTGGGGAATCACTTGGTGGTTTACATTGACCACCAGAGTCTCAGGTATGTCTTCATGCAAAGAGTCCTAAACCCAAGACAATGATGCTGGTTATAGTTTCTACAGGACTATGAATTTGAGATATTCTATAATCTAGGTAAGGGAAATGTTGTAGCAGGTTCCATTAGTAGGAAGTTCTAGGCTCACTCAGTGTAGGAATCTTGAGAGCAGTTGGCCTCCCTGCAGATGACCCTGGTGAAGCAGGAGGGTACACTTTTTCTATAGTCGATGGCACTGTCTCTTATGATTCTTGAGTGTGTAAGGGAGACCTAGCTGAGATACATTTACTGTGAGGTCATATGTGACCAGATATCAATAGGTGATTCACTATTTGGATATTCTGAAGGAGGGAATCACATTAGCTTGTTCCAAGAGAGAATAGTGGTTCCAGCCACGATACAGGAGGAGGTGATTCAAGAGTTCCACAGTTCCCCTTATATGTACATCCTAGTGTGGGGAATATGTTCAAAGACCTTCTGAGGTAATTTTGGTGGCCGAAAATGAGATAGAGCATAGCCGAGTTCCTCTATTGGTGTCTCACTTTTTAGTAGGTTAAGGCTGAGCACCAAGTTCCCATTGGTTTGTTGCATCCCCTTGCTATCAAAGAGCATATTTCAATAGAGTATAGGATAGTTTTACATATGGGAGATCATTCGCCTTCATGACGTACCCTCAATGATTGTATCTGATCGTGATGCGTGGTTTAAATCATAATTGTGGAGAATCATGTAGGAGTCATTTGGGACCCAAATGAGGATGAGTACCACCTTTCACCCCTAGACCGATGTGTAGACCAAGCACACTATCCAGGCGTTGGAGAATATTCTAGGGGTGTGTGTTCTAGACTTTGACTAGATCTGGGGGGATCACCTTCCCTTAGTAGAGTTTTTATACAAAAAATATCTACCAATCTACTATAGGAATGAAATATCTTGAGGCCCTATAGAAGAGACCCTGAAGGTCACCCTTATGCTGGAAAAAGGTCGACGAGACATCTCTTGTGGGCCTAGAGATGATGTATGTGATAACAGAGAATGTCCAGGTCATCTGTGAGTGGATGAGGATATCCCAAAACAGATATAAATCTTATACAGATCTCCACAATAGGCCCTTGGAGTTTAATTAGGGAGACCATATTTTTCTAAGAGTCTCCCCGTGAGGAGGATTGTGTAGGTTTGGTCAAGGAGGAAAGCTATCCTCAAGGTTTGTCAAGCTATTCAAGATTGTGAAGAGGGTTGGAAAGGTTTATTATTGCGTCATCCTACCCCCATAGTTGGAGCGGGTCCACGATGTATTCAACCTTTTACAACTGAGGTGATACATGCATGACCCACACACCTCATTGACCGAGGTGAGATGGAAATTGAGGATGAATCCACTTTTACAGAGCACCCAATGGTGATTGAGGATCAGAAGGAGAGGACATTGTGTGGATGGACCATACATTTGGTTCGCATGTTGTGGAAGTATAAGAACATGCAGTATAGTTCCTTGGAGAGGGAGATCCAAGGGTGGGATCAATATCCCAAGTTGTTTGCATAGTTTTTTCTTTTTAGGGATGAAAATATTGATGGAGGGAATGATGTAGAAACACTGTATTTTCCTTTTAAAACTTTGATATATATATATATATATTTATAGAGCTAGAAAATAAGATGAATTGCAATTCCAAGGCCCGGTGTGCCTGAAATTAATTTTATAAAAATATTAAATAAATTTTATATTGTGTATATATGGTTCCTTAATGAAAATAGGATAAATCTTAAATAATAGCTCAGATTATAAATATGATACCACAGTTGAGTATGAGACGCAGTGTTTACCCATGGCATGACATAAAATGGATTGGTATAGGGGTGTTCAGACTCCTCACTCTTTAGCAGTACGTTCAGTGAGTTAATTAATTAATTCATTTTTGACCTAGACAAAATGTTATACATGTATCATCATGGAAAAGGTTCTAGGGTTATCCTCATAATCTTGGAATTTCCAATGATGCTCTCCATCATTTTTTCATTGGTATATCACCTCAGATGATGATAAAATTACAAATCGGATTAGACTGGGATGCAGAAAACAAAATGGATTCTCTAGATTGTTGGTAGACACGTTGTTTGATGAAGATCGATCCATAATCAAGGTAGGAATCATCAATTATTTATTTACACCCTTTGATTAATTTTTTTGAGTAGATCAATCGTTATTCTTGGATCTGTTCCAATTATGTCCAATTTCATGCGTCTATGTAATAAAATCCAAGTTTATTTCTCTATTTTCTAACCCTGAATCACTGCTCGAGATCGTTGACTAAGAATACATGGAATGAATCATTTAAACTTTTGTTTTGGTGAATTTATCCCCAATTTATCTTCACTTTTTTCACCATAGGACCCCAAGGTCCTGATTTGACCCTGATGGGTGATACTAAGACCGATCAGATGCCCATAATCGTGATGAATAAAAAAAGAGGCACAAATCAACAATGTATGAACATATATAAAATTTTTGTGAGGTGAAAAAGACCGATTTTTGATTAATCTAAGGTAGATGCTTTGAGAAGTGTGGCGACATTCAGGTTCACATGAACTCAACCCGGAGATTATTTTTGGTGAATGATGGTTGGGTAGTACGAATCACTTCTAGATCCACCCATCCTGAAAGGATTCAAGGTAAGATCTATGGAAGAACATCCTAAATCAAGCTGTGAAGATCAAAGCTAGAAATCTAGTGAAAACCTGACTACATGTCATGTACAATTATTAACACACGGTGTGTAGCCTCCCTCAACGGTGACATATAGGGTTTCGGAAAAGTTAATGATGAAATGACATGTATCCCTCCTACATTCCATGTACCCCTTCCCCAGTTAGACAACCCATGTGAGGGATTATACTGGTGGTATCCCATATGTGAGTACACATTCAGGTACACAATTGTGTACTCGAGTATATGGAAACAACCAGCGGGACACGACCTCAGTCCTAGTTAGACTGGAAATTCTGTGTAGTCCACCTATACAGCGTGTAATACTACATGGATAGGGATTTTTTTACTCGACAAGGACACAACATAGATGTGGAGTGGGACCACATGCTGAGTGGGTCCCTTTACATGTTGTGTATCCCTTGTTTCCTTGTCAGAAAACATCAAATTTTCTTATCTCCTTCATTTGAACTTGAATTTTGGCCCGTGATTATCCTATCTTGAGTGTTTCTATGTAGAACATGATGGTTCCCTCAGTTTTGTATTTAGAGATATGATGTGAATTGTTTCAGGCATGGTTCTTACTTAGGAGATGCCCGAAGATGGAAATGATTAGGCAGGATCACCAGAGGTGTCTTCCAAGTGGAACCCCCTATCAGATAGGGTACGGGTCCCCAAAGAATAGATTAAAACCACCCATCATCATGGGAGTTGGTACTCTATAGCTACCTTATGAGTGGAACCCCCAAATGTATTAGGACGTGGGTCCTCGATGATTAGAGTGGAACCCCCTTGTAGTACCAGGTCATGGGTTCTCAACTTTTGAGTGGAACTCCCTTGATGTATCAGGGTGCAGGTCCTCTATGGCTAGAGTGGAACCCACCTATGGTACTAGGGAGAGAGTCCTCAACTTCTAAGTGAAATCCCTTATCATATAGTGTTCACGTCCTCGATGACCAAAGTGGAACCCCCTATCACACCAGGGCACATGTCCTTAACCTATAGAGTGAAATCCCCCATCATCTTGGGAACTAGTCCTCTACCTTACTGAGTGGAACCCCCTATCAACATAGGGTGTAGGTACTTAAAAAACTAGAGTGGAACACCACATCATCATGGGAACAAGACCACTAAAAATACTTTCAAAGTGGACCCCCTGACGTACTAGGTCACAAGTCCTCTACTTCAAGTTGGTTCCCCCTCAATTGTTTGACACAATGAAGAGGCAGAGTTTGACTTGGACGATTACTTATGAGCAGAAGTGTGAGATGTTGGGCATCATTGATGTAATTTCAGAACTATGGTCACCCTTCTTCTTGGGATAATCTATCATATGGTGATCCCCATACTCTCTCAATTGGGATTCTTTGACTAATAACACACACACACATCATTTTTTCTCCATGCCTTGGATTTGGTTATTATCCTTCCAGGAGAGGTGAATATGCGTGGGGTATGCCATGTGATTTCTATGTCTAGTTTATCATGTTTGGATGAGTCTACAATCCTGCTATAGCTGGTGAAGAATTTCCAGGTAGTTCATCTACTCATTATGTTTATCCTCTTGTGTTTGGATGATCTTACTTTCACTCTTAGTTTGGGTTGAGCTATTCTCTATAGTTGTATCTTGAATCTAGTACATTTATTTACTATTGAATATATTAATTCTCCCACTTTAGATTTTGGGGTTTCCTACTGGGTATGTATATACTCACCCCTTAATGGTATTTTCTCACACATTTATTGTCTTATGCAAAAGATGGTCCTGTCGAATGTGAAAACAAAGGAGATTATGATACTGAGTGCTTTAGACTATGTACGGTGGTCGAAATAAGGGATTCAGGAGATAGTATTTCTTTTAGTGATATACTTTTCCAATTTTCTTAGGTTGAGACATATTTTTGGTTGGGACATATTTTTAGTTGGGAGTGTATTTTTTCCCTTTACTTTTCAGTTTACACTACCATACTTTCATACTTTTGAGAGGTACATGTATGCTTGGTTTACTTTATAGTAGCCTTGAATCTTTCACTCTTTCCATATACACTTTTTCATCAATATAGATGTGTGTGTGTCTACAGGTACTTATGAAAAATCCTACCCAAGTTATTTATGCCTTCAACATTGGTCGCCACCCTCTGACCTATGGAGTTGGGCTTGGGGTAGTTATAGCTCGAGCCCTGGATTAGATCGGGTCATGAAAGGATTGATAATTTATTATCAATCATTTTTTCTATTTCAATTTATATCCATGTACATATGGATTCTTCATGCTTGCATAGTAATTTTTTAAATCATACATTGCTTTGGGTTGTACGGGTTCTTTGTCTTTCTCCTCGTGTAAGGTTTTCCTTTTATCATGAGCCATTAAGGAACATGCATCATTTGGTATAGATTTTATAATCATCAAGATTTATTATTATGTTGGAATAATTATTACACAATAATTTGAATGGTTTCATTCTATTTTGAAACTTCCACACAAATCCTCATGAGACCATATGTTATCCACTTTTGATAACCTATCATGAAATTAGATTTTTTTCGTCATTTGGAATCTTCTATTTCCCTTTGAATATTACCTTTACTTGAGAATCTAACTCTCTTTATTTATTTAAGTTAGCTATCCAGATTTCTAGATATACCTTTGAAATATGCTCAACCTTTTTTTTCTAAATGTCTTATCATAGGTACTCTTTACCAATATAGTCCTTTCATTTCTTCCTTGGACTATTCTTTCATTTTGTTGAAACATTTTTCCTTCATAAATTCTTGGATTGTTTTAAAGTGACCATGTTTGTCTCCATTTCGAAAAAATAAATAGATTCTACCTATTGGTGTGGAATTATTCTTTGAATTCTTGGGCTTGCTGTAAACTTCATTTTTCTTCTACTTGTTACCAAAGGATAACTCACCATTATTCTTCACAGACTTCTTGGTAATGTTATTTTCAACATTTTTCCCATGATTCTTTCTCAAGGTAGTATTGTCTATATTATTTATATTTTTTGGTCATATCTTATCATTTTTTTAGTTTAATGCTCAAATGATTTATATTTTAATGCCTCTTCACTATGATCACTCCCATTAAAAACACTACTGAGTTCTTCCATCGTTTCAAATCTATTTATTCTACACAAAATATTCTTTATAGTTTGAAGATGTTTTAGTTTATCAAGCTTAATCCTTAACTATAGGACTTACTATTCTTATAATTTTTTATAATTTATAGGAACATTCTATATCCATATTCCCAAACTTATATTAGCACCAACAACATCCCAAAAACCTTGATCTTTTTCTCTAAGAGCATAGAATATCCTGCATGCTATCTTTATGATTTATTATTTACTAAATGATATTATTTATGGGAAAAACTATTTATACCCATTCTTCTAACCACATTTTATGTTGTGATATGTTCCACTCAATTTTTCTTCAACCAATTTTGTATAGATTCAGGTTTAAATACCACATTATGCATGAAAACAAATTTATCACAAATATTATTTTTAGAACTGGATGATACCTTTCCTTTTGTGGATACTTTAGACTAAAAATTAGATAAACTAAGATTTTTCTTTCAACCTGATATAGTTATTTTATAATATAGAGTCATCCTTTACATTTTGTGTGGAAATAAATTTCTTTTCAACTTTTTAGGAATACATTACTTGCACTTATTCCAAATTCTTCAATTTAATAACAAGATCTAATAATTTCATATTTAGAATTATTTTCTAATCCTCCACTATTTTCTATTTCTGTTCAAAATCATTTCATATTAATTCAAATTTATCTTCATGTATTTTTTTCTTTTCTTTTATTAGATGGTCAAGCTCTTTAATCCTATTGGATTGAATCTCCTATTGAGAATCGTTGACTACTATTGCTTCTTTTAATGCACGATTCTTATCCTTAATAAATTTCTTGGAATATAAACTTTCTTTAATTATAGTGATATACTCATTTTCAAAACTAGTACATATTTCTTTGAGTTCAACGTTTATTTCACCCATAACCATTAATTGTTTGAAGAGATTAACACAAGTTTGTACCCTTTATTTGAAAGTCTTCACCATCCTTTCACTACTAGAAAAAAGGATATACCAATAGTTTGGAATAATTTTTATAGCCTCTGAAACCATGGTATAACCTATACCAATGGTTTGAGGAGATTTTGGGTGATTTTCCTTCTGTATAGACCTATAAAAAAGGTTTGACCAAACTATTGGTATAAAAAACCCATACCAATTGTTCTCAAACCATTGGTATAGTTAGTTTTAAAGGAAATACCAATACTAATGGTTTGTTCAAATCATTGGTATTGGTATTCTATTGAAAAAAATTCTAGTGCTGGGTATTAATCCCATAACCCCTCACTTATATTCCAAATACTTTACCACAATGTTACAATATCTTATATGTTCATATATAAATAAATAAATAAATAAATAAATAAATATGTGTGTATGTATTAAAATAATTATTTATATTTAAGTGATTATTATTATTGTTATTATTATTAATACATAATGACACCACCTATACCAATAGTTTAGTCAAAATGTTGGTATAGGTGGTCAGAAATCATACGTATACCAATAATTTTTCAAAATGTTGGTGTGGGCCATTGTTATAGATCATATTTCTATTAGTGTTTCATACTCATCCTCACAGTGGGTGATATTTCCCTGTATACTCTAAACAATTTCACAAATATATGACATAATTTTATTAGGGACATTACATAGGATATCTTTTATAACACAAATTGATTCATCTTGTGAGTCCTTATAATTGTGATAATACCCACAAATAAATAATTATTAAACAATCCAATTTTGATAAGAGAGTTTTGGTACCCCTTATTCATATAAATATAACTAAAAATTTGAGACCAAACTGTTTACTAATTCCTTGGTGGTGGATTCAACCACTATATCTTTATCTACCGTGCATGATTTATATTTTTTGGGATTATGGCATGGGGAAAATGATTTTTCTTACTCTCCTCTTCTAGACAGGGAATATCTAGGAGTTTCCTTTTTAAAAAATCCACCCTAGGAACCCCCTTTCCATGAATGGAATCACTCTATAGATAACCCCAACCAAGAAGGAGTCATTTCCAGTCGAGATGGTAGAGTGCCCCATGGGGTAACAACCTGATCAGTGATGGTTCGACACATCAATCTGTTAGTTAGGTGGGATGTGCCCTTCTTCCCACCTGATGTAGCACTAGGTGACCTGGAATGGTGAGCATATTAGGGGAGGTAGAAATCCCCCCAATATCAAGCTCCTAGGATTCAAACCCCATAAATCCAAAGAAATGTCAATGATATAACCCTTCTCCCTTACCACTATTCCACCTTCAAAGTGGAAAAATAATTTTTCTTACTCTTTACTTAAGAGGAATTGATTATCATCATAAACTTATTTAGGAGACATATTATCAATATGAATTTTAGAATTAACTCTATTTTGATTAAATTCAATTAACTGAGAGTCGTCACTATCTTCTTTATTATATGAGACCTTTCTCAACTTCTTTCCTCATCTTTTCTTCTCATTTTTAGTGTATTAGAAAAAATATCTTCTATGGTTTCTTTGAATGGATATTCATTGGTTTATTCAAATAAATACTTCATATGTACTTTAAAAAATGAATTGAAATATTCAAATTAATCTTTAAATATAAGAATCCAATTTAGGTGTCTCCTACTATGAAATCAATTATTTGGACCACCTTGGGATATGCCAACACTGGGGGGGGGTGAATCAGCATGGAGTTACTTTTAATCCAATTTCACTTTTATCCCTTAATAACCTCTTCACTTATTTAGTTTTCATATATATCACTCTTTATCTCTCTTTTTATTGATATAAAGATGTAGAATATGAAATAATTACAAGAGAACATTAGGGATTTATAATGAGGTTCACATCCCAAAGTATGACTATATCCCCATTGACATGTGTTTATTATCCCATGTTCATATATTCATTTTTATTATAAAAAAACTCAGGCAAGAGTATGACCTTGAAACAATAATCCTAGAACCAACCAACTACAAAGAAATTGGGGGCCTAACATCCCCTCGTACAAGATAATGGGATAATACTTTATTGAAGAAAGATCTCCAATGCTGGATCATGTCCTGTCCAGACTATATGAATAATCTTCTCCCCTAACTTGTAATAATTAGATGAGCTACCTCAATTTTCTCTATACTTTTATAGTAGGATTCTATAGGTTGGATCTATCATAATTTCATCCTGTAGGTGATCAATATTAGGTTTGGAAATATTATATCTTCTTTTCTTCTTATCCTTATTATTATTGTTATTTAGTGCATGGGAATAACACATGGACACCTTCTTCTTATCCTCGATACAAAATATCTAAAATAGGTTGTTCTATTGGTTCTTATCTTTATTTTTATTTATAATTTCAAATTGTGTTGTGGTTAATTCAAGAACCTATCAAATTATTTTCTTTATCCTGTAAATATATTTATGCATAAAGATAATAGTTGCAACATCCTCAGATCTATCCGATATACAAACCCTCTCAAATATCAGATCTATTTCTTATTTTTTTCTTGAAGATTCAAAGTTCAATATACATAATCCTCAGTATTCAAATTTAATGAAATCTTAGAATTTATATTTATGAATCTTCGAGTAAAAGTTTCATCCAAATATTCCTATAAATATGGTTGAAAACTTCTCACACTTCCTCCTTGTGATATGAAAATTATCACGAAATTCATCTCTATTTAAATATTTTACAAAACCATGCTTTTAGTTCACTTGATATTTCCACATTGGCATAGATATTTGGAATCCCATTTTATATGCATGGAACTCTCTCGACATCTACTTCTTCTCCTTCATTTGGTTTATCCTATTTGATCTCAACAATGATCATAACCATATGTTGATCATGATGTTTGATCCATGAAGAAAATCACACTTTCATCATATGAGTTTATTATTATTTTATTCAAAATAGTTATTATAAATATTTCTCATATTTACATTGTAATTAAAAGTTCATTTAATCCACATAATTCTCATAATTCACTAATTAAACCAACTTATGAGATTTCAAAAGTCATATGGGCTCTTTAAATATCATCGTATAAAGTTTTCCTTTGTAACTTTTTATTTTCATAGATGAATTATCATACACATATCCAAAATATCCTAAGATATTCTAATATATAATATCAGGAATAAAAAATTCACATGAGAAGAGAAACACAAATGATATTTCCCTTTTCCAATTTTCCAACTCAAATGTCATATGTCTAGAAAAAAATATCATATGAGATATTACAAGTCATACATGCATGAAATTTTCCTCTATCATTTCTTAAAACTTCAGCTTCATAGATTGATTGTCTTATAAGACACACTATAAGATATTTTCACTTTTCAATTCTCTAATATCCATATCCAACTTAAATATCATACAATATATTATAGACTTTCTTTTTCTCCAACATTTCTCATTTTCTTCTTTGATTCAGAGTTATATAATTAGAAATATAAAGACTTACATTTGGATCTATGTAATAAAACTTCCTATCTATATTATTCTTCAAGAATACACTAGAAATTATATAAGTACTAGATATACTATTCCATTCAAGCACACATAGACATCCAATCAACCATTCTATACTGGCCACATGAACAACTTTCAGTTCGACTATATAAACAAATGTTTGTTTGACAACATGACCAAACTAGATTGATCGATAGTGAAGTGACTTCATGAAAAAAATAAATTCACTATTTAGAGCTATGGTTAGTGGATTTACTGCACATAAACTTATACATCTCAGCTTAAAGGATCTACTATTTGAAATGGACTGACTATGTGAAGTAGTTTTCTTAATTTTTCTCTAAGTGCTAAAAATTCATACAATGAAAACTTATCCAGTTTTTCAGATTTCCTTTAAATTAATTCAAGGTTTCAGACTTCACATAATTTTATCCAAGTATATTTTCACAAGGATGTAACTCCACCTTTTCACCAGATATTCTTAAACTAGATATAAATGTGAAATACCAAGAAAAAACATATTCTGACCATATTTTCCAACTAGTGAATGATTCTTTAATAATTCACTAGAATTACTTATACTATATTATAAATATGAAAACTACTCATAATTTGAATAATATTTTCATCTCCAATCCGCAAAAAATGTTCATAGTTCAACACATAGGAGCATATAGACATGAGAACTCTTATTCTCACTAATATTATTAGGGAATTCAAACTTCTTCCAAGAACATACTTCATTTATTTGAAAATAAATAAAATAGACACAAATGGGGTTAATCATGAAGAATTTGAAAGAATATTTGTAAATGAACCTATATTGACTCTTTTATCTGGTAAATAAGGGTTTTTTATTTACAATGATGCATTAAGGAAATGTCTTGGATTTATTATAATGTAAAATAATAGTTTGGTGGATTATTATTATAAATAGTTTAAACCTATTGAGATTAATTATTCAAAATATGATTTAGAGTTAGCAATGATGATCTTTACACTAAAGATATATAGACATTATCTATATAGAAAGAGATGTGATATATACACTAACCAAAAGAGTTTGAGATATATCTTTACTTAGAAAGATCTTAACATGAGGAAAAGGGTATGGTTGTAACTACTAACAGATTAGGGTTATTCTATAAATTATCATTTTAGGAAATAAAATAAGATAGAAAATGTGTTGAGTATAAAAGAACATGTAATATTATCCATGATGTGGGTGTAGGCTTATCCAATTCTCAAGGATTTAGCGTGGACTAACCTAGGTATTATAATGGAAGGAGAAACATCATTATTATTCTATGAAATTAACCAAACTTATATATTGTATATGATTAATAAATCTCAACATGGTGATGAAGCCCTATAAAATAAGATTGAAGTTGTGAGGAATGTAAAATTATTTTATTTTAACATTAATGATGATGGAGTTCTGTGGTTTAGTAAGAGGTTACATGTCCTATCAATACCATATGTGAATTGAGATCTATTGGATGAGGAATATAGTTTAAAATTATCTATACATCATAGAATAATTTATATGTATAGTGATATCCAAAATAATTTTTGTTAAAAAATATGAAGTGAGAGATTTTGGAATATACCATAAGATGTTTGGTATTTCAACAAGTAAAGGCTAAAATAAAAATTCCCAAGGGATTTATGCAACCGTAACCTATACCATAGTAGAAGTGGGATAATATTAATATGGATTTCATCACTAAGATACCTAAGATATCCAAGGGGGATAATTAAATATGGTTCATTTTAGATCATATTACAAATTCATCTATATTCCTAGAAATTTGAGAATATTTCCATTTGAACCAACTTGCTGGGTTTTATATAAATTATGTTATGAGACGTCATGAAACACCATTATCAATAGTCTCTAATCATGAACCATGGTTCATATTTAAGTTCTGGAGTATTCCATATAAGTATTTAAACATATATCTTAATCATAGCACAACCTATCACCCTCAAGAATATAAAAAATATGAAAGGACTATCCAAACATTAGAGGATATTCTAAGCTCAGGATATATAGACTTATAAGGAAGTTGGAATTAGTATTTATATATAGGTAAATTTTCATATAAGAATAGTTACCACACTAATATAAAAATGTCACCATAAAAATCGTTGTATGGAAGGAGATTTCTGAATCCAACATGTTAGAATGAATTTATAAAAAATAAGTTAATGGGTCCAGAACATATGGAAGAAACATTAGAGAAGATGAGAACTATCCAGAAGCATATCAATGTAGCACAAAAAATATTCAAAAGTTATGCTAAAAAAATAAAGGATGTATTTTGAATTCTATGTATGAGTCTATTTATTTTGAAATATTTCCCCATGGAAATAGGTTATGAGGTTTGGAATGAAAGGGACGCTAAGTCCTAGGTATATTGGGCCATTTTAAATATTAGAGTGGATTGGAGTTGTTCCATATCATTTAGCCATTCCACCAAAATTATCTCAAGTGCATTAAATATTCAATATATTACTTCTAAATAAGTATATTCCATATGTAATGACCTATTATTTTTAGGGTCATTAATTGTTATTGTTATTTTGAACTTTATCATAGAGTTGGGTTTGTTTAATTAATTGGGGATCATATAGAAATTATGATGGTTGGAACATCTCAATAAGATGTTTTTTGGATGAGGAAAGAGTCATGGTTGGTGGTTTTGGTGCATGGGTAAGCATTATAATAAGGTATAGAGCCCTTTATGAAATAATTCTACAACAACAAGTCATGACACGATGATCTACAGTGAGGCAGGATACACCACAACTAAGGGAATGATGATGCAATGAGTCTCATGGTATTTTTGAAAAGGGGAGACCTTTATGAATTCACCACGCTAAGGTATAAGTCATTCTATAATTACGACTCTTATGATGGGTCTGAGGAATCTTATGTAGTTAGTTTCACAATGATCCATAAGTTGCACTGTGATAGTGGTTGGCCAGGTGTTGAGTTGTCTACCTATAGAGCATCATGCCGTGACCCCTAGTCACACTAAGAGAATATTGATAGTAGGAGGGTATTATGCTGTGACCCTAATGATCACACTAAAACTGATGTATAAATGTTTTTTAAAATGGGGCTAGATTTGTACTTTGGGTCCACCCCCTTCATTCTTAGGTCAAATGAAATCATCTAGCTCTCCCCTCCCACTTCATCTCTTCAATACCCTATAGAGGGAAATGATTTTGGCTGTGATACAATGATGATTAAAGGTATGTTTCTTATCTTCTCACCTTACATTTTGGTTCCCCCTTCAAATCTCTATAATTTTGGTATGATTTGGGATAGGGTTTTAGTGTATATTCTACCAAATCATGGTTGAATTGAGCAATAAGGATGTGTATTTCATGTGTCTTGGCTAGAGGAGATCCCAAAAGGTTGATCACACATCATTGGAAGAAATTTTGGTATAGTGAGGATACACATTGAGTTTTATGTTATTATTCCTATATTAATGAAAATAAATAAATAATTATAATCTTTTATACTTAATTATTTGTGTTGTTTGGAATGAGATATGAGCTCGAGTGGTGGTGAGAGCTTGGATGAGGCATGGATGGGTTTAGATGAGGTGGTTCATAGGCTTGGTGAGGGGTTAACTCTAGGATCAAGGTATGTGACACATGAAATACAATTGTATATTTCTATTTATTAATGAGAGTTCATGATTTAATACGGGTTAAAGTATGGGGATTATAGACCAAGGGTGCCCTAGATAGAAGATATAGGATGGAATTTGGTCTCCTTTTCTTAAAATAAGTTCTCCTTAACACTTAGGTAACTGGGATCACTTGATGACCATGTAACTAAGGGGGGGGACTATTGATTAGGATAACAAGAGGCCTTAGGTATGTCTCGAGGTATGAGTGGTGATGCGAGGTAGCATAGGTGAGTTACCTAAGGCTGGCGGGTAGGCATGTGGGGCTTGGGGCCATGTGCTGATGAGTGAGATGACCATACATCTCCTGAGTGATAAGGCACTCCCTCCTGATGTTGGAAGATAGTTTGGTATGTGTGGTGAGTGGGATTATTTCTACAAGATTTGGCCTAGGTGATAGAGAGGGTATTCATTTGGGTGATGGGATGAGAGATCTCCCTTGATGTATGTGAGATAGGACCTAGGTAATGTCCATGAGAAGTACTTCAAGACTTGTGTCACCACCCAAACCAATGGGGCTTGAGCGAAAACTATATCAAGACTTCCACCACATGATATGGGGTGGAGACAAGTGAAAAAAGGAATAACTAATATGGTATGTATTTTCCTAATGTACCTACACACACACACCCAACCATCTCAATGAAAAAGTACATAGGAATAATAATAAAAGATGAAACATCTAGAGAATAATCCACGCATGTAAAACCTCTAGGGAGTACAAGAGTAAAAAAGTGAAAATAGAAAGTAAAAAGGAAAAAATATATGACCAAATAAAAATATGTACCAACCTAAAAAAACTTGAAAAGTAAATACTAAGAGATCCCATCTCCGAATATCCAAGCTCCGACCACCATTCATGATCAAATGCACCAGGCATCCCAATGCTCCTCTGTAATCATCATCAACTTGTCCGTCATCTGTATAAGAAACAAAATGTGTAGAAAAATCCCATGCATGGGTGAGTATGTACATACCTAGTAGGACACCCTAAAAGATTTGGAGGAAGTATTAAGAGACACGATAGGAATAAATAGTAGAAATATGAACCCAAATAAAGAGAGTAACAACATATAATGACACAAATATATATATATATATGCTCAACAAAATAATCCCAAATGAGAGAGTAATGGGATCTCCATCTCAAATCCTAGCCTAGTAAAGAGTTTTATCAGTTCCAAGAGGTCCATCATCGATGCCCAACATCTCATGTGTCTGTCTCAAGAGACATACAAGTCAAGACACACTTCTCTTTTGTGCTAAATATTTGAGGGAAAAAATATCTAGGTAGAGGACCCATTCCCTGATACATCATGAGAGTTTTACTCAATAGATAGCTATAGGAACCATTCCCTATCCCGGTAGGAGGGTTACACTCTAATATTAAAGAACCCACAACCTGATACCATAGGAGGCTGCCACTCTGATAGAAGATAGTGGACCCATTCCTTACCCAGAAGGAGGGTTCCACTATTGTAGTTGAGGACCCATACCCTAACTCTTCAAGAGGGTGCCACTTAGTAGATTGGTATATGACCCGTGCGCTGACCTAGTGGGTGGGTTATACTTTGAGAGTAGATATATGGACCATTCCTTATCCTACCAGGAGGGTGCCACTCTATAGATAGGAAGAGGACCCATTCCCTATCCTAGTAGGAGGGTTCCACTTTGGTGTCTTTGGTGATCCTACCTGATAACTACCATTGTTGAGCATCACCTAAAGAACAATCACATTAAAAAAATATCGCATCATTTATTAAAATCCACTAAAGAGGAAACCATCACATTCTACATAGAAAAAAATCAATATAGTCTACTCCCGAGTCGAAATTCACGTCCAATCGAAGGAGATACGGGAGGTAGAAGTTTCCTAAAAAGGAATGTATGGGTACATTGCATGTAAGGGGTCCCACACTACGTGTGGTCCCACTCTTCTTCCTAGACATTTCACTACTGGTACATGACTCTTTAATCTTTTAGAACTACATGACGTGTATTTGGAATATACAATATTCTTTATCCACTCGGGATCATACCTATGCTCTAGATCATGCATGTTAAAGCTTTCTCATGTTCATGTACTTTGGTATATGACGTATCCTACCACATGGGGTCCTACCTATGTGCTTCATGACATGAATTTTCTACTCAGGGAGGGTCAAATGGTGTGTGGCCTAACCACACTACATGTGATCCTTAACTTTAACAAATACCTAGCACTGCAACCAAAGGGGCACTACAAGACATGTGTTTATCACAACACACATCGTGTAGTTGGGTTTTTTCATAGAAAGGTATATCTGCTTCCAATTTTCTAGATATGGATTTTCCACCTCAGATCTTGCCTCCAGGACACCCTAAATCAAAGATAAGGCCTCATTTTTTTTTATTTTCATCCATCTAGTGGTCGAAAACCAGTTCCGTTGATTCATGGTGGTTCACCGTGCACCTTGCACGCATATTTCATAACCACTATCTATGATTTGGATAACAGATCAAAAAATCATACCCCAAAAACCCAGAAAACATCCCCACTCATCCTTGATTCACAAAATTTTTCATCACATGTAAAACCACTATGATTCTGGGGGTTTAATTGGGATTTATCCTTCTCGGTAATGTCGATCAATGGTCCTATAGCCCAATAGAAAATAATGTGAAGAACAGGTGGGGGAAAATCACCAAAGAAAATATATAATAATAATTATCCAAGTGTTATTGTAAAATGGATACAAATTGGGTATATTTTAGTGAAAACACATGGAACAATAGATATAGATTTAATAAAAAATCGAAAATCGGTACGTGGGAACATGAAAAGGTTTAAAATTGATGCAAATCAAGAGATAGATTCGATCATGATCAATATATTTAATTAATTAGAGAGGAATCGACAAATTGAAGAGTCCTACCTAAAATTTTATCATTAATTGACAAAGAATGCAATCACCAATGAAGAAGAGGAGTTGTTGCATTCATAGTGTCTTGATCTGTTTGGATCCAGAGTTTCTTCATTGTTGAATCTTAATTAACCAAAGAGAGGTGGAAGGAGAATCCTCTCAATGGTCCTAGGGTTATGTAGAAAAACCTAGAGATACACCATAAAATGGGTTTTATAGAGAAAAAAACTACGTTATTTAATTCAAAATAAATAAATTTAATTATTTATTTTAATTTAATGCACCTTCCAATGGTCTCAATATCCAAACACCCCTCAATGAACAATTTTAGGTTGCACCTAGGGTAAGCCTCATGTTCTTAATTTAACTATGATCTCATATTTCTGATCCAAGATTCCATTTTATTTAAAAAATCATGCATGTATAATATAAAACATATTTAATATTTTTTAAAATTAATTCCAGGCACACCAGGCCTCAGAATTAAACATCGTATTAATTTCTGGCTTTGAAAATATTTTTAGATATATTTCAAAGTCTTCAAAGGAAAAAAATGTCTCTAAATCATTACATCCTTCAATATTTTCATCCCCTGAAAGAAAAAACTAAACAAAAATCTTAGGATACTGAGCCCACATCTGGCTCTTCTACTCTAAGGATCTATCCTGCATGCTCTCATTCTACCGAAACACATGAACCAAGGGGATGATCAATCCAAGAAGGAACCCCTTCTTATAATCCTCAATCACCACTGGGTGTTATGCAAAAGTGGTTCCATCCACAATGTCCATCTCACCCAAGTCAATAATGTGTGTAGGGTCATGCACGTATCTTCTTAGCCACGACATGTGGAAGACATTATAAAACCACTCCAATTGTGGGGGTAGGTGTGGTGGTAAGAAACCTTTCTAAGCCTCTTAAAGATATTGAATGGGATAATGAAACTCATGGATATATTTCCTCCCCAAACAAATCTCAAAAATCTTCATTGTGGGGTGACTCTCAGGAAAACATGGTCTTCCTAATCGAAATACAAGGGTATATGGTGTCAATTTGCATAAGATTTATTCCTACTCTAGGATATCCTCATTTTCTCAAGGATGACTTGGACCTTCTCCATCACCACCTGCACCATCTCTGGCCCAACAAGATATGCCTCACCGATCTCCATCCAACAAAAGGGTGAACTGCATGGTCTCCCATACATGGCCTCAAAAGGTTCCATGACAATAGTATAGTGGTAGATATTATTGTACAGAAACTATACCAAGGGAATGTGATCCTACTAGCCCATGATAAAGTCTAACATTCAACCCCTTAGTATATCATCCAACACCTAGATAGTACTCTCGATCTTACAATATTTTTGGGGGTGAAATGATGTACTCATCCTCATATGGGTTCTAAATTCCTCCTACAAGACTCTCTAGAACCATGACGTAAACCACAAATCATAGTCATAAAAAATAGTTGAGGGCACCCCATGAAGGTGAACAATATCCTATACATACAATTACCCCCATATCTCCACCAAACTCTACTCCCTGATATCAAGTAAGTGTGATGATTTTTTGAGTTTTTCAACTATCACCCAGATTAAATCATGTCCTATCACTATACATGGAATCCTTGTCACAAAGTCCATGGATATTATATCCAATTTCCACTCCAGGGTCTCAAAGGGATTCAATAAACCTTTCATAACTTGGTTCTCATCCCTCACCTACTGACAAGTGAGGCATCATGAGACAAACTCAACCATTCACCATCTCATGCTGGCCCACAAAAACAACCACTGATGGTCTCTTTACATCTTCCCCACACTAGGATGTATAGAAAAATGATATGTGTGAAACTCTCTCATCACCTCCTTCCACATCATGACCTGAGACAACCGTTCATCCCTAGAAAAGGATGACGTGATTCAATCATTTAGAAAATATATATAATGAATATATTGAGTATATCTAGTCACGTAAGACCTAATAGTTGATATCTCCCAAATAGGACTCTCTCACACACTAAAGGAGTGGAGGATTCAACACCATCAAATGAAGAAAAAAATCACTCCCCTACTAAACTAGGTTTAGCTGCAAGGAATCCAACTGCTCATACACCTCCTGCACCAAATGATCTTGAGAATTATTTATAAGATAATATACCACAACATTTCCCTTATTAGGAGTATAGACTATCTCTATGTCATAGTCTTGTAGAAAATCCAACCAGCACCTCTATCTCAGGTCCAAGTGTCTCTGCATGAAGATATTTCAGATACTCTAATGGTTTGAGTAAACTGTAAAGATATATCATAGAAGATAGCTCCACCACATCTTCATATTGAAGACTACCATTACCGGATCCAGGTCATGATTCATGTAGTTCTTCTCATGGACTCTCAAATTCATCGACCCATATATGGTAACTGCTTTCTGATGAATTAACACATAGTCGATCCAAGATCTTGATTCATCACAATAAACTACGCACTCCATTCCCTCCTCTAGTAGTCTCAAAATAGGATCACTCATCATCCTCAACCTCAACTCTTCTATGGATCTCTATAACTACTCATTCCAAATAAAAAGATGCCCTTTCCGCATGAGGGAAGTCAAAGGGGCTACAATCTTGAATAAGTATTCCATAAATCTCTAGTAGTACCCTACCAAGACAAAAAACTCTATACATATGACACGCTCTTGGGTGAATCCCAAGAAAGAACTGCATCGATCATCATTGAGTCTATAAAGCTGGTGTTCTTGAAGAAAATAATGGACCAGACTCAAGCATTATGCATTCTCCTCCTCTAACTCAATGTATATGAGTATTTATTCATTGAATAAAACCAAAAATCAATCCAATTATGGATGGTAGATTTATTTCATCAAATCCATAAACACAGTAAGGGAATTATTCACACTAAAAGGAATCACCAGAATATCATAGTGTTATTAGAAACATAATAATTCCATCTTTAGAATATCATCCTCATGAACTCTCAACCAGTGGTAGTTAGACATGATATTGATCTTTGAGAACCAAATCACACCTCACAACTGATCAAATAGGTCGTTGATCCTTAGAAAGGTGAAATTTTTCTTTATTTTGTCCTCGTTAATGTTACAAAAATCCACACAAATATGTAAGATTACATCCATTTTTTTCACAAACAATACCGAAACTTCTAGGGCGACACACTGGGTTTGATAAAACCCTTCTCTCAAAGATCCTCCAACTGAAACCGTAGCTCGTAGATCTCATTAGGGGCCATATGATATTCCACAATAGATATTTTATTGGACTTGGGATACAAATTGATACAAAACTCCATTTCCCACCTCATAGGTAGTCCCAATACGTCCTCTAGGAATACATCTATAAAATACTCCATGAATAAAGGAATATAGATTCTTGAAGAGACTATTGTTCCAAGGGATACAATCACCAACTGATGGGTGATGGGATGAATCTTCATACTCATAAATCCCACTCACCCTACCATGAGAACTCTCTCACCCATAAAGGAGAATCTTTTCCCATTAGTATAAAGGAATCTAACTCAGCTATAGTGAAAATCAATCTAGGATCGGACCATGGAAAACCAATCCATACCCAAGATGATTTCATATGACTCCATCGTGATGACTAAAATTTACTAAGAGAACCTCTCTTTACCAAGCGATAGATCACAACCCTAGAAGATAAAATATATGTAAGAGTAATTACCTATAAAAAGATCTAGACAAAGCTACTGGGATAAAGCCTCAACCGGGATCTCCAACTCTCACACCAAGAGTATAGATATAAAGGAAAAACTCACACCTTTGTCTACTAATACTAAAGGCAGAGTAGAGTAAACAAATATCATACCTCTAATCATCTCATGTACCACTGGGTTGTATGCCTCCATAGTCTTTAGCTGTTCATGGACCTAACCACCATCTCCCTAAACCTGATGTGGGCCACCTGATGGTGGTGGGAGAAGGATCACATAACATCATCCACCACCCACCAATCATCCTCATAGATCTATACCTTATCCTCTTCCATCTCCACCTCCCTGGGGGTCACCCTTCCCTCACTTAGGAGATCCCTAATTACAGTTCTGCCTCTACCGTGGCGGTCCATCCACTATCTTCCTGCATTCCTTAGCACATAGGGTTGGGAAATCATGTGCCATGTGACCTATCCCATCACATGAATACCACCATCCCTCTCTGGGATTCCCTAGTTATCTGTGCTTCCCTTGACCATGTTCCTAAGCCCGATCTTGGGAATATCTATTGTGTTGAGACCCTGTTGACTAGAATATTCTAGATTATATAGATAAATCAGCTCTATAATTCCCACCACAGGATTACACAAGGGTACCATACTAGAAAAAATATCTCTATAGAGTCCCTGTTCAAACCTCCTTTCATGGAAGTATCCATACTAGATCATTTTTAAGGAGTACCATGAAAGTTCTGTGGACCTCACAACATACTCTACAACTGTCATTTCTCCCTACTATAGCTCCATAATCTCTTGAATCAGAACTGAGCGTAAGAAGGAGGGTTAGTAATATTCATCGAACAGTTGCTGGAAGTTGGTGCATGAGAGTGTAGACTCATCATGAATCTGTGTAAAAATACTCCACTAGTTCCCAACCAATCCTTGGAAAAGTAAATCTTCCAACACAACAACCAAATCAGTTGGTTTCCAGATAATCCTAAATACATAGATCATTGACTCTATCCAATCCACTACTGCCTAGGGATCCATCACACAGTAGAACCTCAACACCCTTTAGCACTAGAACTCACAGGTGTACTAAGTATGCGCACATACTCATCCTAATTTTCTAGTTGGATATGCTACTCAATAGGTGGGGGTGCTGCTACCTATCCACCCATATGAAGAATCTCATGGGATGGTCCCTGAACCGAGGCCTCATCACTCATTAGATCATCATCATGGTACATAATCGGTAACCTGGAGGGTTATCATTGTGAAGGAATCCTAAAAATTTAATCGAGATATAACAAAATCAAATTACCATATATATATATATATATAATGGAGAGATAACTCAAGAATGATTGTCAAAATACTCAATCTTATATAATTAATGTACCATTAATCCCTACAACCAATGTCTCGGTATGTCGAGTCAATAAGCATGTAGTCAAGGTCCTGGTGAATGGATACATCATATGTTGCACCAACATTAGGTTATTTGGCATGAAATCTACACTTGATACACTTCAAAACTATTTCCATAAATCCCAACAAAATCCACACAAGGGTACTAAACCAAACACCATCCTAAGGAATGAACTATTTTGATACAAATTTTTTAGGACCTAACCTAATGGGGATCGAGCTACAACTACCCCAAGCCTGCCTCCATAGTCCAAGGGGTGATGAAAAGGACAAAAAGTCATAACTAACATGAGAGGAATTTTCTTAATGTACCTATACACACACACACCCAAAAATTTCGATGAAAAAGTGTAGAGGAATAATAATAAAAGATAAAACATCTGGAGAATAAGCCATGCATGTAAAACCACTAGGAACTATAAGAGTACAAAAGTGAAAACTAAAAGTAAAAATGGAAAAGTACATGCTCAACTAGAAAGATGTCACAACTTGAAAAACCTGGAAAAGTAAATGCTGAGATATCCCAACTCCAAATCATTAAGCTCCAACCATTGTACATGGTCAAATACACTAGGCATCCCCATGATACACTATAATCACCACCAAAATTTCCATAATCTGAATAAGACATGAACCATGTGGAATAATACCATATAGGGGTGAGTATATAAATACCCAGTAGGTCGTCCTAAAAGCTAAGGGGGAAGTATTAAGAGACATAATGGGAATAAACAACAGAAAACTCAACCCAAAGTGAGAAAGTTACAACATACAATGACATGGATACATACATACACACATACATACATACATACATACATACATACATACATACATACATACATTCACACACACACACACAAACATACATACATATATATATTCTCAACAAAATAAGTCCAAATGAGAGTGAAAGGGGATCTTCATCTCACCACCCAACCCAGGAAAGAGTTCCATTAATTCCAAGAGGTTTATTGTTGATTCCTAGAATCTCTCACATTTGTCTGAAGAGACATCCAAGTCATGACACACCTCACCACTACACACAGTTTAGGGGAGCAATCTATAGGTAGAGGACCAATGCCATGATACAATAAGAGGTTTCTACTCAATAGATATTTATAGGAATGATAATAACTCAGAAGATGGGTTCCACTCAAGTAATCGTTAGAGGTCCCCTGCCCAACTCAGCTAGAGGGTGCCACTCTAATAGTCGGTAGAGGACCCATTCCCATCCCAGCTGGAGGATTCCAATAAAATAGTAGAGGACCCATACCTTGATACCATAAGGGGTTCCACTCAGATTGTAGATAGAGGATCCATTCCATGCTTAGCAGGAGGGTTCCACTCTCATAGTCGAGGACCCATACCTTTACTCTACAAGGGGGTGGAACTTGGTGGATAGGTAGAGGACCCATGCCCTAACCCAGTAGGAGGGTGCCACTCTGAGTGTAGATAGAGGAACCATGTTCTATCCCATTATGAGAGTTCCACTATATAGATATGAAGATGCCCCATTCCTTATCCTAGTAGGAGGGTTCCACTCTGGTGTCTCTGGTGATCCTTCTCGATCACTACCATTGTCGAGGGTCACCTAAAAAATCGTCAGACATGGTACATATTGAATCATATACCAAAATATATTATAGAGTCCTCTATCAAATTCTTTGTGAAAAAAACCCAGGATAGGCTACTCACATGCCAAAATATGAGTCCAGTCAAAGGAGATACGAGAGGTAGAATTTTTCTAAAAAGGAAAGTAGGGGAACATGATGTGTAAGGGGACCCACACGATGTGTGGTCTTACTCCACATATTTGATATGTCCTAACTGGTACATGTATCACTAATCATGTAGTAATAAACAACATTTAGGTGGACTACACAACGTGCCTCATCCACCCAAGGTCCTACCCGTGCTCCTAGCCATGCCCGTGTAAGCTTTCCCATGTCCATGTAATTTTGTAAATGGTGTGTCCTCTTGAACGAGGTATTAACCATGAACTTTGTCACATGATCTATCCACTAGGGAGGTTTATAAGTCATGTGTCCCATTCACATGGCATGTGATCCTTAAATTTTCCAAAACACCAGCACTGCAGTCAAAGGAACTCAACACAGTGTGTGTTCATCATATTACATGTCGTATAGTCGAGGTTTTCACCAAAAGTTAGATATGCTTCTAGAAATAAAAAATCCAACCATTCATCCTTGTATATTACCTCTATAATGCTCAAAATAAAAGATAAGGGCCTTATTTCATGTCTTACAGCCATCCAGTGGCTGGAAATTGGTTCCATTGATTCATAGGGGTTCGTCATGCACCTTGTGTGCATATTATATCGTCACTATCTCTAATTTGGACCCCAAATCAAAATATCGTTCACTATAAACCATAAAATAATCCCCTTTAATCATTTATTCTCCACATCATTCATCTTACATGAAACTTCCATGATTCTAGGGGTTTGATTGGGCTCGATCCTATCTGGAAGCATCGAGCCATGGACCTGTAGCCCAATAACGAAGAACATGAAGAACGAGTGGGGGGAAATCACAAATTAATTGGCATAAAAATAATTTTTAAATATTTCTCGGATAATAAATACAAATTGGGGATATTTTGGTGAAAAAATATGGTGCAACAGATATAGATTTAACAGACAATTAAAAATTGGTATGCAAGCACATACAAAGGTTTGTAATTAATGAAGATCAAGAGACAGATTTGATCACACTCAATCTATTTAATCAATTGGGATGGAATACAATTTTTATAGTCCTACCTTAAATTAGATCACTCTTAGATGAATAAAATTCTTTCTAATAAATAAGAGGATTTGTTGCATTTCCAGTGACTTGATTTTCCTGGATCCTGAGTTTTGTCATCACCAGATCTTGATTCTCTAATAAGATGTGGAAGGATATTACACTAAATAGTCCTAGGGTTATATGGATAACCCTAAAAATACTCAATAATAGGTATTTTATAAAAAAAATATAATTAGTTTATTTAATTTAAAATTTATAAATTTAATTATTTATTTTAATTAAATGCACCATCCAACGATCGTGATATCTGAACACCCCATGCTGACCAATTTCAGGTCGCATCTACTGTAAACTTCACATTTTAGATTATAACATGGTATAAGACTTATGATTCAAGATTTATCTAATTTTATTTAAGAAATCATGCATGTGTAATATTAAATATATTTAATATTTTTATGAAATTTATTCTGAGCACACCAGGCTTCGGAATTTCACGCCATCTCAACATATGACTCTAAAAATATTTATAGATATATTTCATAGTCTTAAAGGGAAAAAGGGTCTCTGAAACTTGACCTTGGAACACCAAGGGAGTTTTATATTGGAATTATACCCCATCTATAGAGGTCAGGTCAGGATGATCCTATTAGCTATGAGGTCACCGTGGGGTGTCATACGTGTGTTGGTGCTAGTTATTAGAGATGAGAGTATACGATTAAGTGAATAGGTCCTAGGTGATGAACTAGTGAGTTATGTGATAGTTTTATAGACCCATTTTTATTGCATGCATGTGACTATGATAGGTGACATAATTCAGTGCAGGAGAAAGATGTTAAGGAGAAGACCCTCCATGCATGAGATGGAACCAATAAGATTTCCATAAGTGGGATGGGATATTAGTTTTTCATGAATTCTGAGCATATATTGAGTGAGAAGGTATGGATTGAGAATAATTGGCTTCACCTTTAGTGAGAAGGTTCCTCCATGGACCGTTCCTTAATTGAGAAGACTATGGTCAGGATAGTGGATAGTCTTGAGTGATAAGACTAGTTTGGTTGTGGATTGGTACATGGTGTGGATGATGGAACCTACCTTGAGTGAAAAGGTTGTGGGTCAGGATGTGGATAATAGAACCTACCATGAGTGATAATTTATAGGCTGAGGTTGATGTATTACCACGCATGGAAGATAAGGGATGGTCCAAGATGAAGGTTCTGGGCATAGCAGAAGCACCTATTTTGGCATGGAAAAACATATCCATAGTATGGTTCAATGTATAATCCACAATGTACTTGATCATAAACATCATGAACAAAAAAATTATTTCATGAAAATTGAAAAATAATTCCAAAACCATGAGAGTGTATCTTTAATTTTAAATTTATAATTAATTTAAAAGAGATAATTACCTCAATCTGTAGAACTTTCTTCAAAGAAGATATTGAATGTCAGAATACCATTCAAGCTGTACTATTATTACATTGAGAGGATCCAAATATAGAATCCCTCTAGTGGTGATCCACATGTTCTACTTTTATCTTAAATCATTACTAATGATAATTATAGTGCTAGAGTGGTGGTATCGATCATATTTCATCACTCACATTTGATTAAAACATAATTTTTCAGGTTTGAAGGATTGATTCTTATTCTATCATTATTTAAAAGTAAGAGGGATGTGGGGGAGATTATGTTGATACTGAGAGAAAAATATAGATAATTTATTCGTAGAGATAATTCTCTAGAGAGTAATTCATTGTGAAAAAATTTCATCTAACCCCAAGAAATGATATAACGATCTATTTATAGAGCTATGATAAAGAATAAATAATTGCATATAGGCACTTAATATTCACTTAATCCTAAACCCACATCTAATAATAATAATAATAATAATAATAATAATAATAATAATACTACTACTATTATTATAATTTCATTGAAACACGCAAGTCTTGAGGATAAAATAAACATCACCTCTTTAAATAAATAAATTAATACATATTTAAATGCTATTTAATATATAATTCCTATTGGACATGATCACATGCTCTACTTTTCCTCCTTTATACTTACCAAAACAAAAATAATAAATATTATTCATTTGATAAATAAATAAATATTTACAATATTCAGGTCTTGTGAATAAATATTTATTTTAATATTCAACTCACACAAAATATTGACTGAATATATGAAATCAATAAATTTTGAATAAATATTATACCTATATTAGGATAATAATATTTATTCAAATAATTAAACTCAAAAATAATTTAATTGATATTAATAGAAACACTATGTTTTTGACCCTCTCGGCCTATTACTCAATGGAATTAGGTGGGTTTTCCTAAATTCCAATATCAACATCTAGAAACATGTAAAGGAACCCAATAGAAAGAATTTAATGTCACATTAATGAAAACTAAAAATGCATTCTCACTGTATAATATAACCCGTTTATCTATATGTCTCATCAAGTAGGTTTCATACTCATGTCATCAACCTATATACTAGATGCATCTTTCTTTGACTTTCTAAAATGAACCCATCAATACACCATCACCATGGAATTTTATTTGATAGTTTCATTTTGATAAAAGGTAAGAGATATCAACTTACATAAAGTTGGGAGGGGAAAATCCTTCATCGACTTATTCAGTAATAACCATCATTTATGAAAACCGAATTTACCCAAATTAACCATGAAGATATGTTGTCATAGTTTATGAAAATACATCTAAGTGAATGAGTCATGACATGCATTAATAATAATCTCATAGCATAAGGATAATTAAATATGTTTTCTAAAAATAATATCTAATGACATGAAAACATGTGGATTTCCTACTAGTTGGTCCATACTCATAATATCCCATCTTAATGATTACCAAGTGTTAACATCATGAGATTAAATATCATCCTCTTATAAGTATCCAATACCTAAAAGCCTACATCAACTATGTCACTTTAGAATATGTTATACAACCAAATGAAAAATAATTTAATAATATCACCATTACATTTTAAGGTTTTCATCATAGCAAGGAACTGTTATGACCATATTAATGTGATAAATACTCTAGGACATTATCACATTAAAGTTATTTAGAATAATAATCAATATGTGATATGGAATTTATTAATATTCAAATATTTGAATATAAGAGATCTAAATTAAAAATTAGTTGGATATAGGGAACCAAATCTAATAGACTCCCACATATACTAGATCCAACCACTAATGACTTTTAGTATGCTGAATCTCACATGATTTCCACAATTATGCTAAGATAGGTATTTACTAAACAATTCTTCCATGTTGTCTTCTATAGAAACTATTTATATTTTAATTCCATCACTATGAGAAAAATACCTCAAGAGATGATACTTTTGAAGTTATTACATCATCCACTAATGTGAACTTGGATCCTTTACAAGAGCCACTACTTTATTATTATCAGAATAGAGTGTGATAGGGTCTTTGGTTCTAGGAACCACATAAATCTCTTGGATGAATCTACATATCTAGGCCACTTCTTTAGCTACATTGGAAGGCACAATATACTTGGAATTCATAGTATAATCAATAACCACGACTTTATTTGAGATCATCCATATAACAAAACCTCCATTGGGAGAGAGGATATATCATGATTTCAATATTATATTGTTTAGATCTATTTAGAAACTATAATCTATATATATATTTATGAATAGTTTCCATATCTCCCCCATAAACAAGGATCAAGTCTTTAGTATGCCTGAGGTACTTTAAGATAGTCTCGAATGCCATTTAATGGAAGTCTCCCATATCATCTTGATATCTTCCTACCATGTTTAAAGTGTAGGTGACATCCAATGTAGTATATAACATATCATACTTGAACAACCCTTCCATTTATGTGTATGTGATCCTTTTAATCTTTTACCTATCCTCATGTGTTTGAGGATACATTTTCTTAGAAATATGAATTCTATGTGACATAAATAAAAATACCATCATGGATTGTTCTATACACAATATCAAAAGTATCTTTTCGATGTATGTAACTTGATTTAGTCTATGAATATTGTAACCTCCCGATTCCGGGTGCCACTCAACGGGTGCCCCAAACCCGGTTTTCCACGTGACCTCAAGCGCATTTCCCCAAACTCCAGAGGCGGCCGACTAGCAGTGAGGGCCCAGGTCTGATAGTGGGGAAACTATGCCCTGATTTGTCAAAGTGTAGTGCAGCGGAATCATAAAAACATTCAACAACAGTGGAAGCAATAAACCATACACATGGAAAATAAACAACTGAACTAAAAGATAACCAATAGTTATATAGATAATGATGCAACATGTCTCAAGTTCTAAGAAAACAGCTAGAACATACTACACAACAATACAGTACAACACAATACAGAGTACAAAAAAAAACAGTCAGTAGCATCGTGAGCCTAAGCCCGGTCCCATGCTTCCCTACTCCTCACAAACAATGAAGTACCTGTATAAGGACCCTTTCCCTTATCCACACCTGCAGAAATGTAATCTGTTTGGGCCGAAGACATGACCCAAACAGGGTGTGAGAAATAAATCCCAGTAGGCACCCACCAAAGGCCCGTGCCCAACTGTGTGAAAATACACAACAACAGTGTTCAGTAGTAAACGAAATAAACTAAGAAATACTCAAAAGTAACTAACTTTACCAGTTATATTTCCATTTTATTATTCATTTAATCATTCATTATAAGAAAACCAACACAGTGAATTTCTATGTAAACGGCCAGTGTCCTCAGACACACAAACCCTTACCCTTATGTAATCAGAATCGTAACCCACAGGTAATTTCCCATAGGCATAAAATATATTTCCCTCAAGCATAAAACGTATCGCCCTCAGGCAAAGAGTCTATTGCCCACAGGCACGGAAGAATTTTCCCTCAGGCTAAAAGATGCACTACCCTCAGGCTAAGCAAAACAATGCCCTCATGCTAAAAAAGTAATCGGGCCATGCCCAACATGTAAATAAATAGTACACATAAAATTACTCTCAAGGAAAAAGTAATGTGAAAAATTAACATGGCATACCCTCGGGTATCCTGGCCAAACGGCTAAACAGAGGAATGCACCCCCGGGGTGGTCCTGGATCCAAACAGTGATCCCAAACAGTAGTTTATTATCACATTTAAATTACCTATACAATTATAGGTATTTAATTCAACGAGGCCTCAACCACATGACACCCTATTCATGGGCGCATATCACAACGGTATACAAAATGCACATCAGTTGGAAAATAAACACCAGGCCACCTACCTCGATTGCCCTTGATCGATATACACGAACGACGCCTTCTGAAACGTTCAAGAACGTCATAGATCTGAGGTAAAATAATTCTCATTCAACCTCAAATAAATTACCATAGAGAAATAATTAGCATGAAACACGCAAGGAGAAGGAAGATCTTACCCACACGGTTCTGACGAGATCGACGACGGAAGAATCCGATTCCCGATGTATGATCGGGAGCTCCTCGAAGGTCTGACCTCCCCTCTCATGATCCTCTGGCATTCTAATCATTCCTTGTGAACAGGGGAGGCAACTGCCCATTTTAAGAAAAAAAACAAAATACACGGCGTGTACTCTCAAGTACACGGCGTGTAATTTCCATTTTTTAAACTGTTCCTCTGGCGGCTTCTCGCCAGCATGGAACTGTTCATCTGTCGACATGAGTACACGGCGTGTACTATCACCCAGCTGGCCACCACCTTACTATTCTCCTGCTGACTGGCTACACGGCGTGTAAATATTCACTACACGACGTGTAGTCGGTTTTTTCACCCTTCGTCGCCAACATGACTACACACCATGTGTACTCATACCACACGGCCAAACGTACATGGCGTGTGGAATAGTACACGGCGTGTAGTCTCAAAATTTTGGATTTTCCCCATTTTCATTATTTTCTCAAAAACACTTAAGGAAAAGAGAAAAGAATAAACTCGTACCTCAAGAAATAAGAACCAGGTTCTTACAAACTTCCCCCCTTAAATAAATTCCTCCCTGAGTTGCCCTTATAAGTGTGGTGAAGATATAACCATGAAAAAATCCAGCCACTGAGCACGTATGTCGGTCTCCCACTCCCAGGTTTCATACTGCACTCGGCCATGCTGCCATAGCACCCATACGAGAGGAATTGACCGGCCTCGGAGAACCTTTGTGCTCCTATCGACGATACGAATCAGACGCTCCTCAAAGGAAACATCTATTTCAAGCTCAACCTCATCAGGCTGAAAGACATGAGATAAGTATGAATGACAGCGATTCAACTGAGATACATGGAAGACGTCGTGCATGGCTTGGTACCTCTGCGGTAACTACAACTGATAGGCAACTTGCCCAACTCTCTCCAGAATCTCAAATGGCCCCACATACCTCAGTGAAAGTTTACCCTGTCTCCTGATCTGCCTATGTCCCAACCTCGGTGAAACACGAAAGAAAACCTGATCCCCAACCAAAAACTCCAAGGGTCATCTGCGGTGATCAACATAAGATTTCTGACGAGACTGTGTGGTAGCCATCTGCTTCTGAATCTATTGGACCTACTCAGAAGTCTCCTGCATGAGACGTGGTCCTAGTAAAGATGCCTCACTTACCTCGAACCAGCACAAGGGTGATCGGCATGTCCTACCATATAAATCCTTGTAATGTGCCATCTAAATAGTTTCCTAAAAACTATTATTATAGGAAAACATGACTAGGGGTATATGCTTCTCCCAAGAGCCCCCAAAGTCTAGGATGAATTCACGTAGCATGTCCTCTAGCACCTATATTGTACGCTCTGATTGGTCATCGGTCTGAGGGTGGTAAGATGTGCTCAGAAGCACCTGTTTACCAAGTGCCCTCTGAAAACTCTGCCAGAAGTGAGATGTAAAACGGGCATCCCTATCTGAAATGATAGAATGGGGAACCCCATGAAGACGTATTACTTCTCATATATAAAACTTTCCAAACCCGTCAACATAGAAGTTCTCCTTGATCAGCAAAAAGTGAGCTAACATTGTGAGTCTTTCCACAACAACCCACATGGCATCATTTCCTCGAGGTGACCTCAGCAACCCAGTCATGAAGTCCATCGTGACATCATCCCATTTTCACTCTTGAATGGGTAACTACTGTAAAATTCTTTCTGGCCTCTAATGCTCCGCCTTCACCTGCTGACAGGTGGAACATCTCAAAACAAAGATAGCTATCTCTCTCTTCATACCTAGCCACTAGTACTAATGTCTCAATTCACAATACATCTTGGTAAATCCGGGATGAACTGCCCAGAATGAAGCATGAAACTCCCGCATCAGCTCCTCGTGTATATCCCCCGGAACCCACACTCGTCCATGGAAATGTAATTCTTCATCATCGCCTATCGTCCAACCAGGAGAAGGGTCCTCACTAGTCACCGAATTTCATAGAACTAGGCCTTCTGAATTAGATAGTTGTATTATCCTCACTCTATCTAGGAGGATAGAAGTCATAGCTAAATATGAAAGATAGATCTTCCCCTAACTGCCGTAAACCTCCAAATGCATATTAGAGAACAAAGCCATAAGCTGCCACTCACCACTAGCCTCATGAACCGCCTGTGTCTGAGTCTTCCCACTCAGTGCATCAACAACTACATTACCTTTACCATGTGTATAGGAATGCTCCAAATCGAAGGACTGAAGGTATTCGACCCACCTTTACTACCTCAGATTCAAGTCAAGATGAGTAAAAATATACTTGAGACTATTGTGGTCGGTGAAAACCAGAAAATGATATCCCAAGAGATAATGTCTCCAACAATGTTACGCATGAACAACTGCAGCCAAATCGAGGTCATGCGTCAGATAATTCCTCTCATGTGGCCTCAACTGCCAAGACCCATACGCAACAACTCGATTTCCCTGCATCAACACATCACCTAGCCCAATACCCGATGCATCATAATAAATTGTATAGTTCTTCCCCTACTCTGGGAGTATCATGATTGGTGATGATGTCAATTTTCTCTTCAGCTCCTGAAAGGATATCTCGCAAGATTCTGACCAAAAAAACATCACACCCTTCTTAGTCAAACTCATAAATGGCGCTTCTAAGCAGGAGAAGTCCGGTATGAAACGCCTGTAGTAACCAACCATCCCTAAGAAACTTCGTATCTAAAACACGTTCTTAGGATGCTCCCAGGAAACTACCGCTCTTACCTTCTCCGGGTCTACTGCAACTCCTGCCTCTGAGATGATATGACCCAGGAAGTGTATCTGGTCCATCCAAAAGTAGAACTTTGAGAGCTTAGCATATATCTGATGCTCTCTCAGTGTACTCAATACGATCTTAAGATGGGTGGCATAGTCGTGTCGAGTGTGAGAGTACACCAAGATGTCATCCACGTATACTACCACAAAATAATCCCAATAAGGATGGAACACAAGATTCATCAGAGCCATGAAAAATGATGGTGCATTCGTGAGTCCGAACGGCATAACTGTATACTCATATAGACTATACCTGCTCTTAAAAGATGTGAGAGGTATATCAGATGGTCTAACGCACAGCTGATGATATCCTGATCTCAAGTAAATCTTCGATAACACTCGTGCTCCACGAAGTTTATCAAAAAGATCATAAATCCATGGAAAGGGATATCGGTTCTTAACCGTAAACTGGTTCAACTTTTGATAATCCACATAGAGTCTGAGGGTACCGTCCACCTTCTTTGCAAAGAGGACTGGCGAACCCCAAGGAGAAGTACTGGGTCAGATGAAACCCATTGCCCGTAACTCCTCTAACTATCTCTTGAGCTCCTGTAACTCTGGTGTGGCCATCCTATAAGGAGGAATGGACACCGGTACTGCTCCTGGAATAAGCTCAATATATAAATCCACCTCACACTCCAGAGGTAGACCTGAGAATTCATCTAGGAAGACATTCCTGAAACGATCAACCATTGGAGGGAAATCCTTCGGACAAGACCCCTGGTTATCCAGATATAAGTTTGAAATCTGGGTTGTGATACCACCTCACCCATGATTCTATGGTCCAGATCGACTCGACTGAACATCCCACTAGCCCTTTTATAGAAACTCTCCGCCCTCTAGTGACATGAAACTCACCCTGCGACGATAGAAATCCTAAAAGGCTTGAAAGGGAACCAATCAGTCCATCCCGAGAATTAAATCATAGCTCATCATATCTAAGACATAAAGGTCCCAAAGGAAGTGACACCCACTAACCTCAAGGGGGAACTCCTTGCACTGATGTACACCAGCCGTTCTAATCCCCAACGGAGTGTCTAGCGTCATAATAGTAGAAGAAGAAGAAACATAGAGACTAAGGATCTCCACAACGGGCACAAATATGAAACTATGTATATCATCCATATCAAAAATTACTGAAGATAAAACAAAAGCTACTAGAATAGTACCTCTGACAGTAGACAGTCCGGGATCTTGCTCCTTCTGGGTCTGTTGCACTGCATATGTCTGCCCAATGTCGCGGCCCTATGACACAGCCTGGCTACCCTGAGCTGTCCCACCCTGTTGCCTCTGAGATCCTGGTGTTTGGCTACCACGAACACATCCACCATCCCTTCCTGCACGCCCTGATGTCTTCCAGTTCCCCGACTGGTAAGAAGCTGCTGGTCCTGCCCCCACACACGGAGTCTGCATGGACTCCCTCTCACTAGACACTGGTGGAAATGCCCTGCAAAGGCACATAAGATGACCCATCTTGCCACAAGCTCGACACTCCACTGATTCTCGTGGACACTGAGGTATTTTCTTCCCCTCCATACCACACTAGTAGCACATGACCTGGCCACCTGAAACATTATTATGGATGGAACTGCCACATTGAGAGAAGTCCATCTATCTCTTCCTCTCACCAGTAGAAATAGTACCAGAAACTGGTGTTGAACCTCCTTGGCCCACACCACTAGCTTCTCACAGGTTCTTCCCTGTAATCAGCGCCTGGTTCACAATAGCATGTACTGAAGGCAACCTAAAAACATTCACCAGTGCTCGGATGTCATATCTAAGACCATCCTCAAAGAGTCTGGATCTCAGCGTCTCATCGCCCACCAGAATGGGTGCAAAACGCTAAAGATCGGTGAAACGAGCAGAATAATCCATCACTGACATAGCACTCTGCTGCCGGTTCATGAACTCTCAAGCTCTATCTTCCCTCAGCGTCCATGGGAATAAGAAGTCAGAGAAGGATATCTAGAAATATTCCAACGCCATGTCTCCGTGATGTTATGACTGGGTGGTAACATTCCACCACCTCTTGGTGGAATCACGCAGCATATAAGTCGCGAGATTGATCCCCCGCCCTGGATGCGTCTCTAGGTGCTCGAAAATAGTATGCATCGACCCCATTCAAGACTCCGCAGCCTGTGGTCTGCCATCCCCTAAAAACGTAGGCGGATACTGCTGCTAGAAGATACAAGTCAGCTCATCCATAGATGTGGCAGCCGGCGGTGCTTCCTGAAAGGTTTGCATAAATCGCATAAAGCCTTCATGGAACTATGCCTTCACGCCTGTGTCTAGTATTACGGCTAGCGCCACATCTGGCTCTGCTAGAGGATCTACTGGTAGCCCATGGCCCACCATCTCCGGAGTATACTCGTTGCCGCTCTCCAGGCGACCAACGCGTGAACGTCTCGCCGGCATGACACTACAAGGTCAAATGAACACCTTGGATCATGATTATCACAGTCTGAAAATGAAGGAACCAAAAGGGGATCAGGAGGAATAAGGCATCTAATATTTGAAAAACAAGACTACACGACGTGTATACTGACTACACGGCGTGTAACTAACTTCTCTTCCCAGCCTGGGTCCTTTACACGGCCAAGCCACACGGCTCCTGTTAAACAAAACTACACGGATTGTATAAAATCTATACGGCGTGTATAGTGTAATTTTGCAACTGCCCGTGTCGTTTTTGATACGGCCGACTACTCGGCTTGATACTACACGGCGTGTTACACCCATACACAGCGTGTACACTACCCCATTTCCCAACCACATGGCTAAGTCCACACAGTCTATCCTCAGAAAAGACTAAACGACATGTCCCACAGGTACACGATGTGTACTAGACCAGCTTCACCGACCCCTGTTGTTAGTTACACGATCGGATACACGACTCACACTACACGGCATGTTCCAGATGGACATGGCGTGTACACGAAAGGATTACACCGACCCGTGTGGTTAGTTACTCGGCGAGATCTCAGGTCAGACTACATGGCGTGTACATCCGGTACATAGCGTGTTTGCCCCAAGAATTTTCCTTCCCCATGCCCTTGCCCACACGGTCTATGACACGGGAAGGACTACACGACGTGTACTCAAAATTTTTTCTTTTCTTCCCGAACCGAAGAACATACACGACGTTTTTAAGGTACTACACAGCTTGTATACTGGGTTTCCGGATAGTATGCCTCAGAAACGTCTCTGGATCCTAGAAAATAATGAAAAACAAAACCTAAGTGCCAAATTCCGATCCGTGAGGGCCCATACTCCCCGTGAATCAAAGCTTGGCATCTTATATACATTATAACCTGATAAACCGTCAATGATCCACCATATTCCAGTCAATGAGGGACCATACTCCCCAAAAATCAAAGTTTGGAATCCATTATATAAACAGGCTCACACAATAATACCCTATCAAATAGCATGTATCTATCAAAGCCGTTATCAGAACAACATGTTTTTACTAGCACAACATCTATCACAATAACACACAATATCTAACGCACCTACATGGCCTGGAAACTATGCATGGAATGTGATTTCTATCATATGCCTAAATGATGAATGAGATGGAATACCCTCATATCATCTGGTTGAAACTAAATAGAACTCATGAATAAAATATAAACAGTACAATCACAAGTGCATCACCCTTCAGTGAAAATCAATTCAACTATAAAATTGCAAAATCAGAAAAACTGCAACACGTGGTAAATCGGATTTTCTCTATACACGAGTTAGCTATGCCCGGGAACATCTTATTACCAACTACTGTTCTCGTCCTATCCTTGAATAAGGCTCCAAATAGTAAGTCACAGAAAAGAACCTCCTTTGATACCACTTTGTAACGTCCTAATTCCGGGTTCCACTGAACGGGTGCCCCAAACCCGGTTCGCCACGTGACCTCATGCACATTTCCCAAAACTCCAGAGGCTGTCGACTAGCAGTGAGGGCCCAAATCTGATAGTGGGGAAACTATGCCCTCATTTTTCAAAGTGTAGCGTAGTGGAATCATAAAAACATTAAACAACAGTGGAAGCAATAAACCATACACATGGAAAATAAACAACTGCACTAAAAGATAACCAACAGTTATATAGATAATGATGAAACATGTCTTAATTTCTAAGAAAACAACCAGAACATGTTACACAACAATACAGTATAGTAAAATACAGAGTACAACAAAACAAAACAAAATAGTCGGTAGCATCGCGAGCCTAAGCTCGGTTCCATGCTCCCCTACTCCTTAGCAGCAATCAAGTACTTTTATAAGGACCCTTGCCCTTATCTACACCTATAGAAATGTATTCTGTTTGGGCCGAAGACATGACCCAAACAGGGTGTGAGAAATAAATCCTAGTAGGAACCCACTAAAGGCCCATGCCCAACTGTGTGAAAATACGCAACAATAGTTTGCAGCAGTAAATGTAATAAACTAAGCAGTACTCAAAAGTAACTAACTTTACTAGTTATATTGCCATTTTATTATTCATTTAATCATTCATTGTGAGAAAAACACCACAGTGAATTTCTATGTAAATGGCCAGGGTCCTCAGACACGCAAACCATTGCCCTTAGGTAATGAGAAACATAACCCACATGTAATTGCCCACATGCATAACATATATTGCCCTTAGGCATACAAAGTGTCACCCTCAGTCACAGAGTCTATTGCGCACAGGCACGAAAGAAGTTACCCTCAGGCTAAAAGATGCACTACCCTCAGGCTAAGGAAAACAATTCCATCGGGCTAAACAAGTAACTGGGCCATTCCCAACATGTAAATAATAAGTACACATACAACTCCTCTCAAGGAAAAAGTAATGCGCAAAATTAACATGGCATACCCTCAGGTATCTTGGCCAAATGGATAAACAGAGGAACGCACCCCCGGGGTGGTCCTGGATCCAAGAAGTGATCCCAAACAGCAGTTTATTATCATAGTTAAATTACCTATACAATTCTAGGTATTTAATTCAACGAGGCCTCAGCCACAAGACTCTCCATTCATGGGTGTGTATCACAACGGTAAATAAAACGCACATCAGTTGGAAAATAAACACCAAGCCACCTACCTCGATCGCCCTTGATCGATATACACGAATGACGACTTCTAAAATGTTCAAGAACATCATATATCTGAGGTAAAATAATTTTCATTCAACCTCAAATAGCTTCCCTTATAGAAATAATTGGCAAGAAATACGCAAGGAGAAGGAAGCTCTTACCCGCGTGGTTCCGACGAGATCGACAGTGGAAGAATCTGATTCCCGATGCATGATCGAGAGCTCATCTATGGTCCGGCCTCCTCTCTCAAGCTCATCCGACGTTCTAAGACTTCCCTATGAACAGGGGAGGCTACTGCCTATTTTAAGAAAAAAAAACAAAACACACGGCGTGTACTCTCAAGTATACAACGTGTACTTTCCATTTTTTAAACTGTTCCTATGGAGGCTTCTCGCCAGTGTGGAACTGTTCATCTATTGACACGAGTACATGACGTGTATTCCTCTCTACATGGCATGTACGGTTTCCTAGCTGGCCATCGCCTTACTATTTTCCTGCCGACTGAGTATACGGCGTGTAAATATTTACTACACGATGTGTAGTTGGTTTTTTTACCCTTCGTTGCCAACATGACTACACACTATGTGTACTCATCCCACACGACCAAAAGTATATGGTGTGTGGAATAGTACATGGCGTGTAGTCTCAAAATTTAAGATTTTCCCCATTTTCCTTATTTTCTCAAAAACACTTAAGGAAAAGAGAAAAGAAGAAACCCGTACCTCAAGAAATAAGAACCTAGTTTTTACAAATATTCTTATATACATTATGATGGATCTTGATCCAAAGAATACATGATACTTCACCTAATTTCTTTATAGAGAATCATGTGTTTAACCATGTATTAATAAACTATAAGACTAGTATTTCATTTCCCATAAGTAGTATTTCATCAACATATACTATCAAGAAAATGGTTTTACTCCCACTAAAATATTTGTACACACAAGGATCCAATTATTTATTCATAAAACCAAGCAATGTTATGAATTCATCAAAAAGAATGTTCTAATATGAAGATTATTTCTTCAATACATAAATGTATTTATGAAGCTTTCATAACTTATTAAAATTATTTGGAGACACAAACCCTTCTGGTTGTGTCATATAGACGTTTTTATGAACATATGATAAATCTCAAATTCAAGGTAAGCTAATATGAAAAGTAGAATTATGATTTATTTTATAATAGGAATTAGTGAAAAGGTTTCATTATAATATATACCTTTATGATATCTAAACCCTTTTGAAACTACTCTATCTTTATAGGTAAAAATTATCCATTGAGAGAAATGGGATGTACATCCACTATAGGATCTACCAAAATCTATATATGGTTATGGTACATTAAATCCATTTTAGAATTCATGGATTCTTTCCACTTGGTAGATTATATGGCACTTACTACTTAATTTTAGGACATAGGATCATTATTATCAACTAATAATTAATAACCATATTTTTTTATTAGAAAAACATATATTTTAGATTATTTAACTTCTATTGTAATAATACATAGTACTTGTGTCTCTAGAATGTCCTCTTCTATAAGTCTTTGTGGAATCTATTCTTAGCCAACTCGTGTTTATCGCAAGATACAACTTCATCGATGTATATCTTTCTCCAACTATATCTTTTAGATATATGACCCCTTTAATAAAATATGATACATATATTAACCAAAATTTTCTTATTTTAAGGGTAATATAGGTAATAATCTCTAATTTTTTTATGATATCATATAAAGATACACTTTGTGACTCAGGGTGAACGTTTGTTTCCTGAAGATGCCTTAATAAAAAGTTCACATCCCCATATATATATAAGCATTAACATGGGTTTAATTTCATACTAAAATATGACAAGTAATACCATTTTGTAATTTAGTTTCAACTCAGTTTTGAATGTTTGTTGCTGTTTGTAATGAATATCTCCAAAAGGATAATGTAAGACTTGCATGAGTCATCATTAAACTTACCTTATATAGTAAGGTATAGTTTATACTTTCACACACACCAACCGATTATGGTGTATAAGTTGGTGCGAGTTTGGAAAATATCCCATAATCCCATAGATAATCAATTAATTATTGGTTGATATATTATTTTCTATGGCCTGGGTGGAGTTTCCTAATTTTCTTACCAACTTGGTCCTCAACTTTATTCTTATATTACTTGAATTTATCAAAGGAATATGACTTATACCAAATTAAGTATATATATACTTATCTACTAATGTAACACCCTATGATTTTAGAATGTATTTTATTTAAATAATATTACATCCTATAGTGTGTAGTATATACAACACCAATCTTAAACGAATGATGATATACTATAGAAATATTATTATTTAAATAAGACCATTAGAACATAGTTGTTGGTTTGGCAGGTATGAATATGAATAAAAATATTATAAAATATATAATTTTTTCCTTAATAAGATGAATAATATATCATAAATTTATTTTCAATTTTTTATAAATGAAGATAAAATCTTTTGAATGAAAAATATATATTTTCCATAAAACTATTTTTATCTACACAATATGATTTTATATTAAAAGATTAAATTTATCACTATTGATAAATTATAATAATGGAATGAGTAGATTATATATCCAATAAAATTAATTAACATTCATTTAATTATGTTTATATGGAAAGTAATTATAATAAAGTCATTTTATTCTTCAAAAATACATTTTCTTCCAAAATAGTTTTTATTGAATTTTATGCATCAATATTATAATTAATTTCTTTCACTTTTATAAATTTTAATTGATAAAATGGACATAATTTTGGGAATAATTATTTAAAAATAATCTTAAGATATTTTTTTGGTATTTTTCTGAAAAGATTGATTTTTTGAGTAAATAGTGAAAAATGCAGATTTTTACAGAATTGTCACTTCTTTTCCTTAAAACATGTAATTTGAAGTTAAATGATATATTTAATTTTTTATTAATGTAACATAATATAACTTTTATTAACTATAATATAATTAATTCTATATGAATTTACACTATATTTTATTTTGGTATACGTTTTTTTTATGTTTAAAAACAGATTTCTCTAAAAATGGGGTTTCATTGCGTTTTGAAATATTATAAGAAAACTAATTTATTTTACTTATAAAAATTGAATCATGAAAAATATATTTCATATTTTGAATCATGAGGATCAAATTTATCAATGAGTTTAATTTCATTTTTATTCATAATGAATATTAACCAAGGAAAAAGTTAATCACCAGAGTAATGGAAAAAATGGGTTAATTAAGGTTAAAATAATGGGATAAGGTCTCCAAAGAAACCCATAACTTTTCTTTATTTTATTTTATAGGTTTAATTAGACCATAAAAATACTAACTTATAAAATATTATATTTTTCCACTTTACCTTGATTATGACGTTTATATTATTTTAAGTTAATAAAAATTACAAAAATGCAATTCTATCTCTTTTAATATCAATATGATGTTTTAAAAGGGATAAAAAGAATATTTTAATGATTATAAATGGTTATTTTAAATATATATATATATATATATTAATTTTTATGATATTAATTTATTTTTAATTTTTAGATATAATATAATTGCCTTGAACTCTTACGTAACACCGACGCGGACCTTGTACAAGAAGTAGAAAAATTAAATGAATGATTTTAAAAACATTAAAAGTAATATATTTCTGATAAATTGTGGTGTTACAAGAATTTATTATATAATTATAATTTATAATTTAGGTTAAATGAGTTTAAATTCGATTTACATTCTTATCTATATGAATTTGAAGTAAATATATATAAGTAGTCTAGAAAATAACCTAAAATGTACTTAATTTTTAATTTATTTTAAATCATTATAAAATTATAAAAATAATAAATTGAATCAATTTTATGGGAAATTATATATATTATCATTAATGGTTCATGTATTTTACATTTTAAATTTTTAAAAATACTTTTATGGCCCTTAAAGAGTGAAAAGTATTTTACAATGGTTAAGGTTAAACAAGGTTAACAACGGGAAAAACCAAAAAATAATGTTTAAAATGACACACAAACCTATTTAAAATTGTTTTTCTGATTAAAGTTTTACCTTATACTACTTATATTATATTATAAGGAAGTTTTGAACCATTTTACATGAGTTAGACACATATTTTATATTAATATTTCAAGTATATACAAGTTTTCAATGCACCTCACTTATAAAATGACATCCTTTCTCCTCTAATCCTCACACCTTTTAAGAAATTTATATCAAATGAGAGATACCCAAATACCTTTAAAAAATTCCTAACCATGACCTAAATGTTATGTTATTACTAAAATACCAACCTATGAAGGCTTAATGTGTAACCAAATGAGGTTTTCCAAAGAAGTGGTATAAATCTTAACCAAGTGTCTCATGTTTATTTATTATTCTACCTCCTTAAAATACTCTTTGAACTTTTTTAAATAAAAAAATAAGTATATTACATATATTTAAATTTTTTTATAATTACTTTACAACCTTGATTCATTAGTTTTTCTATTTTATGTGAAATGAAAGTATTGCTCGTGCGTACATGTGGACTACCACCTTTATGAAGTGATGTGCTTCATTTTTCATAAATGCCTCACATGGTTGGTTATAATGATATATTTAATAAATATGTATGATATTAATGAAATAATTATGATTCTATAAATATAATATATTATTTAACTTCATACCCATCCATCCGTTGGAGATGATAACTTCGTTTGTGCGTACGTATGGACTACCACCTCCACAAAGAAATGTGAGTCGTTTTTCATGTATGACATTCCTTGATGATTCAAAAATTATATTTAATTTTAAAAAATTGTATTTATATCAGGATTAATATATTTTGGATGATGCACCCATGATCCCTTTGACCATAGTTAACCTACCATTTTCATTTTATACTTATGAACGGAACGTCCTCAAAACATCTGACACTAACTTAAGTAATTTAGTAACTATATAAGAAATGATGATAAATGAAATAAAATATATTATGATAAGGTAATAAAAATGAATTTTTTTATTAATAAATTAATAATTAATATATTTTTATTAAATAAGAGTTAAAGAATGTACATAGTAGTTAGGAGACGTGGTAAGGGATTTGTCGTCTCAATTTCTTTTCGTTGAGACTTATGACAGTTTTATCGCATGTTTTACTTTGTGTGGATTATAATTCCATATAGATGTATATTTTAATTAATTTAATTATTTTATAGTGGTTTAAAAATCCTTTTCAAGTTTTTTCCTTCAATTTTCTTTTGATTTAAAAGTTACTAAAGTTGTAAGAGATTTTTCTTTAAAACATTATTTTAAATGTTTTAAACTCATTTCCCTAAAAATCCACATTATTTTAAATATTTAAAGAATATTATTATTTATAATTAAAAGGATATTAAAGTTAATTTTTAGATACCTTTTACTTTCTTTACAAATTTTTAAAAAGGAATGTTTTTAACGTTTTCCATATGGGTTTCTTTTAAATCTTTTTACCAAAGTAAAAAAGAAAGTTTTGTAACGTATATGACATGAAATTATTTTATTCCCATCATGAATTTTTTTATCATGATTCATATACATGTTTTCAAGTTTTTATAAAGTAAATTAAATTTCCAATTATTTTTACAAATGTTCTATTTTTATTATATTTTAAAGAAAAATGATATTTCTCCATATGATTATGTGAAAATGTAAGGTTCTTTTTATTATAGATTTAAATTAGTTTTTCAAGGGTTTTATACTGAAAATGTGAAAAATTAAAATTTTTTGTTCATGGTATGGTAATTGAGTATTATATATGATGATGGGTGAGTCTGATAAATCTCATAATGATGAGTGATCTCGATATATCTCTTCAATTCATTGGGTAATGATTAATCTTTAAAGGAGAAAAATGAGGGAGATAACTAGGTTGGTTACTCATATTTAATTAATTGGGAATCAATTATTATGAAATGGGTTAAATATGAGTGAACATAGGTTATGAATATGATACTCCAAAATGCCTAATATATCCTTTCTAAATGTTTTTATGATTTTTTTATTTCATGAGGAAAGGAATGTTTGTGAACATTTAAAGGTGAAAGGTTTTTTAAATAAATTTTTCATTATGATTTCATGGGTTTTCTATGATTTATAATGGGATAGAAAGGTAAAATTTGATCAAAGATTAATTTTATAATATATAGAAGTTTTATTTATTTTCCCAAAGATTTATTATGGAAAAGGTAAACATTATAATGGTTTTCATGTTTTTCACTAGACTATTTGTATTCCTCTATTTTTATATCCATTACTAAGATTTGTTTTAGTCATTCCATGTTTTCAAATATTTTTAATAGGATATAAGGATTTCTAGGAACTATATCAAGGTAAATCATTCCCATATGGTGACTCATCTTAAAATATTAATAAGTGTTTTGAATAAACAAGGATTTTAAATTTAAGAATCCTATTTTTCTATAAAAATTATAAATTGACTAGAAGTCTCAACATTTTACTATAAGGGTTTGATATATGAGTTTTTTCTTTTTCTCTAAAACACTAAATCTAAAAGATCCTTTAAATGTAAGAAAGTTAAACCATTTTTATAAATCATGTAATAATGGTTTGTTTATGTTATGTGGAATTATAGTTGGTATCAATGGAAAGGTATAAATGATGGGAGTACTTTGTGACACATTTATTGAGTTTTAATAAATGTTTGAGGTATATGTAATCTATAAGTTCAGTATGTGTTTTAGTGAAAAGGTTATTTGAGGATAAATACTTTTATATTTTTTGGAAACGTTGAATAGTATTTATAACCTGTAAGTTTAATATGATCATTTTTGTTGAATTAAATATGGTAAATTTTAATTGAGGGTTATTATATTTTGTGAATATATGTTTTATCTTATTGATAACCATGGGATTGAAAAGTGATTTTGTGATTTTGTGATTTATTTTATATTTGAAGAACTTAAATATTTTGGGAACTTTAAATTAATAAGGTAAAAAAAATTTTGGAATAAATATTGGGTTAATTTATGGAATCCTATATGATTTTATTTTGAAAAAAAATATTAGATTTTGGAGATTATATGATTAGAGTATATATATTTTTGGCATGTGCCTTTTTGAGTGATAAATATTGTTTATAGATAATTGTTAGGTTGATCTTGGAAGTACAAGTGAAAAAATATTTTATATTTTTGGGTTTCAAATTCATTTAGACATATTTTTATGATATTTAGGTTTAATTATTTATAGAATATATAAATTTTAGATTTGGGTGTCATTTCTGAGGATTTAGAGATTAATGTATCATTTCTTCAAGTGAAGGTTTATTCATATTGTTTATTATTTTATCTTGCATTGACCATTTTTGGTTTTGGTTAATGGATATAAATAGTTGAAATAAATTGTCATACTTTTGTGTATCTTTTGATCCCTTAAAAGTTAATTTTAGTGCTCTTAGCATGAAATATTCATCTTGAATATTAATTGCTTGGAGTAAAAGATGATATAGAAGTAGAAACTATTCAAAGTATAACCAAAGAATAAAATTTTGCTTATGGAATGTAAATAAATAAAATAAGTATATTTTATCATATTCTCTATATTGATGGTAAAATAATTCCTTAACTCGAGGAAGAGGAAGATGAATATATAAAGTTCCATTACTCAACTATTAAGGTATGTGTAACACCTGGACCTGAATAATTAGGTCTAAGATGAAGTGACGCATGACCTCATGCATGCCTCATCATATGAAAGAGGATAAAAAATAACAATAATGGTCTAAAAGTGACTTGGAGATAATATACACTCAGTAATCTTAACCACACACTAGAACACAACAACATAAACTTAAGTCAACTAAAAATAACAATAGAAAATAACATAAAAAATATACTATAACAAATTCCATGTGAGGTTATAAAATAATAATCAAATAGACCCCAATGTGGTTGGTTGATAAGTATAATAATTTGTCCCAATACCTCCTCTATATCTTAACTCTAAGATCCTCAACACATTACCTCCAGTCCCTTTCCCTTCTTTGGATCACTAATCATGAAATCTACACATTCACTGAGATTCCCATATAGTGTGTGATTACAAACCCATTAGAACACCACCAATGTGTCCTTAACATAAAAGAATATGTATATAGAGGTATATTTCAGGATATAAAGGTAAATGATCATAAAATCATACAAATAATCATATAATAAGAGATCAAGAACTAAAAAAGCTTCTACAATATCTAGATATATCTGATTTAGTGCTATGCTAGAAGAATTTCATAAGTACTCATATCATGAATTAGATAATTATATGTGACTCCAAATCTGACTTTAAGGTAAAGTCATGCATAAACCATGGATACCTACTCTCCATTGCTGGTATGAATTTTCGGAACACTTGAATCAATAGAACTCTACACATATACATGGATTCTCACTATGGATAGATCATACCAGCATATGGATCCTCTTCTAACTATGTATGGCATTCCCCCACGTGATAAAAAAATTACAAGCTCATGTGATAACCATCCTACACTCAGAGCCAAAATCAATGATCTATATTGTCCAAGATACACCTCTAAGGAGCTAGCTAAGTCTTTTAGGGAAACCTGTTAACCTAAACACTAAAATAGAGATTCCACTATCTATGTACAAATCCACATGTTATAAATAACATAGTATGGAATAATATATCATGATAATTACTCTATATGCTATGAAATAATACAAAAATATGGCATAATAAACCATAACCAATAAAAAGTACCACGAACCATTCATACACACAAAGAATAACTTATCATGCAAGTTTATCTACACTAGGAAAAAGCATACAATCCAATCATGCTAAAAAACACTATACAAGGTCCCAAGATGGTAAAGATTTCCTACCTTTAACATGTTGATGCCAAAATTCCATGATCTGCTGAGGGATGTTTCCAGGAACACACTTGCACACAAAAATTCACTAGAAAAAGACCCAATCCACCCTAATATATTCTATATAATTGTAATTCTATGAATATATAATGTCAAGATATTAAATCCACATCAACCAACCAAAAGAGATTTGACACCAAGGTAAAATAGATGATTGATCAAGGAAATTCCACCAATTCTCATAATCCAACACTAAATTATCAATTAAGTATGAATAAACTTTTAGACCTAGGTAGAGATTCAAAAATCTAACCAACATGTCTTGGATCTATGGTCAATTATAGATAAATAAAGAGAATTAGTCTAAGAATAGATAGATATTATCTTAATTGATGCCAACAGATTGATCTAGACTACAAGAACCTAAGAGGAGAGGAAGAGGAAGCCTATATAAACAAGGGAGAACTCTTTTGGATCCCATATGGACAGTGTTCCTAGGTAGAATGCAATCATTATTCCTTGGACACTGTCTTCTCAGCGGGATCTGTATAAATTCAATTCATGTTTCCAGCACCATCAGCTGGCCGGTGCACCACACCGACGAGATGATGGACTTGTTTTATCCATTAAGTAACCCACTAATGCCTAAATCCTCTAAAAATAAACTTCATGTCCCTTTAACCATCATACACACCTAAAAGGAATAAAATCAAGACAATATAAACCCTAACATAAAAATACCTTTAAATTCAAGGATGTTATAATATGATTTCAGAAACTATTTCAAAAGTTTGAGTGTCATAATAGTAAATAAAGTTTTTAATAAATATTTTGGAAATGATAACCTTCCTAGTATTAACGTAGTCATTAAATTTGTTTTCAAAAATAAATGTTACTGATGTGGATTCAAATATAATTCTTTCCACTTATGTGTATTTTATCCCACTCCTTGGAATTGGTTATGAAAATATTTTAAACTATTTATATCATACATGAGATAAAATTTTAAAGATGAAATTTCTTTAAGAGATTATAATGAAACACACCAGTATTTTATAATGTATTTTATTTAAATAATATTACATTTGATATCATGTGGTATACGTAACACCAATCTTAAATTAATGAAAATTTACTATAGAAATATTATTATTTAAATAAGACAATTATAACCCTACCATTATTTTGGAGGATTTGAATAGGAATAACCATATTTTAAAATATATATAGATTTTTTTTTCATAATAAAATTAATAATCATTCATACATTTATTATAAATTTTCCATAAATAAAGATAAAATATTTTGATGGTAAAATCTATATTTTTCATAAAACTATTTGTATATGCATACCATGATTTTATATTAATAGATTAAATTAAAAAATATTGATAAATGATCCTAATTAAATGAGTAGATTATACATCCAATCAAATTAATTAACATTTATTTAATTGTGGTTATTAGGTAATGAATCAAAATAAAGTCATTTTATTCATTAAAAATAAATTTTCTTCAAAAATGGGTTTTATTGTATTTTATGCGTGAATATTATGATTAATTTCTATCACTTTTAGATGTTTTGTTTGATAAAATGGATTTTTTTAAAATAAAAATGTGAAAATAATATTAATATATTTTGGGTATTTTTCTAAAAAGATAGATTTTTGAGTGAATAGTGAAATGTCGATTTTTATAAAGGGTCATTTATTTTCTTTAAATAAAGTAATTTAAAAGTTACATTCTATTTTTGAATTTTTTTTAAAGTAAAATAATATCTATTTGATCAAAAATAATATAATTAATTCCTTATTAATTATCATTATATTTTATTTTGGTATAAGTTTATTTTTGTGCTTAAAAATGTATTTTTCTAAAAATTGTTTTTTGCTGCGTTTTTCTAACTTATAATAAAATTAATTTCTTACACTTATATAAATTGAATCTTAAAAATGTATTTAATATTTGGAATTATTATGTTATAATTTAAGAATTATTTTAATTTTATTTTTAGTTATAATAAATAATAGCCATGGTAAAATTTTATCACCATTGTAATGGGTAAAACAGGTTAATTACGGTTAAATTTATGGGATAAGGTCAAAAAAATTAACCCAACACTTAAATGTATTTAATTTTATGGGTTTAATTATAAAATAAACATTCTAGTTTCAAAAATATGGAATTTGTTTCCACTTGACCTTGATTATGACCTTTATATTATTTTAAGTTAAGAAAAATTAAAAAATGTCACTCTCTGTATTTAAATATATCTAATATGTTTTTATAGGGATTAAAATAATATATGATTGATTATAAATGTTTATTTTGAATATAAATATATTTTTTATATTAATTTATTTTTAATGTTTTGAGATAATATAATTTCCTTAAGAACTTACGCAATGCCAACGCGACGCTTGTGCAAGCAGTGCGAAAATTAAATAAATGATTTTAAAAACATCAAAATTAATAAATTTTGGATGAAATATATAATACCATGATTTTATTAGATAATTATATTGTAATCTTGAGGCATTTAAATTTAAGATATTTGAATAGTCTATAAAATGACCCTAAATGGTATTTAATTTTTAAAAAATTATTTTTAAATCATTAAAAAATATAAAATCATATATTTAATCAATTGGATGGTAAATTTTAGATAATATCTTTAATTTTTCATTTATTTTGTACTTTTCATTTTTAAAATTACTTTAAATACCCATTGAGTGTGATGTTTTTGTTACAATGGTTAAGGTTAAAGAGGTTTAATGAGGGGGTCAAACCAAAAATAAGGTTTAAAATGAATCCTAATAATTTATAAAACTAATTTATTGATTATATTTTGACCTTATTATCCTTAAATTTTAAACTATTTAAGGTTTGATCCATTTTAAATTAGTTATACACATATAATATATTAATATTTTATGTGTTTATAAATTTTTCATCCACCACACTTATAAAATGGCATATTCTATACTCTCTTACTAACACTTATTTAGTCATTTATATCTAAAAAGCTATAAAAACACCTTCAAAAACATACTCCCCATGTCTAATAGGTTCTTTTATCACTAGAAGACCCACCTAAGAAGTCTTATGGTGTAATTTAAATGAGGTTTTGTAAATACGAGGTATAATTATTAACTGAGTGTTTCATGTTTGTTTATTCTTATACCTCCTTAAAATATTATTTAACAATGTTTAAATAATAACATAAATATATTTTTTATACTGAAATGTAATTATTAATTTGTTACAACCCCTTTTCATATACTTTTTCATCCTACGGGAAATGAAAACATCACTTGTTCGTATGTGTGGACTACTACGTCCACAAAGAGGTGTGTTTCATTTTTTATCACTGCCTACAAGGATGGTTATTATAATTTATTTAATTAACATATATGATATTAATGATATAATTATCATTATTTAAATATAATACATTACTTACTTTCTTACCCCTCCATTCATTGGAAAATGGAAACACCTTTTGTGCATACTGTGGACTACCACCTTCTTGAAGCGATGCAATTAATTATTCATGTACACCATTCATAGATGATTATAAAATCATATTTAATGTATTAAAATGATAAATATATCATTAATACTACTTTGTTGATTATGTAACCATGATACCTTTGATCATAGTCAACCTACCAATGTCATTTTTGACTTATGAACTGATGGTCCTCAAAACATCCAACATAAAGTTAATTGATTTATTAACTATTTAAAACATTATAAAAAATCAAATAAAAGAGACCATGATAAGGTAATATACCTAAAATATTTTCCTAATCAGGTAAATAATTGATATAATTTTATTTTACAGGATTTAAAGAATGTATGAGGTGAGTTGGCAGATGAGGTAAGAGATTTCTAGTTTCAATTTCCTTTCATTGAGACTTACGCCATTTTTACCACATGTTTTATTTTTTGTGGTTTATATAAAAATATATGGATGTATTTTATCATTATTTTAATAATATTAATGTTTTTTAAAATCTTTTATAAATTCTATCCTTCAATGTTATTTTGATTTTAAATTTTCTAAATTCATAAGTGATTTTTCTTTAAAATATCGTTTTAAATATTTTAAACTCATTATCCTCTATATCCATATTCTTTTAAAAGTTTCCTAAATATTATAATTTATATTTAAAAGTATGTTAAAATTCATTTTCATCAAATTTTTAATTTCATTACATAATTTTAAAAAGTAATGTTTTTAATGTTTTCCGCATGAGTTTCTTTTGTCTCTTTTTACCAAAGTGCAAAAGAATGTTTTTAGCATATACAACATGAACAGATGTTACCACCATAATGTACAATATTTTCTATTAATATCACTATAAAATATTTCTTGTTCATCCAAAGTAAATTAAATTTACCATTAATTTTGGGAATTTTCTATTTTTAATAATTTCAATGAAAAATGACAATTATCTTTATGATTATGAAAAAATAGAAGGTGTTTTATTTATGGGTTAAAATAATTTTTTAAGGGTTTATTATGAAAAAGTGAAATATTAAAAATTTATGGTTCATGATACAGTACTTGATCATTATAGATGAGGATGGGTAGGACTAATATATCTCATGATGATGGGCAATCTTGATATATCTCTCTAATGAATTTGGTAATGATTATTATTTGAAGGTGAAAATGAGGGAGATAACCAGGTAAGTTACTCATATGGAATTAATTGGGAATAAATTATTTTTACATGTGTTAAACCTGAGTGATAATTGGTTATTAATATGATTCTACAAGATATCTAATCTATAATTTCTAAAGTTTTTTTATGTAAATATTTTGATTTCACATGGTAATGAATCTTTTTTAACTTTTAAAGATTAAATGTTTGTTTTTCAAGGAAACATTTTCATGATGATTCCATGGTTTTCCTATTATTTATAATGGGTTTCAAAGGTTTTATTTGAGTAAAGTTTAATTTTATCACATGGATAAGTTTTATTTTTGCAATTAAAGTTTTATTATGGAAAAGGTAAACGTTATCATGAGTTTTCTTGTTTTTCACTACACTATTGAAATTCCTCTATTTTTATATCCCTTACTAAGATTTTGTTTTCTCATTCCATGTTTTAAATGTTTTCATAGGATCTAAGGATGTTTAGGAACTATAAAAATGTAAATCATTCATATTTAGAGAATTATCTTAAAATATTAAGAAGTGTTTTGAATAAAACATGATTTTAAATTTAAGAATCCTATTTTTGTTTAAAAATTAGAAATTGATTATAAGTGTATAATTTTTATTGTAAGGGTTTGATATTTAAGATTTTTTCCTAATTCTCTAAAACAATAAAAAAAATCTCCTTAATATCTAAGAAATTGCAACCTTCATTATAAATCATGTAATTATAGATTGTTTATGTTACAAGGAATTATAACTAAAGTCATAAATAAAAGATATTAAGTATGAGTATCCTACCTTTTCGTGGTGGTGATTTAAGATGGGTTTTCCCTGATATGGAATATGATGATGCAGTTTCAATTGACGATCGTTTTTGTTTGGATTTCATTCTGTTACTGGGTGATGATTGAGGGGACATGGCTAAAGCAGTTCCAATGTGAGGTCCTCCATCATCTCCCTTAAGTTGATCTTGGCATGATGGGGTATCTTTTATAATTTTATATCTCATTGAATTCATGTTTATATGATGTTTTGATTTTGGTATTTGGTAATTGTGAGGTTCCCACTAACCCTAAAGTGGCTTATTTGAAAACGAGACTGGTAAAGATGTGTATGATAAAAAAAACTCACATAAGAAGATATGTAGACCTTTAACCTTTCCCACTAAATTTATCTTTTGTAATTTTACCTTGTAAACATCATGAAATTTTCCCATCTGAATTTAGTTTAAAAGAATAATTAATCACTTTTAATTTACAATATATGACATCCTGGACCCAGTTCACTCAATAGTAATCAAAACTAGTTGGACACATGAACTCAAGCATACCTCCCCACATTCTGAAGGATTCCAACTAGTAGTGAGGGTATATGGTGGAACAATGGAGAGACTATACCCTCATGATCAGAGTGTAACACAATAGTATAATAATATCAAACAATAGAGGAAGAATAATATAATAAATCAGATAAATAATAATAATATATCATATAAATAACCAAGTAATGAAATCCACCAATTACATAAACAAAATTCTGATCATGTAATTCTATACAAAAATATAAATATAGGAAGACATGGAAATAGGTACACATACATACAGGTATACTAAAAGAACCAATAAAACCAAAAAAAAGTCTATCTCTAGATAGAATCATGATATATAGCTCGCTCTTGTTCTCCCATGCTTCCATGATAAAATCAATCAAGTATAAAAAAATGTGTGATTTCTACTATCCCTACCTATATTCCTGAAGTATATCCAAGTACAAAAAAGGTGACCTTAGCGGGGTGTGAGATAAACTAAGTAGGCCATCACCAACGATGTCTAATTCCATCAAGTTTGTGAATATAATACATAGTGTAAAGGTGACAATAAAATATGTAAATGAAGTGTGGTATATAAATAACCCTCATAGGTTTGGGTTCCCATGGAACACCCATCCTCTGCTACCTTCTTTATCCTAAGATGTAGTATCTATGAATAAATTTTTAATCATGATTTAATTTATAATAAAGTCTTGATACCTAGATTTCAGCCTGAGCATCCCCTGTAAATAATATCCAAAAATCATGTATATAATAAGTTCATCAATAAAATTTAAGGATCTGAAAAAATCCAAGCTTTTTCTCTCTCTTGGAAGTCATGTCATATAATAAATTTATTAATTATTTCATAAACAACATGAGCCCATCCTTTTCATTCCTAATTTGGAACCTAGGTATCACTCCAGTTATGACATGAAACCATCACCTTACAAGGCCATCCATGGATATCCTCATAAGAACCTAGGTATCGCTCTAGCCATGGTATAACATCACCTCTATTTGAGCCCATCCTTGGAAGTCCTCTAAGAGAGCCTAAGTGTCATTCCTGTAATACATAACGATCGACCCTCTGAGTCAATCCTTGGAAGTCCACATAGGGAGTCCAACTTTTACTCATGGAATAATAATTTTCTACCATATAAGTTCATCTTTGGTAGTACGAAAAGTATTTTAAGTATCACTCTGGTGTAAGCAATCCAACTACCAAATGATCCCATATATGGTATTTATAAGAGAACCCATGTGTCACCCTAGGTGCATATTAATAATTTCATTATAATCATTTAATTAATCAAGCCTGAAGAGTTAATTTATAGATATCCTAAATTAGAACCCACCTCTCACTCTCAAAATGGAAATAAGAATGATCATGGGCCCAAGGAATAACCAAACCATTTAAGTTTACATTTAATTCCATTGGCCATCACATTCATATAAAAATATTAAACTCACCCAAAAAGGTGGCTCAAAACAAGGAATAGGATTAGAAGGACTATAATCACATGAATCCTACCATTTATCAAAATTGGGAATTTGGATATAAATAAAAACTCAATCCTCAGTGATAATGACAATATCCAAAGGTGTAAGGAAATGGTAATACATTAACTTATTCATGCTATTCAATTTACATGTCAATAAATTCATTTAACATCCCAAAGAAAGAGGTAAATAATGTACCTCTAAGGAGAATCAAATACATAGGACACCCATGGAGGTTTAATATCATTTAACAAAACACCCAAGGGGTAGTTTTAATTTGTTGTCCTTGAACTTAAATTAAATATTAATGGTTCTCATGGTTCATATAGGTCAATCCTACCCATTTAATTTGAGAATCAATTAATTTAATAAGTGTTGCTTAGAAAATCTAGCGTAAGAAACAATGGAACATATATAAATACCAAGACTTTGAGGGAAAATAATGAGACCACCTAACTAATCTTGGTAGTCTACTCCTCATATATTGTTGGCATTTACTTTGGGATAGAACAGAAGAAATTGAGTAAAAGGAAAAATTCCCTAAAAATATGGCATGTAAGAATGAAACAAAATAACTATATCCAGAGGAATAAAAATTAATAAATGATCAAGGGGAATAATTAAATCACCGGTTTCTATCCAAATATATTGATGAAAAGTGATTTGGAGTCTATATGAAAAAGATATCACAAATCCTAATTTAGGCTTAGAATGAAGTGTAACACCTCGAGATTTTGAGATTTTTTTTCAAATTGATTTATCTTTTCAATATTTTTCATTTCACATGACACTGGAAGTAGTTCTATATATCTATATCTCTATATATATATATATATAATAAAACTAATTCAAACATTCATTTCACATGAAATACCAACTTTTTTTTTCTACATACAATACCAACTTGGCTTCCACTATAAGCAACACTGACTTGGCATGCGATACACGCAACACTGAGTTTCTACGAAACATTTATTTTTATTATTATAATTTAAAGTAGATAATTATAACATAGATGTTAAAAATATTTATATGAATATTAATATTTTCTACAATATATATATATATATATAACATATTGATAATGAAAATTAATATATTTGGTAAAGTCCTTTTTGTGTTAAAAATACCGTTTTCTTGAATAGATCGTTTTTAATAATAAAATTAATTTTAGAAACATTTAAAAATTTAATTTGATAAAATAAAATTAATTTTTGATTTTATAATTTTGAAATTATCCTAGGTTAATTTTTTGGATTTTTTTATGAGAAACAAGATTTTTTGATGAATAATGAAAAATACTCCTTTTTAGTTAAAAACTGCCTTTTTGTCTAATTAATTATTAATGATAAATGATATTATAAATATGTTTTAAGATAAAACCATACAAATATTACATATATTAATATAATTTAATTCATAAAAATAAATTTCACTTTGAAATTGAATATAAAATCTTAACAAACTTTTGAACATTTTATTACTTTAAAACCCTGTTGTTTCCTCCCTTCTACGGTATTAGCACTAATATTTAGTTTTATGATTTTGTGATTTGAATTTAAAAACTCCAACATAAAACATTTTATTCAGTCTAATATTTATATTCTAATATTATCATGTTAATTTTTTACCAAAATTATTAGTAAAAGTAATTAAAATTAATCGAAGTAGTTAAGGCCAAATTAAGCTTAATTGGGGTCAAAACCTTAAAAGTAAGGGCCCAAATGACCTATATACTTGTAAAAAACCCATTTTATGTACATATTTAGGCCAAAAATCTTTCTTTACTGATTTTGGTTTTCTTATATATTTTTTTAGGTAATAACATGTGCACACCTGACTTGTTTCTAGAAATTCTAAATGAGTCATTTTCCTTCCCTATTAAAGGCCACAACCTCTACCCCTTCCTCACACATATAAAAACTTTTAAGTTAATCCAATATCTACCCAATTAGCCTCCAAAAAATCCTCCCTTATACCTTTAATCATACCTTTGTGCATAAATATTCCCAACGATGTTTTTTGGAACAAACCAAAAGGAGTTACCAGATTTAGAGGTAACGTCTTCTCTCAAGCTCCTTAAATTTATTTTCATTATCCACCCCATACACTCTATTTTTTCCATTATTGTGTGACAAAAAATAGTATACTAAATATAATAGGATTTTTTATGAAAAGTTTATTACCTACACATACACACACCTCAATCTAATGGATATTGAACATATTGTTTCTGTGTATGACGAACTACTGACTCATGGAACGATGATTGTTCATTTCTCCATTACCACCAATCATGGTGTACATTATGACGTAAAATATATTTATATATAATATTTTTTTTATCTTTAATTTTCTGTATTCATTTTACAACACACATATATTTACTTTCCATTTAGTGTTAATTCGATAATCTCGTTTGAGGAAGTATGGACTACCGCCCCCTCAAAGCGATGTGATTTGTTCACACACCACATGGAATGTATTAAGGATGGGTTTAATGAACTTATATGATATATATTATATAGTAATTATCATGGAATAATTATATATATACATTCATATATATACATATGTCATTTACATACTTTCTTTCCATATGACAATATAAACAGAAACAACATTCATGCGTACGTACGACTTACCATCTCCATGAACGATGTATTCCATTTCATAAATAAATATTATATAGATTATTATAATAAAAATATAATGTATATACCTGATATTTATATTATAATTAAATTTATGGGTTTTCACATTCCCATTTTATGATCCTTATTTCATGGGGTTTATGTTTCAAAAGTTACCAAATCGGTAAAAATGTTTTGTATGAATTTTCCTTCTTTGAAACTCATGTTTTGTTATGCACCTAAAATCTTTTTTGAGGTGTAAATACTTCCATTTTACATAAAATATCATGAATCTAAATATTTTCATGATATTATATGATTCATGTAATCTTCTTTCTTTACATGAAGATCATTATCCCAAGATACCAAGTTATAAGGGTTTATTGAGACAATCTCATTACTTTTTGAGATTGTTTATGTTTATGCTTCCTTTGATGAAATATTATGATCCATATCTTGAGAATATTCATGAGTTTATTTATCCTCTATTATTACATGATATAATTATGTATTTTTACCATTTTATACTCTTTGTTACATAAGATAGTTAAGAAATTGTTTCTTGGAAATCCCAACTTTACCCTCTCTTCGGTCAGGAATCTATGTTTTCTAAAGAGTTTCCAAGAATATTATACCATTTCCCTATAAAATCTAAAATAAATTTTATCTTTTTGTGATTTACCACTCTCTTCAAGGTAATAATCTATTCATTTTTTGAACAAGGAACTTTTCTATCATTTTTACCGTACAAAAGGAATGTTCTTTTTTTAGGTTCCAGGCGCAGCAAAAGCATGGGAGGGATGATGCCCAAATTTAATTTTTTCCATATTCAATGAAAAATACAGGATAAATACAATGATGTATTATAGTATCCACGTAATTGAATCAAGGATTTATAGAATGGAATAGAAACCCGAAAGAAAGAGATAAGATCAACATTTTTTTTATAATTAATTTAATTAAATTAAATAATTACCTCTAAGGTGTTTCTTTCTTCATTGATGTAGTTGGACATATATATGCCGGTGTACCATCCTTTAATTATAGAGATCAAGAGTATATCTCATATTGAGGTTATCCACATATGTTCCACATATCTCTAGACGTTGCCTAATGAACCTCCAGGTGCTAGCACAGAAGATCCTTGCACTTATAATGTCCACCTTTAATCTCCTTGAGAACCTCTTCCAAAGCATTCTCCATTCTCTAGTGGAGGAGGAGAACTCTCATTCTTGAGATAGTTATTGGAGAAGAAAATAACTCTCTATGATTGAGTGGTTTTCTCCAAATTGTTGCGCACAACCACCATTGGCCTTGCCTTTCTAGCACTTGGCTAATAAGAGAATAATATAACCAGACATTTAATTCACTAGAGTAATAATAAATAATTTTCACAAGGTCTTAATTTTTTTATTAATCCAAGTGAAACCCCCATGTCAAATAATAATAGTAATATTATTATTTCCTGACATTTGTTTAACATGAAAGTTATAATTAAAATACTATTTAATAAAATAATATTCATTATTATTATTTCTCATTGGACCCTTTACACGGTCCTTTAATCCTCCACCATATTTATTGAACCTTGAATAATGAATATTTATTTATTAAATAAATATCACATCATTATTCACCAATATATATATAAATATTATTTTCACTATATAGAAAATAAATATTTTTTATTTTTCCTCCCATAATATATTCTCTCAAATAACTAGTGTCAAAATAAATGCGATCAGGTATCCATGAATAATTATTAAACTAAAACCAATAATAATATTTATTCAATTTTTTAAAAAATAAATAATATATTATTTAACTGAGATACTGGATACACTTAGTGTGTGACCCTCTCAGCCTCTTTCTTATTGGCATTAGGCGAACCTACCTAAAGTCTAAGGTTAGCATCTAGCAACACACCAAGAAACCCATGTATAAAGAAGTTAATGTTGTAACAACATGTCACCTAATACGAATGATTACCATGTAATATAATACCTTTGTCTTGATATCTCCAATCAAGCGGCTTTCATGCATGTTCCATCAACCCATGTGCTTGATTTCTCATTCTTTGACTTTCTGGAATTTGAACTTTCCTATAGAACACCATGACCATGGATTTATTTATGCTATTTCATTTCCATAAAATGGCTTGATAGAGAAACTTATATTATGGAAAAAAAGGGAAAAATCCTTTCTCTCATTATTCATTAATGTAGTATTACTTGTAACGCACCCAACATATCCTACCTCACCGCGAACATATTTCCTCACAGTTTTCACCAATACATCTAAGTGAATAAGTCATAATACTCATTAATAATAATCTTAATATCTAAGGACCAATATACATGTATGCTGATTGGAACATCCAATGAAACTTATAAATGTGGATTTTTTACAAGCGGGTCTCATTCTCATAATACCCTCTTGGACATTACCAAGGGTGTACACCATGAGAAGTCACTTCATTGTTCTATGAGTCTCTACCCCTAATAGCTTGTATCATTTTTGTCCCTTAAATGGTATCATCTATTCATAGAAAATATATTTAAGAACAGTTTCATATCACTTCTGGGTTCTCATCATAGTGGGGAACTACTATGACCTTTTAGTGCGACAATTACTTTTGGGAAAGTATCATATACAATGTTATGCAGAAGAACCATCATGATGTGATAAAAAAAATTTAATATTCAAATCATGAATATAAGTTATAATAAAGTATCAAAATAAGTTGGTCATAGGAAACCAACTCCAACAGACTCCCACTTGTACGAGAGCCAACTGCTAACAACCTTCAATCTGCTAGATCTCACATGATACTCATGCTTTTTATGAGATAAGACTTTAGTCAAGGGGTCCACCACTCTCTTTTTTGTGGATACTCTTATCACTGCAACTTCACCCCTTTGATAAAAATCCCTCAAAAGTTGGTACTTCCAGAGTATGTGCTTTTTCCATTAATGCGACCTTCGCTATTTTTCAAGAGCCACCACTTTAGTATTATCACAAATACAATGAAATAGGTTATTTACTGCTAGGTACCACATAAAGATCACGAAAAAAGTTCCAAATCCACATGGATACCTTGGATGCATTAGAAGACACTCTATACTCAGAATTCACTATAGAATCCGTGACAACTGGCTTCTTTGAACTCTTTCATCCCACAACTACTCATTTGAGACCAAAAACATATCCTTATTGAAACTTTAGATCATTCTAATCTTTCTAAAAACATGCATCAACATACACTCTGATGAGAAGATCCTCATCTCTTCCATACACTATAAACATATCCTTAGTTCATCTCAGATACTTAAGGATAGCCTTAACATCAGTACAATGTTGTTCTCCTAGATCTTTTTGACATCTTCATACCATGCTCAGTGAATAGGCAACATCAAGTCTAGTACATAACATGGCAAACATGATAGATCCTATCACTGAAGTGTATGATATCTTACTCATTCTATCATTCTCCTATTGTGTTGGGGTACACATTTTCTTAGGAATATGTAAACCATGTGACACTAGAACCAATCCCCTCATATATTGTTCGATACTAAATTTCTATAGTATATAGTCTATATATTTACTTTTACTTAGTCCAAACAGCCTCTTGAATCTATCATGAATGATTTTAATCCCTACAATATAGGATTCTTTTCCTAAGTACTTCATATAGAAGAACTTGTTTAACTAGTATTTAATAGACTATAAGATAGGTATTTCATTCCTAATAAGTAATATGTCTTAAACATATACTACTTGGATAATGACCGAATTCCCATTAAACCTTTTCTAAACACATGGATCACATTCGTTCTTAATGAAACCAAATTACTTTATGGATTCAACAAATTGAATGTTACAAGACCTGGATGCTTTCTTCCATCCATAAATGTACCTCTATAACTTGAAAACCCTTTTGAAATCACCTGGGGTCACAAAACCTTCTGGTTGTATCGTATAGAAATCTTCATGAAGGATCTCATTAATGAATGTAGTTTTGACATCCATTTTCCCAATATCATAGTTATGGTAAGATACTATGACAAGTATGATTTGTATGGATTTAAACATGGAAAATAGAGAAAAGGATTCATCAAATTCAATTCCTTGATGCTATTTAAAACATTTATCTACTATCCTTGATTTATAGGTACTTACATTACCTTCCATGTCTAGTTTCTTCTTGAATACCCATTTACACCCAACAGGCTTTACATCAATTGGCACATCAAACAGATCCCAAAATTGGTTTTGATACATATAATACATCTCATAATTCATAGCTTTTATCCATCTTACAGCTTTTGAGCTCTCTACTACCTTCTTACAGGTGACAGGTTCATCATTGTCCAACAATAATGAGTCACTGTCCTCAGTGACTAGAAAACCATATCTCTATGGTTCCTTTACCTATCTTGAGCTCCTAGACAGTACTTGTGTTTCAGGAACTAGTTCTTCTACAGGGACCTATGGAACTTGTTCCTATACCAACTCTTGTATGTCTTGAGCATCAACTTCATTGAATTCAATATTGCTCCCACTATCCTTTTTTAGGATGTGCTCCCTCTCATGAAAGATGGCTTTTCTGGTGATAGTCACTTTCTTTGTCTGAGGGGTTGTATTGGTAGTATCTATTTGTTTCTTTGGGATACCCTATAAAGATACACCTCTTGACCTGGTGTGCTAGTTTGTTTCTTGAGAAATCCTTAACAAATGTCTCGCAACCCCATACACGTGTATACAACAAAATGGTTTTTTTTTCACTCCATAGCTTGATGGGGATTCCATTTTATTCCTTAGTAGGTACTCAGTTTAATGTGTATGCTATAGTTTATAATGAATTTACCCAAAAGTATAATAGAAGATTTGAATGACTCATCATTAACTTTACCATGTCCAATAAGATACAATTCCTCCTTTCACTAACACCATTCTACTATATTGTATAAGGTGGAGTGAGTTGGTATATAATCCTGAACTCCCATAAAAATTTGATGAACTCTTGGTTAAGATATTCTCCACCTCGATCTGATCTAAGCTTCTTTATCTTCTTACCAAGATGATTCTAAACTTCATTCTTGAATTCATTGACTTTCTCAAAGGAATCATACTTATACCTCATCAAGTAAATATAGACATATCTACTCAATTCATTTGTAAAAGTTATAAGGTAAGAATATCCACCTATAGATTATACTAGAAATGGTCCACACACATCAGTGTGTACCAATCCTAGAGGCTCTCTGGCCCATCCACCCTGTCCACCAAATGGTGGTTTGGTCATTTTCCCCTATAAACAAGCACAAAATCTATTAAGTAGTTTTATCTTAGAAGAGTCTAAATAACCATCTTGATAGAGCTTTGTCGAACAATTCTCGTTTACATGACTAAGATGGTGATGCCACAACTGGGTGTTATATGAGTCTTGTGAACTTGATTCATTATCAATTTCCAAAAATTGGTTTTCATAATTTAATACATACATACCATTATTTAAATTATCTATACCATAACATATGTTTCCCTTATAAAAGAAACACATCTTATTTCTGAATTTGAAACTAAACCCATATGTATCTAAACATGATACAAAAATTATGTTCTTGGTAAAAGTTGGTACATAATAATAGATATGTAAAACTAAACTCATCTCAGTCAGTAATGAAATGTGTTATTCACTAATGGAAAGAGTATCCATCCTCTAACTATTGGCATCTCATAGATCCACCTCTCCTCTATAAAATTTACAAAATCAACTTGGTTCCTACATATAAATACATATGTGAGCACCAAAAGCTGTATCTAATACCCAATTTGTAGAAATGGATAGATTGAACTCAATAATGAATGCACATTTGGATTCCCCTTACCTCTAGGTGTAGTTCCTCTTCCAGTGGCCTGACTTTCCACATGTAAAACACACTGCCTCCTTTTCCTTGCCTAGCCTCTGGATCTTATTCTTCTTGGTTGGATGGTGCACAGGGGATTTAGACTGTTTATAAATCTTAGGCACATTTTCCTTGTCCTTCTTCTTCCTATTCACCCTAAGGACTATGGGTTTTTTATATACCATGTTCTTATCCACTTGGTGACTTAGGGTTAGATGTTCCGATAGGATCTTCTCATTATTACTCGTATTGTAATTCAAAATAAAACTAGATAAGGCCTTTGTAAGTGATGATAATATGATATATATGTGCAACTAATCTGGGAATTTAATCCCTAAGATGTCTAGATTCTCAATATAGCCAATAAGTTTGATTACATGTGGCCCAATTAGCACATACTCTCCAAACTTAGTGGTGAACAACGCTTTGGAGATCTCATACCTCTCTTGTCTCACCTTCTCTTGATAGAGTTTCCGAAGGTGAGACTTCATGCTATAAGAATACATTTCCCAATATTTCTTCAATAGATCAATGGTCATGGATGATGACATGAGCCAATGAAAATTTGTAGCATCATTAAGATGTTTCTTGTATAAAGAGATCTCCTCATCACTGGCCTCATTTCCAAGTGCAACTGGTAAAGGTTCTTCCAGCACATATAGTTTCCTTTCATGGTGAAGGATGACAACAATGAACCTTTTCCACTCCTGGAAATTAGTACCAGTGAGAAGGTTTTCCTTATCGAGTATGTATCACAAAAATATGTTTTATTTCATTTTTATTTTCATTTATACAAATAAGATGATCATAATTTTAGTAATTTATCTTGATAAAATTAGACAAATAAATAAATAAATATTTATTTGTCTCCCACTATTTTATCAAAACCCAATAACCCACACCATTAGCTTTAGAATATCCTATTTCTTGGATATTCTAGTGGCAAGAATCAATATTTCCCATCGAATTACCCAATATTTGGGTGGTCAAGCAATTTGAAAGGTTTTAGGCAGGCATTCCAAATGCCAACTGCATTAACTTATAGCTCCTTTATCGGTTGTTTGGACTCCCCAATCCCGAAATCCTTAATTTTTGATTTCCTCAACCATTGTCTCTTAGTTACACCAAGTCCTACTTTGGTAGTAAAATCTTGATGTAAACTAAGTCAAGTCAATATAAAACCTCAAATTAGAATTCTTTGATAATTGAAGTCACCCCAACTTTGGCTGGTCAATCACTTTGAACTATGGTTCAATTCTAACCGAAGGAATGGAAGGCTATACCAAATTAATATTTTATTGAGGGATTTAATCCTTTAGGCATAAATTTAAATTTATTATATTTTCACATGCTTGTTAATATTAAGTGGGAAAAACTTAAGTGATTAACCAGGTATTAGATAATATTTATGCATAATCTAGTTTATTTTATTTCCATCTTGCATGCTTTTTAATTCATTAATTACGTGATCATGACAAAACATCCATAATGAATAACCATACAATTGACAAAAATATAATAAAGGGTATGATCCTAAGATTGTTCTAATGGTTAGTTTATCTAGAGTTTGATAAACTAATCACTGACCTAGGGGAGAAAAAACATGAACCAATTAGGTTTGTGTTTATAGTTTTCCACCTGTCCACCTTTGTATCTCCTTGGATTGGTTTCCCCTCAGATTCTAACTTGTACCACATTCACTATCTTGGGAGCTCTATCCATTACATATTATTTTACTCACACACAGGTGAGGGGTAAAATGGGGTTTATATAAAAGAAACTATAGGCAAGCAGACCCTGAATATTAATGAGTAGATAAGGAATGCAGACCAAAAATTTAATTCAATAATAAATTAAAAGGAAACCAATATCATACAAAGGTCTGGTATAACTCATGATCATAAACATGGATGAAACGAATTACTCATTTAATAAAACTAGAATTCAATTCTTTAATTGTTCTTATTTAAGATAAATCATGCTTGAATCAAATAATTATTATATTTAATTAATAAATAATTTTATCTTAAACCTTTTCTGAATTTCTTTGAGATTCCCATCCATTACAATTTTAAACAAATTAATAAATTAATTTAAAATTTACTATGTACATAACGTGTACCCTGGAGGTAATCCAGTGAATACTCTTCAAAAACTACCCAAAATGCATTATACTTTTATATACATTATTCATTGTGACCTGTAGCATGCATGAAATTTTTTAATTGTAATAAAAATCATACATATTTTGAAAATCATTGAACATTATGCAAATATTAATTAAACACACACACACACAAACACACATATATATATATTAAAAATCTATCACATGATGTGTCCTAGATTTATTCCCACATGAAGGTACATGTATCAAGGGTTATATAATTTAATAATAAATTTTAAATCTGTGTAATCTAGAAAACATACATGATGTATAGATCTGACAACACGACGTGTACCCTCCTCAATGTACATCTGATGTATACACCTCGGGAAAGAGTGTGTGAGGTGTACTTCAGAAATCTTTGATGTACATGGCATGTCTAGTGGGACATATGTCGTATATACTCGACATTACACGGTCACCAGCCGGGAAAGCCATGTATGGGATACATGGATTAACCCTGACCCGAAAGGGACTACACGCCATGTCCAGGGGGCCCCACAACATGTAGTCAGGCTGACCGTGTGGCAGTCTGTCCTGGTCAACATGTGGTATAAGAATTAACTACACCATGTGTCATAAATACACATGGCTTGAGTAATTTTCAAACAACTCTTGATGCACTAAACACAACTAAACAACGTGTAGATCCAACTACAGGGCTTGTACTGTTGTGTTATCCATATAAAACCCTTAGAACCTCTATATTAATTACTTGATTTAATTTTAATCATAAAATTTATAATTTCTATTATATTTGTGAGAAATGATAGAGGAAGAACATATCTTGTAATTTATATTAAAAATGAACTATTGAAATTTAATTGAAAGACTAAATTATTAAATCATAAATCATTAATGAATTATTTAAATAATTATAAACAATAATATGACTACTCTGATATCACTTGTTGGTTCTGGGTGCAGTAGAAGCATCAGAGGGACATTTCCCAAATTTAATTTTTTCCATATTCAATGAAAAATCTAGGATCAATATGATGATTAATTCCAGTATCCACAGAATTGAATCAAGGATTTAGAGAAAGGAATAAAAAACCAAAACCAAGAGAGAGGATCAACATATTTTGTTTAGAATTAATTTAATTATATTAAATAATTACCTCCAAGGAGATTCTTTCTTCATTGATGCAGTCGGCCACATATATAAAGGTGTACCATCATTTCATTATAGCTATCATGAGTAGATATACTCTAGTGGTGATCCACACATGTTCCATGTATCTCTAGATGTCTTTGAAGGAGCCTCTAGGTGATAATAGAGAATATCCTTACACTTGTGATGTCCACCTTCGATCGCCTTGAGAACTGATTCAAAAGTGATATCCTTAATTTGGTGGAGGACAATCACTCTTGTTCTTGAGATAATTCTTGGAGAAGAAAATAACTCTCTAGGCTTGAGATGTTTTCTCGAAATTGTTGTTCACAACCACCATTGGCCTCGCCTCGCTAGTGCTTGGCTAATAAGAGAATAATATAACCAAAAATTTAATTCATTAGGTTAATAATAAATAATTTTCACAAGGCCTTAATTATTTTATTAAATGAAGTGAAACCCTGATGTTAAATAATAATAGAAATATTATTATTTCCTAAAATGTGATTAACCTATAAGTTATAATTAAATATTATTTAATAGAATAATATTCGATATTATTATTTCTCACTGGACCCTTAACACGGTCTACCAATCCTCCACCATATTTATTTAACCTTGAATAATGACGATTTTTTTATTAAATAAATATAGCATCATTATTTTCTAACAAATATTTAAATATTATATTCACTAAATAGAAAATAAATATTTATTAATTATTCTTCCCACAATATGTTCTCTAGAATAACCAGTGTTGAAATAAGTGCTATCAAGCATCCATGAATAATTATTAAACCACAATTGGGAATAATCATTATTGAACTTTTTAAATAATATATAATATATTATTTAATTGAGATAATGGATACACTTATTGTGGGACCCACTGAGCCTATTTCTCAGTGGAATTAGGAGAACCTAACTAAAGTCCAAGGTTAGCATCTAGTAGCATGCCAAGACACCCATAGAGAAAGAAGTTAATTCTGTAACAACATGTCACCTCATATGAACAATTACCATGTAATATAACCCCTTTGTCTCGATATCTATAATAAAGTGGGTTGCATGCATGTGCCATCAATCCATGTGCTCGATTTTACATTTTTTGACTTCTGGGATTTTGAACTTTCCTATAGAACACCATGGCCATGGATTTATTTAGGATATATCATTTCTATCAAAGGTACTGAGATATAAATTCCGTTATGGAATATAAGGGACAAATCTTTTCTCACATTTTACACCCAACATATCCTAACTCGCCACAAACATATGCTTTCCCGGTTTTCACCAATACATCTAAGTGCACAAGTCATAATACCCATTAATAATAATCTTAAAGTCTAAGGACCAATTCACATGTTCATAGATAATAAAATCCAAGGAAACTTATAAAAGTGGATTTCCTAATGGTGGGTCTCGTTTTCAAAATATCCTCCTGGACATTAGCAAGGGTGTACACCATGATAAGGTTCCTCAAAATCTTATGAGTCTCCACCCCTGATATCCTATATCATTTTTTTTACCTTAAATGATATCATCCGGCCATAGAGCATATATTTTAGAATAGGTACATATCACTTCTGGGTTCTCATCATATCGGGGAACTACGACGAACTTTTAGTGTGAAAAATACTCTTATAAAATTATCACATACAATGTTATACAGAATAATAATAATGACCTAACAAGGAATTTATTAATATTTAAATCCATGAATATAAGTTATCCTAAAATAAAAAAAAGAAGTTGGTTCTAGGGAACCAACTCCAACACTATTGACCTCATACAACATGTACGGATTTACCCATATTCATTTCTTCAAATCCCCCTTTTCATTGTTAAAAAGGATAATCTTTGTGATTTTTTTTAAAAGTAATTTTCAAGGAAAACTATTTTCAAAATGGTTTCAAACTACTTTTATATGTTTTCATGGAAAAATGTTATCAAAATGTTTTTAAGTGTTATTTATAAATTTTCAAATTATTTTCAAAGAAATGGTTTCCAAACTATTTTCAATATTTATTTATATGTTTTAAACGTATTTTCAATGAAATGGTTTTTAAATAATTTTCAAGCTTATTTTATAGGTTTTCAAGAAAAAATATTTTCAGAGCATTTTATATATTTCTTTATATGTTTTCAAAGTATTTTTGAAGAAATGTTTTTCAAAACATTTTCAATATTTTCTTAAAGTTTTCAAGTGTTTTAAAATAAAAAGGTTTTTAAAAATTTTTTAATCTTATTTTAAAAGTTTTCATAGAAAAACGTTTTCAAAATGATTTCATGTTTTATTTATAAGTTTTTAAGGTATTTTAAAGAAAATTATTTTCAAATGGTTTTATGTATTAAAAATATCTTTTCAAATAAGAAAGGATATTTTCCTCAAGAAATGTTTTTAGAGGATATTTTAAAATTATTTTCCATCTAATATAACATCTATTGATGTTAATCATACCTTCAATGGAAATGATCTAAAGGTTCCATTAATATCCTTTATATTAACGAGTTACACTTAATTTCATGTTCTTTATGAAACCCATTTATCCTTGATGGGTTATGCATATATAAAATCCATAACTCTTTTATGGGTTATGATTTTTATGAAATGATTATGAAACCAGTAACTATTTCCACATGTTAGTGATAGGTTTACATGTTTATAATACCCATTTCATTTCATGGGTTATGATATGTTTTGTGGAACTTTATTTATGATTTCATTATGAGATGGGTGAGACCTATATCTTCCTCCAATGAATTGGGTAAAGATTTATATCTCATGATATAGACAGGTCTAGAATGAAGGTTTACTCGGTTTAGTAATACATGGATGGAAGGGTTTACTTGGTTCAGTAATATAGGGTTGGAATGAGGGTTTACTCAATTCATTAATGCAGGGCTGGAATGAGGGTTTACTCAGTTTAGTAATACAGGTATGGAATAAGGGTTTACTTAGTTTAGTAATAAAGGGCTGGAATGAGGGTTAACTTGGTTCAGTAATACAGAGATGGAATAGGGGTTCACCTGGTTCAATAAAGGACTTTGTCGACTAAGATAGTCTTGGAAGTGATGCCTTGGTTACTATGGAAATCATATTATATGCTTATGTGTTTTCCAATATTCTATGTTTTATTCCTATGTTATGATTTCATGGAATATGCTCTCTATTTCATTATGATTCATGTCTTATGAACTTCCAATCTTTATTCCATGATCCCTATTATGATATTTGATATATAATGTGTGATCTTTTATCACATTCTCATACCCTTATGATCATGTTTATGCTTAATTGTCTCCCTTGTTTTCCATTACTGAGCATTTGATATCACCCCTTTTATGTTTACTTTCCCTCAGGATATGATGATATGTAATGTGTTTGATATGTCTAAGACGGGTTCTAGTGAAGAAGAACCTAATGGGAGATGATGTAGCTCACATATGTACTAGTGTTTATGTTTCCATGTTTCCAAAGGCACTATACCATCTACGGTCTTTGGGGGTCTATTTGTATAATGATTAAGTATTCCACAAAAGTTATGCAATGTAAATGTTTGTAAAGTGAGGGTCACTATAGTTAGTATTAGAGAAAAGGTATAGTTAAACTTTTGTAACTTGGATGAGAGAACCTTAGTGAGATCCCTAGGTTCATTTCTAAGGATATTTCTGGGGATGTCTCTAAGAATAAGTATAAGTATGAGTTAAATTTTAATGAAATGTCCTAGAATTTTGGTAAAGGATAGAGTTAGTGGTTTCTAAGTAATACATCCATGTCTGGATACTACAAGTGGATGTGACTCTAGCATAGATTAACCTAGGGGTAAAAACTCTTACAAGATCTTCTGGGCTTGACTTGGGGTAATCTGGTACATGAAAATGGGCCTTGCAACACACCTAGTTTTACAGTCCAAGGGGATATGCTTTTGGAATTTAAAAACACTTCATGAACCATCATGAAGGATTTAGATAAAAGTTAGATATGAATTACCTTATTTAAACCCAATGTGTCATAGATTATGGAAGGTGTCATGATTTAGTAATTCTATATGTAATTATTTTCATAGATATATGGTTTTATGATACGATAAGTAATTCTCACACTATGCTTCTAGTTTTATTCAATCGTGAGAATCAAAAGGAACTGGATTAATGTTGAATGTGATGGAAGACTTTCAAATGAGAAGTCAAGTGGGATGATCACTGGAGTGAAAGATTTCTTGATCATGCACAATCAATTTTCACAAAACATGAATAAAATTATTTATCTTATCCAACTCTTAGACTCACCATGGAAGAAAAACAAGGAGTTCACTGAGAGTTTGAGTAATGGAGTCCATGGAGGAATGAAGATTCAGTTTCCTTTGTGTAAAGAATGTGGAATAAATCACCCAAGTGAATGTCTTAGAGGAATAAGAAGGTGTTTTGACTGTGGAAAATAAGAACACAAATCAAGTGACTCCAAGGGAAAAAATGAATAGTTCAATTAACAAAATGGGTGGCAATTTTTTCCTCCCTAAGTATTCATCAATGTTAAAGTGTTTTATGTATTGAGAAAATGGTCATTATACAACCCAATGAACCAAAATGATTGTTCTTGAAGAGAATCAGCAAGGTGGTGTGAGTAATGGTTACATTTTAGATGATGAAAAGACTACGTCTGAAATGTGAAAGGAAAGAGGTATTATTTTTAATGGATTAAGGATGAAGTAATTGAAGTATTTATGTATTCAGATTCAAAAGTTATGAATGATGAAATATATAAGGATTTTTTTACTTATGTTTTCGCTCAATATTTACAAGTTTATGTTGAATGTTACCTATGGACTGGTGAAGTGATTTAATGACAAGGTGATATCTTGTCTAAGGGAAGGTAACTCTAAATATGTTCTTTATGATAAGATAATATTTTATGGATAAAGATATATGAGATATGAATAAGTAAATTGGAAAAAATTGATTACCATGGAACTAAGTAAGGACTTTTTTATAGGTGGTTTATGCTACCACTAATTATGTTTCAACATTTTTTGATTTAAGAAATATCTCCAATACACTTTGGAATGAGGAAGCATGCATGTTTTCTAAAACGATTTATTGTAATTTAGGTTGTTACAATGTTTCAAGAGAATATATGATGAGGGTATTCACATGCTTAGAATGTGAAAAACAAGATATAATTTTTTTATACAGGGGAATGAATGTTAAGATAATTTGTGACTCTTTTTCTAAAGTTTTGGATTTTCATTTTTGAGAAGGGTTAGAAGGTTAACCGTTCACGAAGAGTTTATATTAAACTTCAAAGGGAGTATTTTTTCACTGAGTTTGTATGGAAAAACTTGGTTAAAAGGACAATCAATGATTAAACTTATTTCAAGTATTTCTATCTTATATATTATATTAGTGTGTCTTTAAAAAAGGACATCATATATGTTGGGTGACAACCAATCAAGTCTAGCAAGGCTGCGGATCTTGAACCCATGACCGAAGAAGGATAAGGGTTCCATGCCAACCACTGGCCTACGCGATGTCCTGGTTAATGTATATTTATTTGTAATGAATAAATATTTATGATGAACTATTTGTGTTAATTTTTATTTTAATGCATGTTGTTTTTAATAGACAAATAGTTATAATTTTTATTCTTTTATGGGCCTTAAGATCCATTAAAAGAATATTTTAGTGCTCTATTAATCAATGTTAATTTCTAGTAATTCATTCAATGATGTAATGGATGTATTAGAAAATTTTCAAATCACAACCCAAGAATGAATTTTTTTTTATATAAATTTATCAGGAATCACTCAACATTCAAAAAGTGATAAAAAAATATTTTCCTAATACCTTAATTTTGTTGAGCTAATTGCCTTTCAAATCATCACAGATATATGAATTTTAGGCCCTCAACATTCCTTTGATCATTCACTTGTTTTTTATTGATTACCTCAATCACTCCCTATAAATATTTAGGTTTTTTCTCAATGACCAATCTACACACCCAACCTATGTTCTCCTATGTGGAAACCCAATCATATGTTACATTGGGAAACCGTTATGGTTCTAAATTTCCCTTATTAAGGGAAGTATTAAAATCCATTTTTACAATGTGTGTTTCTATGAATGAAACTTTAAAGTATTAAACCTTTGATAACCTAGATGAATTTTGAGGGTGAAATTTATTTTAAGAGAAGTAGAATGTAACACCCTGAGATTTGGAGATTTTTTTTTCAAATTAATTTATCTTTTCAATATTTTTCATTTCACATAACACTAGAAATAGTTATATATATATATATATATATATATATTAAAAAACTAATTCAAAAACTCCTTTCAAACAAAATACCAACTTGATTTGAGCTACATGCAATACTAACTTGGCTTGCCCTACAAGAAACACTAACTTGGCGTGCGATGCACACAACACTGCATTTCTTCTAAATATCTTTTTTTATTGTTATAATTTAAAGAAGATAATTATAACCTAGTTGTTAAACATTGTTATATGAATATTAATATTTTTCTACAATTGTTATATATATATAACATATTTATAGTGAAAAATATGATTTTTGGTAAATTTTTTGTGTGTGTTAAAAATACCTTTTTCTTGAAAGGACCACTTTTAATAATAAAATTAATTTTAGACACAATTTGAAATTTAATTTTATAAAATAAAATTCATTTTTCTTTACAGAATTTTGAAATTATCCTAAGGTTAATTCTTCGGATTTTTCTGAGAAACTTCATTTTTTATGAATAGTAAAAAATACCATTTTTAGTTAAAAACCACCTTTTTTGTATAAATAATTATTAATGATAAATGATATTATAAATATTTTTAAGGTCACATTATATAAATATTAAATCTATTAATATATTGTAATTCGTTAGATTCAATTTCACTTTGAAACTGAATATAAAATCTTTACACACTTTTGAACTTAAAAACCCCGTTATTTCGTCCCTTCTACAGAATTTGCACTTATCTTAATTTTTCCGATTCTATGATTTGAAGATAAAAAATCTGAAATAAATCATTGTATTCAGTATAATATTTATAGTCTAATAGGAACATGTTAATTTTTGACCAAAATGATTAGTAAAAGTGATTAAAATTAATCACAGTAGTTAAGACCACATTAAGCTTAATTTGGGACTAAACCTTAAAATTAAGCGGCCAAATGACCTACAAACTTATCCAAAACCCATTTTCTGTACATATTTCGGCCATAAACCTTAAATTACTAATTTTGGTTATTTTGGTATGAATTGTTTTAGGTATGAACATGTGCACTCTTAACTTGTTTCCAGAAATTCCAAATGAGTCCTTTTCCTTCCCTATAAAAGGCCACCATCTCTAACCATTCCTAACACCTCTAAAAACATTTATGTTTGTAAAATATATACCCAATTAGCCTCCAAAAAATCCTCTCTTAAACCTTTATTCCTCCCTTTTGGAAAAATTCTTCCCAAGGAAGCCTTTTGGTAGAAACAAAAATGAGTTACCCAATTTAGAGGTAACCTCTTCTCTCAAGATCCCTCCATTTATTTTCATTTTACAAACCCTAAACGTTATTTATTCCATTATTGTGTGACAAAAATAGTATAATAAATATAATATGTTGTTTTTTTTCAAAGGTTATCACCTACACTTACACACACATCCATCTAATGGATGTTGAACATACAGTTTCTGTGTATGACGAACTACTGCCTCACGAAATGATGATTGTTCATTTCTTCTTTACCACCAATAAAGTAACAATTATAAGAATAATATATTTATATATGTAATATATTATATTTATTATGTCTTTAATCATCTGTATTCCTTTTACAACACACATATATTTACTTTACATTTTATGTAAATATGATAATCTTGTTTGAGGAATTGTGGACTACCGCCCCCTTAAAGCGATGTGATTCATTCAAACACCACATAGAATGTATTAAGGATGAGTTTAATGAACTTTTATGATATAGTAATGCTAATATAATAATGATATATATATATATATATATTTATTTATATTTATAAATGTAAATATATACATATATATACATATTCCCTTTATATACTTTTTTTCAATACGATAATAAAAACAGAAACAACATTCAGGCGTACGTACAACTTACCGTCTCCATGAATAGTGTATTCCATTTCACACTCCTATATTATATATATTATTATAATACACATATAATTGAAATAAATTATATTTATATTATATTTTATATTCTGTAATTATGATATAATTATAAGGACCAATGATATAACAAATTAAGACACTTGTGAAGAACAATGCGAATATTACCAGAAGTGAAACCTTAACATAAGATTGTTAATAAGACGGTAATATATGGTAATAATAAAAAAAATACATTGTAATATATATAATAATATTCTTCTTTAAAATAATTATAATAAACTTACATTTATTATATATTATTCTTGTAGGAGTACCGAGGGAGTCAAGACATAAGGTAAGGGGATTTTCATCTCACTTTTAATTTCTGTGAGAAACAAGCTATGTTCACCACTATTTCCTTTTTTTATGGTGTATGTTCTAACCATGATTTACTAATATGTATCTTATACATAAATTTATGGTTATTAACATTTCCATTTTACGATCTTTCTTTCAAGGGGTTTATTTTCCAAAGTTACCAAATCTGTAAAATTGTTTTGTCATAATTTGTCTTCTTTAAGACTGATGTTTTGTTATGCACCTAAACTAGTTTTCAAGGTGTAAATAATTCCATTTTACATGAAATATCATGAATCTAAATATTTCTATTATATTATATTCTTTATTTTAATTTTCTTTCCTTACATGGAGAGCATGATCCCAAGATTCCAAGTTATTAGAGTTTATTGTGACAATCTCATTGCTTTTCGAGATTGTTTATGTTTATGCTTAATTTGATGAAATATTATGATAAATATCTCAATAATATTCACTAGTTTACCTATTATATTTTATTTCATGATATACTTATATATTGGTACCATTTATTACTCTTTGGTACATAAGATAACTAAGAAAGTGTTTTTATGAATGCTCAACTTTACCCTCTCTTTGGTCGGAAATATATGATTTCTAAAAAGAGATTCCAAGAAGATTATATCATTCCCCTATAATATATAAAAGAAATTTTTACCCTTTTTTTCTTTTACCAATCTCTTTAAGGTAATATTCTTATCGTTTTTTGAACAAATCACTTTTCTATCCTTTTTTATTGTGCAAATGGAATGTTCTTTTGACCTCATATGACATGTAAAAATTTACCCACCGTTATCTCTTCAAAGCTACCTTTGCATTTTTAAAAAGGTTAATCTTTAAGAAAATGTTTTTAAAAGTAATTTTCAAGGGATTTTTTTCCAAAATGGTTTTGAGCATATTTTATATGTTTTCGTGGAAAACTATTTTCAAAATGTTTTTATGATTTTTTTATAAGTTTTAAAATTATTTTCAAAGAAATAGTTTACAAAAAATTTCCAAGATTTATTTATATGTTTTTAAATTATTTTCAAACAAATGGGTTTCAAAACATTATCAAGCTTCTTTAATAAGTTTTCAAGAAAAAATATTATTAAAAAGTTTTCAAACTTTCTTTATAAGTTTTCAAATTATTTTTGATGAAATGGGTTTTGAAATATTTTCATGTTTTTTAAAGTTTTCAAGAGTTTTTAAACAAAATTGTTTTTAAATTATTTTTGAATATTATTGTAAAAATTAAAAAAAGGTTTTAAAAATGATTTCAAGTATTCTTTATAAGTTTCTAAGGTATTTTCTAATAAAATGATTTTCAAATGGTTTTATTTATTAAAAATAATTTTTCAAAAAAGAAAGTATATTTTCCTCAAGAAACATTATTAGAGGATATTTAAAAATTATTTTCCATATAAGATGATATCTATTGATGTTACTCATACCTTCTAGGAAATTATGTAAAGTTTCCATTCATATCCTTTTTATGAATGAGTTACACTTAATGTCATGGTCTTTATGAAACCCATTTCTCCTTCACGGGTTATACATATATAAAATCTATTTCTCTTTGATGGGTTATGATTTTGATGAAATGATTACAAAACCCATAACTATTTCCATAGGTTATGATTTTTTTACATGTTTATGATACCCATTTCATTTAATGGGTTTATGATATGTTTTGTGGAACATCTATTTATGATTTCATTATGAGATGGGTGGGACCTATATATACCTATAATGAATTGGATAAAGATTTATATCTCATAAGATAGATTGGGACGGAACAAGGGTTTATTCAGTTCAGTGATACATGGATAGAATGAGGGTTTACTCAGTTCAGTAATATAGGGCTAGAACGAGGGTTTTCTCGATTGAGTAATACAGGGCTAGAATGATGGTTTACTCAGTTCAGTAATACTGGGATGGAATCGGGCATTACTCGGTTTAGTAATAAAATACTGGAAATGAGGGTTATCCTGGTTAATTAATACAGGTCTGGAAGGGGGGTTCACCTTGTTCAGTAAAGGAATTTGTCCACTAAGATGGTCTTGGAAGTGATATCTTGGCTACTATGGAAATAATATTATATTCTTATGTATTTTATATAATGATATGTGTTATTCTCTATGTTATGATTTCATATATTATGCTCTCTATTTTATTATGATTCATGTATTATAAACTGCCATTATTTTTCCATGATCTTTGTTATGATATTTTATATGTAGGGTACGATCTTCTATCACATTATCAGACCCTTATGATCATGTTTATGATTACATGTCTCCCTCTTTTACACTTACTGAGCATTCTAGATCACCCATTTTATGTTTCCTTTCCCCTAGGTTATGATGATATGTACTATGTTTGATATGTCTAAGAAGGGTGATAGTAAATAATAACCTAGTGGGAGATGATGTAGCTCACATATGTACCAGTGTTTATGTTTCCATGTTTCCAAAGGCACTATACCAACTATAGTCTTTGGGTCTCTGTTTGTATAATGTTTAAGTATTCTATAAAAGTTATTTAATGTCAATGTTTGTAATGTGAGGGACTCTATATAGAGATTCAACAAGGGAGAGGGGTGGCTTATGCTGGAGAAATATGAAAAGGGGATTGGGGTTTAAACACATATATACCTTAAGGGAAAAAGGTTTATTTTACCAAACTTTTAAAGGGTGCACAGTTTGGACACAGAATTGGCCAAACCATGCACCAACTGTAAAAGGCTCACTACCTGTAACCCCTCTTTTATATTCATATCACACTATTTGAAAAACCATGCATCGACCATGAATTTTACCTCTATTAAAAAGTATACAGAAAATGCACGGGCGTGAAACCTAGGTTACATGGTTTCATCAAACCATGTATCCCTGAACAGTTCACTGGACCATCCCACATAATTTAATCAAACCATTTTGAATATACTTCATGGTTTTGACTAACCGTGTGGACTATCTACCTATTCAAAAATCTCAATCTCTGGGCTCCGTACAAGCACTGAACACCCCATTTTCCTCCATGATCCCACTAAAAACTCCCATAAGGATAAAATTAAAAAACTAAACTACAAATAAAAGTTTTCATATCTTATATAAAATATGGGTTCTTACACATGACCTAAGAGATGATTCCATATTTTGGTATGATATGATCCATGTGAACTACATTCTTTATTGATTTCCATTACTTGGTTTGCATAATACAACACACAAAGATCATTATTAATATGTAACTTATGTTATATTTATAAAATAAGAAATATTTATTCCAAAATTTAAAAATAAATTCATATGTATCAAAACTGGTCACATAAATAACATTTTTCTAACAAATAGAACATAATAAAAATTTATTAAAACTAATAGTATTTTGATCAGAAACACAAGGTGGTAGTCTCCAATATCTACTGCAATGATCTTGGATTTATTAGTAGATTTTAGATCCACCTATGTCATGCCCCAAACCTAGAATCCTAGATCTAGTTAGACAAACACATAATTTTCTGAATTTCTTTGAAACTAGCTCCAAAATACTCGATATAACCATCTATAATTATATAACCATCCATAATTAAAAAAATAAAAAATGACTATTGAATCTATTACACCTGAAGGATATTTTTAGGTTTGGAGATTTATAGAGTTAGGGAACATTATAAACCAATACATTCCTTGTTCTTTTTTATCAAATAGATAATTTCACATTAGATATGAAACTAATTAATTAATTAAAAGTCTTCAAAACCTCCCACAAAATTCTTTCACATGTGTTATCCATCTAAACATGTCACTTGTACTACTTTTCTCTATATCTGGGGGAAATGGAAATATATAAAGCGGTGATCACAAACACTTAATAATAGAAACATTTAACTAAATCAATATAGGAATCGACATGGAATAAGTATTATGGAATTAATCTATCCAACATTGATAATTTTTATTAAAAGATAAATGTTGTCCATGACCCAAAATGAGTCAAGGAGGTCTAAAATACTGATTAAATGTATAATAAAAAACATAAAAAAACTAATATAAAGGACTTTTGTAAATAAATTTTACTTTTCATTGATACCTTAGAAAAAAAAATCCCACTATCAAGGCCTTATTATAAGACACTATCCTAATATGGGAATATGCATACAAAAAAATCCAACCTGTTTTGTCTCATGAGAATTATTGATGTAGTGATGGGATATATAATGTTGAGACCCACCTGTGACTTGTTTAAGTCCAATGAATTCACCATAAGAGTCAAAAAAAACATTTCATACCATTACCTAATAAACCTGTTTCTCAACAAAAACATGACTACCTTTATAATGAAGAATATAAGATATCAATATATTATCAACCCACGTTTCCAGTAAATAATCATCAATAATGACAATACATTTCCCCATGTCAATAAAATAAATTTATTTCCATTTGAACATCAACCAATTTGAATTATTTCAAAATTTTATATTCATACTATATAGATAAATGGTTATATGACCTATTCAATATTATAATAACATGATCATAATCTATATGAAGTAATAAAGTGAATTTTTTCAAAAGGACATATCCCAAGAAGTGAGGAATATTCATCAAAGGATTTTGTAGATGGAATTTATAACCCTATAAAACAATGAGTGATTAATAAATAATATACTAAAATGGTATAATGTACCCAACTTATATGAAATAAGTTCAAACAACTATCATAACTCAAGAAATAAAAATTGAGTTACCAAAAATTCTCACTACTAGATAAAAAACGGAATCAACAATGAATTGAAAAAGGGAAAATAATTTGGATATTAAATCCTATTAAATACATTTATTATGATAAAAATAGATCCATGGTAAATAAATGCACCATATAAAGGAAACATGGTTCAAAAAATGCATTATGTCTCAAAGAATCTTAATTGAGACCAATAAAACCCTTATGGATTGAGTAAAACAATAATCAAATCACCATGAAAGAGAGGTACTAAAAATAAACTTCAAATAAAATCATTAAAATATAATTCATGATATGATATCCCAAATATGAAATATATACACCATATAAGTAAAATGAGGTGCATAAATACAATACATATCTCAATGAGAGGAAATTAAGATAAAAAACCTTATAACCTTTGAAACATTAGAACCAAAATCCCATGAGATAGTAAAAATTAAATAAGACATTTAATATAATTGAATATTATATAATAATTATATAAATATTAAAATGTGTTGGTAAGTACACTATATAAAAACAAAACCAGGTGTATAACATTAACATGTCTCAATGAAAGTAAATTGAGATAGAAAACCTTACCTCTTGTCTTGGAATCCATGAATTTACATTAAAATCACATATAAAAAACATATTTATCTTAGTAACTTAATTAATAACCATAATCCTATCCATTTTTATTCACACTCTTCATAAAGAGTCACTCTCTAGATAAATTCTCCTAATTTTCTAGATTGAGTGTTTATAGTTTTGATCATTTGTACCAGTTTCATAATAGTGGTGACCGTGTTCAATATTAATTAAAATTTCATAATTACCATATCATTAAAATAACTATTATGGATTATTTATACTTATTTTTACATTTAAAATTCCTTTCATGAGTTATTTATTCTTCATCATAGAAGATGTGATCGATAATAAACATGTTTCAGTGATTCTTGATAATCTAACTGTGTATTCTTAATTAATAAATTAAATATTGATATTAAATCTAAAAAAATTATTATTTAAACATTTATATCAAATTACACTATTAAATAAGTTTTCATAGTCATCCATGACAAAAATTCATAGTATTATTCCATTTGGTGGTTAAACAAACCCAAACATGAACATACCTCGATTTAATGAATTATTATGGAGGCGGTATTATTGTAAAATAACTATAATATAATCAAAATGATATTTATTATTTATTATTAGTGTTATATATCATATTTATAAGGAATTATAATTATAATTAATGGATATAAAAACATTACACAATTTGAATTAATGATTATCCTATTAGTATGATTATTTTAAATGATTAAATTAAGGATTATTTTTTGTTGCTTATATCATTAATAGGTTCTAAAATTTATCACAATAAAACCTTAATGATATCATGAAAATCATTTTTACCCTTTAATACCATCCTTTTTGTGTGCTAAAGTAAAAAAACATTATGTTGTGGAGGCAATAGTTCGCACAATGAACGAATGATAATTTTTCTTCTTAATGGATGGGGTATATGAATAAAAAATTATAATAACCTTAATATAAAATGTTAAAGTATATAAATTATACTAATATAATTATATTTATGTGGTTATAATAAATTTTAAAGAAGAAAATTAAGAATAAAAACTAAGTTTTTGATAATACTCATGTCGAGTACTTGAATTTTCCTTAGAATTATCCTTGATTTTGAAGGGATTAGGATAACTATGAGTGACCAGGGGATTAGGTTAGTGGGATATTATTATAGGATGATAAAAATGGAAGAGTTGCAAGGATAAATTATCAGGTAAGTTGTGGCCTGAAGGGGAGAATATATTACCCTTTTATAAGTTAAGGGAAGAGTAGTTTTAGGAGTAACCCTTACATTTTCAATAATGCTAGGTTACTATTCAAGTGTCAAAGGATAAAAAATTAAAAAATTAGGAGTGGAAAATAAGTGTGGGTTTTGAAAAACCTCATACACTCCTTTTGAGACAACTTGGAGTGTTTTAGGTATATTTCTGTTAACTTTTTAACTTTTACCCTAATTTACTTTTACCTTGGTAATTAATTTCTAACCATAGTAATTTATTTTAATAAAAAAGGTTAATATTTACCTTTTTAACTAATTTTATACTTATAATTAAAAATTTGAAAATAATTTTATCAAATAATATATTTAAAATTGTTAAAATTTAATTTTTAAATGAATACACTTAATCGCAAAAAGACAGTTTTAGATAAAGAGTGTTTTTATGATTTAAATTTATATATAATGTAAAATTATATTGGGTAATAATTTTAATGACATAAATTGATTAATTATAAAAAAATATAGATATGAGGATTTAAATTAAATCTAAAATTGACTCTCACCTTAAAAATACTTGATTTAAAGAGAAGTCCAAATATAGTTTCTATATTAAAGTAACATTTTATTTATTTATAAAAATGTTTTCCATATGTTTTAAATGTACAAATAATATTTAAAAATGCATAATTTAATTTTTTAATTTCATATTTTATAACTTTAATGGGTTTTAAATATTCTATGTTATGCTTACATAGTGATAAAATCATGGAAATTATTATTTTTTCAAATATCATTTTTTCAACTAAAAATAATCCTTTTTAAGAAAATGATTAAAAATTTATACTATGTCAATTTTGATATGATGAATTAAAAAATTGAGTTCATTTTAATAAATTTTAAATTAAAAAATTTATAAATTCCATTGTTTAATACAATCATAAAATATTATTCAATTACTATTTTAATTGGAAAAAAAAAATTCAAATATTAACAATTATTATTCTTATTTTATATCATTTAACAACTAAATTGGTGTTAAAAAATTATTAATATAAAAAATTATTTATTATTAATCATATTTTTCTTGAAATATAAATTCATCTCATACAAAAGGAAATTTTTCAAAAAAATAATTCTCTAAACAATAAGTGATCTTATTAATAATTTTAGGTAAGATAATTGAATTTAATTCATATTAAAGGTATAATTTTATATTCTATATACATATAATTCCTAAATTGGTTACTCTTATTCATTCACACTAATTAAATGTTTTTGTTTTTAATGTTTATAAAAAAATATTTATATTTTATCTAAATATATCCGAGTTTTGTTTAAGTTTTGTGTGGAATAAAGAACAAGCTATGAAAAATTGACTTATTTAAATGTAATTAGATATTATAATTTCAATGTATTACATTCCCCCCTTAAGTAGTTTTCACCCTCACAATTTTAATCGCAATATTAGAGTAATTTCTATAGGGAATCATAATTAACCATACACCACTTGATAATCATGGGTTTATTTTGGATGTGAAATGAGATTTATCTATATGAAAAACCATTATAAGTGCTTTATAAATAGAGATAACTTATTCATAAATTTACATATAATTATACTAAGATATAGATCATTAAGTAATAACTTCCCATAAACCTTGAAAATTATTTATATGATAATAATACCACTAGGGGTTTTTATTTACAACTCAATATCCAATTGTTTGTGAAAACATACATGACATAGGACTATAGAAAATCTAGAGTAAAAAATAAATATCTAATTTATTAGTAGTATTTAGAAAAAAAAAATTTCTTGCTTTCATGGTTATTGGTGAATATCTCCCTTTTAGTCATTTTATTGGTACATTGAGTCTCATAATTCCCAATACTCTTTCAATTAAAGAAAATTTTTTTGTTTCTTATCTCCTTCCCTTACACTTGTGAGTCTGATGACCTTAATTAATTTATCATTAACGAGGCTCTGTATTTATCTTATTTTTTGTGTTTGGGAATTCAAATATGTTAATATTGTTAATCATATTTTTTATAGCTATTTTAGAATAATAATAAGGTTTGTTACTCCAACTCTTATCCTGTTATGTTGTTTGTTGAGACAGTTTCCAAATTTTCTATGACCTTCATTGTCAACTTTGTTCCATTGGGCTTTATCCATTACTAAAACCAAAATAGTTAACATGAGTGATGATCATTATATTATAATTATCATAAATAACTGTAGGAAATTTTAACCTCAGAATGTACTACTGTATAACACTATCATGTCAGCCTATAGTTCTTACAAATCAATTTTTATCAAACTTGGTTCAACCTATACCACTATATATTTAACATATATCATTCTTAGTTTAACCTAGGTTACATTGAGTTGGGTTATCATATACTTATTAATCTAATATTTAAATCGGAGATCATAAATTACCATGAAATTTATTAAAATATTCTAAAACCATCAATCCTTTAAATATATGCTCTCAAAATCCAACTTATCCTTCCTCAAATGACATAAATCATTCATAAAATCATATATTAAAGTATGTATATATTCTTATATTATACTCTTAATAACATAAATTTCCCAAATATTATTTTATTCTCCAAGACATTAAACTATAATGAGATTTTAAATTTCTCAAAACAATAAATCTATATTTAACCCAAAAATGGGGTTAACCACTAGTTTATAAGGCCACACACTAGTCACTATATATCATAATACAAAAACTGAGATGAGATTCTCCAAGAATATCATGAATCAATTATTAATTATGAGTTCACCTATTACTATCTAATTAACTTATTCAAAATCAAACCACCATTTATTATCTCAACATCATGTGCATATTAAACTTATGAGTTCCCCATACCTCAATCCTATGTTATCCAATAGTTATCTCAAAAAATATAGAACTTTCATAAAACCACTTTTCATAGTTATTAATAAAATTTAATTTATGTTTCCAAACCATTAAATTATAATTAATGAATAATAATCCATACATGTCTCACATAATCCTAATAACTTTTAGAATATACCCGAATATCATTGATAAACATTAATCACTAATAAACTAGATAATAGATTCAATACATGGATATCCACGATTATTTTACTATTAGGTTTTATAACCCAAACATATTCAATCCCTCATAATGGTTTATATGGATAATGTGATTAACTAAATAATATGCCCTAAGTGTGTTGATCCATGTTTGAAGTAAGGAATATTTTTCAAGAACCATGTCATGGTTGAGTTAATATAGAACACCCCATATTTGGGGTTATTACCCCAAAGTACATTTTTTCTAAAACCAGATCCACATTCTAGTATCCATACTAGGATGTTATTTCTAGGAAAATCAAACACTCAAGACTTTACCAAAACTTCAGGATGTTATCCAACAATTAGATTTATTACTAGGGTTTTAACTAATGTTTTTAAGACTTATATTCAGGACACATAGCCTTGGGCCTTCAGGATATGTAATGGGTCTCCCTCTACCCAGTCAAAAGAGGACTTTGCTTTAATAATAAAATAAGGATTCTGCCCCAACCATTAAAAAAACTATTTTTTTCTTATCCTAATCCCCAAATAAAATTTTCATTATTTCCATAATATTAAATTATATACTATTTTAAAGGGTTATATATACCTTCAAATATATGATCAATATTAACTTACAATCCTTAAATTTTCCTAGAAAACCATCATAACCTATAAAGTTTTCTAAACCTTTCCTTTGATACCTACTGTGATGCTCTAGACCTGCACCCCCTGATCTAGTGCCATAAAAATATACAATGCATAATTTCATTGATACCAATTATAAAATCTTAGATATAACCATACCTAATTAAAAAATCAAAATAATACTATTTAATCTTTTACATTTGAAGTATATTTTCTGGTTTAGGTATTTATAGAATTAAGAACATCATAAACTAATAAATCTGATGTTATTTATTTCAAATAGACAATTTTCCTATTAAATATGAAACTACTTAATTCATGAAAAGCCTTCAAAACATAATAAATCATATTTCAAATGTGTTATAATTCTATACATGTCATGTGTAATACTTTCCTCTATTACTTGGGGAAATGGAAACCTAAAAAGGGGTGATCTCAAACGCACAGTATTGTAAAAATTTAAATGAATTAATCATAGTATAAAAATGTCATAAATATTATTATAGGAATTGGTAAATAACATGAATCCACGATCAACTTGAAACTAAGATTGTTCTATATCATTTAAAATAAATGGAAACATGGATATCAACAATGTTAATCTTATACTGATGGAATACATAATGTCGGACAGCACAAACTGACTATAAAGGCCTTATTCCAAGACACTTTACTTTTCATTGAAAGTATATTCAAGAAATCCTACTATTAAGGCCTTATTCTAGGACACTATCCTATTATGGGAAGAGACAAACACCAAAACCCAAACTATTTTGCCCCATGAGACCCATCGATGCATCAGGGGGATATATAATTCCAGGCCACACCCATTACTTTTTTAAGTCCAATTCTTTCACCATAAGGGTCAAAAAGAAATTTCATACCATTCCCTAAGGAATATCTTACTGAATATAAGCATTTACATACCTATAATGAAGAATACGGGATATCAACACATGATCAACCAACGTTGATAGTCAATAATCATCAAGAATGTCAATAATTTTACCCAAGTCAAAAAATACATTTTTTTCTAGGTGAAAATCATCCAATATGATCTATGTAAAACGTGATTTTCACTCATATAGAACAATGGTTATATGACTAGGTCAATATAGGAATAATATGATCATAATCCATCTGGAGAAATAAAGTGGATGGTATCAAAAGAACATATCCTAATAAATGAGGAATATTTATCAAAGTATTTATGTGTTAGGAATTTATATAAAAAAATGAGAAAATACCACATAATACAATAAAAGGGTAGAATGTACCCAACATATATGAAATAAGTTTAAATAATGATCATAACTCAATGAAAAAAATTGATTTAACAAAAATCATCACCACTAGGGAAACAAATGAGTCAATAGCAACTTGAAAATGGAAACATGATTTTTATAGTAAATCCCATGAAATACAAGTAGTGTGATAAAAATACATCCATGGATAATGAATACACTATACAAAAGAAACACTACTAAAAAAACCACCTTTAACAGCATGGAAATTTATCAGTGCTAGAAATATGCATTGATAAAGTCCATCTTTATCAGCGATAAAATAAGCGGTATTAAAAGGTAATCTTTATCAGTTCTTTATTTTAGCATAGATAAAGGTTACCCTTTACAAGTGCTTTATTTTTAAAGTTGATAAAGGTTACCCTTTTTTAGTTATTTTTTAGTGCTGATAAAGGTTCCTTTATCAATGAATTTTTAGTGCTGATACAGGTCCATAATAAAATGAAATAATCAAACAAATAAAAATAGTTTTTTTTAACAATTTCATTAATTAAATAATTATTGTTAAAAATGAATAAATTGAATATACATATATATAAAAATTAAAAATTATTAGATAGTATATATTAAATATATAGATATATATAGAATGAATAAAATGAAATAATTAATCAAATAAAAATTTAAAATGAGTAAATTAAGAAAAATATTAAACTTTTTATTTATTAAATATTTATTGATAAAAATGAATAAATTTAATATAAATAAATAAATAAATATATTATAAATTTTAATAACTCATATATATTAAATATAGTAAATAATAAGAAAAAAATTATAGTAATTAAAAAAAATTAAAAAATTAAAAATAAAAAAATTATTTAAAAATTTATGAATGAAATAATTATTAATAAAAATGAAAAAGCATAATATATATATATATGTATATTAATTAAAAACAGCAATAAATAATATATATTAAATATGAATATATATAAAAAGAATAAAATGATAATTAAAAACATATTAATGTCTTATTCATTTTTAATGTTGTTTGATTTTTCAATTTAACATATATCAAATGTCGTGTGTTACATTGATTTCATATACATATATATATGAAATTAATGCATTTTTACATACAAACAAACACAAAAATATATAGAAACACATATACATAATATTTATGTAATTTATTCAAATTTTAGTATATTTTAGAATTTTATTATAACATGATACGTTTAATATATTATGTTTTTAATTGGTCAAATTTTTTTTAATTATATTATAGTTAGGGTACTCATTTTGAATTGTTCAATTTCACTCATTTTTAAAATGCATCTATTTAGGATTATATATCCATTAATAATGCTAAAAATATATTTTTATTTAAATATTTTCAAATAAATATACTTATAAATGTATATATTTATAATTATTATAAATAAATAATAATAATTCTTTAAATTTGTATTTATATAATTATAAAT